>JAJMSO010000001.1:0-1200000 GCA_030578575.1 Ogataea neopini
CCCGCAGTAAGGACTGCCGCACACCCCATCGCGCTAGTCCGTCCGACATCATTCATTCCCCATTGCGCAGCTTGTCAAAAAGCTCCAAATTGAGTGCACTTAACAAACACGAAGGTTCCCCTTTGTCAATCACCCAAAATCGTACAAGATCTTCCGCATCAACGCGCATCCCGGGCAATCTAACACGGACTGACTCGCTTTCGTTCGAAAGTTGCACTCCGCCGGTCCCGCGCCGACTTCCTCGCGTTAGTTCCACAACAACACTGCCCTCACTGTTTAATCGTGGGACAAGCCGCACGCGTGTATCGCTCAACAGCTCAACTTTGTACCCCAGAAGTAAATAAATAATCTCGTTGAACCGGGCCGTCTTGGCTGTATACATCTCTTTGAGTCGTGTAAGCCGCTTGTTCAATGCTCCGACTTCGTTTTGCAACTCCATCTGATCTGCATGAACGCGTTCATAGACGCTTTTCGGTATTGTTTCCACGTCATTAAGCCTTTTTTTACAGAGATCATCATTCTCAGCCCTCAAAAGTTGAAGCATTCGTTGTGTAACTTTTTCATAACGTGATGTTGGATTATCCTTCAATTCCACGATTCGGGGTGTGGCAATATTCTTCTTTAGTTCTGAATTTTCACGAGTCAATTCGTTAATTTTGAAATTCAGCGCCCCAACAGCCCCGAACGCCCCGGACGCCCCATTTTCCAACTGAGCCACACCCCTGGTTTCAGCCACCTTCACCCTTTTAACACCAGCCCCGCGGAGTCCATCACTGACATCATCTTTACAAAGGATGATACCGGAATCGGCACTCGCACTCGCACTCGCACTTCCATGCAACCTCTCCTTCAACTTCTCAACCTCCTGCTCCAAAATCTTCTTCCCGTTCATAGCTTTAACTACTTCAGCCTCTTTTTGAGAAATAACATGTCGCAGCTCCGTTTGTTCCTCATTGACCTTCAGTATCGTTGATTGAAGACTAATACAATCTTGTTGTGATTGCGTCAACTCTTTTCTAACACTATCTAAGCTGGTCTGTAATCGAGCATTTTGCGATTCCATTTCTAGACATCTCTGCACCAGTTCATTATCATCCCCGAGCTTCATTTTTAACAATTTATACTCCTTCTCAACGACCTCTAATTTGTCTGCTAGAGCAAGTTTTTCTTCTTTAATGACCTGATTGTACTCATATTTCGATTGAAACTCACGAACTTTATTGCTCAAACTCAGGTTCTTCTCTTCCAACTCTCTTATATATTCCAACTGACTCGAGCATTCTTTCTCGTATAACTTACGAGCCTGCGATTCATCGGATCGCTGATTTCTCTCTTTCAATTCGGTAATCTGAGTGTCCTTGACTTTCAACCGATTCGAAAGTTCGCTATTCTGAGCTTCCAAATCTTTGAGTAGTAGTCGTTTTTCATCAAGTTTCAACTCAAACTCTTTCTCTTTCTGTAAAAGCACCTGTTCAAGCTGTTTTTCAATATTCTCAAACTCAGACACGTGTTCGTTCAGCTTTGTTGTTTTGGCTGTTAATTCCAACTGTAACAGATCGTTTTGCTCTTTATAAGTTCGGGTTTGTTCTTGTAATAAACGAACCTGTTTCTTGAGATCGGCAACTTCCGAGTTACCGATGCCTACCTCTGGAACATCTGGATACGCTACAAACGGCGAGCTGGGAGGTGATGTCATGACACCAACTTGTAGTACCTTACGGTTTACACGAACATGCAACAAAACATCTTTGTTGACACGAAAATTGATATAAATCAAATTAAATCAATATGTGGCACAGGTGGCGCAGGTGGCGCATTTCCAAAGGCAATTTTGCAAATCAAATATCGTCTAACTAAAAAAATATAAAACCATAGTCAATGTCCGTTCAATTCCTCATTAATACACCCCAAGCAGACTGCATATAGGATTATACAATGTCGAAAGTGTAAGTATAACCACTTAACACACTAGTGCCAACTTGTGCTAACATTGCCATTAACTTTAAGTCCACGTAACTTCAAACTCTTGGAAGAGTTGGAAAAGGGAGAAAAGGGACTTGGTGCTGAGTCATGTTCCTATGGATTGCAAGACCTCGACGATATCACTATGACTCACTGGAATGGTACCATTCTAGGACCTCCAAATTCAGTCCATGAAAACCGGATTTACTCGCTTACCATCGAATGTGGTGAAGAATACCCTGATAAACCACCAACTGTTAAGTTTATTTCGAAGATTAATCTACCGTGTGTTGACCAATCGACTGGGTTGGTTCTTTCGAGCAAATTCCCAACGTTGAGCAACTGGAAGAGATCGTACAGTATGGAGATTCTTTTACTTGAATTGAGAAAGGAGATGGCCAACAGTGCCAATAGAAAGCTCGTCCAGCCTCCAGAAGGTGAAGTTTTTTAACTAAAGTATGTGTAACGTATATATGCTAATTTTCGCTCTCGCGTTGGTCGTTGTCACCGCGTTTTATTAGTCTTTCGTAGTATTGATTCATTTTTTCTTGTAGAATCTTGTCCGCTTTAAGGAAATCTTTGAGTAGATCGGTATCTTTTTTAGTGTAATCGTTATCGAACCAATCGGTAATCTCCACATTTCTGTACATTTTGCTGTTTGTCGTCTTGAAATCGCTGTGTGATGGTGTCAACTTGTATCCGATGATCTCTTTTCTCTTTGAGTAGTCCTGGTCTAAACATTTTGCGAATAATCGTTTGAAGGGAACGCAAACAGTCCGATCTCCATCAAAAGTGCATTGATTTTGGGTGATGGAATGAAGCGTGCAATTTTCGAGTGAAAGTACTGTTTTCCCGTCTTTTTCGATCCGTTCGGGAAACAGGTGTGGATATGCTGATTTGATTTCTTCTCGTGAGTAGACGGGTAGTGGCGGTGCCATTTCGGAGGCAACAACTCGTTGGAGGCCAACAGAACGAAATAAATTTAGTTCAACTTAATTTTGTTTTTTTTTTTTTTTTTCTGATGTGAGAAATGTTTGTATATTGTAAATAAATAAAATTCCCTTTTGTTGTTTGCCAACTCTTCCTTGCCACTTATCCCCCCGTCAATTAATTAGCATGTCGCTCTCGTTAGACGTTCTCCACCAGCAATTTGACAAACATCCGAAGTTGTCTCCTGAGGACTATGTTTACGGTACTGCCGGGTTCCGTATGAAGGCTTCAAAACTCGACTCCACGGTGTTTAGAGTTGGAGTTCTGGCAGCGTTGAGATCAATGAAACTCGGCTCAACGATTGGAGTGATGATCACCGCTTCCCATAACCCTCCAGAAGACAATGGAGTCAAGATTGTCGATCCAATGGGTGAGATGTTGGACCAAAAATGGGAACCGTTAGCAACGACGCTAGCAAACGCGAAGGATTTCGATGAATTTGTTGATCAAATAAAGCTGATTATTGATACTGAGAAAATTAGTTTAGATTCAAAGGCAAATGTTATCGTGGCGAGAGACACAAGAGAATCTGGCCCGGCGTTGCTGGAGGCTGCAGTCGATGGGTTCTTGGCTATGGAGGCTGCCCACGAATCATTTGGCGAACTGACAACACCACAACTGCATTATTTGACAAGATGTTTCAACGATCCAAGCTTTGGTGATCCAACAGAATCAGGGTATAATAAGAAGTTGATCACCACTGTGGAGGGTATCTTGGCAGAGTGGGGAGTGAAAGAGCCATTGGAGATCACTGTGGACACAGCAAATGGAGTTGGAGGGCCAAAATTGGCAGCATTGAAAAGCGATCTTATCAAAGTTAAGGTTGTGAACGATAATACACATGATCCAAAAGCGTTGAACGTTTCTTGTGGTGCTGACTATGTTAAAACCAATCAGAAACTGCCTGCTGGAGTGACAGATCCTGTTCCATTGAGTCTGTATGCTTCATTTGACGGTGATGCAGATAGAGTGGTGTTTTATTACACAGACGCCGATGGGTCTTTCAGACTTTTGGATGGTGATCGAATTGCTACGCTGCTTGCTGAATTTATCAAAAGCCTTTTCACTAAAGTTTCTGGTCTTGAGAAAGAATTGAGTGTTGGAATTGTTCAAACTGCTTATGCCAACGGTAGCTCCACTAGATACATTGAGGATGTTTTGAAAGTTCCTGTTTCTTTCACGCCTACTGGAGTTAAACATTTGCATCACAAGGCATTGGAATATGACGTGGGAGTTTATTTCGAAGCCAACGGACATGGAACTGTCGTTTTCTCAAAGAAATACGTTGAAACGTTGAACAGATTGAGTGGTGACAATGACGAAGAGAAGAGAGCAATTAGGACTTTGAAGCTGTTAGTTGATTTGATCAATCAAACTGTGGGAGATTCGATTTCCGACTTATTAGCTGTTCTGGTTGCCTTGAAGCTGACTGGCAAGAATGCCCAGGATTGGAGTCAAAGTTATACAGAATTACCAAACAGATTATTCAAGGTGATTGTCAAGGATCGGTTTATGTTCAAGACCACCAATGCTGAGAGACAGTTGGTGGAACCAAAGGGATTACAGGAGAAGATTGATGAGGCTGTGGCGAAGTATGGTTGTGGACGGTCGTTCGTGAGGGCCAGTGGTACGGAGGATGCTGTTAGGGTGTATTCAGAAGCAGAGAGTGAGGAGGGATGTTTGGCGTTAGGTGAGCTGGTGTGCGATTTGGTGAGGGAGATATGACGAATTTACGGCGAGCAAAGCGAGTCAATCTTACATGCAACGATGTGCGAAGCTGAGTTTATCACCGGTCAATACACTTGCATCGCTCGTGTCCAGGCGTTTGCTTTCAGCTGCTAATTTTTCTCTAACCATTGACCCAATCAACATTATCTAGAGTAAATAATAATTGAGTGGATATGAGTAATGAGTCCATTTATTGCAATTGCTGGTTATCCCTGGTTTTCTATGGTAGTCTGGCTAGTTTCAATCTCACAGTTCGATAAGCCTCGTTATCTGCTAGCTCTACTCACCTGTATATACGGTTGATTGTCACGCCTCGCTCCGCTCATTATTTGCCCGTTCGTTTCTAGCTAGCAAACTAACGCAATTAGCCATCACATACGGAGAAATTACGGGGTGGCTAACAATAATTAACAAGGCAACTACCGAAAACTGACGAGACTACCAGGGACTGACTCTTCCCGCTGGTCAAATAGAGTTTTCACGCCTCGCGAACGAGTCCGTTCGCTCCTCGCTCGCTCTTGGCTTGCCGTATTTTTTTTTCATAACTCGATGAAACGAAATTTCTTCTTCCCCCTTAACCGAGTGATACTCAGCACAAAGCGTGTCGATGCCAACATTTCCAATGGTAACACTTCCGACAGACACAGCTAACATGGACGAGGAGTTCACGTTTGAAGCGAAACCCTCCAAAACAAACAGTACGTATAACTAAGAAAAATCATGACGCGTCTCGTGACTAACCCGTCGATAGAAAGCGCGTTTAAAACGCCAGTTTCACAACAACAACATCTGTTCGACACACCAGATCTCAAGGCAACGTCGCCTTTGCACATTCCTTCTGTTGAACGTCCAAATGAGCAGAAGACTGAAACCTCGCTGGAGACTCCAAAAGATCGACAGGACTTCAATTATCTTTTACAGCAACAATCACCACCCATGCCTGGTGCTTGGGTGATGGAGCAAGATCAATTTGACTCACAGAGATTTGAGACCACCTCTTTGACGAGCTCGACCAGTGCAAAAGATGTCTCCATTGGGTCTTTGAAAGGAGAGTTGGAATCAGACAAAACCGCGCCACATCCATCCTCGCGTGGCGGTGCAAGGCTAAGTACCTCAGAAGTTAAATCACCAATCCCAGATTTACCTGAGTCAAATACATTACAACAACCAAATAATGTGGCATTTACTGGTGATGGATCGTTTGTAGACGAGTCGATGATGACCGTCCAAACGGAAGAATTGGGGAATTTATCAATAAATCGTTCAGGGGACGACGATTCTTCAGTCTCTGAGAGTAATTTCATTGACCTCGATAGTGAACAATACGAACAATATCAATTAGCGTCGCCCCAATTTGCTACGCCTGTCGTCGGGTCGTTTGGGTTTGCAGACGGTGACTCGACCCCAGTCGCCACGCCTACAATGGACGAATCAAAGAGGTTTACAAATCCATTGAGTCCGAATGAGTTGAGATTCTCGTCTTTCCGCAGATCTGCTTCTCCCGGACTCGAGCCACCAATTTTCGAGGAGGAGGAAGAGGAAGAGGACGAAGAGGAGGAGGTCCAACCAAAACGTGCTGCCGTCCGTTCTGAAGAGTTCAAGTTCCGCAAGTTCTCACTAGGCCAAAAACATCAATCAACCTCTTCGAGTATTTATTCTGAAGTTAAAGCCAAATCCGACTTGAAAGCGATTAGCGAGGAGCCTGTTTATTCTTCTTTCAAGCTCCCCGAACGTTCGTCTTTGAGGCATAGCGTCTCTTCAAGTGTTTATCCAACAGAAGAACCGCTCAAGCTCGAGACCGTTCAAGAAGGCAGTCTCAGGCATGCTAGTTATTCTTCAAGTGTCTATGTCACTCCTGAGCGTGAACCAGAGAGAGAAGAAGTGGAATTGAAAAGAGACGACGAGAGAGACGTGGTGACGAAAGAAGAGGAGGTCGAGCATGGACAAGAGGATGAGGATGCTAATTCCGGCGAAGAGAGCGAGAATGAAATAGCAGAGCTTGCTGACACCAGAGGGGGCGCCACGACTACAACTGCCACGACTACAAATGCCACGACTACAAATTCCACAACTCCTGGTAAACCCAGAGTTTCTATCCGTCAGCAGTCGTTGTATCATGTTGTTGATAGGGCAGCAGCAGGCAACGCCGCTTCAAATGGCTCGGGAACGGCTACTGCTGAAGCTGCTATAGCTGGTGGTGCCGCTACAGGCGCAGCTAGCCAGTCCCGTACTATTCCTCCCTCCGGAACTGCTATCTTTGACTCTGACTTTGGTACAGCCGACGACGAGGCCGAATCTGATTCCAACAGCGAAGATGCCTCTGCCCTCTTTGTCACATCAACCTACGCATTTGACTCCAGCACCCTTGAGTCCGAAAACGACGCAGCAATTTGTCTCTCGTTCCAACAGAACGACATTGCGTTCACGTACTCGCTAGATGATTCGGGTTGGGGTGAAGTCACGCTTCTCAACACTCTGAAACGTGGTTGGGTTCCAATGAACTACTTCCGTGCCACTTTGCTGGAGGAGGACGATTTGGAACTCGAGAAAATGACGGGAAATGCTAAAGTTGCAGCATCGAGACGTCCTCTTCATCGATTATTGAAGAATGCTGGTACGTTCTTGTTGAATCCTCAAAACAAACCGTTGGTTATTAAAGGTGAATTTAAAGGTTACACCTTCGACATTCGTCATATTAACGGTATTACTTACGGAATTCGGTCTCTTTTGCGTGAAACTGATTGTATCTCAAGAAGCAGTGAAGTTGTTCGCAAAAAACCGATTGTTCGTAGATTGCGTAAGAAGTTGCTTCGTGATTGGTCCGATCTCATCTTCAAAGCCAAAGATTATCTCAATACCATGGATGAAAGGAAAATTGAATATTTGCAAATCTTGACCTATCAAGTTTTGCAGAAGGCAATCACTTTCCTTGATGTTTGGGGACTCGAAAGTGATGATATTGCTGAGAAAGACCGTCTATTGAACGTTGCTGCTACCAATCTCACGCCGCTTCCGGTTTTGTCTGAACCACCAAACCCAGCGTACCGTGTCAATGAGCTTCATACTCATCTGATGAGCTATTTGGCTATGATCTCAGGTCGTTTGGATCTGGCTGAAAATAATCCACGTGGTTGTCAATTGCTCGAAAATGTCGTCCATCAAGTGAGTGTTTTGATCAATGAGCTTCAATTCATGAGCACTTCGCTCAAGGGCTCCTTACCGGCCAACTTCCGTCTTCCAGGACTCGCCCGCTCACAAACTGCGGGTGCCAGTGCCTCTGACCAACTGCGTCTGTTAGAAAGCAACAATTTACGGTTGGGTGAACTTGTGGATGGTTTGATCTCGAACGTGAGGATTTTGAGTCAAAAGAGTTCGAATCAAGACGTTGGAAGAACAAAAAGTTCTCGTACTCCTGGTCCTTTGGTGGCAGGCGGAGCTCGAGTTCCAGCTGCTCCTTTATACTTCTACTCTAAAGAAGGAGGGGCTGTCATTGGTTGTGCTTGCAAGATGGTTTCACTTGTTGGTTCATCTTACAGAATTCTAAAAACATTCATTGCAGCAGCTAAGGACTTCGAACTTCCGGCTTCAAGAACTTATCCCGACTTTATTAGAGCACACATTACTCCGGAAACTTTCATCCGCAGCTGCTCTGCTGGTTTGATCTCCAATAAGGAGGTGAGTAGACAAGTTAAAGCTCACCGTGCTGCCAACAATACTGCTACGGCCACTTCTACCGCAGCTAAACGGTTCTCGATGTTCCGTGCCGGTGATGCTGGTGATATGGAGCTATCGAGTGAAGGACTCGACTTCTTGGCTGAAGTGACGCCTGCAAATTCCACACCATTTATTGACAATAGCGATGGTACATTTGGGGATCTCGACACTTCGGAAGATATTCCAGTATCCTCCTACGAAGACGAGACGTTACGTGGAAAGGATGGTGAATTGTTAGGAGCTTCTTTCAAAGCTCTTGTGGCTCTTTTAACAGACGAAAACTCTCCTCCTCCATACTTTTTCGTCTCGACATTCTTCCTCACATTCCGTATTTTCTCTCATGGATCTATTTTGCTTGAAGAGCTTGTTGCTCGTTTTGCTACCGCAGCACGTGAACGTTCAAATCTTGATAAGGGCTTTGGCGGTCGCAACATGCATTCGTCTCTCGAATCCAAATTGAAACATCGCAGACAACTTGTTTGCAAAACGTTCCAATTATGGCTTGAAAGTTACTGGAAATCCAAAACTGACTACAATCTGCTACCCCCTCTTCTCAATTTCTTCAATGAAGGTGTGAAAGAACATCTTCCAATTGAGGCGTTTAGACTCATCGAGGTGGCATCCAAACTTGTTGGCCAACCACCGGTCGAGACGATGAGAGATCGTCTCAATTATTACAACAACATTGACAATGATTCGCAACTTGTTCCTCGTAAGATTTCACCAAAATCCCAACACAAACATATCTCCAGACATCTTTCGACTTTCTCGTTCTCCTTTGGAGGTGGTGCGGCGCTGGCAAATGAAATGGACACTTACAACTCTTTGCTGGATGATATCGATACCTACGATTTAGAACGTTCGGCTACTCGTGCAACCGGTGTCAGTAGAAACTCTGTCAGTGCAGCTGAACTAGCAATTGATTTGAAAAACACAGATTCAAGTTCATTGTTACTTTCTCAAGGCCAACTACAGTCCATTCAGAAAGTCTTAATGTCCTACAGAAACATGTTACGTGATCATTGGATCAAAGGAGCAACCTCCTTTGCTGTTTACGGTCCGCTTGATACTCAAACATTACTCAACTCCTGGTGGCGTACTTCTCAAGAAAGCTGGAAAATTTTGAATCAAGACCTTGTTCTTTTGAACTTCAATGGATTGGAAATTGCCAAGCAACTGACACTCATTGAAAGTAAAATGTTTTGTTCTATCAAAGCGGAAGAACTGCTGAATCAAAATTTCACCTCCAAGAAATTACATCTCAACTTATCACCAAATATTCAACGTTCTGTGCTTTTCACCAACTTACTCAGTGATTACGTTATTGAGAGTATTTTACAACCAAAACTTACCATCAAGCAACGTATTCATGCACTCAAATGTTGGCTCAAGATTGCAATCTCATGTCTTTATCTGCGTAATTTCAATTCTCTCGCATCCATCATGACATCGTTACAAAGTTTCCTTTTGACTCGTATCTCCAAGCTTTGGGACGGTTTATCTGAGAAATACAAAGAATTGTTCCAATATCTGTCAACAATTATCCATCCAGAGAAAAACTATCACGTCTATCGTAACAAAGTGAAAGAGTTCCTCGAGTCCAACCTGGAAGAAGATTTGGATATTCCAATTGTTCCATATCTATCATTATTCTTGCAGGATCTCACGTTCACTGTTGATGGAAATCCAAACTACAGAGACAACACTAAGTCATTCCTTCAACAGAAGCTCATCAACATTGACAAGTACTTCAAGATCACCAAGATCATCTCTGACCTACAAACCTTACAAGTTCCTTACAGGGACGTTGGTGAGTTGGGTTCAGTCTATAACAATAACGATAAGATTGAGCTGATTAGAAGTGCGACAATCAAAAATTTGAAACTTCAATTGAGCACAGAAGGTGTCACTGACTTTGTGGAGATGTTTGATATCGCTGGAATCCCATGTATGCAAGAACTGATCTTGTTGGAGATCTGGAAGGTGAAGCAGGTGAATATGAAGGAGGAGGATCGTAGTTGGAAGTTGAGTTGTGATATTCAGCCAAGAGATGAATGACGAGCTAAGCAACTTTGCTTGTCACTTGCTCATCTATCTAGGACACTAAATACTAATAACAACCGTTTTTACCGTACTACACCGTCATGGTGGCTCATTATGAACAATTAATAAATTGTCTCTACAATTCTGGACCGCTCGTCATGCTAGTCGGCGCCGCCAATTCCTCAAATGACTTAGTTTCGATTGTCATTTGCTCTTAATACTAATTAATAATAATATTCATCTGCACTATATGACTCGCGTCGCTCGCCATGTCTATTTAGACTCCTCAGCCTTTCTCAAATTACCGATGTAGTTAATTGCCGAACCTGCCTTGAAGAACTCGACCTGATCAACAGACATGGTGTGCTTACAGTCGATTTCGAAAGACTCGCCGTTCTTCTTGGTAACTCTCACCTTGAGAATACCACCATTGTCACCTCCCTTGGCGACCAAGTCTGGAAGACCCACAGTGGTGAGGGTGTCGGTAGAGCTGATTCTGTCGTAGTCAGCCTCGTTGGCAAATGTCAATGGAAGCATACCTTGTTTCTTCAAGTTTGTTTCGTGGATTCTGGCAAATGACTTGACCAAAATGATCTTACCACCCAAGAATCTTGGAGACAAAGCAGCGTGTTCTCTAGCAGAACCTTCACCATAGTTGTGTTCAGCAACCACACACCATTCTCTGTTTTCGTCCTTCCACTTCATCATGAGTTCTGGGATACCAAATGCTTTTCCATCGAAATCGTAAGCAGTGTTGACTTCACCAGTTTCCTTGTTTTGAGCACCAATCAAAGTGTTGTAGGAGATGTTTTCCAAATGACCCTTGTACTTGAGCCAGACACCTGCAGCAGAAATATGATCAGTAGTACATTTACCTTCAACCTTGAGCAAGACAGAAGTTTGCAACTCCTCACCATTCCATGGCTCGAATGGCTCCAAAAGTTGCAATCTATCGGATTCTGGGGAAACATCAACTTCAACCTCTGGATGTGGTTGTGGCTCCAATTCAGGATAGAACTTTTCTCTACCTGGGATGAAACCTTCAGATGGAAGTTCGTCACCCTTTGGTGGTTGGAACTTGAAGCTTTCACCGTTGTCAAGCTTGATGGAATCGGTCAATGGGTTGAAGTTCATGTCACCGGAATAGATCATAGCGGTGACAATGTCTGGGGAAGTCAAAAAGTTCATGGTGTTTCTGTTACCATCATTTCTGGCTCTGAAGTTTCTGTTGAACGAAGTGAAGATAACGTTGGTATCCTTAGGAGCATTGTCACCTCTGTCCCATTGACCAATACATGGACCACAGGCGTTGGCAAGAACTATGGCACCGTTGTTCTCAAAAGTTTGAATCAAACCATCTCTCTCAATGGTTGCTCTAATTTGTTCAGAACCTGGAGTAACAAAGAATGGAATCTTTGGCTTCAAACCAGCAGTCTCAGCTTGCTTGATGATAGAGGCAGCTCTGGACATGTCTTGGTAGGAAGAATTGGTACAAGAACCAATCAAACCAGCAGTGATGTTCTCTGGCCATTCGTTCTCCTTGGTGGTCTCACCAAGCTTTGAGATTGGAGTAGAGAGATCTGGAGTGAATGGACCGTTAACGCTAGGTTCAAGAGTGTTCAAATCAATTTCAATCACTTGGTCGTACTCAGCGCCCTTGTCGGCAGCGAGGAAGTTGTAATCCTTGTTAACTTGTTTGGCAAGCTCGGCAATTGGACCTCTGTTGGTAGCATACAAGTATCTGTAATGAGCATCTTGCATTGGGAAAGTGGATGTGGTAGCACCGATTTCGGCACCCATGTTACAGATTGTAGCCATACCAGTACAACTCAAAGACTCAACACCTTCACCAAAGTATTCGACAATGAAACCGGTACCACCTCTAACGGTCAAGAGACCAGCAAGATGAGTGATAACGTCTTTTGGAGAAGTCCAGCCGTTCAATTGACCAGTCAATTTGACACCCAAGACCTTTGGAGCCTTCAACTCCCATGGGGTACCAGTCAAAGCATCAACGGCATCGGCACCACCAACACCAATAGCAATGGCACCTAAACCACCAGCATTAGGAGTGTGAGAATCAGTACCAAGCATCATAAGACCAGGAACAGAGAAGTTTTCCAACACGATTTGGTGGATAATACCAGAACCTGGACCCCAGAACTGAATGCCGTACTTCTCACCACAACTTTGCAAGAACTTGAAAACTTCTTCGTTGGTAGCGATGGAAGATTCAAGATCGAGTTCAGCACCTTCCTTACCGACAATCAAGTGGTCACAGTGGATGGAGGCTGGAACGGCAGTGGAGGTCATACCACAGGTCATGAATTGAAGGAGAGCCATTTGAGCGGAAGCATCCTGCATAGCAACTCTGTCCGGGTTCAATTTAAGATATTTGAGACCTCTAATATCCTTTGAAGAAGATGAACCAGAAAGCTCTTCAGGTTCAACCAAGTGGGAGTACAAGATCTTTTCTGCAAGAGTGAGCGGTTGGTTGTTGAGAATCTGTTTGACAGTTGACAATTTGTTAATCAATTTACCATATGGTGGAGTTCTTGACTCGTAGCCAGCTGGTGCAGTGATCTGATCCACTGCTGTAGCCAAACCACGAGACAGTCTAACTGCCGAGGCAAGTTTGTGTGTTCTAGATGCAGCGAGCATTTTTCAGAGCGAACAGGCGATAAACTTGACTTATCTATTTTGATCACACTGATATGAATCGTCGATAAATAAACCTCCAATAAAATTTCACCCCAAATTCGTTAGTCATCTGAAAAAAAAAAAAAAAAATATTGAAATTTTTTTGAGAATTGAAAAATTTCCCAGTCACACAGGGTACTCCGGAAACCGGGCCTGAACCGGTTTTCAAAATAAATCTTCAAAATAATCAGTTGGATCACAATCAAACATCCTCAACGGTCCTTGTCCATCAGATAAATTCTCCAAGAGTCGAGCTCGTAGAACTTCAGCACGTGCCATTTCCCGGATCAACGGTGAGATTTGAGTATGGAAATCAGAATCGCTGCAACGGTTGAAAACACACCCGGGGTGAGAATACAGAAAGTCCTCCCCATCAGCATACCACACAGTCCTGCTGCGTGAGCCTTTCCAGTGCAATTTCGATGAGTAGAAGTCTACCAGATTGCGCCGACGACTCAGCGGGCTTTCCACCAGTGAGTCGTCGGTAGATTCGTCTTGGCTCCCAACCAACGTAACTTTGGCAAACTCAAGCTCATTCTGCCGACTCAATGACTCCAAGTCAGTCTCCAACTTTTCCGGATTCACTGTCTTCTCCTCCACCCTCGTCACTCCACCGGAAGTTAGCTCGAATCGGTAACTCAACATCTGTAACTCCATCAGTGACCGTCTCAAATCCTGCTTCGAAAGTCTGTCTAAAATACGCTCACCGAATTGGAATCCCCGGCTCAAGCCGACTAAATCCAAATATTCATGCTGTTCCTTGTGAGAAGCGTGTCGGAAACAATAAATTGTCGATTCGTTAACGATATTTGATGGAATCCGGGACAAATCGCTCGTTGTAAAGACCACTGGTCTGTATGAGTATGTAAGTAGTTCTAATGCTCCTGCCCAGAATTCTTTATCGTCTTCTTCGTCAATCAAATCAACATCATCAAATAAAATCAAACTTCGATCAGTATCGTCTCCATTCTGAACAATTTGAGTAGTTCCAATCTGTTTGAGATGGAAATTGATTGCTCTTTTCGCCCTAGATTGACTAGAGTTCATCTCAAAAACATGTCCTTTTAATTGCTCTTTCACAATCGCATAGACAGATGAAGTTTTGCCGCAACCAGGAGGTCCAACAATGATCAAAGACGGAACAAAGGTTTCCTCTTCAGTCTCGTCATCACCTAAATCGTCCACTATAAACGAATCCATATCGCTATCTTTCTTCTTCTTCCTCAGTTTCTTGGTTCGTTTGGTACGATCAACCTTTTTAAGTCTCCTGAAAACATTAGAAATCCAATGATACATGTCTCTGGTCACAGAATACGTCTGAAATATGTGATCGTATGATTCCGGTTTGTAGAGATCGCACCACTGCGATTCTTTATCGTGACTTTTCCTCGTATCACAGAGCCTATTAAACCTCGTGTCTTCAAGATTTCCGTATTTAGAATGTGCCAATGCCCCCAGATCCACTTCGGGAGTGTGACTTATTTCATAGATTTCACGTATCTGCTTCGCCGATTTGAAACGTTCATAATGGGCCATAAACCGGTTGTGGTCGTCAATACTGATCCCAGAACATAAATTGATGGGTTTTTTCAACTTCAGTTTCTTTTGCATTATTGATTCTCCACCAATGTGATAAATCGAGTCATCAATCCGATCATAAACTGAAAAATCTTGTTTTTTCAAAATTGGAAGCTCCATAGTTTTATCTATTTTCCTTCCCTCAACCTGGTTGGCACACTCTTCCGCTCTTCTAGACCTCTCTGCCACCTCTTGGAAGAATTTGTTCATGTATTTTGGCTTGGCTGGTATGATTTTGTCCAAATCGATAGTCTCTACTTCTTGGACTTCTTTCTCGACAGTTTTGATAAATTCTACATCATTTGCAGTGTCTCTAGGTGATTGTGTGTTCGTAAGGCTCTTCAGTCTGTGCGGGCTGATTTTCAAACAAACATTGAGAGTTTGAGGTCTTACCCTGGCCGATCGAACTTGGAATCTTCCACCCTTCAGCATCGGATTCGGAGCTGAGAATGATCGTTGGGCCGGTCTTGCTTGCGGTTTTTCAGTCTCGTCAGATAACGAGTGCAGTCTTTTCAAATCTTTGTTTTCGGTAGATTGTTGTCCCATCAATTTTGGGGTTTTCTTTGATCTTGACGGAATTAATATAGACGATATTGATACGCTTGCTGGGTCCTTTTTTGCCGATTTCAACATGCTTGTTTCATCTCTGGTTTTTCCATCAACTTCATATGAGTCTTGA
Source organism: Ogataea neopini (assembly GCA_030578575.1). Classification (NCBI taxonomy): domain Eukaryota; kingdom Fungi; phylum Ascomycota; class Pichiomycetes; order Pichiales; family Pichiaceae; genus Ogataea; species Ogataea neopini. Next base: position 15,395 of record JAJMSO010000001.1, read on the forward strand.
ACACCGCCAGGGCATTCCTTTCTCCTCAATTCATCCTGTAATTGATCTTTCGCTCGCATATACTTGAAAATCTCCGCAGGAGTACTCATTGTTGGAGTGACCTGGTCGCGTTTATTTCACTCCCAAAATACCCGACCCGTGCAGTTTCGTCTTCAGCAACACTTTAAGCTGCAACAGTGATCGCGTTGGAGATGAGTTGTATGTATAGAGGGGAGAAACGTGCAAACAAGTGCTCAGACACGTTAAAAGTGAAAAATAAAGCGTGTAGTGAGTAAGTAGATCCAGATCGTGATTGTGTTTCGCGAAATCCAAGTCGATCGTCGCGACGTATTTCTGCGACAACCGTTCATGTTGTAGTGTTTGGAGATCACCAACACTAGGAGACTCAAACAAAGTTCATAGGGAGTACGGTAATACAATAGTGATTGAATTTATCTTTAAGTGGAGACACTCAGCAATTTGTTTTGGTCTATTGAGCTCGTTCTTTTGGAGTTTGGTTCGATCATTTATTAATTTTTTATGAATGTAATTTGGACAATGTGATGTTCAAAAACCTTGTACTATAAGTTAACAGTCTATGACAAGAGTGTTCTTAAATATTGAACTAGCTATGGTCAGGGGATTCTACCACATATTACTCAGAAGTTGTTCCAAGAACTTATCAGAGTGACTCGTTTGTATGTCTTCGATAAGTTCTCGCTCATATCCAACTTATTATAACACAAAGACATGTTCCATCCTTATTAGCTCAGTTGGTAGAGCGTTCGGCTTTTAAGGATATTCGAATTTCGAAAGTCGACCGAAATGTCCAGGGTTCGAGCCCCTGATGAGGAGCAATTTTTTTAATATTTTTTTACTTTTAATTTTTCCAATCATCGTGCGACGAAGGATTTGTTGCGTTCGATCGTATCGGATGTGCCAGGGTCAAGGTCTGCAGAGTTGGAACGACTGACAAGTAGCCGTGCTGGTGGGTGACAGTGAATATTGTTTACGCATTGCTGCTTATACAATTTGATTGGCAATCAGGCGACTAGATTCTGCATAGGGAAAATATATCGTATTTTGCCGGCCGGTATGCGTATAATTGTAGCCAATTACCATATATTGAGAAATTAAGACCGCCTTGTGAACCCTTTTTAACACTTGAACGACTAATGCAGGATGCATTAGTTTGTATTGTTGTTGTTCAATAGGAGTGCCCCCAAAACCCCTATATGCCCGGACAGTTAATTGCATTCAGTAAATTCTAATGATTTTTTAGATATTTTCGCGAATTCTGGGCATAAATTAGTGGAGACATCGGTTTTAAGATTCAGTTGGTTGCGGCTCACTTTTATTTTAAGGTTGGTTCGCGTAGAGGCAGCAAAGCTGCTAGCCGCGTTATAATTATCTGCATCTCGGTCGAGGAAACAGCAGTGATTGTAGTAATAATAATAACTGGTCATTCTGACTGGTGCTAGGGCTACCGGTTACCGGCTACAAACTATCTAACTCTTGTGAAAATTCTCTCTATGTTGTCAGCCGATTCGTCTGCATGTTGGGGGTGTAATTGATCAAGTGACTCTACCACTGTCTTGGCACTGTTTCCCTTCCAGATTGGATTTATCAAAAGTCAAAAATTTTCAAGGTACGAAAAACTCTAGCTGTAAACGGGATGACCAGTTGGCCAATTCGAAGTAAATTACAAGCAGATATAGGCACGCGATACAAAGAGCCTTGAACTGTTTACTCGAAAAGCTTTGTCAAGCCTCTTTGGCTCTTTGGACTGACAAAATTGGCTGGATTTTTTTTGTTCTTCTCAGATTATCGAAACCATCAGTTCTTCAACAATAAGAGCTAAACAATAAGAGCTGCACGTTTTCTAACAATAATATGGAACAATGCTGAAAAATGCAAAATTTTTGTAAAAAATTAAAAAAAAGCACCGCTCAATTTTTCAAGCAGTTGCCAAATGAATAATATAAAAAAAGGTGAATGTCTCAAACTGACAATTGTAACTTGATATAGTGAACTCATTTAATACCGGGATTGTTCCAGTGAAACCAAGACTAGTTTTTATCTTGTCCTTTTGTTGATTCAGTCAATAGAAGCAGCTTAGTGGAATTTTCACGTTTCACTAGCCAGGATTGAAATTATATACACACATATACCTTTAGGTTTTTCTTCACGTTTTTCTCCCAAAAACCAACAACAGTATGAAGTTAACCTCTATTGTCACTGGTTCGCTTTTTGCCGCAGTGGCTCTTGCTGAAACCCACGTCTACAATTGGACCACTGGTTTGGGTACTGCTAACCCAGACGGTACCTACGAAAGAGAGGTCATCACTTGCAATGGTGAATTCCCATGGCCAGACCTCAAGGTCAAAAAGGGTGACAGAATCGAGCTCTACTTGACCAACGGTCTCGATGACAGAAACGCTTCCCTCCATTTCCACGGTTTGTTCCAAGAAAACTCCACTCAAATGGATGGTCCACCAATGATTAACCAATGTCCAATCGCTCCAGGTGATACTATGCTTTACAATTTCACTGTTCCAGACCAAGTCGGTTCCTTCTGGTACCACTCTCACACCCAAGGTGACTACATGGATGGTATGAGAGGTACCTTTGTTATCGAAGACCCTGATTTCCCATACGAATATGATGAAGAAGTTGTTCTTTCTATTGCTGAATGGTACCATGATGACGTTAAAACTCTCACCAAGAGTTTCCTTAACAGATTCAATCCTACTGGTGCTGAGCCAATTCCTCAAAACTTGCTCATGAACAACACAAGAAACAATACCTGGTATGTCCAACCAGACACCACCTATTTGTTGAGAATCATTAACATCGGTGGTTTTGTTTCTCAATACTTGTACATGGAGGACCACACTTTCACTGTTGTTGCAGTTGATGGTGTTTATGTCGAGCCAAATGAAACTAACGAGTTGTACATCACTGTTGCTCAAAGATACGATGTCCTCGTTACCACTTTGAACGATACTTCCAGAAACTACGCTTTCATGCAAAAATTCGACGACGATATGCTTGATACCATTCCAGATGATCTTGTTCTGAATGCTACCAACTACATTGTCTATAACGAATCTGCTGAGTTGCCAGGTGAATATTACATTGATGATTATTACACCGGTTTCTTGGATGACTTCTATTTGCAACCACTTGAAGCAGAAGAATTGTACGACACCTATGACCATCAAATTACCGTTGATGTCATCATGGATAACTTGGACAACGGTGTCAACTATGCTTTCTTCAACAATATCACCTACACTGCTCCAAAAGTGCCAACTTTGGCAACTGTTTTCTCAGCTGGTGACAATGCTACTGACGCCACAGTGTACGGTACTAACACCCATGCTTTTGTCTTGAAGAAGGATGAAATCGTTGAAATCGTCTTGAACAACCAAGATACTGGTAAGCATCCTTTCCACTTGCACGGTCACGTTTTCCAAGTTATCGAAAGAGGTCCAGATTATGGTGATGAGGACTCTCCAGTTGCTTACAACGAAAGTGCTCCTTACACTCCACCAGACTACCCAATGAGAAGAGATGTCTTGTATGTTAGACCACAATCTTACTTTGTTATCAGATTCAAGGCCAACAACCCAGGTGTTTGGTACTTCCACTGTCACATCGAATGGCACTTGTTGCAAGGTCTTGCTCTCACTCTTATTGAAGATCCAGAATCTATTGTGGAGAGAGAGACTTTGACCGATAACTGGCTCGATGTCTGTGAAAACGTTGGTGTTGCTACTGCCGGTAATGCTGCTGGTAACACTGAAGATTACCTCGATCTTACTGGACAAAACGTTCAAGTCAAGAACTTACCAGCTGGTTTCACCGCCAGAGGTATCGTTGCCCTTGTTTTCTCCTGTATCACCGGTGTTTTGGGTTGTATTGCCATCGGTATCTACGGTATGGCAGACATTCCAAACCTCGAAGAGAAGGTTCTTGCTGGTTTGACTGAAGAAGAGAGAAACTTTGTCTTCGAAGACGACGATGAAGATGAAGAATTGGACAACCAAGAAGACTCTGCTGCTTCAAAGCAAGGCTCTACCAAGGAGGTTACCAATTAAACCACCCCCAAATTTGCTCACGGAGTGAAACAATTGCATGATTGAATATGTTACCGTTTTCTGATGTTGTGTGTGTGTGTGTTCAGAAAACAATTTGAATACGGCATATTTCAATGATGCAAGGTTCCGCTTCGTTTGCCCCATCCCATTTAACAAAACGAAAAACTATCGAAACTCCCCAATCCCAGTCAATCAAGTCTGTTGACTTGATTGCTTAGATCACAAATCAACCCCCGAGAAACGAAGAAAAGATCAATTGTATATGTGTGTGTTAGTCTTGTCTTCGGATATGGCTTTGGGTGACTTTAACTAGTTCTACTCTCTGCCCCCTTTTCAACTCTCTAAATAGAGAATTCCTCAGTGTTTGTGTGTTGTCAGATTCAAGCCTGTTAGACGTATATGTGTGTGTAACTGTTTAATATACCTAATAGCTTTTTCTTAACAGGAGTGAGTCACGAACATCGTGCCATCCGAGTGGTTTCGTTTGCTTGCAGTCACTGGAGACGGATCACTCACCACTTCACTAATTTCTTCATACATATGAAAATTAATTAACAATACACAATTAGTTACGAGGACACTTCTATACAACAGTTGGTTCTGCGAGCCCGCGCAGTTCAACGAGGAGCAACGACCAGCAAAAAGAGTCGTAGCTCATCATTTGCTCACCTAAACATCCATCCGTCACCACCTCCCTGCTTTCTCCACCTCCCACCAACCACACCATTCTCCTCTTGATACACCCTCCATGCCTCACGCAAATGATCTGGTGTCAACTGACTGGAGTCGTCAGGAATCTTCACTTTAAATCCACTGTAACTGAAAGCTCTACCTTTGGAGTCTTTTCCCCCCACAGAAGTCGGTGGCTCTGGTTTTTCGACTTCTTCCAAGGAGGGAAGATCAGAAACGTCCTCGCCATTGAGACGACGTCTTTTAATCTCACCATCTAAAGTCTCCACCTCTTGTTCATACTCCTTCAACTTTCGTTTGAAAGACAACTGCTCCAAAACTTTTGCCTGATTTTGTTTTCTTTGGACCTCTTTCGCCTTCTCCACCAATTCACCAACGAAAACCTTGCCTGCACCAGCGATAATCTTGGCAAAGTCATTACTTATCGTTTGACCAACAGCATTACTCACTAACTTCTTAATTCCGTTCGTGTTCAAATTGGTACGTCTGAAAAACTCATACCGACTCAGCTGGTTCTCATCCATACTCTCTAGAAGCATCTGTTGTCTTTGGTTCAAGTCCAAATCAAGCGACGTCTCTTCTGGATCGATATCGAACAATTCAAGTAAATCCTCGAAATCCTCCCCGTCGTAATCACTATCGGCCTGAACACCTTCGTCTTCCTCCTGTTTACGCTGCAGTAGTCGTTGTGAGAGATCAACTTGTTTGAATTCCTCAAGAGGCTCTTCAATATACTTCAAAGCTGTGACCATATCAATTGGAATTCCCTGCTCGTTGAGTTGGTGTGTGTTAGAGTAGTAGTCTGCTGCGTCAAACGGGGTGGCAGAAACGGGGAGACCAAACGGAGTCGTCGTAGGTGTGGTGCTGTAGGATTGTGTACTTATACTTGTGGCACCCGTACTGCCTGTAGTGCCACTGGCACCAGTGGCACCCATTACACCCACCTTCGCCTTCGTCTTATACTTTCTCTTCTCCTTTTTTTCCGCATCTCCCGACCCCCCAAATGAGGCCTCTGAAGCTGCTGGAGTTACTGAATCACGTGTATCCGATTGCATTCTCCAAGACTGCGCGAGTGATGTAGCTGTCAATCCTCTTGTTTGTTATATAGCTAGTTTATCACTTGAAATATTTTTTTTTTCAACTAAAAAAAAAGCAGCGTCGGTTTCGCTTCAAGTTGAACTTTCATCAATTTAATCAACTTTGTTATTCACCATCGCATTGTAAGTGGTCATCGAACAACAAACAGAGAGTGCAAAACTGCCAGCTCAAGTTAAAATTGCGACCTACCCCTTACGTCAGCAGAAACCAAAGATAGCCACACCTTCTATCGACCACCATGACAACCCAGGACTTTGAGTTAAGAGAACAAGACCGGTGGCTTCCAATCGCCAACGTGGCTCGGTTGATGAAAGGAACGCTGCCAGCGACAGCAAAAGTATCAAAAGACGCAAAGGAATGTATGCAAGAATGTGTTTCTGAATTCATATCGTTTATTACTAGTGAGGCTAGCGATAAGTGTTTAATGGAAAAGCGCAAAACAATTAATGGCGAAGATATCTTGTATTCTATGAGTAACTTGGGATTTGAAAATTACAGTGAGGTTTTGAAGATCTATCTGGCCAAATATCGTGAACAACAGGCACTAAAACAAGAACGAGGTGATGTCAGAAAGAAGAAGCCAACAGCAAAGAGACAAACGTCAAGGGATGAAGATGCAGTTGGATTGATTCCCAAGAGAGAAGAAGACGAGGAATTCTTTGATTACCGTGGACCAACTGATACCACCAATGACGGACAGCCAAATGATGCGCAACCAAATGATGTGCAACCAGGTGACGCTGCCGACGAGGCCGTCAAGGGACTATCCAACGCTACACAGAACGATTATGTCCAACAGCTGTACGAACAAGACTATGGAGACCATGCGCACTACCCTCACAATCCGCAGTACCACAATACCCACAATGATGCCGTCGATGCCCCTTCGACAGGTGCGTCGCCGCGCGGGGCTATTGGTGATCTCGAGGATACCAAAATTAAGCTTACGCTCGACTCAGACCCTGCAAATGGGACTGAAGCCGGTGCCGGCACCGGTGCCGGTGCCGGCGTAACCGACGAGTCTGACCATAAAGTTGTGGCTAATACTGACGATGCAACGTTGTCACTCAATTTGAATGAAAATGTTCCGGAGGCAGTCTCGGAGACTGAGGAGTTGGCTTCTTTGGCAAATGGTCACCATGGGGAGAATGTGTTGTATAGGTATCAGACGGATTTCTAGATGAACGACATACGACGAGCGACGACTTGAGTGAGTCGGGACATATAAGTCGCTCTCTGAGCCAGGAGATGCTGAGACAACTGACCACTCAGTTGTTTATCACTCAGTGTGTCTGTCTTTTGTCACCTCCCCCTATTTATTCTCTGTAGCTTATTACTATTATAATATTACCATTCGATGGACTGAATTGCCCCTTAAATCAAGGCTGTGCGAGACCCTTTTTCTTTCCTCCCCAAAAAAAATCAACCCCAGAAAAAAAAAAACGGTGTCATCAACGGTATAAATCAAAAAAGTCTACAAAGAAACAGAGATTCCCAAGAGCCAAATTGATTCATTTTAAGACACCCTTTCTGGTGTACTCTTTTGCAGCCCCCCCTCTTTTTTTTTGGCTTAAGTCGGATTCCTCTCCGTTTGTTTACCCTGTTTTGCCATGTCCTCCGCTGAGGACACCTGTGCCAAAGGGTCCTCTCCCCCCCATGACCTCACTAGAGATGCTTCGGTGCTCATGGCTGGTCAGGCATTCATAAAGATCACAACATTTACATTGAACCAGTTGTTATTGCAGTTTGTCACTCCAGCGTCAATGGGAGCTGCCAGCGTCATTGAATTTGTAGGAAACTATCTTCTATTTCTATGTCGCGAGTCTGTCCGATTGGCGGTGGCAGCAATGGCACCTGAAACACCTGATTTTCAGCAAATGATTGTGAACTTCTCGTACCTTTGTCTAGCAATTTATGCCGCTCTTGGTGGACCTTTCATCTATTATCAATTAGCACAAAATGAAGGAATTCAAACCGTGTTAGGATTTTACCCCAGATTATTTTACTCCAACATCTCATTATTTTCACTCGCAATTCTACTTGAACTTATTGCTGAACCTCTTCACAATTTGAACCAATCGCAGCTCAACATCTCCAAAAGAGCGAAAATTGAGAGTCTTGCTTCGTTTGTCAAATGTGTCGTTCAATTCATCGTCGTTGTCGCTAATTCTCATAGAAAAACAGATAGAGAGGTAGTTTACGTCACAGGTTTTGTTTTAGGACAATTTTTTTACGCACTGGTTGTTCTGACCGTTTACATAGCAACCTGTTCATCTATTGGGATACTGAAAATAAGGAAAACTACAATTGGATATCTTCATCCTAAAACATTGACATATTTCAAATCTTTGTTTCTTCAGCTGATTTTCAAGAATTTCCTTACTGAGGGAGACAAGTTCATGATAAACCAGCTCTTCACTCTCACAACACAAGGATACTACTCAATAGTGTCGAATTACGGCTCACTATTGGCTAGAATTGTTTTCTTGCCTATTGAAGATTCAACGAGAGCCAACATAACTTCATTGTTTGCATCGAAATCGCTTGATTTGAATGAAAAAATTGCAAAGATGAATTCAAGTTTACAACTCGTGGTGAAAATGTACGTTTACTTGCTGTCTTTATTGCTGATTTTTGCACCAATGAACAGCGAATATCTCATAGGGTTGGCTTTCCGTCGCTTTGAAAATACCAAACAATTAGCTGCCATTTTCCAAGTTTATTGGTTTTACATTCCTCTGCTATCAATCAATGGGATTTTAGAGGCATTACTAAACTCCATTTTCAGCGATCCAAAACAGGTTCGTAGTTATTCAAGGCTCATGCTTGCCAACTCGCTACTTTTCTTTGTCAATTCTTCGCTTTTAGTCAAACGATTCCAGTTCGGCCTCACAGGAATGATTATGGCTAATATGATCAATATGGTCGTTCGAATACTCTATTGCTATGTCAAACTCAGACCATATTTAAACCTGGAAATACATAAGTATTTCAAATTTTGGTCATGTTGCGCAACAGCATTGGCCATACACATACAAATTATTGGTTACAGAGTGGCTTCATTCACTCAATTTGTTCAAAGTGGCGTCATTGGAGCTGTATTAGTTCTTATTATTGCTTGGAATGAAAGAAGAACGCTCATTAGCGTTTTCTCGAGAAACAAATCTACACAAAATAGTACCTCCATGACGCCAAAATCATAGCTAAATTCATATCTCCAAGTTCCCAGGCGGTCCATACCACCATATATATTAATCATTACCCATTAGTTACCAAAGACGAGCTAAGTGAGTCATTTTGTTCTGTCCTCCTTTCTTGTATAACCCTCGCGTTTAAAAGTTTCCTAGTATCGCTTCACTCGTTGCACTGCGCTCGCATTTTCACAAGCAATAAGGAACGTGTATAACCCGTGACAAATAACTCATAATATCCATTTGCTCACCCACTCGTCTTCTGTTTGTCAAATCATCTTTCTACAATAAGGACAACTCTTTGACGTACCAAACCAGCTTCCAAAGCACTCCACATGATACGCGTGTCCACATTTCAACATGAGTGACTCACTATGAACATCCTCACACTCCATTACCTCCAATGGGTGCAACTCTTCCAGACAAATGAGACATAAATTATTCATAGTGTTCGCCGAATGACAGTCCATCTTCGGTAGTCTCTCCATTATAACTCTAAACTGTCGTGTTTGTATACACTTTCTCAAACTTGTGATAACGAGTTTCATAAGACCTATTGTTCCTAGAATCACCACTTCTCTTGGTAATTTTCCCATGGAACTCGAACGAGCGGAAGGGAGCGCTGATGAAAATCGGGCTCTAGAGAAGTACAATATCAGCAAGATGATCACATTTATCAACCCCGTTCTTGAAACATAGCTTGTGAGAACAATAGAATTTATGGATGGTGAGATGTAGTACAACGAACCTGATGTGGCGGCACCAACTCCTAACTTTTTATAAGTTATCATGGGAGTGGGAAGGAATTTGTGCTTTAGTCTAAAAATTTGATGATGAGGTTGTTTAACTTCACTTTGACAGTTTTTCAAAGTATAGAGTTTTTCCTGTTAGGGTGTATGTTGTTCAGTTTGCCGAGAATCAGTATTTATAACAAGTTTTCTCTTATCGTTGCTATCTCGTGAGCTGATTTTTATAAGTTATTTTTAAAAAAAAATCATTTTTTTAACAGTTTCAGGAATTTTTTTGGCAGAACAAAATTTAGTGTATTACATAATGTACCACGTAAGCAAAATACAATAGAAATGGTAGCAAGCGATTACTCAATTGTCGGCAGAATCAGCTGGAGCAGACTCGACTGGAGCAGACTCAGTCTCTGGAGTGACAGTGGCCTCTGTAGCCTCCCTTGAAGGTGGTCCCTGGACTTTAATGAAGTCCTCTTTAGAAGTCTCAACACCGTAAAGACGGTACAATAACTCAAAAGTTTCGTGCTTGTTCACCATCAAATTGAAACTAGAACGTCCTCTCCACAACGGAAGGAAAAGATCTTCCTCGTTTTCACCACGAGCAACTTCGATGAAACAACAACCTTCAGAAACTTGGTGAATTTTAGTCAAAAATTCAGGATCAACATTGGCTTCTTGAACAGCTCTAATGTTTGGGAAAGTTTCACTCAACAAAATTTTAAGCAAGTCAAGGTTCACGTTGAACTTTCTACTTGAACTCAAATGGCTCTTAAGCAAACTCAATGATTCGTTTTGAACACGCCATGGACATGATTTCTGTGAATATTCGGCTCTTTGTGCAACAAAAAGTTTGATTCCAGAATAAACGAACTTCAATTTTGTCTCGTTCAATTGCAAAATCTTCTTAATAACTGGCGAAACGTAGTAAATTGTTCTCAATGGTTCTCCTGTAGCATTTCTCACCAAAGTACAGTCTTTTGAGAAGGAATCGTTGATTTCATAGAACTCCCAGCATTTCTTCAACTCCTCATTATCGGCATCCAAAAAGATGAATGGCTCCTCGTTAGCGTCTCTAGGCAACTTCTCCTTCTTTTGTTTGACGTGGTTCTCGCTGTTGGCGGTAGTAGTTTCAACCTTGGTCTTCTTGGCGTCCTCTTGAACGAGCTCTTCACCCTCTCTCTTAGAACCTGAAATCTCCTCGTTTGGATCGATCTTCTCCAAAACACTAACAAAGAATCCTCCGGTGTTTTGGTCATGAGGATAAATTCTCATACAATGTTCCAAATGGAGATCTGTAGCCTCTTCAGCAGTAGGTGGGAACAAACTTTCTGGCAAGCCAGCCTCCTTGTTTGGCTCTTGTTTCTCTTCGAAGTCTTTTCCGTACACTTTCCAAGAGGAAACACCGTTACGTCTGATCAAACCAGGAAGTTCCTTCGAACAGTCAACAAGTCTCACTTTGCCACCCCATTTTTTAAGAGCAGCAGCAACAACAGCTTCGTTCTCGATAGGACTCAAAGAACAAGTAGAGTAAACCAATCTACCACCAAACTTCAAAAGTTGCAAACCTCTCATCAGAATGTTGAGTTGTAAGGAATGTAATCCCAAAGCGTTACCGATTCTCCAGTCTTTCCAGACGGTAACGTTTTTTCTCATGGTACCATCACCGGTACATGGAACGTCACAAAGAACTCTGTCGAACTTGACGTATTCACCATTCTCTTCCAACTTCATCTTTGGGAATAACTGAGCGTCGTGGTTCACAACAACGAAATTTGGAGAATTCAATCTCTTGATCTGATGAACCAACATGTGTGATCTTCTGTAGTCAGAGTCGTTAGCCATCACAAATCCGCTTGGCTCTGGACCTTCAGCGTGTAAAGCTTCAACAAGCTGAGCAGTCTTGGACCCTGGAGCAGCACACATGTCCAAAACATGGTGGTGTGGCTGAACATCAAGAACAAGTGGTGGAATCATAGAAACTGCTTCTTGTCTGGAGATGTTACCAACCTCCGTCTCGGTAACAAGGAAACGTTGAGTAGACGTGTATGCTGGGTTCTTTCTCACAACAGATTTTGGCAAATCAATTTGGAAACCAAGTTGGCCTGGATACCATGGGAAAGCAAATGGCGGTTTGTAACCTTCAGTTCCTTCGATATTTTGCAACAGTGGGAGATGTTTTGTTCTAAAAAGTTCGGAGATCTCGTGAGCATGGCTCTTGGAACCAGTGACTCTGAAGGTCAATGGGAGATCTTGTTGACATTTTTTCTTGAAATCATCAAATTCAGTTTCATCAAGTAATCCTTGGGCACGGTAGTATTTTTCCCAAGTTTCACTTTCTTTTGGAATTTCTTTCCAGTTAGCTCTATCGTCTCTTTTACCGAGACGGTTTCCGCCACGGTTTCCCTTTCTGCCACCTCTCTTTCCCATTCTGAGTACAGTTGTGGAGAAAAGTCTTTTCATGGAGAAGAAGGGGTGGTTATCCAAGATATTTTTTTCAGATCTGAAAAAATTTTGAAAATTTTCATATCGAGAAATTGGTCGATCGACGATCGACGCGTAGCGAAAGATGACATAGACAGTAGAAGTAGACGTCAAGCGACTCGTTTGAACGAGTCAATCTGCGATTCAGTCAGCCACACAAATACACAGAGAAACCATACAGCCCGCATCAATCAGGTAGTGTCACTTGAATTTGAACTTTCCGACTCCGACCCATTAGAACTCTCCACATTTGAACTTTCCGAATCACTTGAACTATCTGAGGACTCAGACTGTAGCTGTTGTCCTGTTTCACTCTCCCTTTCCATTTGCCTTGCGGTGCATCTCTTCTTTCTCTGCCTCTGCCACTCGCTCAATCTTCTCTTACTCCTCATTAACTCTGTCAGATCTTCGTCCTCGTCCTGTTCCATATATAGTTTGAAAGCGTCTTTTGTTTCATCGATAAATTCATCAATCCACTTTTCAATCAACGAACCCACTGCCAACAGCGCTGTTTCGTCCAAAAAATTGACAAACTTAGTTTCTGCGTCCTCACTAGAGATATCGGGATGTTGTGCTATACGGTCTTTCAAATAGTAGTGAACGGCTTCCAACAATTCTGAGCTTGGGAGTTCGACACCTGTTAGTTCTTTAACTTCTTCTCTAGAGACATAATGCAGCATATTCGGATCCACCCCGAATCCTAATGCCAACAGATTGTCTGCAAACACTTTTTGACCAGCATTCTTGTACCCGATAGGAGTCATATATTTGTAAGCTTCTGAAGAGTATTCTCTTTTGAGCCTGGGAACATCGTTGTTTCCAAAGTCCACTTCTCTATCTTCTTCGCCTTTCTTAGGTTTATAACGTAACACTCTACCTACTGTGTAATGTCCTGCTGATGCTTCATATATGTTGAGCTTTTGTAGCTTCTTTTTTTTGAGATTGATGTTCATTGCGACTTATAAAAGTTCGACATGCGAGCCGAGACGTACAGAGAGCGGCCAAACTGTTTGTTTGTTGAACGAGACGTTCAAAAAGGTGAAAATCGCTATGGTATCTACTATCCTGCAAATATTCTTCTACACCATTCGACTCACTAAATTTTTTATTTGATCTGATTAAAAAATTTGTCTACTATTGTAAGTATGTTGTTATTGTAGAATCACTCAGCAAACACTTATGAACGACTCGGATCCACGAAAAACTATACAAAACCAGTTCGCAAACTTCAACACTACACTAGCCAGCTTGGCTTCGAAAATATCGCAGAAAGAACGAGAACTTGATGGTCTTAAGGAAGAATATGAGTCAAAGATAAAATTATTGGATGGATACATTCTTGCTTTACAACAATCGGGAGCATTGGGGAAACCGGAGAACAACTCCACACCTTCAGAAACCTTGTTTAACAACAAGACGGTTTTGTGTCGGAACTGCAATCACACAGCTTGGAGTCTCGATAGTCCAACGCAATCAAGCTATTTGCTTATACCGAATGGAATTGTCTCGCAGAAGGAGGAGACACAGAAGGAGAGCCCGGGGGGAGCTCAGGTGGGTGCTACTCCCAAACCACGAAAAAAAAACAAGAAAATGACTTGTTCTTACTGCTTTAAAGATGGACATAAACGAGCACAATGTCCAGGGATTCTTTACGGAGAGTCAATTTAGGTAATTATTAATGTACATGTAACGCAAACGACGAACGAACGACGAAAGAACGAACGAACGAACGACGAACAAACGACGACCAGAGCTATGGTTGAGTGAGCAAATAACGTGTGACACTAATGCTCGCCGCCGACCAGTCGCCGCTCGTTCCGTTCGAGGTTCCTTATCTACCCGCAATCTTATCACCAGCAGTAGCCATGGCCTCTCTCCGACTTGCATCCTGCAGCAAATTAGTATCAACCAGCGAAGGACTGATGTGAATGTATCTAATAGTAGAACCTCTAATGAACAGATTGCGCACGGCCAAAAGGTGTGGATATTTATCGGTATTAGCAGAAATGTTGTCCAACTTGAGGTTCAAGTATTGATCGATTGATCTGAGAGTTCCTTTGAGTTCAACGTCATTTTTGAGTTCCACTGTGATCTATATGAACAGGTATGATTAGTACGACATGGTTCGTCGAGTCGACTCGAGTTGGGTCGAATCTTTGTAAAACGAGAAAGAACTCACCTCCTGGTCCACCAGGGTTTTGAAGAAGGAAAAAAACAGCATATTGGGCGATGAAAAGCTGTCGAGTTACCTTTCTAAAGTTATTAGTTTCACTGATGGTTGGTTGTTTATTCAATAGTGGTGGAGTTGATTTTTTTTCGCAGTAATTATTTTTCAGTGCGAAAATCTGAAAGCAAATGACGAGCGAAGCTTGACTTATCCGAAGCGAGTTATTCTATATAGAACGATATGACGAGAACAGCAAGTTGGATCATGAGATCGATTTTTTTGACAAAAATATCACGACCTGCTTTGCTCATCATGTTCTAACATCATTAAATCGATGATTATGTATGAAATATATACAGGATTATGTAATTGACTGAGTTGTCGGTTTACGAGTAGTGGTAATCAAGGAAGGACTATGCGCGAAGCTGGTATCAGTGAGTCACCTCCCTGTCAATAGTATCATGACTGGTTAGCTCACTCCTAGCACGACCGAATTAGCTCGTGCTCACATCCTCGTCTTACCCGCCTTCTCCAATGCGTTCTTCAACAACATCAGGTTGGCCTTTGTTGGTTTCTTCAGATTGTTGACAGTCAACAAAACCGCCGTAAGCAAAGCTAAAGCACCACCTTGGTGGGCAGCAGCCAACTCTGTTGGGACAAGCCATAACAAAGTACAAATACCTAGAGTAACTTGTAACGAGACCAAACCCATAGAAATGTTCAAACAACGGTAAGCTTGCTTAGGAATGATTGACTTGATTCTATGAGAGTACAAATGGAGAGCTAAAACAGAACAGAAAGTAGTCATGGCCAAAATTCTGTGATTCAGTTGAACAGTTGTTGGGTTCTCCAACATGTTTCTCCACCAAAGATCAGAGTTATCAGGTAATCTGGAGAAAACAGGTGACATCAATTCGCCGACAGAAGGTAAGTAATCATCACCCATATGTGGGAAAGTGTTATAGATTAAGCCGGCATCAAGACCAGCAACAAGTGCACCTGAAATAGCGGTAACAAACACCAATCCGAGTAAACCAGCTGATAATCTTCTAAAAAGTCTCAGCGATGGGGATTGAATTTTTTGAAAAATTTCGAGATAAGCGTGTGGATTTTTAATAATCGCGTGATCACGAAGGACGGTGAAACCAGTTGAAATCATAGCACAGTAGACCAAAAATGCAGCACCCAAATGAGTTGCAAGTCTGTATTGGGACACTGTCGGTTTGGATTTTCTTTCCTCGAGTAAATTTTCATCGATTCCGGAGTAAACCATCCACCATCCAATAGCACCTTGAACACCAATAAGAGCACAAATTCCGACTAATTTCATAGCTGTGTTAAATGAAACTTTACGGCGTGCGATGTAGTACAAAGTTGGCAAAACAAAAACAGTGCCGATCACTCTGCCGAGTAAACGATGGGACCATTCCATGTAGAAAATGAACTTGAATTCTTCTAGGGTGATGTGAGAGTTGAGCTGCTTGAACTCTGGTGATTCTTTGTACTTTGAAAACTCGAGTTCCCAGTCTTCTTGAGTCATTGGTGGGATAGCACCGGTGACAGGTTTCCATTCAGTGATAGAGAGACCGGATTCGGTGAGCCTAGTAAGACCCCCAAGAATAACGATTGCGAAAACTAGAACAGAACTTCCGATACAAAGATACCCAACGTTTTTATGAGAATTTGCTGGCCATTTTCTTTTCTGTTGCGGTTTTGGGAATGGTGTAGTTTGTTGAGAAAGAACACGTGATGTAGACATGTTCCTGGATGAAGGAATTTGAAAAAGCTTCTTCAAAGGTGAAAGGGTCTTGATGGTGGACAAAGTCCCGTAAGATCCATTTTTCAGTCCTTGACGAGTCAGCCAGTTGTGAGATCTGGTCGGTGAAGTAAGGGAGCTAGCGGCAGCGCCAGCACCTTTCTTCAATCCCACTTGCAAGATGGACGAGTTCCTGATGAAGAAAAACTGACTTCTACACAAACTCATGGGGCCGGGTGGTGTATGGATACTGTCTAAAGTAATCTAGTGGTTGTGTTACAAAATATTTTTTTATATTTCAATATTTTTCAATATTTTTTTGCTTATAATCAGACCGTTTTTCGCTGGTTGGAAAAAGGCAGGCTGTGCAAAGCTCATGAGGCAAATAGACCAGGAGACGCAGGTGATGTTGGAGAGTATACGACGAGTGCAATGGGTAAAGAACTGATTACGCAAAGACCATCTGTTTGCAGAGAGTCTTCAATGCTCAAGACTCGTCGAATCTCACATACTCTGCACCGATATGTGTACATGTGATGTACACATATTGGTGTAGAGAAAGATGGCATAAGATAACAGCATGTGCAAGTGAACAAGACTGTCAAATGTGGAGTGTCTGTTATGGTGGTTCATTCAACAAAATTTGGGTTATCCAGCAGGGTCTGTCCAACTCAAGGGAGAGTCGCTCTATTTGCTTAGCTTGCAGTGACCCCTGTGAATCACGTGACACAGGTACAAGGGACGAGGTTACTTGACTGAGACAGGAGCAAAGCGAACGCGGCGAGTTCTAATCAACAACCCAGCTCGATGTCACTGATGGTACCTTAAGCTGCTCGTTTCAGTAGTTTCTTTGCTCGGTTCGCTTCACTCCTTGCTCGTCGCCATGCGCCTGTAGTTTCACTTCTCTCCTATCGCTGCCTGTAATTTCCCAAAAGTGACCCAAAAAAAAAGGAGGTGTAAAAAAATTTGGGGAATTTGTAACCGGTTTTTTTTTTGTTTTGTTAATTCAATCACAAGCACTTCCTCTTCCGAGCGGATATAAGTTTACAAAGACCCGTGGAAGCAAGCGGATCACTTTAGACACGGAATAGAGTCAAATCTAGCGTGAGCCACGTACACCCGGAACCCACGCGCTAGTATCTGATACCCATATAAACGCTGCTTACACTACCATTCATCATGTCAACTACACCACCATACACTCCTGTGGTGGATAACACTCAACCCACATTTGATGACTGGGCATCAACCTCTTCGTCTCTGGCATCTGGCTTGAACGCAACGACTGCTGCCACGTCAGCAACCACAACAAATCCATATTTTTCTCCCGACTCGCCCGCCAGAGATAAGTTCCATTCAATGATAAACACAGAACCAGTTCACCAAGCATCAAGATCATTTTTAGCGGAATTACACGAGACACCAGGACCATTTTTTCATGAAACGCCCATTATTGCTCCTCCCTCTATTCCAGGACTTCGACCAAATAAGTATCAATTGCGTTCTTCAAGATTAGAGAACTATGTTCTCTCACCACAATTATTCGACTTGACATTAGATAGACTCATAGGTAAAGGTTCGAACTCGTATGTTCATTTGGCGGTTCTCTCAACGAAAGAGGCCAAAAAGACTTCTATCGCAGTTGCTGTCAAGATACCGACTGCTAGAAATAAAGTGAAGATGCTAGAAAGAGAAACCGAGTTTTTACTCACCTTGAAAGAATATAGAAATGATAGATGGTTTGTCAATAATCATGAGACTGACTCATTCCCATTCATTGACACCTATGGATTATATTATTTGGACAAGGCTCAATTCCCAATGATTAAGAAAACAGACTCATTACCATGTCTAGTTATGAAAAATTTAGATATGGACTTGGCATGCTACATCAAACAAGTGATACCCAACACCATGGCTAACGAGCCAGCGATTGGTGAAGAAAATTGGTGGATATTATTGAAGCAACTTGTTTGTGCACTTGGAGTTTTGAAGGACTTAAAAGCTGTTCATTGTGATTTCAAAACTGAAAATATTCTTGTTGCGCTGGACGCAACTGGTAGACCTTCATTTAAGTTGATTGACTTCACATCCTCGGCGAAAATTGCCGATGTTCATGAACAACCAGAGATGACGTTGCAATTCACCCCGCCAGAATTGTTGGTGTCGAGAACCAATTTACCGAGCTATCAAACAGATTTATATAGTGCTGGTTTGGTTTTGTTACAAGCTGCGACGGGCAAAGCTCCGTATTCTGGCTATGACTATGATCAGTTTTATTTGATTACTCTTGTTCAAGAGGGTCGGGTATTAGAGCTGTTGGAAAGAGAGGAGTTGAATAGGGTTAGAGGCAGTGAAAGGGTGAGGGAGGTGCTAGAGATGATTCTTGTGAGAAGATGTGGTCTGGAGGAACTGACCATATAATGACGAGCGACTCGATGCGAGAGAAGCGAATGAAATACTCTGTCACAGGATTACGAGAACTAATGAAAATACATGAATGAAATAAAGAAAATGGGAGAATGGGAGAATGGGAGAATGGGAGAATGGGAGAATGGGAGAATGGGAGAATAGAAGAGTGGAAGAATAGGAAGAATGAACGAAAGACTTGATCTGTTTGTCATTCTTTAATCTTTGCAAGTTACTTTGCTCGTTATCATACCTTAATAAATAAATACATCTGCGAAATATAATAGCTGTGGAGCTCGCATTAAAAAATGCTCTTTTTGAGGACAGGTCAAGGTAGCGCCTTGACTGAGGAGTTTGACTGAGGGGGTACGATGTAGATGGGTGGAAGGTTGATTGTATTGAGCGATTAACGAGCGTGCTGTTTGCTTATATTTCGCTGATCGCCCGGCTGAGTAGGTTGTAGACGACGATGACTCACTAGATCACGTGGTTGTTCCACTGGCTCGCAGCTCCCTCTGCCGACTAGCTGGATTAACGGGCCTTGACTTGCTCCGACCCTGTTTGCTCGTCACCCATGACAGGCCAGTCGTTCTTCGCTCGTGGTTCTTCGCTCCGTTATCAAATTACCTGCACCTGCGAAATTTCCCAATTCAAGAAAATTTTCCACGCAGCCAAATCCAGATACTTCGATTTGTTACCATCTTAACTCCAACAACTCTCTACAACCCCGACGACAATCTGTGTTCACGGGACGCGAGCAAGTAGACGGCACGTGCGAGACGCGGACCACCATATTGGGATTCGACGTGCATTCTACATTACATATATATATGCTCGTTTAGCAATAACGATAACAATTATAACTGCAACTACAATCAATTGGAATCATGTCATCATCAATAGCAACTGGAACGAGTCCAGCGACTCCATCGAATACGCCTAAGAATGCTCGAATTACTCAAGAGAGCGCTTTGAGTCTACAACAACCAATGTCAACAAATAGACAGGCCACCGTCACATCGAATTCAGGTACCCCTGGAACTTTGGGTACCTTTGGAACTCCAGGAGCTTCAGAAACAGATCACATTCAAGCTTATGCCATGTTAGACTTTGATAATTTCACATTCTATGTTCAAACAATGCAAATTCTTCTTGGTAGACTGGTCGAAGGTGATACGAGCACAGATTCGTTAGACATCCATCTGGGACAACAGAAAGCTATTTCAAGACGGCATGCCAAAATATTCTACAATTTCGGTAACCAGAGGTTTGAGCTCTCTGTTGTTGGTCGAAATGGTGCATTTGTAGACGATATTTTCGTCGAATCGGGCGTTACACTGCCATTAAAGGATAAAACACGCATCCAGATTGGAGAAACAAGGTTTCGGTTCATCCTGCCCGCTGAGGAGACCGTTCCAAGCGATAAGAGCCAGAAAAATGCTAAACAACACCCAATCAATCCAGCAGACGCAGTCAATCTTAAAACTTCTTTCTCAAATAATAAACGCGTTGCTACAGGAAGCAACAGTTCCACAGCCGCCAACTCTCGCGAGAGCTCACAGACACCACAGATAGCTGCCAAGGCTCCAGCAGTGACGCCGTCGAAATCGCCAGCGTCGTCTGCGACGACACCTAAGGACAAACAGGTGCCGAAACTCGGCGACGATTTTGTGAACGAACTTCGTGCAAATGCTGAAGCCTCTGTGGTGAAACGAGAAGAAGCAGCGGCAGCGGCGGCGGCAGCGGCAGCAGCAAAGAAACCGCTCTCTGTTGCCTCGTTCGCTCCAGGAACACCACAATCGGTTATCGAAGGAATAAATGCTCTCTCTGCTGCCGCTGGAATGGCTCAACAGTTTGTGCACTCACCAGCTGCTAACACAACTACTGCTGCGGCATCCCTTGATTTGAAGAAAGAAAAGCCAAAGAAACAACAGAAACAGGCTAAAAAGGTGTACAAACCCGAGGAAATTCCTGAGCAATACAGATCTAAACCAAACTGTTCATACTCTACACTTATTGCCGAATGTCTCAAAAAGAAGGGAACGGAACGTGGCATGTCATTGTCAGAGATTTACAAAGCAATACAAGAGCTGTATCCATACTATTTCTACTGTCCAGATGGTTGGCAGAGCTCAGTTAGACATAATCTTTCGCTCAACAAATCGTTCCGAAAGGTTTGCAAAGAAGGAAAAGGCTGGCTATGGGGACTTGACGAAGAGTATTTCCAGGAGAAAGAGAGACTCAAGCGCAAACAGATTGAGGTGGCCAACATTAAAGCCAACCAACAATTCCAAACGCTATCACAGCAATTTCAGCAACAACCTCAACCACAATCTGTTGGTGGTTTCCAAAGTCAAGCTGCAACTACTACTGCTTACCAGCCACAGACAGCCGTTGCATCAGCCTCGCCAGCCACAAATTCCAACGCAAATTCAGCCAGTTCGAAATTGTCCGGAGATACTAAAAGAGCTTTGTCGTATCTCCAACAAGAACTTATCCGTTTGACTAAAGATCGCAAGATGTACGATAAAGAGACAACGACACAGATTCTGACACAGGCTCTTGCAATGACGATTGCTCAAGTCAATCAGGCCGCTAAAAATGCCGGAATCCAAGGGTCTCCGCTGGTAACACTTATCGATAAGAACCCATCGCATATCACCAAAATTTTGTCTGCTGCTCTCAACGCTGCCACACTTCAAATAACGAAGAAAAAGGGACTTCCAGCACCATCTCCGGCAAGATCCCAGCCAACAGCGACGGCAGCTCCAACAGTTCCGGGGACAAGTCACGCTCCAATTCCTGCCACTGCTCCTGTTTCTGCTCCGGCTCCAGTGGCTGCGACACCCCCAGTGATAGCTCCGCCCTCTCAGCCAAACATCCAGCAGTTCACGCGGCCGACCCCATCCCCACAGGTTCCCAAGTCAATCGCAACAACATCGAGCTCTATAAAGCCAATACCGACTTCCTCAGCCCCATCGACAGCAGCCTCTTCTACATCTGCTTCTCCCGTTCCTGGCATAAGAAAGCCGCAATATTACGGCAAGCCGCCTCCTTCAGCAGCACTCAGTAAGATTTCCGCACAGTCAAAAACACCAGAACCTTCAGTACCATCAGAAGCAGCCATTCAGTCGCAGTTAAACAAGTTTTCTCAGCCTACACCACCCCCAACAACAACTTGGATGGACTCTCTGAAAACTTCCCCAGAAAATCTTGCACAGCCCGCAGCCGCGCAGCCGCAAGATTTGAAAAATTCCACGAAGGATTCAGAAGAGACCGAGTTCAGTATGATTTTGGAGGATCTTGAAAAACATCACGAAGCAGCACAGGTGAATTCATCCGGGCCTGTTACGCCTGCTGCTCCTGCTGCTCCTGCTCCTGCTCCTGCCCTGGATCTCGGTGCTATTTCGGCTGATGTTTCGACAACCGTGGTGGCTGACTCTGCAGCTCCTTCGTCTGAACTAGCGTCAACATCTAATTCAACTTCACAGGCCAATCCGACTCCCCAGGCCGATCCAACCACTCAAATTGATACTCTTTCCATCGATAACTTCCTCGCACAACATGCCAATGTACTTGGTGTCGACACTGAGGACAGTAAAAAGAGACCTGCTGATGAAACTGACTACGATGTGGATTCTGATAGGAAGATGACAAAACTCGAATGATCAACGAGTGAACCACCACACACGAGAGAACGATGAGCGAGGCGAGTGAGTACCTCGAGAGGCTTCCATTTCCAAGTACTGCTCACTGGGCTTGCTCATGGCCCGTTGAATGACTTGCCTCGCTCAGCATTCGCATTCCTCGACTTAATTCTAGAACTCTCTGTACGTATCTACAATCCCTTTAAATATATCTTATCCTCTATTCATACAAAACTAAGCAGCCACGTTATTGAACGAGCCTTCTTGTTCCTTCACCTCCCAGAACAACGGACCAACATCGTGGTTTCCGTGGAACACCCATCCGTTCTCAGTAACATGGAAAAGGTTGATTGATCCACCAGAGTATGCATCTCTGTGTGCAGCTGCCAAAATTGATCTTTTTCCCAAATAAAGAGCTTCTTCCACTGTCAAATCCCATTTATAGTTAGAATCCAAAACACCATAAGCAAAAGTTTGACCAGAACCAACACAGAAAAGATCACCTTTCAACCTCGTTCCGTCAGAATCAACATAGTAGATTGTAGGACCTTCTTTAGGAGTGTAACCACAAACCATTGTACCCATGGACAAACCCATTCCCTTGTAACTGTAAACAAGGTTACTGAGGATCTTTGAAGCAGCACAAACAGAGATACGTTCCTTATTTCTCAACTCGTGCAAACGACATTGGGTTCCAAGCCATGTTTCCCAGTATTGACAGTCAGCAGCACCTCCTGCCATGGTACCAAGAAGCATTGGGTTAATCTCAATCACTTTTTTGACGGTTTGCGACGCAATCCAGTTGCCGGCAGTAGCTCTCGAGTCGACTGCCACCACAATTCCGCCTTGGAAACGGAACGCAAGCGTCGTGGTTCCGTGTGCAATCTTGATTTTACAGTCTGGGTTTGTGTCATCGTCCGTATGCGCTCTGAGGAAGTCTGTTGGTTGTGAAATTGGCGGAACCGTGATCGATGGCGCCAGCGTGCTCAATGATGGGTTGAATTGTTGAAAGTCTTCAGTAGCATCATCTAATTCTGATGCCAATTGCGACCGATGGCAAAACCGCTGCGAGATCTCGTTCATTGACATATTTGTAGTGTATGTTCAATATTGATGATTGGTGAGAGAGGTTCAGGTTGGATTGATTGGGTTACGAACTAACGATTTATTTCCCAACACTGTTTTTCTTAACACTATATTTTTTTGCCACTGGATTATGTAAGACGATGAAGATGCACGATATGTGTAAGGATGTCTAAAACAAAAGACACAGCCTGAAAAAGCTCATCTCCATTAGAGGGTTTGAAAAATGTGGCCAACGCACGTGACCGGATAACCCTCGCGACTCAAAAACTCGACCAAATTTTGTTCTGCCACTAAATTAGTATGCCATACCCGTGTCAATTGCCGGATTGGGAATCTGTGAATTTCCAAAAATTTTTCACTCAGTAGCTCGCCTGGCCTGGTGTTTGCAGGAGATTGTACAGGCACTGGTACACAGTTGAATAAAACAAATCAGGTTTTTTATCATAATATACTAGACAAAACCTGTAAACACTCAAGGTTAAACCCAGATAATAATCAAAATGGTAAGTGAAAGCAGACAGTTATGAGGAGAAAAGAGACAGAAAAGCAACAACGATAAAACCACGGAGACAGTCCCACTCAAGATCTCCTTTCCGTAATAATCGTGGGTTTGTTTCATTCAGTCCTCTTTTCATAACGTTCATCATTTGTTTAAACATTCATACTAACAACCCCTTTTCAGTCTACTGCCCAAAACCCTATGAGAGAGCTCAAGATTGAGAAGTTGGTTCTCAACATCTGTGTCGGTGAATCCGGTGACAGATTGACCAGAGCTTCCAAGGTTCTTGAACAACTTTCCGGTCAAACTCCAGTTCAAACCAAGGCTAGATACACTGTCAGATCCTTCGGTATCAGAAGAAACGAAAAGATTGCTGTCCACGTTACCATCAGAGGTCCAAAGGCTGAGGAGATCTTGGAGAGAGGTCTTAAGGTTAAGGAATACCAATTGAGAGAAAGAAACTTCTCTGAGACCGGTAACTTCGGTTTCGGTATCCAAGAGCACATTGATCTCGGTATCAAGTACGACCCAGGTATCGGTATTTACGGTATGGACTTCTACGTTGTTATGGGTAGAGCCGGTTTCAGAGTTGCTAGAAGAAAGAGAGCTCAAGGAAAGGTCGGAAAGCACCACAAGTGTTCTAGAGAAGACACCATCGCTTGGTTCAAGGCCAGATACGATGCCGATGTGTTGGACAAATAAGCTATTTAATTAACTAACTAACGCGTGTCTCTTTTACATTATCTAATTCAATTATTTGACTTGTAAATCATGTATTTGCTTGCTGTCTATGCAAAGTATGAAGAAAAAATTAATGATAGCAAAAAATTACACCCTGATGAAAAAAATAATACTCCTAATGCTCATTCATTCATTACCTGTACCCTCGTTAAGTTCTTTTAATGCAGCTTCAACACCAATATCCACGAGTTCATTCACTTTTTCAGCCCATCTTTCTTTCAGGAAACCATTCAGAGGCTGGAATTCAACACATTTCCTCTTTCTGTCTGCGTTCACTGTCTCCACTTGCTTCCTTTTTTTGCTAATTGCGCCTTCCAGGTCAGTTTGGTATTGTCTCAAATTATCAAGATGAATCAACCATTTGTTTTTGTTGATCTCCCGTTGCGAAGCTGCACTTTCTTGAATGTTCAGCGACAAAGTGCGGTGTCGCAATTGTGAGTAGGATAATGTAGTTTTCATTTTCTCGAGATCTGGTTCGTTCTTTTCGTTCAAAAGATTAGAATATTTGGAAAGATTAATTCCGCCAATACCCGTGTCGCTCACTGGGAAGCGGCTGTCATCAAGTTCTTTTTCATTATCCTTGAAAACTTGTGGATGTAGCTGAGAGAGATTGAAATTTGTCAACTCCTGCTGAATTAAGTCCTCAACTTTGGCCAAAAGTTCATTTGATGGCTCATAATCTATGTATGGTAAATAATCGAGCACCACTGTCTCGCTCATATCAAGTTCTTGTTGTTTGTGATTGTTCATATTTTCTCTGTGTCACACTCTCTGTGATAAATTTAACTCAAGCTTCCCTATTTAGGCCATTTGAATGGTGATATAAATTGTGCTGTAACAAACAGATAAAAGTAATCAATATCATCACATCACAACATCTTGCGAAATTTTTATCTTAACTAGTTTTTTTATATATTTTTTATATTATCGCCAAACCCGTTTTGTCACGAGAGCCGCACAGTAATAAAAAAACCGACGCAGGTCGGGAGGAAATTCCCCACAAGGAGCGGATGATAGTCGAGACGATTAAGAGAAATCAAGAAACAACTATGATCGGTGGCCCCAACGTTCACTGATGGCAGACTTCGTCCTTCACCGCTCGTTCTTCACGACACTCGTTTTGCTTCTTGAATCTCTCTCCACGGAGCAACATATAAAACACTCCCTGCAAGAGACAATAAAACCAAAATCACTCCAACTCCGCCATACACCGTTGCAACAACCCGGAACACTCCGAGTCCAAAAATACGATATAATTCTGCAATGCCAATAGCAAAAGCACAGATAGGGAACGCAATAATCCAATATCTCTCGGAGAACGGTGGCAGTCCATACAAAATCAATGTAGCGATTGCGAGGAAAGTGAAAAAAATACCACAAGCCATGAAAAATAATGCCACAACTCCGCAAAAATACTCCACGCCTATCCCAATGAGCTCAGGATCAACAGCGGAATGAACATTATAATCGACCAAATACTTTCGCAAATTGCTTGCGTCTAGAAGAATAGACCACATTCCGTGTCCAAACAGACCAATTGGTGCAAAAAGAGTAAATACAAGCGGTTTGGGTGGCATCTTGTAAACTAAGAATTTCCAAAAGAATACTGCCATGAGACTAAACCCAAGAAATACTGAATTTGAGAGTAGCAGAAATGTTAGCAATATGAGGGTTAAACGAAGATGTTGTGAATAATCTTCAAATGCTGGACAAATAAAGGCTCCGGCGGAACTGCACACACTCATAGGTAAAACAAGTAAAATCAATTGGGGGTTCAGTTGATTTGGCTCGAGTTTGCTTTTGGTAAATACAACAAATATAACTGCCCACCCCACTAGTAATGATAATCCCATATTGATTCCCCAGAGTATTATAAGTCCAACTTTGAAACTCTTGTCGTAATGCTGCGTAATTGAGTGAATCATGGTGATGATCGTGCTGAATCCCATTGAATATGGTCCTAGAAAGACAGAAAATTGAATATCAGTTAACAGTTCTCGATAAAATCCTTTTTCATAGTAAAGTTTGGATCCAAGCAAGATATTGACCATAAAAAACAGTGATAATGAGACACCCCACATTATCATTCCAAATATTCTGAACACGCCCTTCTCATAGGGGAAATTGAACAAAAATCCAGCAGCTATTCCAGTAGACATAAATGCAACATTCCATATTGGGTGGAACTTTTTAACTATAATGTCTCTATATATGTGACTTCGAGTTGAAGTAGGCACATTTTTCTCCACATCGGATGAACTCATGATGCTTATCTAATCCAACTGATCAGAACACAATTCACGAATCCTCGTTACTATTCTCGTTGACACCTTCAGATACCGTATACAAGCAAACTTCTTGTATAATCGTCTGAGGAAGCATACTGAACATAAGTTTAAAAGCTACCGCTCACAATTATATTCCCCGGATTTCGGTGTTTGATTTGAGATGCCTCGAAATAGAAGCAGTAAGCGATTATTTTTTTCTCTTTTGGTACTTTTACACTCACACATTCAAATGCATTTTTTTAAAAACTATATGAAATCTATCATGAATGTTATTGCTAATCATTATCGTTCGTCCAAAATTAAGTCTACCAGTTCAATCATCTGAATCACATTTTCACCTTCTTCAACTCGGCCTGAAAGTTCCTCCTTCAACTCCTCAAAAACAGGCCTAAATTCCCGCAAAATAAAGCTTTGCGGAGTCCGCTCATATAAAATCTTGAACAGCTGCAAAACACGCACGGGATCAACAAGATTCGGCTGATTAAGACGAGCATATAGAGAGTTCAAAATTTCCTCAGAAGAGCACATGTAATTGTAAACGTTGTAAGCATGAGTCTGTCTCCTAGGATGTCTGATCCCTTGTGCATGATAATGTTTTGCAATTTCAATCACAACATCGATAAATTTGTCAAATTGTCTATCACCCTTGAAACTAGCAACAAACTTCCCAATAAGTTTTGGTTTCTTTCTTAACGCCTCGTCTAAACTGTCCTCCTCAGCTTTAATCAAATCTCTAATGGCTGTTATAGAACGGAGTCTATATTTCTCATCATCCAACATGTTGATCAGTATTTCAACCCCACCAAACCTTTTGCAAACATGATATAAGTATGGATTACTTGCAGCATCCATGAAAAGACTAACAACTTGATTTCGAGTATGTTCGTTTTTCTTGTTTGAAGAAAAAAGTTTAATCAAATGATTAAACAAATCAATGCTGCTAGAGGAAAGTAAATCCGATTGTCTCGTATTGTCCAGCAAACACAACTTGTGAATAATCGGTATAGTACATTTAGCGAACTTTTCATAAGTTCTTGAACAGTCATATGATGAAATGTCCTCCATCAATTGATCAAAAATTTGTTGTGTTCTTGAATTATCCAAAGATTCGAAAACCTTGTCACAACTGGATTCACATCTCTGTATAATCCTAACGATTTCCAGTTTAGATTTGAATGGGAGTTTGTTGAATTTTCTGAAAAGACTTGTGAGAAACTCGCTGGTCATGAACTTCTCATGATCAGATTCATAACTGTAGCATGATATTTTCGCAAGAAGTTTCACGATGTTGGAGACAACCAATTCTTGTTTCTCATTGATATGTCCATGTGTATTACATAATGTCACAGATAAAACTTCGGGTGTAGAGTAATGAACCAAGATTGAAGCTAGAGACTTCTTCTCAACACTATCATTTCTGAACAATTCCAGTAAAAGTTCAACCGCTTCTTCTTGTTGTATTGTATCCCCTTTCGTTAGTAAATCGACTAAAATGTTTGTCAGTTGAACAGAAATAACAGATATTGTGGGAACACCCGTGTTGATCAGCAAACTAATGAACTTCAAAATGCTCTCCTCAACAGGATACATCTCAATCATTTTGTGAACGCAACCACAATGATAAAAATCAACTAAACTCTGAGTATCCTTTTCAAAAAATTTAACACCAATCCTGATCAATTCTACCTTGCAGTCTTCCGAATACTCCGTCTGTAACCGTGTGGCCAACTTGTGTATGAAACCTTGCTTGATTAACAATGAAACGACGAAATCCAAATTCGACAATTTACTTATATCTCCAGAACGACTGTTGTTTCCCAAGTTCTCTCCTGTTTTATGTCCTTCATCTCCTGTCGCTTCTTCTTGCTTGTCCTGTTCTTCTTCTTCCTCTCCATCCTCTTCACCTTCCCCGTCCTCTTCTTCCTCCTCACAATACTTATTCAGTAACTGAAGATCTTCCAAGTTTGCCACGTCGATTTTGTTAATAACTCCTCTAATATATTCCCGCTTTTGTTCTCGAACACTCTCGGGTTTCAACTTGGTAACCTTCAAATTCTCAATATCGTCAGCCTCAAAAGCATCTATGAAATCATCTTCACTATCAAGTTGGTTGCTCTCTTTGTAATACTCAAGCCGCTGTTTCTTGTTCAAAGAGTTAATGGTCGAAAGCAAATTGATCGATTGATCACCAAAATCAATATCATAATTATCCTGGAATGATTCATTGTATTTGTGAAGATGACCATTGCGGTTGTCGCAAGAATCGAAAGTAATGATCGAAATGTCATCTATGTTTTGCTTGCAAACAGGATTGGAAGTATCAGTAATCCATGGATGTCTCAGAAGACTCTCTGCAGTGAGTCTAAGTTTCCGATCCTGTCGGAAACATCCAAGGGAAAGAAACCTAAAACACTCACGAGATACGCCAGAAGGGATCTCAGGGGGCTCACCAGAGCCAATAGCATGGCATGCCGGGAACGGATCGTGTTGATAAAATGGTGGTTGTGTGGTGAGAAGTTCTACAATAGTAGCACCTAAACTCCAAATATCTGAGGCCATAGAAACGCCTTGTAACCTGATAACTTCAGGCGCCATCCAGTATGGAGACCCATTGGCCTCTTTTTTCTTCTTTCCTGCGCCGCCTCTGGCGGTGTCAAGTCCATCCCCAGCTTCCTTTTTGATACTAACACCAAAATCTGCGAGCTTAATTGTACCCTTTCTAAGCAAGATGTTAGCAGCCTTGATATCACTGTGAATGAATCCTTTTCCATGGAGGTAAACCAGTCCTTCCAAAATCTCTTTAGTGTAACCAATCACCTCCTTCTCCGGAAGTGGACCTTTGGATTTGTAGCGGTCACGTAATGAACCTCCTTCACAGTATTCCATGATCAAATTCATGGAACTTTCGTTTAAATGGTAATGGTATAATTTGACAACATTTCTGTGATTGAATTGTTTCATAATCATGATTTCATTCATTAAATGTGCATTGGTATTTACAGTACAATTGTTGATACTGTCTCTGCAATTATCACTACCTGAATTGAGTGATGATTCATTGCTATTGTGATCTATTTCAATGATCTTCATAGCATAAATATCACCACTAACGATATGTTGAACCTGATAGACGCCTCCATAAGCCCCTCTCCCCACATGCTTGAGTTTGATGTATCTGGAGAACTCCTCAGCGGAGAGATCAGTCATTGTCGGGGCGCGAGCAATGGATGGATAGGGAGTGGAAACTAGTCTTTTGGGATGATTTCTTGGTATTGGTGTTCGACTAGCGTAATGGGCGGTCACATAGGCGGTGGGCCCAGAGTTTTTAGTCGCTGATCTCGAGCTATCGTGGGTAGAGGTGTGCTTTGACCCGAGGCGCTGTAATTGATGAGATAATGAGTTCATTTTGGTTGCCATGCCGGTTGCTGTTGTTGTTGAATGTCGGTGAAGTGATGTGCCAGATTGATTGTTTCTCGCGGCTGCTGAAGAAACAGACTTTGTTTTTGTTGTATCAATGGTGTTTGCCATTGAAAGTTGCCGAGGGTTTTGTTGTAAATTTGTTCGGTTGTCGTGGTTGACTTTGTTGGGGCATGATTGTCGCAGTGCCGCGGCACCCACGGCGCAGCAATCTTCATTCAGCGCGCTGCCTGCAAATCCACCAACGCCGCTAACAATCATCTCAAACTCTGTAAACTCACAGTCTTGTGAAGACTCCCTGTACAGTTCAAGTGCCGCCCTGCCGCTTCTCGTGCTTTTCACGCTTTTCGCACACATAACTTTCTGCTTCTGTCTATTGTTGTGCGTGTTTGTTTGTCTTTTTATTCCCACAGATCCTAGGTGACCTCTACAACAAAGGTGCCGACATTGTTTTGCGAAGATCGATGTTTATATTCAGTCCAGGAAACGGATCAAAAGTCCAGGAAACACACAAACAAAAGTAAATAAATAAATAAAAAAAAATTAAAAAAATCACACGCGCCAGACCAAATTGGTTAAATTACTTTGATTTTAGTACTTTTTTGCAAATTATTTTGTGATTGTACATCTTTTACAATGAGTTGCTATGGCATGCTAGATTAAGCGCCTAAAACTGTATCAGAAAAACTTAAAATTACAAACACCAAACGCTTACCCGTTCAACCATGACAACTGCTTACCATGGTTACTCTTGTTCTTGCTTCTGTTGTTGTTGTTGTTGTTGATTCCATGACAACAATGAAATGTCACCAACTTTGCGTGGATGAATAAGGTTCACAACCAGAAACACAAGCGACAAAATGAGACAAATACCACCTCCCACAATCCAAGCGATACCCAAAAATGAGTTCTTACCACCAATAACAGAACGCGTAGACAAATACAAGTACTTGTGACCATTGTAAGGTAAAACAGGGAAATGAAGACCAGCATTGATTTGGTAAATTCCAGCGGTCAAAACGTCATCATCGTTACGAGAGATCATCTTGGAAAACAATGGGAGCGCTGAAGTTTGCATCCAGTTTTGGAATTCATACCAGGTAGAGATATCCGGGAGGTTAGTTTCGTTGTATCCATCAGGGAACATTTTAATCCAGTTAGGAGGAGGAACAATTTCTGAAACGTCATATGTGGTCTTTTTGAACCGATTCTTGTTTGTTGACCAAGCAATTCCTTCTCTGGTGAGATCAAAGTCATCAGATGTACCGTTGACTGCGGTGAAACTAGTAAAAGTATCGTTAAACATTGAATTGGCAATCAGTCCACAAGGATAATATTTCTTTCCTTCATCATTGATGGACAAAGGTTCACAGTTTTGTCCCACTGTGTCCTTAATTGTGGATTTCGAAGCAGCTTTACCGTTCAATTGGTCTTCACTGAAGGACTTAACATATCTTCTGTGGTTGGCGTAAAAGTCTTTGAGTCTGTAATACAGGTAAACGTGGGGACCAATGTCGTTTGGAATTTGAAATTGAATCTCACAAATGGTTCTCTCATCCTCGTAATCATCAAAAAGATAAGAGTCGTTTGTGGACAACTTCCATTGTGGTTGGAGCGTGATATCTTTCTTGAAGTCGAAGTGAACGTATTCGGAAGGAATCTCGGTAAAGTAATCCGAGTTGGCTAAATTCTCGCACTGCGTGTATTCAATCACGAATTCTTCCACTTTATGGGATCCATACAACATTGCTGCTCCCAAAGGGATAAAAACTATAGCAATGCATAACAAGAGTGGAATCACAGTTTTCGGGGTCAGAATCGGATGGTACGCTTTGAGTTTTTGCTGGGTGAAAGCATTTTCTTTTGGTCGACGTGACTTTTTCACATCTTTCTCATCTATTTGAGAATCCGATAAGTCGTCGTCGTCATCCATTTCATCCACATGACGAGATCCTGTGCGTTGGTCATTTGAAGGCTCCTCATCTTCAGAGCCCCGATCTTTTCTTTTTCTGATTGACGACAGCATTTCTATTATGAACACGGGTTTCTGTCTATATCTGAGAGAAATTCCGGTGTCACTTAACAATCAAAACACTCGCAAAAAAGGGCCCGATCTTTTCCAGTAAACCGTGTCAAACTCATATCTGTTTAAACCTTAGCTGTTTTTTCGCTCAAAAAAAAAATATTTGGGCCCGGACCGAGGGGCACGGAAGTAATTACCGGTGCAAGGATGTCAATTTTGATTAACAAAAGTTATATACATGTATGTGAATGCATCGTTATTTTCTCTTTTGAAGTCTATCGAGCAGCGTCTGCTCAACACCAGCGGCCTGTTTAAGCGACTCGACGTTCTTAAGGAACGGAGCAAAACGAACAATCAATTCACCAAACTGACTCTCTAATCCAGCCTCCCGCACGCTCTGGTCAAAGTACTTGTAAATGGTGTATGCATGTTCCCAGCCGTAGTAAGCCTTGAGTGGTGTGATATCTCCATCTGGAGTCTTGACAGTGTAACCTTCAAAACTTCCAATCTTCTCCACGGTTTGTTCAATGGCTTTGGTCACTGCAGGTTCAACTTGGCCATTTTTAGACTCTTGGACAGAACGGAGATTGATCAAAGCAGAAAGCTTGGCCACCTCAGCAGTAGGACTGCTGAAAGAGCCTGCGTCAGGGTTGTGTTGGAACGCATGGTGGAGCTTTCTGTTGAGCGTATCGAGTGAATCAATTTTTTTAGTCTTCACCTGCATTGCGCGTAAAAGCACAACAGCTTCGATGTTTCTTGGACCAAACTTCTTTAATTCTCTGTAATTTGGAAGGCCATAAACAAATTCAAGACCCTGACTGAGGATTCCAAACTCATAGCACTTGAACAAGTAAGCGTTGAGGAGAGAGGGAGCCAAAAATTCAGGTGTATATTTGTCGAGTTTTTTGAAAGTCTCCTTGACTGGAGCCAATTCTTGTGGCAAAAGGAGGTTGTCGATGAATTGGGCAAACTTTGACTTAGATGGCACACCTTGGAACTTACGTGGCACGATCGGACGTCCCTCAGGGTCCACTGCGTTCAGCGAGATCAACTTTTCAGCGTTTTTTGGACGGTAAGCTAAAGCCTTCCATTTTTTTGGCAAAGCGTTGTAGTAGACATATTCGTCAACTTGGTCTTTGATAGCATAGAAACGTTCTTTCTTGTTGCTGGCGAGCACTGTAGTGTGGAAAGCGCGTGCGGAGCGCACCTGGAGACCGCAAAGAGTCCGGCTCGGTATCATTGTTCTGATTTAGTTGTGTTGCTGATTTGACAAGAGTGTAGCTCACTCTATTTTTCAGATTTATCGAGCTTTAACAAAGTCGGTGAAAAAAAAATAACTGAAAAATTCATTGGGTGTTACCCGGCACCTGGGTCCAACGAACGACTTGGTAAGCACTTGGTTCTGAAGGCCG
Organism: Ogataea neopini; assembly: GCA_030578575.1. Taxonomy (NCBI): domain Eukaryota; kingdom Fungi; phylum Ascomycota; class Pichiomycetes; order Pichiales; family Pichiaceae; genus Ogataea; species Ogataea neopini. The sequence continues at coordinate 49,125 of JAJMSO010000001.1, forward strand.
TAGCAATGGTGATAGCAATAGAAACGGTGTTGAAACTGTTCATTATTCAGATAAACAAGTATAATCACTAACGATCAAAGCGAGATCACTCGTCACCACTTCAAGTCTGGTCGCTCGTCGTTCTTCCTCGTCTCTCGCATGGCTTACCTAATCAACGATGATTCTGGAAAAAACCCCAGCGCGATTGAAAGGCAATTTCCATCTTGGTTAGTAATGTTCTACAGAGCAAAAATATTCATTGACTTTGATAATACAAAGGTAACTTATAGTTTACACTCTATTCATAACTAGATTATTCATAAAATGTCTGATTGGGACTCCGTTACTGTGATTGGTAGAAAAGCCAGAGTTGGAGGTGCAACTGGTCCAAGAGAAAAGGTGATCAAGTCTGGATCCCAACTCAACGAGGCCAGAAGAACCGGTAACATCGTCGCGGTTGAGAAGAAGTACGGTGGTGCTAACACTAGAGGTGATCCAGAAGGTCAAAGACTTACCAAGATCGACAGATCAGACGATATTGTGGCCCCAAAGAAGCTTGACATCAGTGTGGGTAAGGCTATTTCGAAGGCAAGACAAGACAAGAAGTTCACTCAAAAGGACCTTGCCACCAAGGTTAACGAGAAGCCAAACGTCATCAACGATTACGAAGCCGGCCGTGCCATTCCAAACCAACAGTTGTTGGCCAAGCTTGAGCGTGCTCTCGGTGTTAAGTTGAGAGGTAAGGACATTGGATCTCCTTTGTTCGCTAAGAAGAAGTGAGGAGATCTCATATTTGTAATTACGTATTATTAATGAACGGCCATGCTTTTCTATGAATCAGTGAGGGACGAGCTGATGACGAGCTACTACGAGCTACGACGAGCGCAGCGAGTCGTGTAAAGAGCGATCACCGATAACGCAAACTGCTCGCTTGACTCCCCATCCGCAGAGTGAGTAACAGAGCGGATGATCGAAAGAGTATATTACTCAGAACCCCCCAGTGTGCTCCAACCATGGATTAATTTATACAAAGACTCGCTTCGCTCGTCTCGTCCTCCTCGTCTCGCCTGAAAAAATTGCTTGCACAAATAAATTTTTGCTTATATAAACAACTTTCACTTCCTCTTTTCCTCTCCAAAGACACCCAACAAAACACCAAAAATGACCACCATCCACTCGATCGATCTTGGAATCACTGCTGAAGAGACTTTCTCTATCACAAACAAATCGATCAGATTCGATAGTCTCGAAGACATCCAACCATACTTGGACCAACTAGCCACCAAGAAGGGACTCAGAAAAATAGACATCTCAGGTAACACCATCTCCCCTGTTGCCTCTAAACACTTGGCCAAAGCTATTTCTGCGTTCTCCGATACTTTGGAACACCTCAACCTTCAAGACATCTACACCTCACGTGATAAAAATGAGATCCCGGCATCCCTCTCAGAGTTCTTCCCTGTGATCCTTTCCTCACCAAAATTGTCTGTTCTCAACTTGAGTGACAACGCTTTTGGCCAAGACACTATAGACGTTCTCGAAGAGAACTTGTCTAAAGCCAAATCTGTTGAACACCTTATTTTGACCAACAATGGTCTTGGTCCATTTTCTGGTGCTAGAATCGGTAAGGCTCTTTTCAAACTTGCAAAACTCAAGGAATCCGACCCTTCAACTCCAACTTTGAAGACTTTTTGGTGTGGACGTAACAGACTTGAGAACGGCTCTATTGATTACTTGGCTCTTGGTCTCAAAGCCAACTCAGAGTTGCAAGAAATCAAGTTGTACCAAAACGGTATCAGACCAAAAGGTATTGCCAAGCTGATTAGCCATGGTCTCGTCCATCTCAAAAACTTGCACACCTTAGACCTTCAAGACAACACTTTCACACTCCCTGGTTCCCTCGCTCTCGCATCGGGACTTCCACACTGGCCTGAGCTCAAAGAGTTGAACGTCAATGATTGTCTTTTGAAGAGTGCTGGTTCTTTGAAATTGGTTGAATCACTCGCTGAAATTTCTGACAAATCTAAACTTGAAATTTTGAAGTTGCAATACAATGAGCTTGAGTCTGATTCTCTCGAACTTTTCGTTAAACTTTTGCCAAATCTCTCTAATCTCAAGTCCCTCGAACTCAACGGTAACAGATTCGAAGAAGACTCTGAATTGATCGATAAAATCAACGAAATCTTTGAGGACAAAGGCTTTGGTGAATTGGACGAGTTGGATGACCTTGAAGAGCCTGACTCCGATGAGGAGGATGAGTCTGACGATGAAGAGGAAACCAAAGGTGAAGAAGATGATGTCGATTTAGAGCAACTCGAGAAGGAGTTGGAAGCTGCTCACATTTAGTCGATATTATATAATCTCTTAGCTCGAATACACACCCTATATTATTTTTTATATAGCTACATTATTTTCCTTTTCAATCTCATTCTTCATCTTTGTTATCAATTTATCCTTTTTGATCCACTTATTTTCAAGCCACTTCTCCATTTTATTTCTTTTGAGTGGCACTCTGCTCATCATCTTGGCATTAATGTGTATTTTTATAGTGAATTGTCCTGGATACAATCCAAAAATTTCCAACAGGTTGGGCGCCTCAAACGAGACTTTCTGATCCGTACTCCCAGATTCTTTTCTGTAGTAAACAATAGAAGCATCGTATAACCTTGTGAATTGTGTCTTATGTAATCCACTGACTGCATTGGCAAAACTAGAATATCTTGGGTATAAGACATTGTCTAACGTTGGAAGATAGAACTTTTCTGATAGACCTTGCTGTAACTTTGAATCTTTTTTTGTGAAGATATTGACTTCTGGAAAAGTTAAAAGCCATTCTATTGCTTCAGATTCTACAATATCTTTGAAGACAAATCCCAAAGTTTCATTATTCAATTCCCAGTTCTCGTCAGCCTGTGAAATGTTTCGAAACACTTTGAAACTTGGAATGGTCCAGATATTGTACCAGGTAAAGAAACTAAGTCTTGGAAGTAACATTGAAGATAAATCTTGCGCAAAAACTTTCTGTGGTCCTGAATCTTTAACTAGTTTCTCCTCTTCCGGTTCAAGAGCGCTTTTTGTTGATCTGAGAACCAGATAGGGGTATATGATGTAATCGACCAACGAAGCGTGATTACTCATTATCAAAGCATTTTCAGCTTCCAAATCGTCTCCTGTGACTTCAATTTGTACATTATTGAGTTCCTATGAATGTTAGTATACGTGGTATAAGGGGAAATCAGGTGAAGGGAATACAAACCAAAACATAAATACAAAGGGTCCAAAAACCTGCTGCAAAATACTTTTTGTATGAGATCCGGGTGTGTGGAGTGAGATATTTAATCCCAAGGGTGGCAATTGAGAACATTTCATACAATGCAAAATAAATTAACAACATTGATAGGAAGCAAAGACATCGCGTAATTCTCATGTAATTACTTCTTGAAGAGAGCGATTTCTTCAATGTTTTCAATCCAATGTGTTCCAACAGTTCACTTTTCATGACGGTAAAAGTATAACTAAGTTTAGGACGGGCCTGATGTAGTTAATGGTAGTCTGAATGAAGAGAAAGGCAAAAAGGGCGTACACAAAAAGAAGGATTATTCTTAAAAAAACTAAGTATATAATTTGATCCCCCTCAATACATGTGACTTTAGTCGCGTGATTGAAAAAATTAATTTTTCATGCGGCTTAAAAAAAATTTTATTTTCATTAAAACATCTAAAAAAACCTGCAAGATCAACTATCTCTCTTTCTTGGAAGAGATTACTTCTTAGCACTATCAACAAACATGTCGCGTATTATAGTGAAAGGGCTTCCTATATACTATTTGGAGGATAAGCTCAAGGAGCATTTCAAGAAACAGGGCCCAGTGACCGATGTCAAGCTGTTGAAGAAGAGAAACGGTGAGTCTAGAAGATTCGCTTTCATTGGTTACAGAAGCAACGAAGACGCAGAAAAGGCTGTCAAGTACTTCAATGGATCTTTTATTGATACATCGCGGATTGAGGTTTCATTAGCCAAGACGTTTAGTGATCCTACGGTTCCACAATCGTGGAGAGATAAGAGGAAAGAGGCCAAACGTCTTCTCGAAGAAACCGAGAACAAACTCCAGCAGTTGGAGGAAGCAGGAAAACGGAAAAAGCGCCCCAAGACAGGCGATATTGATTCATTGATTGCTGAGAAAGCCGCCTCCAACCCAAAATTGCAAGAGTACTTGGAAGCTTCCAAGCCTCGTAGTCAAGTGAAATCATGGGCCAATGACGAGATCGTTCCGGTGAATCAGAATGTCGAAGTTGAATCAACCGAAAAACCAGACGTTGCTGTTGTTCCAGACGCAGAAAGTGATGATGATTACGAAGATTTCAGTAAACCTGTTGGCAACGAGGATGATGATGAGGAAATGATTAGATTGGGAGCTGCGGAGCCAGCAGAAGAGCAGGCTGACGAACAATCCGAGAACGCTGAGGAACAAGAAAAAATTCCCGAGAATGTTGACGATTTGGAGTGGTTTAAGATGAGAAGAGTGAGAATGAAGGATGGAGAGGTTCAGGAGCCGCAAAATGACGCCACTGCCGAATCAAAGATTGACGAAAAGAGAAGCGCTGAAGACAAGGAATCTGAGGAACCTAAGGAGTCCAAGGAATCTATGGATCTTGGAGCAACTGAAGAACCTGAAGAATCTGAGGTTCAACTCACTGAGCAGGAGAAATCCATTGAGAAAATCAAACAGACTGGTAGATTATTTTTGAGAAACATTCTTTACTCTGCCACAGAACAAGACTTCCGCGATCTTCTCTCTCCTTTTGGAGAGCTTGAAGAAGTTCATGTTGCTGTTGATACGAGAACTGGTTCGTCAAAAGGTTTTGCCCACATCAAGTTCAAGAGCTCATCTGACGCTGTTCAAGCTTATTTGACCTTAGACAAGGAAATTTTCCAAGGTAGACTTTTGCATATTCTTCCAGGACAGCCAAAGAAAGATCATACGTTGAGCGAGTTTGACTTGGCCAACCTTCCGCTGAAGAAACAAAAAGAGCTCAAACGGAAATATGAGGCTTCAAAACAACAGTTCAGCTGGAACTCTTTATATATGAACACCGACGCTGTTTTGGAGAGTGTTGCCAACAAGCTTGGTATTTCCAAAGGTGAGTTGATTGATCCTACAAATAGCAGCTCTGGTGTCAAGCAGGCATTGGCGGAGGCACATGTCATTGGAGATGTCCGTCGTTATTTCGAACAGAAAGGTGTCGATCTCACCAGTTTCAATAAGAAAGAGAAAGATGACAAAGTCATTTTGGTGAAGAACTTCCAACATGGAACCACACTGGAAGAAATCGGTGAACTATTTTCAGTCTATGGACAAATCAATAGACTTTTGATGCCTCCTGCTGGAACCATTGCTATTGTTGAGTTCCGTGACGCTCCTGCTGCTAGAAACGCTTTTAACAAGCTCTCTTATAGAAGATTAGGTAAGTCCATTCTCTATTTGGAAAAAGGACCGAAAGATCTGTTCACTAGTGATGCTCCGGTTGAAAATCCTTTGGATAACGCTGAGAAGACCGAATCAACAGATTCAAAGGTCACAGGCGCATCTGATATTTTGGAAGTTGACACTGCCGAATCTCAAGAGCTCACTGGCCCTACTGTTTCTGTGTTCGTTAAGAATTTGAACTTCAGCACTACCACTGCCGAGTTGACTAATGCTTTCAAGAGTCTCGAAGGATTCATTCTGGCGTTTGTCAAGACGAAACCTGATCCTAGAAATGCTGGCAAGACACAAAGTATGGGATTTGGATTCGTGGAGTTCAAGACTAAAGAACAGGCTGATATTGCCATCAGAACAATGAACGGATACTCCTTGGATGGACATCAATTGCAACTCAAAATTTCAAACAGAGTTTCCAGATCTGCCGATCAATCAGATGCCGCCAAAGTCAAGAGTTCCAAGAAATCTTCAAAGATTATTGTCAAGAACTTGGCTTTCGAATCTACCAGAAAGGATATTTTCGAGTTGTTCAGTCCTTTTGGAAACCTCAAATCTGTCAGAGTTCCAAAGAAATTCAACAAGTCGGCCAGGGGTTTTGCGTTTGTGGAATTTAGTACACTCAAAGAGGCTGAGAACGCGATGGACCAGTTACAAGGAGTCCATTTGCTCGGTCGTAGATTGGTGATGGAGTTCGCCGAGTTGGAGAACAAGGACGTGGAGGAAGAGATTGAAAAGATGACACGCAAAGCCAAACAGCAAACAAATGTTAGAAAAATGGCTCAACTTAGAGAAAGTAATAACGCAAAGAGAAAGTTGGATTTGGAGGACGAAGATCAAGTTTTCAGTCTTGATCAGGAGTAAGGTGTATTATGTATTATATAAGCGAATGCGATGCAAATAACAAGCTATTTGAGTTAATTTCTCGTCATTTGCGAATCATTTACCAATAATTTGCGAGTTATATGTTGTAAATTGTGAAAAGTCTCGAAAGAAGCAAGTCATTGTTCAGTTGAACTACGTATGCTGGACGGACGACACTCCAAGATGAAGAGCAAAGCAATTCAGTTAGCCTCGTGGCAATGCGATTTAATGAATCACTTTGCTCGTTATTCCGTCACTGCTTATTTTTTTTCACCAATCCCTCCTTCACCACGAAATAACCATCCCCACTCTCATTAGTCAGAGACAACGAATTCCAACTACCACTGACCTCACCCTTTGCCAAGTCCGCTTGTTCCCCTTTGATATCGGCCATCAACTTATCATAAGTCAATGCCTCATCTAACTCATCATTCATAAGTCTACTTCTGTGCTCGATATCAGGGTCAACATCCACTAGCTGTTGCACAAATCCAAGTTGTTCATTCAAAGACTTGGCTAGTTGGTTTTTCTCCTGCTCAGAAATTTCGTTAGAAAATCCCGCAAGTTCGAGTAGTTTGGTCATCAACGTGGAGTCTACTTGTTGTGGGGGTTGCTGTAGACTAAGCGGAGGCCTTTCTGATGCCAACACTTGCTTCAACTCTTCCATGGATTCAATCTTTTTTCCAACTGGAATGTAATTGAGAGTCCTACTGTTCGAGAAACAGCACACGCCTCTCATAACGGATATCGTTCGTCTTGCACCATTCAAGACCATCATTATTGCTATCGGTATCTCTATTGGTTTACGTGAATCATATAATCTTCCACACTCATTTATTTCTCTTTGATCTTTTCATCAAGTAAGCCGCAAAGTCGTGTATTTATCATTCTGAAAAATTTAAAAAAAAAATTTAAAAAAAATTTAAAAAAAAATTCTCACTTGCAAAAGAAAATTTGATTCTACCCTTTTATCATAGTTTATCAACAGTTATACTGAATCAAACAGATAAACACCATTGAAAATGGGAAAAATCAAGAGGAAAGGAACATCTGGTAATGCCAAAAATTTCATCACAAGAACACAGGCTGTGAAGAAACTGCAAGTGTCTCTCGCAGATTTCCGTAGACTGTGTATTTTCAAGGGAATATATCCTAGAGAGCCAAGAAACAAGAAGAAGGCAAACAAAGGATCTACTGCTCCTGTGACGTTCTACTATGCTAAAGACATTCAGTATTTAATGCACGAGCCTATACTGGCAAAGTTCAGAGAACACAAGACTTTCTCCAAGAAGCTCACCAAAGCTTTGGGTAGAGGTGAAGTTGGAGATGCTAAGAAGCTGGATGAAAACCGTCCGCGTTACAAACTTGATAAAGTGGTGAAAGAACGTTATCCTTCGTTCTTGGATGCTCTCAGAGATTTGGATGATTGTTTAAACATGCTCTTTTTGTTCAGTAACATGCCAGCTACAGACAAAGTTAGTGCGAGAATCACCTCTGAAGCTTCAAAATTGACCAATCAATGGTTGGCATATGTTGCTAAAGAAAGACTTTTGAAAAAAGTCTTTGTTTCGATCAAGGGTGTGTATTATTCTGCTAAAGTGAGAGGTCAAGAAGTGATCTGGCTTGTTCCATTCAAGTTCCCTCAAAATATACCTTCTGATATTGATTTCAGAATCATGTTGACTTTCCTTGAGTTTTACTCCACTTTGTTACATTTCGTGCTTTACAAGCTTTACACAGACGCTGAGTTGATATATCCACCAAAAATCGATGCTACCAAACTTAAGGGAATTGGTGGTTTGTCTGCTTATGTTTTGCAAGACAAAGATGTCAGTGAGTCTCTCCTTCCTGATGTGAAAACCAACGAGACTGTTGAGGAAAAAACTCTGTCTGCTCAAGAGATTTCGAAGGCCATTGCTGCGGACGAGAAGGATGGTGAGGCTGAGGAAACCAATGACGAAGAACAAGAAGAAGAGAAAGACGTTGCTACAGTTGAATTGGATGAGTTCAAGGACACAAACAAGAACACTGGTGATATTCTGGCTCAACCATCTAAGTTTGGTAATTCTTCTGGGGAGTTGTTCTCAAAATTCACTTTCTACGTTGGTAGAGAAGTTCCAATTGATGTTCTTGAGTTTGTTATCTTGTCTGCTGGGGGTAAGCTTATCAGTGAGGCTGCTTTAGACGAGCTCAGACTCAATGGATCTAAGCAAGAGTACGATTTCAGTGCCGTTACTCACCAGATTGTGGACAGACCAAAGGTTTTGAACAAAGTCCAAGGTAGAACATACATCCAACCTCAATGGATATTTGACTGTGTCAACAAGGGCTCATTGTTGAACGTTTCGGACTATGCTCCGGGTGAGACTCTGCCACCTCATTTATCTCCATGGGGAGACTCTGGTACATACAACCCTGAGGCAGCTGTTGAAGCTGTTGAAGAGGATGAGGAGGACGAAGAGGTTTCTGATGATGAAGATGTTGAAGAAGAAGCGGATGTTGCTGAAGAGGAGGACGTTGATGAGGACTTGAAGGAGCAGAAGGAGCTCGAGCTCGAAGCTGCTGGTGTGAAGTACTCTGACGTTGATGTTGACAGCAAGAAAACTAAGGGCGCTAAGGGTACCAAGAGAACTCTTTCTGAAGCTGAGAAACAAGCCAAGGAAGCCAAGGAGGAGAAGGACCTCAAGATGATTATGATGACCAACAAGCAGCGCAAGTTGTACAAGAAGATGCAATATGGTTTGGACAAACAGGAGTCGAGAAAGGAGGAGTTGGAGAATAAGAAAAGAAAGATTGAGAAGACCAAGGCGAAGTTGAATAAGTTGTAATAGAGAACTTGTGAACAACTTGCTTTTCTCGTTGAGCACCTTGGTCGTCGTTTCATTTGTAACTCTCCATACGTACTGTTTAGTAAACGCTCAAATGGACGGTCTACTGTCAACGAGCATTGTTCGTTGTAGGTATTGTTGTTCCAATTTGTATGGTTTTTATCGCATATAATATAGAGGTAATTTTTTCTTAGTGCCAAAAAAAGTGTGCAACGGGCGAAAAAAGTGAAAAACCAAGAAAAAAAAAACCGAAATAATAGATTAGCAGATCTGTGTTTTATGAAGGGGAAATCCTTCATGGTGTGTCGATTAGACTATATTTATTAGCTGTTTCATTTGTTCAAAAGCTATTGACTGCCTTCGTTCCTGTGCAATACAACATTGCTTACACGGTAGGCTCTTGCAGTTTCTAATTTGTCCATATTTCATCCCCCTGTACTCCACAGGGCACTCTCGCACTTTCGACACAACCTTCGTTGCCCACTTGAAACGGACCATTTTCCAACACATTTATCAGTGTTTGGTCGGTCCTGACAAATGAACAGTAGCTCAGATCTCAACGGCGGCTCTTCGTTGGGTGGTCAGGGCGTCACTCATCGACAACAACCTCAACAGTCTCAGCAAGCACAACAAGCACAACAGATTCAACATCCATCACAAACTCTTCAATTCATGAATATTGGCCCACCTGGCCAATTTGCCCCTGGCCACATGGCTCCACAAATGACCCATCACCAACTCATGTCCCATGGAGCATTACAGTCCTCGATGATGCCCGGTCCGCCCCAACAGGGGTCAGGCTTGACCGGTGTCGGCGCTCATGGTTCGCATGGTCCCCAAGGTGCTCAGGGTCCTCAGGGTCCCCAGGGTCCTCAGGTGCCACAGGTGCCACAGGGACCCCATCATGTTCCACGCAATCACCAACAAAACACTGCCGCTTCGCATCCTCCAACTCCCATCACAGTTCCACCCACTCCATCTTCCCAGCTTGGTCTCAAACAGTCTGAACCAGGCCCAGGAGGCAGCTCTTCAGACTCGTCAAAGCAGAATCAGCAACAGCAGCAACACTGGCTCAACGGAACCACCAACGCCAATGCTATGACAGGATCAACTGCGTCGGCCATGATGGCGGGGCGTCCTGGAGTGATATCTCAACAGCAACTCGCAGCATTCCAACAACTTCAGGCGACTTATGGAACTTTGCAAAACAATGTTCAGTCACAGTTGGACGAAAACAGGAAATCTGTCTCCAACATGCCCACTAATGGAGTTCCTTCAGGTATGCAACATCCGCCTCAACATGGAACTACGACAGATCAAAATTCAGCAGAACAACTCCAAAACTTGAAAACTCAGCTAAAACAGGGTCTATCTTTCTCTAAGTTAACTAATGCTCACATAGACGTGAACGCATCGAACGATATCAAGAAAAATATTGCCAATATTGCAATCATTAGATTGTTTGAACTTACAGAAAAGCTTTGTGTCAGAGTTGATTCTGAGAATTTAGAGTACTGGAAAAACGTTATTGAAGAGTATTTCAGTGACTCAGCAATGGCATCGCTGGCTTTGAAACATGGAACTGATGGTCGGTTTTACAATTTCACCTACTCTTTGTTTTCACGTATACTTTACACCATAGCAAAATCGGGAGTTGGATCTTTTGAAATATCTCAAAATCTCATCAAAGCAAATGTTTTGGCCAATGGTTCAACCCATCTTGAGTGTTCCAGATTGATAATGAGAAATTGGTATTTAGATGGATCTTATGTCACTTTGTACGGTTACGCAAAGTTACAGTTCAACAGACAACTCAGGATCGAGAAAGTTGATGTTTCCATTTATAGGACTTCGGCAGGATTGGAAATTGCTACAATTGAAAAGTTTCTTGCTCGAAATGATCTGATCAATACTACAAACATTAGGTCAAACTTCAACGCTTTCAAAGGTCTCAGCAATTTTGGGTTCCAAGAAAACGTCATGAGAGTCATGCAGGTCAGTGATGTCATGACGCTAGTCAAACCTTTGATGCATTTTCACGCCAATTCCGGATCAAATTCGCCAATAGCATCATTGGACACTTTTAATAAGTCGACGCTTAGCGATTTCAATGCTTTAGAAAAGATTAATCACCAATATTTGCAACATCAAGGTCAATTGTTAGCCCAGCAACAGACTAATCTCAAAAGACAGTTGACTGCGCAGCAACTGCAACAGCAAAAACAGTTGCAACAGCAACAACAACAGTTGCAAAAATCGGGCTTACATTCTTCTGCAAAAACTCCAACGCAAAAAAACTCAACAGTACTCCCTACACAAGTGAGAAAACGAAAAGATGATATTGGTTTCAGCAAACTTGATCTTGCAAGTTCTACTTTGAACAAGAGAAGAAAAATGGGAACAGTTAATGAGTCAAACTCCAGTGAGAATTTTAAGTCAACCACCACGAGTGGAGGAAGTTCTGGTGGGATCAGTCCTAGGACTGTTGAAAGTGAGAAATAATGAGTCTTTTGAGTACTTTGGGACCAGTGTAACAAATATTTTATGATTCTTCCGTCTGGTACCTTTTGTGTTATTATTTTTATGTAATTTTAAGAAAAGAACATTCGATTATCAATTTCTGTCAGTAATTACTGAATGTTCGTACTTAATCTGCTTCTCTGATATTGCTTTGGTAGGTAGGTAGGTAGTCTTCCAATTTAATAAATTTTCAGCAAAATTTCGAAAAAATTGCAAAAAATAAAATCTGAGGCCAACAGGAATCGAACCTGCAACCCTTCGATTGCACAATTCCAAAGAACTTGACTGGAGTCGAAAGCTCTACCATTGAGCCATAGCCCCCGATTTTGATTATTACAATTAACCGTTGGATATATCACTACATAGTTTTATTTAGTTGTTCTACGACCAACTACGTTTAAACCGTTGCTATAATAGATTATTAATAGCACATTAGTCATTAATACTTCGAAAATATAATTAATAATTTAAGTTGAGGCTTTGTTGGCTCACAGACTTTGTCAATGCCCTGTCCGGGATGCCCACACTTTTTGGCAGTTTTGAACATACTCGCCATAAACCCCTCTTTTCCAGTCGTTCATCAAGGAAATCAAACGCATGGTAATGATTCCAAGCTCAGCATTGATATTCTTCTCAACCTCAATGCTAATGAACTTCACATCCAGCAATAAATTATTGAAACAAGGCACAAGCTTCTCATTCAACTCCAAGGTGACTCTAGAAATCTCATAACTGAGTTCATCTGGAGAGAGCTTCAGAACTGATTTGTGACTTGAGGAACTTGTAGAGTGAATCCTACCTGATGAAGCTGAAGTCGAGGTGCCTGCAATGGCTGTTTTCCAATTCCCTGAGTGAGCACTGTGCACTGACACATCGCTATTGTATGTGTGAATCATGCTATCATCTTCTTCATCTTCACCTATGCTTTCATTTATGATGATTAAAGAAGACTCATTTAACCGTCCGTGCTTCGATCTCTTCATTTTCAGGTCATCGAGAGCCTTTTTTAAACTTGGAGAATCAACATTTCTTTGGTTCAAAACCTCGTTCAGTTTCTTTTCTGATATCACTCTGTCAATCATACTTTTCAACCTCGCTTGTTTTTTTAAAATGATTTCCTGCAAGTAACTGAGTTGTAGTTCTTTTAGCTTTCTAAAGTTGAGTAAGTGAATCATTGCCTGTAGCGTCAGTCTCATTGTCATCAACGGCTCCTTTATCTTGATCGTCATAGAACTTATCATTACCTCCATATTCAAAAAAGTAAGGTCAATCTTGTTACCGAATTCCTCGATATTTTGCTGCTGCTCTTCTAAAATGCTGAAAATGTTGAAAAAACCCCCAAGTTCTACCAGAGCTATCCTATTTTTTTCAAAGTCCTTGATGAGTTTCTTAACACACTCCTCTAAATTTCGAATATTCCCTTGCAAATTTCTCACCTTTTGCTCCAAAGGAAGAAACACCTTCGAGTTCAAGGCCGAGCTATACGTCTTTGAGAGTCCGACAGGTGGTATAGGAAGGTATATCAGATAAGGATTTGGTATTGTAGGATTTCGTGGCGAAGTCAAAAGAATAGATTTGGAAGATAGGTTTGTGAAAGGAGGACTGTTGAGAATCTGTGCCCAATTTTTTTCGGTGGGGTCGAGAAATTTTTGCAATATTGGTGAACTTCTAATCTCTTCATCCTTCAGAAGAGCATTCAAGAAATGTTCCAATAATCTCACTCTTCTTTGTATTATTTTTGTATCTGACTTGTAGCTGAATGGGTTTTTTATCAATTTCCCCAATGAATGTTTCTCAGGGATCGGAGGTATCACTTTAGTTTGGTAGAACTTTGTGAGGTATGATCGAAGGGATGCAAAATCAGAGTAACGTCTCAACGTCACATCTGCTTGAAACTCGATTCTATAGAATACCGTTGTCACATTTTTGAAATCCCTGAGAGCTTCGTAGCTGTTTATTTGAACATGATATAAGTCAGTGGTTCCTGATGATGGTTTATTAATGATTTTTGCGTCTGGGTCTTCTTTGCCGTGCTCTGATGTCGCCCTATCCAATTGGTAATTTTTCACTGATTGTCTGCGATTGTCCTGTGGGGTATCTGAGGGACGAATGACGTGAGTGTAAACAAAATCAGACCCAGAACTAGAGGAAGCGACCTCAGTTTCACCCACTTGGTCTTCGTCCACGGTATGTGCACCACCCAATAAAGAAGAGTCCTCAAATGGTACGTTTGAGTGATCTATCGACCGATCCGAACCAAAAATGTCGCTGGTTCCGAGACGGTTCAATTGGTCTAAACGGTCATTATTGGGCACTGATGAGGTTGCTGCGTTCACAATTCCGTTAGAGTAGAAATGATTTGAGCCTGCAAACGGGTTATTGTCATGACTGAACTCGTCATAGATGCCAAAATCTATGGTATTCTGAGAGTTCATCTCTTGACAAAATCATATAATTTTTGTAAGCCAATCGAGATGGTTTACCTGACTAGTTCCCCGTATTTTATTTAATCTTTTGTTTTGCCTTTTTTTGTGTATCTCTGTCACTCAAAAAAAAAAAAGTAGTGTATGTCAAACAGATAATGTATCACTATAAATGCTGTAGTTGCTGGTGTAAGGATGTATGTTCATATTGTATAAATCCACTGTGTTTCACTAAAGTCAGTCAGAAATTCAGCTGAAATGTCGAAGGCATCTATCAGCTAGCTTACTGAAGCGTAGTACTTATATATATCTCTATTTGACTTTCCCATCAACTTTGAGGTGACCGCTGGAATCAAAAAAAAAACATCTCAGCTGCCTTGAGTCGTGTGATTTATATCACGTGACATCTTCCTCGTACAAAAAAAAATGATTTTTTTATCTAAGTATGAGAGAGAATTTGTTTATAAATTTTCTAGCGATAGGGCGGGCAATTTTCTAGGTTTCGAACAAAAATCCTACGCCATTAACAGTTTGGACGAAAATATCTGATCATCAGGTATAAACTTGTGTTTCAGAAGACACCATATAATACTTAAGAGATACAGCTAGAGAAATGAGCCAAGTTGAAAGCACCAAAAATGTCGATTCCATTGACGTCGGTGAGACGCAAACCAAAGCGATTAACCGTAAGTAACTGATTTTTTATTGACTGCTGGACATTGACTCTAACAATCGAGGTACTCTATAGCAATCTTGAAAACCTCAGATATGGTAAGTTTGATACAACTTTAGGAGATGAAAAAAAATGGTTTACTAACCTCACTGTACAGTCGACTGATCTACAAGAATCTGTTTTCGGAATAACTCAAAAAGCCATAGAATCTTACAACAAGAACGCGGAAATATCAGCTTACATTAAAAAGGAGATGGACAAGTTGTGTGGCTCTACATGGCATTGCATTGTCGGTAAAAATTTTGGTTCTTTTGTGTCTCATGAGGCAGGTAACTTCATTTACTTCTACGTGGAAGATCGCGCTATTTTACTTTTCAAAACCAGTTGATTGACTCCAACGCTTTACCCATTTGAAAAAGTCCCACTATGTAATTAAATAATGACCCCAGTCGTTGATACTGTACTCAACGCTTGAAAATGCTGTTCTTAAAAGATTCGTTTCGTTTCTTCAGAGGACTTATCACCCCATTGACGGTTGGTTGTGAAGGTTTGAATAGTGCGGCATTTCGTTGTTGTGTCTTTCGTATCTTTGTGTAAATCGGAGAATTAGGTTGACCTTGATCAAGGGCATCGATGTCTCTTGTCTTCACCGGGGATTCGTCATTAAACGACCCGATGTCCCCATCCTCTGCTAGTTTCCTTTTCAACATGATTCTCGAGCCATTTTCTGCTGCACTCAACTTCTTGGCTCCAAAAAGACTGGTATTGAGGTCATCATTATCTTCCCCTTCCTCTTCCTCCTCGTCATCGGCGTCAAACAAAGATTTTTGTTTGGTTGGTTCTCCGAGCTTCGACAAATCCAAAGGTGATCCGGGAAGTTTCTTCCTTTCAGAAAGATTCAGTAGTATAGATTTCGTGGCACTCAAAGGTGTACTTATGTTGGAAATTTTCTGCCCTGACACTTTCGAATCCACTATAGACGATCTAATAGGTGATTTTTGAAAGCTTTTGGATGAAGGACTCAGAGTGAGCTTTTTATTGTGGGATATTGTGCCTGAAGTGGTTTTAGAAAGATAAGGAGTTGTCGAAAACGTAGACTTCTGATGAAACTTATCGTTTTTGTTGGTTAATAACTTTTGATATTTGGTTTTCAGTTCGTTCAACTCCTTCTCAAGCCCTTTATTTTCATTTTTTACCATATTCAGTTGGATCATAAGACTGCTCTGTTTCTTTTGAGAAGCGGCGAAGTCTACTTGTCTCTTTTGAGTTTCTAAAGCACCTTCTGCTGCTGATTTGCCAGAGAGCTTGACCGATTTCTTCAACCGACGATTTTCGGACACAATGGACTCAAATTTAAGTTCTGCATCTTGTAGTAAGTGAAGAAGCTCCACCAAATGTGAAACCTTCCCCACAAGCTGTATTCGGTAGTTGTCTGCTTGATTGAAATCGTTCAGCCTTGACACACAGGCAGCATACTGTTGGAAATTTAGAAGAATGTCACTCTCCAAACTTGATATAGAAACGCTGGACATAATCACTAAATCTTGTTTTGTCGGATGAGCTCTTCAGTTGGGTCTCTTCTAGTGAAGCTGTTTAAACTAGAGAGATTCACTTTTGGTTTGTTTACACTTTCGTAAAAATTCGAATCTACGCGATCCTGATTCACACACAGCCTTGAAATATAAGTATATCATGTGCTTTTTGTCACGTGCTAGAATATATACTAACCATTTTCAGCCACTTAACCAGCCACAAATTATTATAGCCACAAGTAAAACCTCGCAATAAACTTGGAGGATCAGGGACTTTCTGAACCTGAACGCAAGCAGATCAGTGTGATGAGCAAACCATGATCTTTAGCTTATTACACAAGATCAATCATGTGCTGTTTTCCAACACAAATGCTTATTCCATTTCGTTATCTTTCAGAAGAGCCCAACCTTCAGTTATACAAATCAATCCAACCAGTAGTAATGGGAATATATGTCTCCTTTTTTCTCAGTTCGTACATTTTAATTTGCCAAGTAAATTGCCAATGGAAACAGTGTTTCGGACCTCTAGTCGGTGTCTGCTTTGTTGTATAGGCTTCGATTTAATTCTGTTCTTGCTTGAACAGGAAACTTGCTTGGCATTGCAGAGCTGAAAGTTTACAAATTTGATTTTCAGCTAAAGGCAAAAAAACATCAGACAACTGAGCCAAGACCATTGAAAGACTTGATTATTGAACTGTTAATCACTTGCGTTACGAAATCACCTCGACGATATCGCTCGATTAACATCTAAAACAAATGTTGCAACAGTGTGATATTTCTCGACTAAAGATAATTACTGAAAGTTAGGCATGTTTATTTTCGACATTGCTATGCAGAAATTGATTTCCATTGCTTTGCTCATGCATCCCAGCTCCAAACATTCTTGACACAATATCATATACGCTTATCAGTTTATCCGTGAGTATTAAGCACAGCACTGTCTGATGAACAACAATCGATGAAGTTCAGTATTATATGGTGGGTGACACCAATTTTACGACTTGCCCAATGGAAGCAGGTAGTAGATATCATTAGAGTCAAAACACTCTAGTTCTATCTGCAATAATTGGTTCCTTGGCCCAGTTGGTTAAGGCATCGTGCTAATAACGCGGGGATCAGCAGTTCGATCCTGCTAGGAACCATTTATTTTTTTGATTTTTTAGACAACGGCCAGTGATCCTATGATCAGGAGATCTTCTTTATTTTAGTTTCAGCATCATTAGATCATACTTATGGTATTTATTTAGATCAAAGCTACAACTTTAGCAAAAACATGCAACAAAAAAGAGAACCAAAAATCTAAAATTAAAGAGATAATAATTTTAATTCTTGAAACATTTTGTCTCCCAAGTTGATTGGAGCCTGCCAGTAGCGAGGCGAGCTGTAAGTGATGTAGATTTAGGTTTGTTTGGCAAATGAATCATCAAATCAGCAACAAGTGAAACCGTGACTTTGAAGTGTCTAACTGTAACTGCTCTTTGTTAACATCGAGAAAACATTCTAATGAAGGTGGACCTGGGATCCACCTTTTTTTACTCCACTTTTGGGTAACCAAACCATAGCTACCTAATATGCGATAAATAGATTTCTAAATTAAAGCATATTTGAAACTTAGGGTCAAACCAACTCACTGGAAAAACATGATTTACCCCCAAAAAAATCCAACAACTATTGTCAAATATCCAGTCAAAAAAGGAGTTTGAGATTCACACTAATACAGGGAGTCTTAAAAGTTTACTCGCTTGCAGCAATGTTGTGTATTACTTACTGTCAGTATTATTAAGGGTTCAATGATGTTAAACAAATACGATAGCTCACATCTCCCTTTCAATTATTTAGATTAGTGGTTGCTCTCTATTCAGATGACAAACCACTCGAATAGCGACTTTCTCTTAGGAATCTTGGTAACTATTGGTGAAAAGCGTCAAACACTCGAATCAATTCCTAAGATTGCAGCAGCAAATGGAAAGATAAAATTAAATATTCTGACCAATATTCCATTGTACGACGTGCTGATCGTTTCCACAATGTTGAGAATTGTACTTCCACAACGTTGATTTACCTTTGTTTAAATAATAACACTTAAATAATGATCAGTCAGTCTTCTAATCTGACTGATCATTATCAGCACAATATATAACAAGGCCTTATTTCCCAAGATTTCTTGGGATAAGTTGACTATATAGATTTCTATTTAGTTGAAGAAAACACTTATTATTTTATCTACAATGGATGTCCAACTAAGAATAAACGAACTTAAACAGGTTAGGAGTTCCCTTGCGTTTACCTGCAACATGCCTGAGCAAGATAAATTGCGGGGTTCCGAGAACTTTGGTTCTTGGATCACTGAAATTGAAGCTTGGCTCAATAGGTGTGGCTACGGTTTTACCTTGTTTCTCACTTCTGGTGACCTCCCCTTTTCTTCCGAGGTCATGAGCACTATCAATGAGTATGATCAGAATTTGCTGCGTGCTGCCTATGATAAGGTGATTCAGAAACTTCTGGCTGTTACTGTGACCAGGGATACTATGCAAACAGTCCGTGATCAAGCTAGTGGCTATGCTCAAATTGGGAGATTGCGTGCCCTCTATGGGACCATGACCCCAAAACAGAAGTTAGCTAAAGTTCGGGGGTTCTTAGAAACAAATTTTTCCCGGAAACCGTGGTCTGAAAAGAAGAAATTATTTTCTGATTGGAACCGGAATCTCCAAGACCAATTTACGGTTGAAGAATTCATGTCCTATGTGATGTTGTACCATGCTGACTCCAAAGATGCTGAAATTATGGTCTTTGCTAGTGGATCTACTATTAATTATAGCACGGTTTCTCGGATTATTGATGAGTATATCGAGAAACCTGTGAATGACTCCACTAATAATGTCATGGCTCTCACGGTTGCCTCTAAGTCCTCTGATCGGAAGAATAAGAAGAAGCAGACTGAGGTCACATGCTTTCGGTGTCAGCAAAAGGGTCACACCGCCTCCAAGTGTCGTGCTCCAGCTCCTGTTGAGCCTGTCAACGGTAATTTTGGTTCCGCTGCTTTTCTGGCGGATCCTGCTACTACTACTGCTGACACGTCTAGACAACATCTTGCCTGGATGTCCACCCATCAGTCTGAGCTATTGGATCATGACTCAATCAATTTTTGGTTTGACTCAGGCGCTACAGTTCATGTGTCTAACAACCGGGCTTATTTTTCTACTTTTTCTCCCTCTACTGAGTCTTTGACAGGAGTTGATGGTGTGTCGTTGCCTGCTCTTGGCAAAGGTAACATTATTTTTCAAGATCATTATGGTCGGATTATTACCGCACATGATGTTTTATTTGTTCCCACTGCGAGTCGGAACTTGCTTTCCCTTGATTGCATTATTGCCAAGGGTGGGTCTTTTGCTTATACTGCTGAAGGTATGTTTGATGTTAGCGGTCGCAAGATTGGGTCTCGCACGACTATGGGTTTGTGCAAGGCAGATCTCACTGTGAGATGAGGGCTCCTATTGCTCTATTGGTTTCTCAGGTTGACCATCACGCTCGGATGGGTCATGCTCCACCAGCTGTACTTAAGAAACTTGGTTTCAAGACCGAAACTTGCATCATTTGTGAGAGTTGTGCTGCTGGTCACGTGACCAAAAGACTCCAGGATACTCAGTCTCTGAAACGTCTGCCCCTTTGCAATTGTTACACACTGATGTTTCTGGACCTTTCCCAATTCCGGGGTTTGCTGATCAACACTACTTCTTGACTATCGTTGATGACTTTAGTCACTTTATCAAAGCAATTCCCATGATTGCAGATTTAGCAATCATGGGAATACCAGGTATTGTCAACAGTTTACGATATTAGAGAAATTGCCCTCTCAATGCATATGAGCACGTATAATGTTGTACAGGGGTCAGTCACACAACTTTGTAGGTAACGTGAGTATGATATCTTTCTGACTCCCAAACCCAAACAGTACTTGATGAGAGTTTGTTTCCTTTGCTATTGATAGTTGATGCGGATAGGAGGCTAAGGGGTAGTCTACGTTTTAGCTCAGGTCAATTTATATCAGAAATTTTGCCCTGTGATCTTGAAATACTGTTCTGGTTTTGAGATCACGAAACACATTGTATTTCATTATCATTTTTTTTGAAGTAAGGTAGACTTCCATTATGTCTGCTTGTCCCAAGATTAATTGGGAATTAGTGACCTTTAGAAGATATTTCAAAATCCCAAAGTCAGTAATTTTTGAACAATGGCTTGTATCCATTTTTGCTAGGTTTTGCAACATGAAATTATAGACGGTGAGCACTGTCTTTTCAAATTGAGGGGAAACCGATGTTCTTAATTGAGCTGTGGTCAGTAAATCTGTACAAAAGGAAGTGGTCGTTCTCAAGTAAAACCTTAAGCTTGAAAATGCAGTATACAACAACATTTTGGTGGAAATCTTAGTCACCTGTCCTCTTGACATCAGAATCATGCAGCTACAGGTGGGCCTCTAGATTTGTTGCCACTGGCATAATCAGTTTGAGCGTACCATAACGGTTATGACTAACCTTTTAACATTTAAGTGAGCAATGGCGAATATTATTTAGCTGTATCAAATCCCAATAACTGGAGACAAACAAGTTTTATGAGGAGCTTTGGAGGTTTGTTGACCGACGAAAGAACAAAAAAAGCCCAAAGAAGACTCACAAATAAGAAAACTCCTACCGCACGGTAAATTTACTAATTGCAACAGCGAAGGTGCATACCGGCCGGTAGTTGGAGTTTTTTCATCATTCTATCTTTCGTAATAAAGGAGTATTAAGCATATTAGATTATTTGTGTGACTGGTGCCATATTTTTGCGAAGTTTATAATCAAACTTAGGAACTTTTCTCAATCATATAATAATTTTCAAACTGATTTTGAAACTCACCCACATCATAGTTATATTTGTAAGTATCTGATATATTCGCAAAAAAAACATACACTTCCAATTATATCAGTATACGTATAATGAATTTTCGAATGGTTAAAAAATTTGAAGCCGAGATATCGACATGGACTGTTGAGGATTATACTCAAATAATGCTCACCTTCTCATGATGTTTTCATTAAGCGGGGTAATCAAAGTTAGTCACGTCTTTAAATGGACTGATCAGATTAATGTCATATATTAGAAGGCCTTATTTCCCAAAGCTACTCGGGATAAATTAACTACATTGATTTTTATGTGGCTGATGAAATTAATTATTAATTTCATTACCAGAAATTTAGTGATCATTCATACAAGAAAGAATATTTAACTTTGACATTGACAACCTTATGAACCATACGGAGTGACAAACATTAGTACATAAGAAGTTTGAAGTGGGTTCAAAGTCCTTCATGGAAACCTTAAAAATTATGAAATTCTTTTCCCTTTTGAAAATGAACTCTACTCCTTCCTTATAAGCTCAAAATTTTCCTGAGAACCATCGTTGAACATAAGTAATCAATCGCAGTGATGTAATCAAGTCATCCGAGGTAGTTTAGTGGTTAGAATTCTCGCTTGTCACGCGGGAGACCGGGGTTCAATTCCCCGCCTGGGAGTATTTTTTTTCAAAAATTGGGCTTGAGGTGCTTGGTTGGAGGTAAGACGTCTAAAAGTCACCGTTTTGTGAGGTACCAAACCTCAAGTTTTTGGGCTGGAAGTCTTCTCAGTCTCAATCCTTTGTCCTCGAATTGGAGCCACTAGTTGTCAGACGTATAACATGTCCAGCCGAATTTTTTTTTGGAGAACGCTATCTTTCTGAGGTTTGCTGGTCGCATCAAAGGGGTCACAACTTATTGTACCCGCTACAGCCAAGTGAAATGCACAAAGGCAAAGAACTCATCTTGTGTCATTGCCCGACAAAGCAGCTTGTAAAAAAATGTTCCCCGAGATGCAATGTTGAAAGAGTCTTTTCAAATGCAACTTCCCGACTGAGGTCTTTCAGGAGACCGATCTTTGTGATACCATTAAGCCCTTTGAGATACAGGTGAAACCTGTTGAAGTTGGGATGTTTAAATATCCATGATAACTTATGGTATAATAAAATAATAAAAACTTTCTTCAACTAGATAAAAATCTATAGTCAACTCATCCCAAGAAGTTTTGGGAAATAAGGCCTTCTTATATATCGTGTTAATCTGAACAGTCATACTCTTTTAATTCGAATGATCATTATTAAGTGCAATTTCCACACTTAATTAAAGCATTGTGAAAGTACGATCCTCAACAAAACCCCGAAAAGTTTCTCACCTCCACCTCCACTACCGCTCAGTTATTGAAAACTGAACTGCATTTTCATTAATTCTTGATTCTTCTTTCAACATCGAGAACTATGGAACTGTCTTATGGCTGTTGAAATCAAATCAAGAAAGGCTAGAAATGATACCGTTTCATTTTTGAGGTAAGATTGTTATTATTCATCAAAGTAGCGTATATAATGCCTCAATATATTTTTGTTTAAACGAACGTGAAACTAGGAAAAAGCAAGTTTTCGACCTTTACATACTAATCAAAACTCCGATAGCTTTACCAAGCGTCATGCTGAAGAGGCAAAAATTAGGGTTCTAGTCAAAACATGGGTCGTCCCATTCCATCATAGGGTTGAACTAATATAATTTAAGACATTAACATTGTTCAGGTTCATTTGTCAATGACTTTAAAAATCCTATATCATTCAAAATCCTAACAGGTTAAAGGAATAATCGACTAATTAATTCAACTTTGAATACAAGGGCTACAGAACTTCAGTAGAATGCTAAGTTGCTTCTTGTTTTATGAAATGAAGAGAATAAATAGTGAATCATTACCCTCTTCAGTGTATGAAAAAATGGTCTTTTTTAAACGCCAGGATTCAGAGGCTGAAGAGTGATTTTGGCTCAAGTAGACAATACAGCCTACTCCGTCAATTCTGTGACTTGAAGCAGAATTGTAAAAAAACGGATGATTTTCTCACGCTATATTGTTGACTGTCAAGTCTTTGAGTCATGAACTCAATTTTTGAAGACATTCATCAGAAATTTTTGTTGCTTTTAAAAACCTGAGGTGGATGATCTCGTTACTGCAACATGTGCCGGATATATAAGAAGTAGGTTGAATATTAGTGAAACTGAATAGTATGAGGTTAGTAGAATAATTTCAGAAGATAGAAGGAGATTGAAATATACAGTTCACCAGTGGAATGAATTGAGCTTGGATTTGCTATAAGTAGATCTCAGCTAACATTGTGATTCAAAAACAAGCAAGATCCTAAGTAGACTTGTGTAAGTGACTTATGTGTTGAATCACTCCGATAAGCTCTTGGAAAAATTTGATAATGTGCAGGCAATAATCAGTAAAGTTATTCAAAACATTCATGGCATTGTTCAGTTTGATTTCCAGAAAATAAGACTGCTTTATGTACCACATAGCCTCATCATCCAGCTTCTATTTATGCAAGACTTCCTGATTCGGACCGTTCATGAAGTCTTCTGTTTCTCCAACAAATCTGATCATGTTGGAGCCTTGCTTTTATACTTTTTCATACAGAACTCCAGTCTTCTGCTGAGGACTATTGGCTTAAGTAAAAACAGTTTTTATCTGAATCCAACAGTGTTGTTATTATAACAATCAAGTATTTGGAAATGAGTTTTTTATAAAAACAGTCTCTGGTTGCGATCACTAGCTCGAATGTGGTCTATGATGAAACTTTTGGTATTTGGAAACAGATGATCTGATTCAACACTATGACACCCCACTGAATTCAGAATACACAGGTGAGTGATACTAGCAGTCATGGTTTGTACTCACGCAATCACTAGTGTAAGAACAATACAACCATATGAGCTCGGCAATAAAATCAGATCTTCAACTTGGAGTCATTTTTTTAAGATAAAGTATTGAACAGATAAAAAAAGTTTAAATGATTATGACCTCTATCTTTTCAGAAGTTTCTGAGTTAAACTTGAAAATTTGATCAAGAGTATCAAGTTACGAATATATTATTAAAGAGTGGAAACGTTTTGTTCCCTTTTTTTCCAAAACAAAAGTATGTGCTTCCCAGATTGAGGAAAGTATACTGTGTTACTTCATTGTCCAAGCGAAGAAGCTTTCAACTCCAAAGAGGACTCAACAAATGAGAAGTTTTTATTCCTTTTTCAAGTAGTATTCAGCATTTGCTTCTACAAGAGTTCTTAAGTTCTTGTAAGTCTAGCTGATTTTTGGAAGGGATATTGGTAAGCACTGAGTTACAGAGTTTGTGATTTTTTTCAACGCTACAAAATTATTCCCTTTTCAAAAGTTACTTGGTTTTGAATTTGCTTCAGCAGTTTTTTGACCAAATACTATTTCAAATTTCCCACCACTGTTAAAACTTTTTTTTGGAATACATTGATTCAATGGTTCTGATTGATTGGGTACAAAACAACTAAGACTGTTAAGTTGGAATTCTCCGTATTTTATTTCAGTTGAAATCAATACTCGATTAATTTTTCAACGTTAATTCTCAAATCAGACATGATGCTTTGAATACCACTAGTTTGTTTAAATCCAACCGTTACGAATTGGCGCATTTTTGGGTTGGGATTTCCAAAAATTGTTTAAAGGACTTTCTAGAGTTGCTAGTTCAAAAAAATGCATCAAGCAGGGTTCGAACCTGCGTCCCGTCACCGAGAACAGAACTTGAGTCTGCCGCCTTAGACCACTCGGCCATTGATGCGTCACGTGATATATTGCTAGAGGTGATCTGTTATCACAAATTTAATGACAGAACAAATAATGAATGCTTTGCTTCGGTTTCAATCTTTATGGGCAAAAATATGAGCAAGTACTGCTGGAGTAGGATGTGTGACAGAGAATCAATGCACATATACTCATCTGTTGTCAGTCAGTTAACGGATAATGAATCTAATGGCTACTTTTGACAAGCACCAAGACAAATGGTAAGCATGCATGCATTCTTAGAGCCAGAAGGTGGTAGGTTTGCACAGTCAACAGTGTATCTTGATAATTCTTTTTTTTTCCAAAGGATCTAAACGGATCGTGCTCTTAGCAAAGCTTTAAAAACTCTGACTACTCTCTTGAGTTGGCTCTTTCGGTTGAAGTCATCATTATCGGCCTTCTCAAAATTCTACAATCATACAAACAGTTGTGTACATTTGATAGGTTCTTCTCAGAGATGTAAATGTCTTGTCTAAATATCCATGATGAATATTGAATGATAAAATATTAAATACTTACTTCAACTGTAGAAATTTATATAGTCTATTAATCACAAGAAAATTTGACACTAAAGCTCCTTGAGTCTTGCATCGGTTAATAAGTTGACTCTCATCGTGACATAATCTTAATATTTAAATAACCTCAAATATTAGATAACTCATATTAACATCGTGGTTGTTTACCTCTTAATTGAAAATGTGCCAATCAAAAGATTAGAAGATTTTAAAAGAGATAGTGTCTCCATAAAATGTTTCAAAAGTGTCACTATATTTTGTACCGTATCATTCGAATTTGCAGTCCTGATGTGTCTTGGAGTAATTTTGAGTAAGTATTGCTGAATCAAAGAGATTATGTTGTTGAAGTTCATCTTAATAGTATATATAATAATACACTGATTTCCCTCGCCTTAAAAAAAATCATGAGAATAAATTTGAACGTTGAACTTCAGTAGCTTTGGTTAGAATAAAAAAAAACACAATTTTCCAACTACATAAGGCCTTTTGAGAGCCACATCAGGCAATGACTTAATTGTGGTCTACAACCTTGTTAATTGGTTATTTCAGCAATCTGATGAGCCATATAACTAACATATAAGACCTAACAAACTGATTGATGATATTTGATTACCCACTGAATTTGGAAATAAGAAATTGTACATTGTTCAACCGGAATCTTCAACATTGAAAATTGAAAAACAAGATTTTAACCCTTCATATGATCCAGACTTGTTCGGCTTCACCAAGGGTCCAACCCAACAAGTGAGAAATTTTCAAGACTATGACAAAGCTACAGTTCTCAGCAGAGACCTTGGTTGTTGTAATCACACGGCTGAACAAGAATAAATCTCACCACGAACATGTTTCGAATCACCTTCTTTGTGCATGTGCATGTTCGTTTTCAGGATTTATTGGTCCCATAATAGATGTTCCGTATGTATTCTGTGAAAAAGCTAAGGAATAAAACAATTAAATTCCAAATTTGCATTTTGATGCTTTGTTGTGAATCTGAATAAAACTGTTGAATACTCGAGGAGATACAATTATTGAAATATCAATGATTAATGTTTTACGGTA
Source organism: Ogataea neopini (assembly GCA_030578575.1). Lineage (NCBI taxonomy): Eukaryota > Fungi > Ascomycota > Pichiomycetes > Pichiales > Pichiaceae > Ogataea > Ogataea neopini. The sequence goes on from JAJMSO010000001.1 coordinate 75,685, forward strand.
CAATGAGACTTTTTCAAACTTGATGAGCGCCTACATCATTGATACCACAAATATTTGGGAGCTCGCCAGTAATAAACAACAAGTATCAACAGGTAAATTCGCCAGTCGGAATTAGCTTTATATATTTTCCTAATAATCTAAGGGGAATGTATCCAAATATTTTATGAGCTAGCGAGTGGGATAAATGTTAGTTTACCAACTTTGCGACTTTGGCATATACGATCAGTTTAGTATGGAACTCCCACGTAGATATACTGAATGGAGTACCACCTCATGTTCAATTTCACTCAAATTACTGATAGAAAAAAGTAGCTAAAGAAAGCACCTTACACTTTGAATTTTTGAGATGAAAACGTATCGATAAACAACCAATGTCACAAATACTTCAACAAAAAAAAGATTTAGTTTCGACAAGACGTGATTTGATTCTGCAAATCTGCACCTAAACAGAAGAGGCTGGAAAGTACTATCAAAGTCTTTAATCTTTAATTTTTAATTTTTATACTGTCAGTGGATCCGCAATCTCGGTTGTCTAAAAGCAACTAGTCTAACACCTCTTGATCATGCTGATTGATTCAAACTAGCCTGCTGCACCTCATAATTAATTTGAACTTTTTGAGCTAAGCTACTACACACGCTATTTATTGAACGGAAAAACATTTTTTCAGGTAAAAGTCGGTCTGCTTGCCTTCATCTCAATGTTCCATCCCTTTTATCCATAATAAATTTTTGGTCGTTATAAGGCATTCCTCCTCCTTTGTGAAGACAAGGGACGTTCGTTAGTGTTCGTTTGTTCTTGATTTTGCTGAAGCTAAAAATAAAACTGATCGATTAATCCCCTTTGACACGATCATTGATTTTTGTGTTGCTACATTGTATCAAAGATCAAAACACACGTGGAAACGAGTTAGATGAATATCAGATGACGTCTGTCATCGACTGAACCAGGATGAGCCCACATTACTGAATTTATAGTTGATCAGCTAAAAACATTTAAAGAAAATTGGGAGCTATTTGTCACGGAACCAAAAAGGCCAGATCAATATCACATGTTAACAATAAACTGTACAGTGCAGCTGTATCTATTTTGAGACATAAATAATCAGAGATCACTGAATGTAACAAACTTAATTCTATTGGTAAGCAAGAGCCTAAAATCACAATAAGTATTAATAAATAGACTTCATAAAGTATTTTTGATATAGAATCGAAAGCCAATTATCAAGTCAGCGATAACTATTACAACCCCTTCATCATTTTTATCACTGCTGCCGGCTGATTGAGTCTTTGATCATAATGCTGCAGATCCATTTGAGTTTTTGGGTAATATAATACCACCGAAGCCATGGTCGCGCTATCAGCTATAGATTCCTTTGAAAATCATTAATGATCCAAGAAATTGTACTATAACTGACATTGGGCTAGATAGCAAGTACTATAAATCCAGCATTGTTGCAACAGCCACTATACAACAATGCATATTCAATAACGGTAAATTGACCGCAAGAATACCGTTGCCAACTTGCATGAAACCTCATCAATTCTGAATGCAATTTGTGAGGAGCAATCAACTCCAAAAACTACTGAAGTTTTGCAAGCTTTTGTATGGAAGTCAATGTCACACTCGAGGACAAACTTCCAAAATCTGCTATAACCATCAGGCTCGTCATCCACAAACTGTAAATTGTCGTACGATCGTAGGGAACTCAAAGTAAATGTCGTCCTAGCTCACTATCGGCTGAGGTAATCTCGAAAGATGAGGTTGCCAGTGTTGAGAATCTTCCACAATGATTTACCTTCTCTTTAATTAAGCGGGACACTTAATAATGATTAGTCATATTCTTTTAATATGACGGAACAGATTAACACAATATAAAAAAAGGCCTTATTTCCCAAAACTTCTTGTGATAAGTTGACTATATAGATTTCTATTTATTTGAAGAAAGCACCTATTATTCTATATTTATAATGGATGTTCAACGAAGACTTAATGAACTTCAACAATCAGAAGCTAGATAGTCAGATAAACCACCACTACACATAACGAATTTATTAGTCTTATAGGTACGCCAAGAAGCAAAGTTTTCAGTGCCGCTCAATTCATTTTTCTTGCGCACTTTGCAGCTAACCGTATGTGTACTAATAGCCTGTTGGAGTTCATTACGTCTTGTTCAAATAGTATTCATAACTAGTTCTGAAAGCAGGAGGTGGAAACTTTTCATCAATAAGAAACACAGTCGAGCCTTTAGTTGGGACCTGGGTTGGGTCATATCATCATAGAGTTGCACTTAATTCAATCTCGACAATACTAGCTCTCCAATTTTTTTGACTGTAATATAACTTCAATGATCGAACTCCAGGAATCAAAAATATTTCAAAGTAGATGCAAAGGTTGTTATAAAATAAATAATATGTAATTGAAGAGTCGAATGCAATTAGGTACACCATTCAACACTTTTATATTTTGAAGGCTCCTCGTTTATCATGGAGTTTATAACTTGGTTGAGGAGAAGGATAAGGTGAAGGCTTTCTCTTCAACTTTTCCTGGTGTTCTCGAAATAAATTGTTGGATGGAGTATTCACATCAGTAACATTTGAGGGACCAATCAGGACATTAAGTACCAACGCTTTATCCCTTTCCTTCTATTCAAAAGTAAAAATTCCCTGTGTTGAATTCAATCACCATACCAGGATGTCATGACACTGAAATTTTGGCCATCATTATTTTTCCGACATTCGGTATGTCTCCATAAACATAAGCCCTATTTTGATATTTCATTCATTGCCTTTCGGGGAGTATCCCAGCTATAAATGTTTTTGTGAATCCCCTCCTGGTTTAGTATTTTTTCTTTGACTTAACGTTAGTTATGTGATTTCTGAATAATCCTTCTTTCGACCCTTGATACCTTATGGTAAAAGTCCAAAATAACATTTGAGTAAAAATTTTCCTCTTGTCGATTTATAAGATTGCTGGGATACACGAATTCAACGATTGAGATTTTTAGACGCTATAAAAATACTTTCATCGCTCTTGTTGTATAATTTTCGTCTAAATATCTTTTATGAAATTGAATAATAAACCATTGGTTATTTTCTTCAACCCCGTAGAATTTTTATATAGTTGACAAGAATATTTAGGAGACTGGAATGCCTCAAGTTTTGTATCATTATCACTTATAAGTTTGACTCACCCTATCATAATAAGATTTAAAAACTTTGAATATAAGATAACAGATCTTCATCATGTTTCATTTATCACTCTTGGTTGATGTGCCAATAGATAAGAAAACTGGAAAACTGAGCATTGTGAATTACAATCCTCAACAAATTTAATCTAGGAGAGCAATTTCTTGAAGTCTGAAACTCATTAGCTTCCATTCATACGATTATAAGCTCTGATTCCAAAGGCAGACTTTAGTTTGATCGAGTGAAAGTTTTCGTACCCTGAGGTCATGATGACTACCCTCACCCGTCATATATCACAGATTCTGCTAAGCATGCATGTGAGGACTAATAATTGCTAACCATCTTGAACCATATAAATACGAAGAAAGCAAAGCCTTTGTCTAAATAACCTGTAACAAGTGAAGACAAAGACTTTTTTTACTTTCCCAAGATAAATATAAGCATGCCTCTCGATTTTGATTCAGCTGGAACAACTGACTAAAATGTTCCAGAAACTATAAATAAGAACAACTTCGTATTGTCTTGGACTACATACCCCACACCAGGGGACTTTTTGGAATTTCGACTGGTCTCAAACTCGGATACAAATACGTCACTAAATTAACCACAAAGTCAACACCACTCATAATTGCTCGATGAAATCAAGTAATTAAACATAAGTAGTAACACCGGAGTCAACTTATAAACTGTCTAAATCAATCTGTCAGATATTCCTGATAAGCCAAAGTAAGTTATTGAGACGGCAGACGGCACCCTTTTGTTTGCAACGAAAACAGGTGAATCCCGACTACTTGTGTATAATCTTATCTCTAACATCAAAGCCATTGAAACACAAAACATTTATCAACCATCCTTTTTAAGTTAATCATTGATTCTCTTAGAAATAAAACTATAATTGCTTATATCTATCTAAACAATGTCAGAATCTTTAAAAATGTATAAGTAATCATTTTCACGTGTATGGCGCGCTACACGCTCGTCTAGATCCGTAATTGATCACATGATACACCACATGCGTGGGATATCACTTACCTTTGGTATTGCATTCTGGCATCTCCAGCTGAGTAATCACATGGTGAGATACATATTGTTGGGATCTCTCGTGCCCTTCTTCTGGTTCAAATAATTACTTTGACAGACTTTGTAAACTGTCGAGAATTGTACTTCCACAATGTTGATTGTACTTCCACAATGTTGATCGTCTTTTGCTCTAATTAAGTGAGGTCAGTACACTTATTAATGATCAGTCACATCTTTTAATATGATTAAACTCAGATTAACACTATACATAAGAAAGCCTCATTTTTTAAAAAAACTTCTTAGGATAAGTTGATTATATCGATTTCTATTTGGTGGAAAAAAATACTTATTATTTTATACTCACAATGAATGTTCGAATATAACTTAATGAACTCCAACAGGCTATGAGCACCCTTGCACATATACCTGTAACATGCCTGAACAAGATAAATTGCGGGGCTCCGAGAACTTTGGCTCTTGGATCACTGAAATTGAATCTTGGCTCAATAGGCGTGGCAACGGTTTTACCTTGTTTCCAATTCTGGTGACCTCCCGTTTTCTTCCGAGGTCATGAGCACTATCAATGAGTATGACCAGACTTTGCTGCGTACAGCCTAAGATCAGGTGATCCAGAATCTCTTATCGTAACTAGGGATACTATGCAAACGGTCCGTGATCGAGCTAGTGGCTATGCTCAAATCGGGAGACTGCATGCCCTCTATGGGACTATGAGCCCAAAACAGAAGTTAGCTAAAGTTCGGGGGTTCTTAGAACCTGAAAAGAAGGAATTCTTTTCTGATTGGAATCGGAATATCCAACACCAATTCACGGTTGAGGAATTCATGTCCTATGCGATGTTGGACCATGCTGACTTCAAAGAAGCCAAACTTATGGCCCTTACTAGTGGTTTTACTATTAATCATAGCACTGAACTCCAACATGAACTGGTGGGGTTTTGAAGTGATCTATTTTAGCATATAGAAATCAGCATGTAACATTTGATAAGAATAGTTTTTGTAAATACCAATAAGTAGGTATTCCCGTTTCAAAAATTCCTACGTAAATATATTTAGAATCACATACAGTTTGAAGTAATCATTGATTATTCAGTGTTTTATCGTAAAGATTCAAATAAAAATTTTACGAGGTTCGAAAATGATTAAAATATCAATAAAGTACTACTAGCAAACCCCAAAAATTCCACATTATTGTGCCAAGGACTTTACAACAGCGCATAGAACAGCAGTTCACAGTTGTGAATTATTTTTGTTCATTCGAATTGGCAAAATTTTCGTGGAGTATTGAATATTTTGTTTTAGAATCAATGTAAAACAAACAAGATCTCAATTTCGATAGCTTTCCATACCCACTAGGCTCATCATTATCGACTGCAAAGCGTCTTTAGTATCATTAAACTTCAAAAAAAATTGATCTGAATTGCACCATGATATGTGCCTAACAACATATCACCCTTAGAGTCAGTTGCAGTTGTAATAGCCTTAGATGGAAAAAATAGGAAATTTGCTAGAAGTTACTGCCTGTTTAGCGGAACCAACTCTACGTACCAGTTTGAATGTCAAATGAGTGTTTTCACTAGCAAACTTCCTAAACTCTTCAACTTGTTCTGGGTAAGCATGTTGCAGGTAAATGTAAGGATACCTATAACCTCTTGAAAGTGTTCACATGGCACCTGCTAACTTTATTTGGTCTGATTACCTGTTTACTCCACTTTGTCATAATGTGAACATATTAACGTGTGCAATCGATGACACATGATTGTAAAGACAGATAATGATGTTGAGAATCGTACTTCCACAATGTTGACCTTTGCTTCAATTCAGTGAAATAATAACACTTAAATAATGATCAGTCATATTCTTTTGATATGACTGGACAGATTAGAACAATATATAAGGCCTTACTCCCAAAACTTCTTGGATAAGTCGACTATATAGATTTCTTTTTAGTTGAAGAAAACACTTAATATTTTATATCAACAATGAATGTTCAAATTAGACTTAATGAAATTCAACAATTGAATGATCAAATTAATCATCGGATCGTATAAAATGTGTTATTAGACTGAGTAATCTAATCTTATTATCATATTGGGTTACTTCATCTTATCTGCAAGGTTGAACTAAATACTGCTTTCAATAAGATCCCTATTCAACTACACAAGAACTTGTCATCACTGCGGAATATGGCTGTTGAAATGAATGACTCAACTGAAGGCTCAGATTTGTTTTTTCAAAGCATGAAAGAATCTCAAACAGTACTCAGTGTCGATTTGTTGCAATTTCTTTAGTTGTAAGTCATGCTCATGTCAACTTCTTGTAAATTACAAATTACAAATTTGGATAAAGTTGCCTTATTTATTGTGGCTTTTTTTATTGAATTTTATTTCACCCTTTTAGCACGAAACTATTATTGCCAATTACAAGGGATCTTGATTAGGAGTTTCCAACTTCCATCTTCAATGATGAACCAAGCTTGTTGATCTTCTGGGGTTGGATCGTTGAGGTTCACCTTTAGCTTCCAATATTCTCGATATATTTTTCTCAATTCATAAGAGCATGAAAATAATTCCGAGATCATATATTGAAAGGGCAAAAAATGCTTCAACACTAAGAACAAACCTACAACCTTCTGCAAAGAACTGGGTTGGTATCATTCTTGTTTTTGAGCCGGGAGTAACAACAAAACTTCAAAGCTAAAGGTTCAAAGATAAAGTTGAAGATTGCTTTCTCACCTACCAACCCACGTTTTGTGAATGCTCAAAGTCGTTTCAATCGGAACTTTTCATTTGGCTCACTCTTTAACCATGAATTTGACACTATGTTGCCAACTCTTTCTCAAGTTCCTAGTGATTCATAACAGACATAAGAGATTCTATACTTAGCCCAGCGATAACGAAAGTCATTTGGCGTCATTTTGCAACAAATTTAACATTGAAATAATATGTTTTCGCTCAAATAAAACTAGGTTCTATTTGTATAGTTGTGAGGTGGGATATTTTGCTAAACAATTATCCTTGCCATTGAAAAAACCCTATCACTTCCTTACTTGAAATTCACAGTCAAAAGCTTCGAGACAGAACTTCCACTAATAAGCTGCGTTCAGCAAATCCCACCATTCAAACTAAAATGGCTTCTTCGAATGTAATCATTGCTTCGGGTATTTGATCCTATCAACTGCCCAACATGCTTTCGTTTCCGAAAAAGGCGACAATCGTCATACTCTTTTGATCCACTTTAAATATGGAGATTCAGATAATACGGCTTATTGTCTGTCAACGAAACCGACTTCGATTATAATCAACTTCTCCACCAAGAAGATCTCTTAAAAGGTTCTTTGCAAGCAACTTTTTTTTGAAAAAGTAATTCTTCTATCAATATTAACTAATTGTGGAGGCTTATGCATTTCGGATCTATCACAAGGATCACACAGCTATTCACCATATCGATTCCCCCTCCCTCACGTTTTGATTTTCCTTTTGTGGTTTATTTTTTTTTGTCACCTTCGAAATCTTTGTGACTACTTAGTGCCTGGCTAACTAACAAGGAGTTAGTTATATTGTCAGACTTCAACCCTCACAAAGTTTGTCACATGAGCTCGGTCCATAGTTTCACAAACGGAAATCTGGGAATTCAATCCTTTTTTTGTACACACTTCTACTCTGAAGTTCCTAATACTGCTCCTTCTTTTTCGCTATTTAATCTATAAGCTTAGCTCGGAATGAGGAACTTGAAATCCTTTGTAAGATTATAATTGATTTTAAAAATTGATTCCAGACTGAGATAAACGTAAACTTTTCATACCTTCGCGACTTTTATTCTTTCAGACACTGAGAGCTTGCAGTTCAGTTCCGGATGTCATTAGTAGGATGCGCGAGGCAAAAAAATATGCGACAGTAAATCTTTTGCAAAAGGCCTGTAGTTAAAAAAAATTGATCGCACCCAGGATCGAACTGGGGACCCTCACCGTGTTAAGGTGATGCCATAACCAACTAGACCATGCAACCAATTGTTGACGAAAAAGTACTACTTGAGTTGTATATTAATTTACAGTAACTCGAACCTTCAGCAGCCTGTTAATTAGCTTTCCACTAATTTTACCGATGCTCCTCTTTTCTCTTCTCGATGGCTTTGTTAGGGTCGAGTAACCTACAAATGACTATCCTATTTGTTGTTGAGTCAGATCAGACTTAAGTAGTTTCTTTAGAAAATTAGTAATTATGGTTTTTTAAGTTTTACATTCTAATGAAGGAATTACTTTTCATCGAACTTAAAAGAGCAAGAAATCTCAATAACCAAAAATTCACCACTGCGTAATGTATGTTTACATGAATGCTGTTCTTAGATCATTATGGTCTCAGAACATGTTCTCCAGAATTTGTGAAAACCTTTACACCAGATGTTTATGCGTAAATGTCATGATACTCAAAGCACGTGATAAACTTTCAACCTCCCTTTACAAAAGGTATTTACCAGTAAAGATGCAAAATTTAATTAAATGATGTCATTGCTAGGGTATATAAAGGTTTGTTATAACAAAACTTGTTTTGTAGTACGAAAATCAACTCTGTTAATGTAGTTCTCCTGTTGTGTGATGCAGCAGGATTTATTAGAGTTATCGCGGTGGAGTCCTCATTCATCAAATCACGAAATACTTGCTTCGCCTTCGCTTGTCTCCTTCTTATTCGCTCATTACTTGCTCATCAATCGCTTAACGTTTTTTTCTTGTCTCTCCTCCCAACGACAGCCTTCGTCTGGCATCTCCATATGATATTTTAATTTCTTGTCCGTCATCTTCATCACACAAAGCATCATTCTGTCTTTTTTTACCTCCATCTTCTACAGCACGCAATTGTGACTCTAGTGCGGTTCCCACTAGTCTCGGCCATTGCTTCGGCTTGTTTCTTTTTGGAGAAGGTAGTTTAACTGGTACAGAAACTGCCCGTTTCACTCTGTCCTGTTGGTCAGTATGAACTAAATCACGAAGTGATTGAGTCGTGTTTTCTGGCTGTAGGGTTTTTTGTCTCTTGGCTTTAGGTTCATTCGAATATGTCTTGTTCATGGAATCGTTTGGATTGGTCGAGTTTCTTGGTGCAAAAATACACCAACGATACTCCATAATATTAGGAAGTACTCCTCTTTCGGATATCTGCCAAAGATAAGCAAGAGAGACTATTGGAATCCCCCACATTTTGGCTGCGTTTATCTTAGTTTTCGTTGATCTAACAGATGGATCAGCTGATGGAATGTTGCTTATGATGTCACGATACTTGTACTCAAATAACTTGGCTGAATTTGATTCATTCAGACCAACAGTAGAAAGATTAACAACGAGTAAATCACAGTCTTCTTGAAAAGTTTCCGCAAACCTACCACCAATCAGGCCAATAAGTTTGGTCACATGTAGATGCTCGACTCCTGAGAATCCAGAGATGCTGACTTTCAGATTGAAATTAAGATTGCAGAAATTTCTAGGAATGCTCCACGAGTCATTCTTGATCTCACCATAAAACAATGCTCTTTCTATGAACCATTCGTTGACGATAGTGACGCCATTCATTGACTTTAGTCGAGTTGGTAAAATTTTGAAGGCCAATTTTGAAGGTATGATGAGATATGTAATCGAACTTTCAGTATCTAAAATACGACCACCATGGGAAGTTATTAATTCGTTCAGTTTGGTGGTTTCTGTTTCACTAAAACCGTAAGTTGAAAAGGTTAGACGAGAAAACAGTTTATCAGTTGACTCCACCACCACCCCCTTTTTGTTGTACTTGTCATACAATTTTCGATCAAACGTGTATGCATCGTTCTTGATGTCCAGTTTATCCCATATTAAACAAGAGTCTTTACCAATATCGCCAGACTCTAGTTTGGTGATGTCATAGAATTTCGATTCTAAGATTGCTCCCCTACAAACGCAATCCAGCACCCATTTGGGATGAGCAACGGGAATTCCCCATTCTAGAGCCTTATCATAACGTTTACCTGAACGTTCTATGCTGATAACTATTGAATTCGAAGGTGTAAGTGATTCAGTCGGCGTGCCACCGTACTCTTTTATAAGAGCAGAGATGTAATCCCGGTGATATACTTTGTCTTGGGCATTCGAAAGTCGGGAAAGACACATGGAAAGACCTGAGAATGGCAATAAAAGATATTTATCCAACACTTCAGATCCGAAAACCTCTCCTTTCAACCATTCATCATAGATTAAACCGATCGCGTCCGGTTTTACAAACCGTATATCATATCGTCTTCGTGCACAAAACCGGTACTTTGGGGTGTCAACATCACCAACAAGAAGAACATCGATATCTGCCATGAGATCGTTATAAAATGTTCCACCTAGAGCATGGATTTGAGACGCTATTGAATTTTTGACTGATGATGGAACAGAAGTGCTGGAAAACTTCAACTCTTTAAAGGGCAACGTTGCTTGGCTCATTTATATGTGGATGGGTTAGCTTCATGTTATGTGTCACGTATTCATGGGTGGTGCCAGGGGCCAAGTGAGTAGAAAGAACGAGATTGATTAGAGATATGATTTATTTTTTATTGTATTTTTGCCGCGTCAGAAAATACGTGTGGCGGTGTAAATGTGGCAAAGCGGTGCAAGGATTTATGAAACTCGTGAGCGAGAGTTTACCAAGCAACATATGTTTAAAAGAGGATTTTGAGAACTTATTGCTAGTCTCATTTGTAACAAGAGTGGGTTAAATAGTTGGAGTTATTTCTGTGTTGAATTTCCCACCACTTGCTTGTTTCCTGGTCATCTATTGCTTGTGATGCTCGTCTTGCTTACATAATAATTTCGCTGTGGCTAACTTAGTTAATCAAAAAAACTTTGTCGATAAAACGTAAAGTTGAAGTTTATATTTTTGCAATCGACTAGTGTTTGTCCACCAAATTGACACCACAAGGCGCAAATTTACAATGTCGAACACGCAATCTTCAAGACAAGATTTTATCGCCAAAATCAGATACATTAATGACCTCCCACCGCCGCCATGTCCACCAAAACTAATCAACTCGTCAGATGTTGTCGACGCTAAGGCACTGGAGTCGTCGTCGCTTTTGTCATCTTTGTTCCGTAAAGAGCATTTCAAAAACGTGATAACGCTGAACGAGGATTTGGGAACGAGTCTCAATTTGATGGAAGTCCCAGAAGCAATCGAGAAAAGCGATATTACCAATATATGCAATCTGACTCCGGAATACAGCAGCAGCTCAATGCTTCATCCGGATGATAAAATATTACTTACAGATCCAACAAGAGTGGCATCATCTCTCAAGTCAGATAATGTGAGTTTCTTGCGGAGAACTCAGTATATTTCTTCCGATAAGGGAGCAGCTCTTGGACAAGCTGGACCAAGTGAACTTACGGCTAATAAGAAAATTCAAATCAAAAGAGATGAAGATTTGGATCCAAAAACACAGCTCAGAGCCGTGGAAGAAATGTTTGGCACAACAGATGCGGATCCAAAGAAGTTGAGACATCCAGTGAAGAAACATTTGAAAGCCAAAAGAGTGTGGAACTTCCTTCCAGATACTTCAATGATGGATCAAAAGTATATTGATGTGAAGTTTGCAAGCTCCGCTTCCATTACTAAAGGCAAGAACCAAAAGAAAGAAGATATCAAATCTGTTAATGATCCAAGACTTTTGACGGCAATGTTGAGAGAAATTGAATTTAATCCAGAGACGAATTTAGTCACTTTGTACACCACTTCCGAGGAAAGTGCTCAAGAAATCAAAGGACAGTTTGACGAACAAACGGAGAATGCTCCAATTACTGAAGAGGAAGCGGCAAATCCAATCGATGCTAAGACTTATGTCTATAACAGAGTTAGAGATTACGATGGTCAAGTCAAGAACTACGGCGAGAACGATGCGTTCAGACATTTGGCCATCACTTTTGATGAAGATACAAACACAGCTTTGTACGTCCCAATATCAGGAAAAGTCGAACTCAAGAAGCGCAGAATTGATCCATACTTGGAGCCAAAGATCCGCGAGATGACATACGATCAAATTTATCTTTCGATTAGAGAGCCAACTAGAGCAGAAATCGATGGCAGAGATATGCTCAGAAGTAATTATGATCCAATGGAGTTCGGTGCTGACGAAGACGAAGAATGAACGACGAGCGAAGCGAGTCTAGTACTTCAGCAGGTTATGGATCCATTTGTACACACATCCGGCTCGTTCAGGCAAATTTTGTAAATTTGATTGTGTAACGAAATAAAATAGTTTCCGTTTATCACGTTTTTTTTTTTTTTTCCGGTCAGCTGAAAAATGTCGGTAACTATCTGCGAAACGTAAACAAACAAACAAACAAACAAACAGCCAAGTCGGATAAATTTTTCAAGATGAGCTCAGCGTATTTTGCGATACCGACCACTTTCTTTTGATAGATCAAATTGTCATCACCATGCCTCTGGGAGAGATATCGCTCAGTTTGATAAACGTTTGCGATCACCTGATCGGTCAAACTGAGAATAACAAAAAGTTGGCTGGTACCAACGTTTATAACAAAAATGGTAGAAAATATAAGCAAACCCTGGATGGTAACTTCATGAGAGTGAGGAATGAGTCTAAATTTCTAGTCGTCTGTGACGATTATGCCGGGTTCAAGAAGAACTATTCCATTTTCTCCAGTTACCACATTCTCAAAAAACATGGATCTGTTTTGCAGAACTATCGTGAACTCTGTTTGGCAATTATTTTCACTTCTCGTGAGATCGAACTCAACAAATGGTATGAGAACAACTCTAAAGTTTGCAAAGTTGAGGAAGCTGTGTACGATCTATCTGAATATGGAAATGAAGCATTGAGATACATTGCCGGTGTGAACGATCAAGATAGAAAAAAGTATGTGAAAATCGGATGTAGCATCCTTGCAGCTACAAAAATCAACTTCATTCAAACAGATCATCACATTTCTTTCCCAAATATGGAAGGATTTGCATTGAGAAAGATTCTGAGCGAGGTCTGTGACCATTCAGCTCTTCAATCCAAGGCCGTGTTTGATTCTGTTAGAGCATTCAGCCACTGGTGTTCAATCCGCGGTGTTCTGTACTCTCTCGGAACGAGACACTTGAACACAGATCCAAATCTGAGAAGAAGATTTCAGACATTCCCAAAACCAGAACAATGGATTTGCGACACCCTATACGACAGATACCCGGCTGGCACATCGAAATGTTCGTTGATCAAAAAAGCTCTTTTTGATATTTCTGGATCCGTTTATGGTCAATTGATACCTGTTCCTGATTCTATGGATATTGACTCATTTCTCTCTCTGTGCACAGACATTGAAGACAACCCCTTGAAGTATCACGTGCGCTCATTTTCCAGCAATTTGAGTGTTTCAAGACCTGTCCATATGAGCAATGTCTTCAATAACTCTGCTGACTATATTGAGTTTATCTCTGCTGTTTATCACGGTTCAAATGGGAGAATAACATCGAGTGTTTTTGAATCAAGCAAGATACTTAAATGGAATAAAGTGAAGGATTCGGAAATTTTTCGGGCTGTTTCTGGTGTCACATCGGAAATTGAAAGAGTGGAGCGTGAGAGGGGCAGTTTGAGGGTGGAAGAATTGGTGCAATTGCTTGGTGGCGAAGTCGCTCGCAGTTTGAGGTCGATGACCACGAAGTAAATAATGACTCGGGGAACGAGTAAATAGAACTATTAAAAGAGGTCAATAGAACGGAAGACAACAAAAGAGGAATCAAAGACAAGAAAACAGGATTAAAACAGAGTGGAAACTGAGTTGACGAGGGAGTATAAATGTAAAACAGTAATATGTTTAAACTGTCAACTGACAAAAAGGGGATGATTTCTTTGTGTGTCAAAACTACACTGGTGCAAGGATGTATTAAAAAACGCTTTAGTTGTACAAAATGTATACCAGTTCAAGTCAATATGACGTAACGTGGTGAATGGGTGTTTCTGCTCGCTCACTCACTGACTACTACTTAAGAGTCAATTCACACCGCTCTATAATTTCCTGTTACTCAATTCGCTCGTCTGCATTGCGGTATCTACAAACACCCCTAAACAATCACACACAACCAGGAAAACAATCCAAACACTAGAATGATTGGGTAGATCATCAAGAAAATTCTCTTGTCACCGTCATTCTGCTCGGCGTCGGAATCGGTGGCAGCGTTCAAAAGGAAACTTGGAGTCCCTTTGGTTTTGCAGTTGTTCACAATAGCCAAGAGCAACCAACAACATAAGATAGACCACACGTACATCACAAAATTGACCACTAGACGAATCAGTTTCCATTTGATGAAGACAGACGAAAGCCCTCCTAAAACAATTGGAAATAAAGTGTACGAGAGGATGCTCACACATTGGAAGAAAGAAAGACCAATTACACCAGAAGTCACACCCCCTGACTCTGTTCGTTGTGAAACAGGAGAAACAAGTTGGATATTGACCGATAGCACGGCCAGAACAGCCCAAATGAGAGTGAAAGAAGCACTGAAAATTTGTGAAGATTGTGATGAAGAGGAAACATCGCCAGATTTCAGTGTTCTAGTTTGTAAATATGTGATGATCAAACTGAAACCAAGCACAAACACCAATGGACCCCATAAATCCCAATCGAGAATTTTCTTAATTGTGTCTTTCGAATAGTCATCATTGATTTGAGAGTCAGCTAAATCCGATTCAATTGTTCCCTCCTCTTCTGCAGTGTCTCGATTGAGTAATCCAGAAACATTTGGGAATCTGTCACTGATTCTGCGCACTAGAATAAGCTTTTGTCTCAACCTTAATGGCCATAGAATTGATAAAAGTTTATCACCAATACTAGAGAAATCGCGGTGTAAGGTTGTAAAAACCGACTCATCCAGAGTGTTTCCACCAGAGAATTGTCTTTCTTTGACCTGAATGTTGTTAGATTCAAGAATTGGATTAATATAGCTCTGTGGATTAACAAAGTTGGAAAAATTGAAGAAACTTGAACTATTTTGGGCTGGTTCCGGTGTTGCCTGCGAATCCATCGGACCTGATGGAAGTGGCTCGGGAACTGGGGCAGCCGCTGGCTTGGCAGAGGCAGAGCTTTGAATGTCCGGCTGAATTATCACGTCATCATCATCATCATCAATACTGAAGTTTTTGTATCCGTTGTTCGCCATTTTGCTCGCAATGGTTAAACGAAACAGTATAATTGACAGCAGTGCTCAAAGCAAAAGAAAATCTATATATTTTATTTTTTGTGACGAAGCGAAAAATGGGAGAGTCGAGTAAAACGGAAACGGAAATGGAAACGGAAACTAACAACATTACTGACAGCATCGGATTGGTTATAAATAATTTAATTTTCATTCAAATACATGACACATTTTTGGTAAACAACTGAGTGAAATGGAGTCCAAATCACGTAGTTAAGCGAAAAAAGGGGACAAGAGAAGGGAAAAAGGTAAAAACATAAGAAAATAACAAACAAATCGACTTAGTCGTACAAGCCAAGCGACTTAATATCTAAAAATTAGTGAATCAAATCATATCAAATCATCAAATCGTTTCGCTAGTTGGTCATTCGATTCGCTAAATAAGTCGCACATAAGTTGAAATTATTTCAATTCGCTGGTACTTGGAAAGGTCCGCAAATCACTGGCAAAAAAACTCGCTTCACTTGTTAATTGCTCGTTATTTGCTTGAAGTCACATTCTCTGTATTCGTACCCACCGTAGCATCACCAGTTCCAATCGATCCATATTTGAAAGATCCTGCTGGCGAAACAGACGGAGGCCTTCTAGGAGGGTTAATCATCACTTCATCATCATCGGAATTCGCATCATCTTCCGAATCAGAATTGTCGAACATAAACGTCTTTTTATTCGAACCACCCATCGAGGAACTCAATGAGACACTGCTAGTCGTTCTTGGATTCGAACTACCTCCCAATTGATAAAGTTGTGGCCGTGAACCGGCTCCAGTGCTTCTTCTCAAGCCTGCACTGCCCAGATCCAAACCACTGAGTCCAACTTTTATAGTAGATAAACTGGTACTCGAAGTCGAATTTCCGATACTGCTAGTGCGCTTGATATTGCCTTGTTGAGGCCGCTCGTCTTCTTGCTGCACATGTTTCAGCTGACCGGCACCAGAACCGTAACTGGCATCAAAAACAGAACTCGATCCTGAATATTCCGGTAAACTTTCTTGGATATGTGACGGAATATCTTCAGACATTTCATCAAGGTCAAAAAGTTGACTTTGGATTTCTTGTGGTATATCATGTGTCACGTGTTGAGGAGCAATCATAATCCCTTCTTCACTGGTCGAATTTGGCATTTCGTAAGTGAGGGGACTGTTTAGTTCTTGTTGTGAACCACCAATACCATCAATGTGCATAACATCTTCAATTTGACAGTTTTCAGGGACATCATACATTTGAACAGGTTTGAGCATCGAATAAAATGGATTGCTTGTATCGCTGTAAACGGTATTGTAGTCGTAATAGTAATCGTAGCCTCTATTTGTTTTAGTGTTGTGTGAAACGGTGTAGAGGTCTATTTCTTCCTCGTCATCAGAACAGGTCTTGAGCGTCGTTGCGGGCAATGCTGCTATCGTCACGATTCTTTTAAGACCCGAAGGTCCTGGTGTTTTTGCGGAACCTTGTTCTGAATCGCGCCTCGAAGACGACTGTGACCAGATTGGAGGTCTATGCGAAATGTTTGGTGACACCATCTTGGTGTTAAGAATAAATCCATCATCATCAGTTTCTTCGTCATCGTCGTCATCGTCGTCGTAGTAATCCATGTCGTCCTGATATGGCGACCGAACAATCGAATGAGATCCAGACATCTCAGCTTCATCCGATTCATCCTCATATTCGTCATCAGAGAGATCAGAATAGAAACTGTCATCTACAGCAATACATTGATCCACCCTCATGTTAAAATGAATATGTCTCTCTTTTTTCGATTGTTGTTGCTGTTGTTGTAACAATTCCTGTTGTAATTGTTGTTGTTGTAATGATTGCTGTTGCAATTCGGTTTTATGGACTTCCTCGGTTGTTTGATTGGCTGATAATGAAAATGGCGAATCCTCTTCACCAGCCGATTGTTGCATAGAAGAAATAGCAGGCGATGGAGTTTCATTCAAGGTGTTGGATGTCGACTCCAAAATTGGACTTCCTTTGAATTTATGATCACGTTCTTCCAAAAGAGTTTGTAAGCGACAATACGAAGCATCACTTATCATTTTTTCAACATTAGTTTTCTTTTTCAGAATCGGTTTCAACTGCTCGTTCATATGGTGCCCTTGATCAGTGTGCAATAACAATGGATGGTCCTTTGTGCTAGCTTCAGTACTATCTTTACTATTGGATGATCCTTGGAACTTTTGCCTATTTTTCTTGAAATCCATAATATCGAAATCATTTTTCTCTTCTTTATAAAGTGGTCCGTAAAGCCATGTGACATCACTATCTTTGGACCAGTTCAGTTCCGCAGGAGATATGGTTTTCAAGTTATTCTTAGCTTGTGCCCAAGTTCTCCAAGAGGCATTTTCCAATCTTGCTGAATTGGCGAAGTCATTCCTCCTCAGCGTCACATATCTCCAGGATTTTGAAATCTCTGTCTCGTCCCAGTCATGTGACAAATAATCAACGTGCTGTTCCGGACAATGTTGAACATCGATATCATCGTGTAAATGTGGCTGAGAGATAAGAGAAGGCGCGAGGGTCTCGTCATGAGCAAGTTTCTGATTGTTTTGAATTTGAGATTGTTGTTTTTTGAGCTGATGTTTTGGCGTCAAACAAACAGAGTTTCCAGATCCCATCGAGCTAACTGAATCCTCTGAGTTGTAGTTTTCATCTGACATATCATCACTCTGGAAACTTGAAGGTGAATTTGCTAGTGGTGCTTTCTTAGCAGTTGCAGAGGAAGACGGAACGACACTTGTGTAAAAACGCGGCACATTGTCTGTGTCGTCAAAAGTGGGTTTAATATTGAGTTTTTGTAATGTGGCGTCGGAAACGAAGTCTTTTGACGTTAGTTTTTTGTCTGTTTTTGTTGTTGAATTTGGGTCAGAATCATTGGTTTTGACGATAAAATCGTCCAATAATCCCATGGACCTTGTACGTTTTAATTTGAACGTTGTACTGTTGAAGTGATCATCATCACGGGCTTCAACATGCTGAGACGTTGTTGGTCCTTCGTTGAACACCTCTTGAGACATTATAAAGCGAATACCCAAGTGAGAGGGAAATGCGGCAAATAAACAGTGTTTAACAGTGTTTAGTGTAGAAGAAACACTTCAGCGTTGTTTCAGCGTTGTATCAACTTCAAAAAAACGATTAATTTCAAGTGTTAAAATTAATGTTTTATTGAATAAACACAGGAAAACGGTGTGCCCCAAAATAAATGCGGATTTCAAGCGTTTGCCGAGCCAAAGTTCTTCTTTTGGTGTAAAGATGCAAAATGGCGAAGGCGTAAACGATTTAGTATGAGATAATAACTTTGTTTAGTACTTTTGAACAAACAAAAGCCTTTTCTTTATGGAGAATCAATTTGTGTTAATGGGAGACAGTTTTTTTTTTCTTGTTTTATCTCATTCGCTTTTTCCCACCCAAGTCAGAAAAAAAATAAAAGACAATACATCCTTACACCTGGAGGGAAATTTTCACCACCAATTGCGGGATTGGAGAGTTGCAGTCCGGGGGTGTGGGGAGGGGCGGGGCAGCCCCAGCCACCCCAGCTGGGGGAGTCTTATACAGGGGCTGCCGGGGCTGGGGTAGTCCAAAAATTAATTTACTATTTCGATGGCGTACATGGGGGGCGCAATTGTTTGGTGGGGAATGAGTTCGGTACAAGGATAAAAGGACCGGATGAAACGTGCGTTTCACAAAGGTCACCGAGCTTAATGACGTGAATCTACATATAGACGACTCGGAGTGCAGAGCGCACAGCGGGTATACAGGGTTTAAACGGCTATGATGGGGTGAGATGTTGAATATGACGCCACCTTATTCACTGATTGGCCGGACCCTAGTGTTAAACTGTGTTTGAATGACCCCGGTTCGATCCGGTAGGCCCACGAGGGCGGAATTAGAATTTCTGGGGAAGGCGCATGGCTCGAGAACGCGCATTTTTTGACTTTACAGTTTTTCCGGGATCCGAAAACGTACGAAACATCCTTACACCAGACTGTGGGGAAGCCGTGAACGGCTCTGACAGTCTGACTTCTGCGTTGTCGAGAAAAAGTTTCACCCCCACCACCATGACGACATATACAGAAAAGTTTCGCGGGGGTGGGTATAAGTGGGCGAATTTCGCGGGGCGACGCTTGGGTCGATAGGTCGATATTCTCAGCGGACGACAGTACCCGCGACGTCTGCGCCGTTCGCGACTACCGAGGAATCGACCCCTCGCGACTTTATTTAGTGAAACTTATTCAATTCAAACCAGCCATCTATCGCCCCAAAAAGTCCCTGAAAGACCCCCAAAACTTATTCTCATTTATTCAGCCATGTTTTATCTTGTGGCCCTGTTTCACCTAAGCGAAGTGAGGATCCGAATATGTTAACAAATTGTATGGCTGATGTTTTAATCACCGTAATTGATGCATCACCCGGCAACTGGCTCATTCATCAAACCCTTCGCCGCGAGAAGGCTTGATTCAGATTTCCAATTGCCGGTTCCATGATGGTTACATCTGCAGAATAACAATAGAGTAATATTGTATAGAGCATTGTATTACGACATGCTCGACTACATTCCCGTTCTGGATAACAAGGGAATTTTTTTTTTGCTTCACATTCTCACGAAATGCTCCCATATATATATTTTGGAAGGTTCACCTCATTTTTTGTTTTGTTTTTTTTTTACTTTGAAACTTGATAGCAACGCTGAACGACTACCCAACCCAACTTTTTACACTCCTTTATTGAATACCTAGGGATTATCATTCACTCCTTCTGATACCCAGGTCTGTTTATTTAGTCGCTCCTTATTTGTAAGTATCGTTCACAAATGATTTAGTGAGTTAGTTAATATGCCATGTTTGAGAATGTGAATCGAGGTAGATTTGGACATAGAAGAGCTCCAATTGGTCTGCAGAATCTTGGTTCAACTCAGTTGAATCGATCATCGCTACCGGACGTTGTGACTCTTTTATGCTTACAACTACAGGTGTGCACATAGTGAGAAAGAGAAGAGAAGATTTACCTTGAAGGGGCCGTCAGAGTCCTGAAAAGCCCCTGTTGGGTTGCCAGAGGGGCTCTGATCTACAAAGATTGTCCTCCCTTCGATAGATTCTTACTCCTTGAACCATCTGTGCACATCTTTTTTCCATCTCATCCCTTCAAGAGTGGCTGACCAAGACCCCTTCCCAAAACAAATCCATGGAAACCAGCACGAAAAAAAACAACAAAACATTCGCACTCCTCACACCTGCATCAAAACCGCGTTTGTAACGTTCCTGAACCAGCCACGGCGGAGTTTTACAGGAGCAGAAACGCCGGTGGCTCCAATTATATTTTTGGAAGTTGCGCGAATTTTTCGTTTCCATGGAAACGCGTAAACAATGGACCAACGAAAGGTAAACAAACCAAAGGATTCCAAACACGGTTGACACAACGACTGAACACCAAATGATCACTACTTGGTAGTCACTGGTGTTCAGTATACTTAACTAACTCACTCACTCTTTTACTTTCATTAGCCATCATACTAACGTTCCATAGACAATGAAGCTCAACAACTTTGCTCTCGCTGCTGTTTATGCGGCTCTTACAACTACGGCACTTGCTGCCCCAGCTCCTCAACCTGAAGCCAATGCTAAGGCTGATACCCAAGATTGTACTACCACTGCTCACCAACACCATCAACACAAGAGAGCTGTTGCATACGATTACGTTTATGTGACTGTCACGGTTGATTCATCTGGTAACACCGTTTCTCCAACTGTTGAGGCATCTATTGAAACCAACTCCGTTGAACTCTCAACTAGATCAACCTCATCAACCACCTCATCTTCATCCTCATCTACTTCATCCTCATCATCTTCCACTGGCACTTCCTCTAGCTCAACTGAGGAAAGTACAAGCTCCTCCTCAACCACTTCATCAGAGTCTGGATCCTACACTTACTCTTCTTCTACTGATATCTCTGGTGATCTTGACGCTTTCGTTGACCCAACTGAGACTTTTGTTGATGGTGTCATTGCCTGCTCCGACTTCCCAGCCGGTAATGGTGTTATTGCGCTTGATCATCTTGGATTTGGTGGATGGTCTGGTCTTTACCACCCATCTGACACTTCTACCGGTGGTTCATGTGAAGATGGAACTTACTGTTCTTACGCTTGTCAACCAGGTATGTCCAAAACTCAATGGCCATCTGCTCAACCAAGTAATGGTGTTTCCGTCGGTGGTTTATACTGTAACAATGGATACCTTGAGAGAAGTAATACCGACAGTGATTACCTGTGCGAGTGGGGTCTCAACACTGCTAGAGTTGTTTCCGAAATTTCTGATTCCGTTGCTATTTGCAGAACCGATTACCCAGGTACCGAAAACATGGTCATCCCAACTGTTGTTGATGGTGGTGATGAAGCTATTTTGACTGTTGTGGATGAAGACACCTACTACATGTGGGAAGGTAAGAAGACCTCAGCTCAATTCTACGTTAACAATGCTGGTGTTTCATGGGAAGACGGATGTGTTTGGGGTGATGAAGACAGTGGTGTTGGTAACTGGGCTCCACTCAACTTTGGATCTGGTTACACTGATGGAATCAGTTATCTTTCTTTGATTCCAAATCCAAATAACTACGATTCGTTGAACTTCAATGTTAAGATTGAGGCTTACGATGATGACAGTACCATTAACGGTGACTGTTACTACGAGGATGGTACTTATAACGGTGATGGAACTGATGGATGTACCGTTGCTCTCACCGAAGGTAAGGCCAAGTTTGTTCTTTACTCTAGTTGATGTATACGTTTCTTTACTAAATTATGCTTTTAAATTTTCGCAAAATACGGTGAATGACGAGCGGAGCTGGTCGTCAATCGTTGTTTACAATGTGTAGTCTTGACTTGACGTCAGTAGAGTTCTGTTTTTTGAGAGACAAAAAAACCTGTTACATCAGAATTCCGATACGACACCCGTAAAAATGGGATCCATACAAATCCCAGTTTTGCGAGTGAGATGAAAAAAATTAAAAAAAAAAAAAAAATTTAAATCAAATTTTCATAAGACAAGCTATTTAGTTAGTTAGCCGGATAAGTGTAGTACCCACCATGGACACACAACAGAGTAATAAGGCCCATAGAGGGGCGTCCAAGAGGACGCCTGCGAAGAAGAAGCTCCACTCACAAGGGCAGAATGCGAAGGCATTTGCTGTTTCCAAGCCTGGAAAGCTTCAGAAACAAGCTAAGAGAACAAGTGAAATGAATGAAAGAAAGTTACACGTTCCTATGGTTGATCGTACACCAGACGATGATCCTCCTCCTGTGATTGTTGCAGTTGTTGGACCTCCTGGAACGGGAAAAACGACACTCATTCGGTCTTTGATTAGACGTTTAACCAAGACCACTCTTACCGATATTAAAGGACCAGTCACAGTTGTTAGTGGTAAGAGACGTCGATTGACATTCATTGAATGTTGCAACGATTTGAATTCAATGATTGACACAGCCAAGATTGCTGATCTTGTTTTACTGATGATTGATGGAAATTTTGGATTTGAAATGGAAACGATGGAATTTCTCAATATTGCACAACATCATGGTATGCCTAGAGTTTTGGGTGTCACGACACATTTGGATTTGTTCAAGAAACAGGCCACTTTGAGAGCGTCTAAGAAACGTTTGAAACAAAGATTTTGGACAGAAGTTTACCAAGGAGCCAAACTTTTCTATCTTTCTGGTGTTATTAACGGTAGATATCCCGATAGAGAGATTTTGAATTTGACTAGATTTATCAGTGTTATGAAGTTCCGTCCGTTGAAATGGAGAAATGAACATCCTTACATGCTTGCTGATAGAATTGTTGATTTGACACATCCTTCATTGATTGAGAAAGATTCGAAAGTTGATAGAAAAGTGGCTATTTATGGTTACTTGCACGGAACGCCATTGAAGCCAGAGAATGCCCGTGTTCATATTGCTGGTGTTGGTGATTATACTGTTTCTCACGTTGAAAAATTGCCTGATCCATGCCCTACGCCATATTTTGAGGAGAAGTTGGATGAAATTGAGAGGGAGGCAGCGAAGAACGGCGAGGAAGGGGTGAGTAGACCCAGAAGACGTAAGAGATTAGAAGATCGTCAAAAGACGATTTACGCTCCTATGTCCGATGTCCATGGTGTCTTGATTGATAAGGATGCTGTTTACATTGATGTTGGCACTGAGAGTTTCAAAGAAGGTGAGGAAAGTGGTGTTGGTGAGAAGCTCGTGACGTCATTGCAAAAGGCGGGAGAGTTGATGGAAGAGAGAGAAAAATCAAAGGGAGGTATTAGATTGTTTAGTGAAGGTCCTCTGATCCAGGGTGTTGAGGAAGAGGAGGAAGTCGAGGATGAGGAGATCATTGACTCTGGACGTAAAGAGCTGAGAAATGCCAGGATTGAGAAGGTTGAGTCTGTGGAGGATGAGGAGGAAGAAGACGAAGATGAGGAAGAGGAGGACGATCTTTCATTTGACGAAGAAGAGGACGACAGAAACCGGTTGAAGAGGGGTACCAAAGGTATCAAAATGGACGACAGATCTGCCGTTGAGAAACTGAATTTTGCATCTGATTCTGAATTTGAGCTCAGTGACGCTGAAGAGCCGACTGAATGGCAGAAGATGGGCTCGAAATTGAACAACATCACTGTTAAGAGAACTTGGGATATCAACAAGTTGATTTATATGAACAATATTGATGCTGCCGATGCCATTTCTCGTTGGAAGCGCGAAGAGCAGGAACTGGAGGAGGAGGAGGAGGAGGAGAGCGAGGATGGAGAAGAAGATGAGGACGATTTCTTCAAGAAGAAAGACGAGTTAGACGAGAAGGAAAAGGAGGAGAAGGAGGAGACAGCCAGAGTCGAAGAGTTGGAGAAGAAATGGAGTTCAGACGGTTCTGCTATGGTTGGACTTCGTTCAAGATTCTTTGTTTCTCCAAAGATGAGGATGGGGGAGGCCGAGGCGGACGGCGATGAGGTTTATGGAGACTTTGAGGATCTGGAGGCCGAGGACGGCGAAGGTTCGGAGGATGGGGGGTCTGAGGAGGACGCGGACGCGGACGCTTCCGGGGACGATTTTGCTGACTTTGACGAAGAGGAAAGAAAGGCTGAACTTGGAGAGGACGAATCGGACGAGTCGGA
This sequence comes from Ogataea neopini, assembly GCA_030578575.1. Classification (NCBI taxonomy): domain Eukaryota; kingdom Fungi; phylum Ascomycota; class Pichiomycetes; order Pichiales; family Pichiaceae; genus Ogataea; species Ogataea neopini. Next base: position 100,238 of record JAJMSO010000001.1, read on the forward strand.
CGAGGAGAGTGATGCGTCTGACGAGGGATCTCTAACGATTGAGGAGCAACGTCAACGTAATGCTGCGAAGAAAGAGAAGTTGAAGCAACAATTTGAAGAAGAAGAAGAGTACGGAAAAGACGAGGATCCGTTTACTGAGCACGATACGTGGTACGAGTTCCAGAAAGCCAAAATGGCCAAGCAATTAGAGATCAACAAGAGTGAACTTTCGTCGCTTGGAAGCGAAGTCAGAGCTAAGATTGAAGGATACACTGCTGGAAGTTATGTCAAGCTCACTTTTGACAAGGTTCCTATGGAGTTTGTTGAAAATTTTGATCCTAAATTCTCACTTGTTATTGGTGGATTACTCCAGACGGAAGAGAGATTTGGGTTCCTGAATGTTCGTATTCGTCGTCACAGATGGCACAAGAAGATTCTCAAGTCCAACGATCCGTTGATTCTTTCGCTTGGCTGGAGAAGGTTCCAAACGTTACCTATCTACACGACATCCGATTCTCGGACTCGTAACAGAATGTTGAAGTACACTCCTGAACATGCTTACTGCTTTGCCACGCTTTACGGACCGTTGGTTGCGCCAAACACGACGTTTTGTGGTGTCCAAGCTGTTGCAAAGGAGAGTACCACTGGTTCTTTCAGAATAGCAGCGACTGGTATTGTCGAAGACGTCAATGCCGATGTTGAGATTGTCAAGAAATTGAAGCTTGTTGGTCATCCTTACAAAGTTTTCAGAAACACTGCATTTGTCAAGGATATGTTTTCTTCTGCATTGGAAGTTGCCAAGTTTGAGGGTGCCTCGATCAAGACGGTTTCTGGAATCCGTGGTGAAATCAAACGTGCGTTGTCGAAGCCTGAAGGACATTTCCGTGCCACTTTCGAAGATAAAGTGTTACTGAGTGATATTGTTTTCTTGAGAACTTGGTATCCGGTCAAGCCTAAACAGTTCTACAACCCTGTTACGTCGCATTTGTTAAGGGATAAGGAGAATTGGAAGGGTATGAGGCTGACAGGAGCTGTTCGTGCTGCCAACAATGTCGAGACGCCAATGAACGCAGACAGTGCTTATCAGAAGGTCGAGAGACAGGAGAGAAGATTCAATCCTCTGAGGGTTCCAAAGGCCATTCAAGCCAATTTACCATTCAAGTCGCAGATCCATACCATGAAGAAGCAAAAGAAGACTGGCTACTTGCAAAAGAGAGCTGTTGTTCTGGGCGGTGAGGAGAAGAAGGCCAGAGCGCTGGTGCAAACGATTCAGACTATCAAGAAGGATAAGGAGGAGAAGAAGAGAGCAAAGAAAAAGGAGAAGAATGTCGAGAGATTGAAGAGATTGGCTAAGGAGGAGGAGAGGAGAGGCGAGAAGGAGAAGGAGAGAAAGAAGGAGTATTTTGCAAGGGAGGGCAAGAGACAGAAGTTGAGCAAGTGAGCCAGCCGACATAGCCACCCTCGACATTTGCACCCTTCTTCAGCGAGCTCTTCGCTATCAGATTTATAAAAAAGCTTATGTTATTTGTATTGATATAATGAGAAGTTTGGACTAGGAGTAAGCGATGGGCCATCGAAGCAGGTAGTATGAAGCGTTAGGGGATATTCATTGCTGCTTCGCTCGTCGTCTGAATTGTTAGGGATTGCTCGTTGCTGCTTGTAAAAATTCTGCTACCATTTTCGCTCGTGCGAAAAATAACCTAAAATGGTAGCAGGAGCCAAACGACAAGCCAAACGAAGAGTCGAACGGGTAATCATTTGCAATAACCGAAGTCAATCTCGTGCGACTCATTTTACGTGAGAGGGACGTGTGTATTTACTGATTTACGACTCTTTCGACGAGCAAAACGTGGAATTGGTACGAAAAAGTGGAATAATGCTACGTGGGATGGTAGCAGAGTTTCCAATTAGTCAGTTGTTCATTGCAAGACTTGCAAACTCACAATCTGCCGCACAATAACTCCCTTTATGACTCGCTTCGCTCGTCATTTACAAAATAACTCGCAATTAGCATACTCTTATTAAACTGGCTGATAGACAATTGGCTTGCGATTAGCTCAGGTCTTTGGTTCACTCGCTCAGTGTTTAGATGTACTGTGACAACCATCTGAAACCCTCACCATAACCTTGTCTCATAACAATCGAACACATAAACACTTCGACTGGTCTGGTGTCAGTCAATTGAACTTTATCCTTACCTGTGGTGTTGTAAAGACCCAAAAAGTGTCTGAGTTCATTTTCACTAACGGCTTTTGGTGAATCAATTTTATTACCCAAAATCAAGAATGGAACCTTTGCAAGCTCTTCAATTGCGAACAAAGCATCCAATTCTGTTTTTGATTCCTCAAATCTCTCTGAATCAGCAGCATCAACAAGATAGACGATACCATTGACTTCTGGGAAATAATCTTTCCATAATCTTCTTGCCTGTTGGTGACCACCGAGATCAAAAGTTGTAAATCTAACATTACCAATTGACAATTCTTCAGAAGTTGGGTGCAAAGTTGGTTGCAAAGTTGCCATTCTATCGTTTTTCAGCATGTGTAAAAGGGTGGTTTTACCAGCATTATCGAGACCAAGGAAGAGCAATTTTGCGTGCTTGTTCCAAAGGCCGAGCGAGGCCAAAACGTCTTGAACTGAGTAGGCAATTCAACGAGGGTGACATGCGGCGAGAGCGACGACCCAAGAGTGTCGTACGAGGCAGAGCCGCACGTGACAAACAAAGCCCAGCAAACACAGACCACGCCATGGCAGGCAGCACACGTCTTGTCTCGTTCGTCTGTTCGAGTAATTTTCCGTTCGCCGTCTCGTTTGTCAGCCCCTCCGTTGTTCATCAATTGCTATCTGTTAGTATACTCCCCACGCGATCAAATCCCGTCAATTTCACTTACACCACTCGAGAATCCACATTTTCAGTAAAAAATCAGTTAAATCTTAACGAAAACTGTCAATAATCAACCCTAATTAATCAATACGATGGAACAATACTAAATACCAACCTGTCTCGTTACAAACAATCAGTGGATCCGATCGATCTCCAAAGGGAGGGAGGTACGGGAAAAACTTGTTTTTTTGGTTATGAGCGCGTGTAATGTCGCCGCCGCCGCTAAGGCGACGCCATCAAAAACGTATTGGCATGGCAGGTTCGTCGTGGAAACCCTTACACCGACCACCCGTTAACTTTTTTCTTCACCGATTTGAACACGAAAACAACAAAATAAACCAATTCACTCCCACAAACCATCTCTTCTGTCCCCTCAACTCACGGTGTCGAGTCAACCTAACAATCAAAACAAGCAGACGTTGTCCGCAAAATGAAATTGGACATTAAGGTGAGTTAATCTATATCAGTTTACTTCGTATGTTTACTAACGCCACCCCTTTCAATAGAAGCTTTCAAGTACCAGATCGGACCGTGTGAAGGGAATTGATTTCCATCCAACGGAACCATGGGTTCTCACTACTCTTTACTCGGGTAAGATTGAAATTTGGTCTTATGAGACTGGGACTGTTGTCAAAACTATCGATGTGACCAATGTTCCAGTTAGAGCAGGTAAATTTATTGCCCGTAAGAACTGGATTGTTGTTGGTTCTGATGATTTCCAAGTTCGAGTTTACAATTACAACACTGGTGAAAGAATCGCTCAATTTGAAGCTCATCCAGATTATATCAGATCTATTGCAATTCACCCAACTAGACCTTTTGTACTCACCTCTTCTGATGATTACACTGTCAAGATGTGGAACTGGGAGAACAACTGGAAATTGGAGCAAACCTTTGAAGGTCATCAGCATTACGTGATGTCTGTTGCATTCAATCCAAAAGATTCTAACACTTTTGCATCTGCTTGTTTGGATAAAACTGTCAAAATCTGGTCAATTGGATCAAAAGTTCCAAACTTCACATTGGTTGCACCAGAGTCTAAAGGTTTCAATTATGTTGATTACTATCCACATGGTGACAAACCATATCTTTTAACCTCATCTGATGATAAAACAGTCAAAGTTTGGGATTATCAAACAAAATCTTGTGTTGCAACATTAGAAGGACATTCTTCAAATGTTTCATTTGCAGTTTTCCATCCTGAGTTACCATTGATTATTTCAGGTTCGGAAGATTCAGCCATCAAAGTTTGGAACTCAAATACCTACAAATTAGAAAAATCTTTGAATTATTCAATGGAAAGAGCTTGGTGTGTTGCAACTAGAAAAGGTTCAAGTTTGATTGCAGTTGGTTTTGATACTGGTCATGTTGTTGTTAAACTTGGTGATGATAAACCGTTGCTTTCTATGGATCCAATGGGTAAGGTTATTAGTTCAAAACATACCGATATTTACAGTTCGGCAATTAGAGCTTCAGATGCACAACTTGATGATGGTGAAATTTTACCACTTGTTCAAAAAGAATTGGGTACAATTGAGATCTACCCAAGTACATTGAGTCATTCACCAAACGGTAGATTCGTTACGGTGACAGGTGATAACGAATATATCATTTACACTGCTTTAGCTTGGAGAAACAAGATGTATGGTCAAGCACTGGATTTTGTTTGGGCACAAGATTCTAATTATTACGCAATTAGAGAATCTTCTTCATCTGTGAAGATCTACAAGAATTTCAAAGAGAAAACAAGCGGTCAAATTGATTTAGTTTATGCTGCTGATAAAATATATGGTGGTACATTACTTACTGTCAAATCTGAAGGTTTCGTTTCCTTGTACAATTGGGATTCTGGTGAATTAGTTAGAAGAATCGATGTTGATGCTGAAGATGTCTTCTGGTCTGAAAATGGTGAATTGGTGTTGATTGCCAGTTCCGATACTGCATACGCATTGAGATTTGATAAAGATATTTTCCAAGAACATTTGAATAATGGTACTATTGATCCCCAAGAAGGTTGTGAAGACTCTTTTGAAGTTTTGTATGATGTTCAAGATCAAATTGTTAGTGGTCAATGGGTTGGTGATGCATTCATTTACACTTCATCGTCGAATAGATTGAATTATCTTGTTGGTGGTTCAATAAATAACTTGGCTCATTTCGATAAGACAATGTATCTTCTCGGATACTTACCAAGAGATAGCAAAGTCTATGTCGCAGACAAAGATGTTAACATTGTTTCTTATTACTTATCCCTTGCTGTTCTTGAATTCCAGACAGTTGTTCTAAGAGGTGAACTGGAGCAAGCTGAGGAGCTAATTGCTAATGTTGAACCAAAAGATATTACCAAAATCGCAAGGTTCTTGGAACAACAAGGTTATAAAGAAAAAGCTTTAGAATTATCAAATGATTCTGAGCAGAAATTCGAACTTGCAATTGAAACATTGAATTTGAATCTTGCGCAAGACATTGCTGCTAAAGACAACACTGCACACAAATGGAAGAAATTGGGTGACACTGCATTGGCTAATTGGAACTTGAAACTCGCAATTCAATGTTTCGATAGTTGTAAAGATTATCCATCGTTATTGTTGCTGTACAGTTCTTTGAACGACGTTGATGGTTTGAAAAAGCTGAGTGAATCTTGCGTTGAAGAAGGAAAATTCAATCTCGCTTTTTCAGCTTCATGGGCCGCTTCGGATGTCCAAACTTGTATTGGAATTTTGGAAAAAACTGATAGGTTTGCTGAAGCTGCTTTGTTGGCTAAAACTTATACCGGTGATGATAGTGTTGTTGCTGAAAAGGTTGAGTTATGGAAAGAACAATTGTTGAAGGAGGGTAAGGAGAAGTTAAGTTCTAGACTTGAGACTCCTGCTGCGGAAAAGAAGGATGATTTGATTGATCTTGAAGGCGAGAAAGAAAAAGAGGAGGTTACTGAGGAGGTGGTTGCCGAGGAGGCTGAAGACGCAGAAGCAGAAGACGCAGAAGCAGAAGCAGAAGCCGAAGAAGCCGAAGAAGCCGAAGAAGCAGAAGAGTAGTTTAACTTCTTTTGTGTTTTTTATATATCTTATTTGAATGTTACTTGTATAATCTGATCATTAGTAGCGAAGCGTATTGATTAATTAATTACATATATACAGACGTAGTGTTAGGCGGCACGAAACACTTCTTTTTTATCGATTTCATCATCAATCTTATCAAGACAAACGAAATAACATTCTTTGGATTCGTCACGACAAGCTTTTGGCTTGAATCTAACAACCCTATTGAAAACAAGTTTAAGTCTTTGCTCTAAGTTCTTATCTTGTTCACCAGTGAAAAATTTCATAACCGACGCGCCTCCCTTTTTCAAAAGGTCGATCGACGCAATAAGAGCAGCATCACATAAATCCATTGACATTAGGTGATCTTTGAATGCTAAACCTGTCGTATTTGCCATCCTTTTATACGGGTTGTTAGTAGTTGCGTTGATATACCCCGAAACTTGAATAAAAGGTGCGCACATATCACTTAGAACAACGTCGACTGGACGAGTGGATTTTGATACATTACCTGACAATTCCTTATCTGTTTGAAGATAGGCTGATTGAACATCTATTGAAAGTTCTGGAACAAACTTATTTTTAACTTCGATTGATTGGAATAGTTGGGACTTCCTTTCGTTTTCAGATAACCAAAAAAACTCTCTAATGTTGGTATGCGTACGTTTGCTAAGAATGTTTGCTTGCATTGATGACACCCCTGCAGGCGGCTGATACGGTAGAATATCAACCCCCAAAATATTCGAACCTTTGGCACATCTTTCCAGAGTAACTTGATTCCATGCTCCTGGAGCTGCACCTAAATCTAACACATTTTGTACCTTATTTTTCTTGAAAAGTTTGAATCGTTCATCAATTTGTAACAACTTGAATGCTGCGCGCGACTTCATGTTGAGATGTTTGGCTTCACGAGTGTAATGGTCTTTTTTTTGTCTATCTAGCCATCTATTTGATGATGAACTTTTGGAGGCATGTCTAAAAGGGGGAGTGATTATGCGGAAAGTAAGTGGATTAGTGGCGGCTGCTACAATCCATGAGGATCGTATGAACCCGCACGGGTTCGTGGGTGGTCTAGCAAACATGTGTGGGGTAGTACAAGCCAGAAGTTAGATAAGCTGGTACAACGGTTTTTTATTTATCTATCAAAATTAGAGGAAAATAATATCAATCACGTGACAATATCACGTGCAAAGAAAGAGGGTTAAAAACCCTCAAAAATTTCACTGATGTGAAAAAATTTCAATGATTGAAAAAAAAAAGAGTGCGAATACCCTTTGCAATTACAATTTATATTACTTCTTGAAAGGTATCGTCGAACAAACCAAATTACGGTATTACCTATTAGTAGGGAGACAATCAAACCTTTAACAAAATGTCCAAGGTCAGCACCACTCAAGTTAGAGAGAACGTTAAGGAGATCATCAAGTACTCCACTGAGACCAAGAAGAGAAACTTCTTGGAGACCATCGAGTTGCAAGTTGGTCTTAAGAACTATGACCCACAAAGAGACAAGCGTTTCTCTGGTTCCTTGAAGCTTCCACAAGTCCCAAGACCAAACATGACCATCTGTATCTTTGGTGATGCTTTCGATGTCGACAGAGCTAAGTCTCTCGGTGTTGATGCCATGTCTGTTGATGACTTGAAGAAGCTCAACAAGAACAAGAAGTTGATCAAGAAGCTTGCCAAGAAGTACAACGCTTTCGTTGCTTCCGAAGTTTTGATCAAGCAAGTTCCAAGACTTTTGGGTCCTCAACTTTCCAAGGCTGGTAAGTTCCCAACTCCAGTTTCCCACAACGATGACTTGTACTCCAAGGTTACCGATGTTAAGTCCACCATCAAGTTCCAACTTAAGAAGGTCTTGTGTTTGGCTGTTGCCGTTGGTCACGTCGAGATGGAGGAGGATGCTCTTGTCACCCAAATCATGATGGCTATCAACTTCTTGGTTTCCTTGTTGAAGAAGAACTGGCAAAACGTTGGTTCCCTTGTCATCAAGTCTTCCATGGGTCCAGCTTTCAGACTCTACTAAGTGTGTATAGATTGACTTAATGTTAGTTAGTACGTTGCTTTATCTGGTTTACGACTTGCTTAGCTCGTCAGGCAAGTTATTGTAGTTCATCGTAATACTTCGTGGGTAGTAGCTTCTTGACTAGTTTAAAGATGCTCTGATATTTATCACATAACCACACAGAGACAGACGACACGCGGTAATCTGAATTTCGCTTCTAGTTTTTCTCGATACAAATCAATTTTTTTGTACTTTATCACCACCAAAGTAAACTCAAACACCCGCCAATGCAAGAAGATTCTGACTCCTCGTTGGAATTGATAGGTGAGACCCGTATAGCTTCACGTGATGGAGGCGGGAATGCTGCTTTTGAATCACATAGGAAACCTACTGACGGGCCCACGGCCAACTCTGACCGACCTGAAGTGATCGATCTATCTAGTGAAAGCGAGACACAATCTAGCGATGATGACTCAAAACCGGACTCCAAGCAATCACCACCCACTAACAAAAGAAAGACTACTGAATACCCCACTTCGATGCGTGAACTGATGGCAGAAGCTGCTGAAAGGCGGATCGTTTCCAAACGAGCACAGCCCGAAAAAGCACCGACACCTCACACCACTAATAAAGAAGTTCAATCAACTTACAGTTCACCCATTAGACTCCTTTCGAATCCGCCTTACTGTCAAGAATACCCACCGTCGAGCAATCAAGACACAGTTTCAATGTACGATCTGGTTGGATCCCCGATTATGGAACTATCTTATCAATTCAATTTCATGATTGATTGTAATTTTCTGCTACCATTTTACAGAGCCGATCCAATAAATTTCGAAATTGTGCTTGTGAACTCAGGTTCTAGCGAACATCTCGAACTAGACGAGGTGCATAAGTTACAATATCGCATACGATCCATAGATGTTGCCAAAAGATTGCCAAAATTCGGTACTCATCATACTAAAATGATGGTTAATTTTTTCCACGATGAGACTTGTCAGGTGGTTGTTCATACCATGAATCTTACATCAGCAGATTATCTCGCACAAACACAGATGTGTTGGGTTTCTCCACGATTAGCTAAGTGTCAAAAAACCGATCCGTTGAACGATTTGGATCCTATAAAGGACGCCGGAAAAGTGTTCAAACGGGACTTATTGGCATATTTTGAAAGTTATGAGGAACAACGATTATCGCCGCTGATTGAACGGTTGAAACTGTACAATTTTGATCCAGTGGATGCGGTTTTTATTAGTTCATCTCCAGGAGTTTACAAATTCTCATTGAATGATGTTTCAATCCAGACGACTCCTCTTTATGGTTATGGAAAGCTTTATCAAGTTCTTAAACAGCACAGCCTCACGACGAACGAGGCACAGTTTGTGGCGCAGGCGTCAACTATTGCAGGACCATTTGATTCAGCTAAGTCTAATGTTGCGACCCATATTTTAAGTGGTGTTGTCGAAGGTTCCAAAGTGCTTGTCAAACAGGAGAATCACAATTTTGCTAAAGAAAGAGGGGTCCAGCCAGTGATTGTTTGGCCGACTGAAAAGGAAGTTTTGAATGCGAAATTTGGCCATATCTCTGGCCATGCTTTATTTTTCAATATGAGTTCAAAAGGTGGCTACCGAGGATACGAGAAACAATACCAATTCTTGAGGCAGTTCATGCATCGGTGGGCTTCCCTACCTTACACGAGGTCACGTGCAGGCCGTACCAACCTATCGCCTCATGTTAAAACTTACTGTGTCACAGAAGATAAGTTTTCAACATTGAAATGGTTTCTGCTTACGTCAGCGAATATTTCCAAACAGGCTTGGGGAGCACCTGAAAAGGGTTATGGAGCCAAGTTTCAACACCAACAATTGAGTGAACACGTTTACCGGGTCCATTCGTACGAGGCGGGCGTTCTTGTGAGCCCTCAATGTGTCGGGCTCGAGCCACGTGATGAGGGAAAGAAGGTTGTTCTTGTGCCAGTGTTTGGCAAGGACAAACTGGAGGAGGCACAGAGGGGTGAAGAAGGAGAAGTGAGGATTCCTGTGAGACTTCCGTATGATGTTCCTCTGGCGAGGTATGGTGCTGGCGATGTTCCGTGGTCGAGAGAGGGGTTGGAGAGGGCATACGCCTAGCGGACGACAAGCGAGGTGACCTGTGAGTCTCGAAGGGGGAGGATTCAAGATATGAAGGGATCGACTGAGTTTATAGATTACGGGTTTTATGAGCTTTATGGAAACGAGAGAACGTTCGTGAGACCTGTAAGACTTGTAAGGCGTGATAGATTCGGACGACTTGCTTTGCTCGTTATTTGCTCGTCGTTAGTCAAAAAAACAATTAACTTTTGGTATACGCTATTAATTATACTTGAACTTGCCGCATCTCAACTCGAGACATTACTGACACACCAAGAAGTACAGAAACTAACCATTGAGGCAGAGTAACAAGTGAGGCAAGTTCCGAAGAAGTTCGAAGTTCCGGCGAAATCATCGATGTTATCCGAACAATACCAGAAAGAACAGTAATACTCATGACATTGGCTTTCCTCTCTTCTATAACCCATCGGTTCGTCCTCTTCTTCCGACACTTTTTTTTCATCCGAAGCCACTAAAGCTGCTGTTGGTGCCGGCTGAGGTGCCGGCTGTTCATCTATCACTTGGGTTTGGTCTGGATTCTCTGGAGTCTCGGTGATTGTTGCTTGTGCTGAATTCGTCGATGCTTGATCAGCAATGACTTGGTTGTTTTGTTCTTCGGCATCAGGGCCGCTAGCGGCCACGTTACCAACATCTTCTGTAGCTCCACTGAGGTGCGACTGAGCATCTGTGAAGTAAGCAGACTCGGAATCGGTGGTTGAGGCGACAGACACTGCCAAGTCGTCAATTTCTGGTGCGGCCATGATTGTGTTATCGGTGTCTAGATTTGGCTTTCAAACGAATGTGGAAGGTTCGAGTGGCTTCTGAACACTTGAATTGACTTTATATGTGTGTGGTATCTGTCGATTGGCTGGGGAGTCGCGATAAAAATAGGATGATGTGTATTGAGAGAGCAACTGTACTCACTGATCTGGAAAATTATTGTTGGTGTGCATTCTCGATGGGGTTATGTGGGAGATTCGTGGCGGTGCAGATAAGCCACATTCTCACTTGCCACAGAAGCAAATTTTTTTTTTTTTTTTTTATATATTTTTTTTTTCTCTCCTAACATCAATCACACTGATCTTGCTACTCCTTCTTCATCGCTGACAGCAATTCATAATGGTGCAACATCCGGAACCAAAGAAATGGAAGCCTCCAAAGGGTCCAAAGAACACTCCACACAAGAACAAGAACACGATCGGACTTGGTCGGAGTATCAAAAATGTTAAAAATCAAGAGAAAAGAGTGTATTATCTCCCAGATGGTGAGATGAGATTCACTACCGATAAACATGAAGACAGCTGGGTGAAACTTCGTTCTGTGACTCAAGAGAACGCTTTGGACGAGTTTCTGAACACTGCTGCTTTGGCAGACACAGATTTCGCTGCTGAGAGGTCGTCTGGTATCAAGATTATCAAGGTGAATAATCAAGCTGTCGAGTCTGGCAATTATAATCCATATTTGCTGACATCTGAAGAAGAAATCAAGAAGTTCAAAGTTCAAAAAGAACACGAGAGAGAGTTGATCGTGCCGAGAAGGCCAAAATGGGATGCTAATACCACCAAATACGAGCTTGAAAGATTAGAGAGTGAAGCATTTTTGGAGTGGAGAAGAGAACTTGCTTTGTTACAACAGAATCACGATTTGTTGTTGACTCCATTCGAGCGTAATATTATGGTTTGGAAACAGTTATGGAGAGTTTTAGAACGTTCTGACCTGGTTGTCCAAATTGTTGATGCTCGTAACCCATTGCTTTTCCGTTCGATCGATCTTGAGAAGTATGTGAAAGAATTGAATCCATTGAAGAGAAACCTGTTGCTTGTGAACAAAGCGGACCTGTTGACTTTTGAACAAAGACTTACATGGGCACGTTATTTTAAACGTCATGGAATCCAGTATACTTTCTTCAGTGCTTATTTGGCTAATGAGGAGTTGGAAAGAGAAAGAGAAAGAGAGGAGAACGAGGAGTTTGAGGATAGTGAGGAGGAATCTGAGGAAGAGTTCGAGGAGGAGGACGACTTGGACGACTTATCCGATTTGGACGACTCTGAACAAGAGGAAATGGACAGATTAAACGAAGAACTTGCACAACTCGAATCCAAGCTCGAGGAGATGGGCGTGTCTCCTGAGGAGACCGAGCCAAGAGAAAGCGAACCAAAGGAGGAAACCGAGCAAGATCAATTCGAAATGACCAGAATCATCACTGTTCAAGAACTTGAAGAGTTATGTCTGAAGGTGGCACCTGAACCTCTATCAGAGCCACCGGCTGGACAACCAAAAAGACTTCAAATTGGTTTAGTTGGTTATCCAAATGTTGGTAAGTCCTCTACCATCAATGCCCTTGTCGGATCCAAAAAGGTTTCTGTTTCTTCTACACCTGGTAAAACCAAGCATTTCCAAACGATTCTTTTATCCGACAGAGTGATTTTATGCGATTGTCCGGGTCTTGTTTTCCCTAATTTCGCTTATACCAACGCAGAACTTGTTTGTAACGGTGTTTTGCCTGTTGATCAACTCAGAGAGATCACTGGTCCAACGCAACTTGTTGCACAGAGAATTCCAAAGTACTTTTTAGAGGCAGTCTATGGTATCACGATTCCAACGTTGTCTGAAGAAGAAGGCGGTGACGGCGTTCCAAGTTCTCATGAATTGTTGAACGCTTACGCACGTGCAAGAGGTTATATGACACAGGGTTTTGGTTCTGCTGATGAGAGTAGAGCTGCCAGATACATTTTGAAGGACTACGTCAATGGTAAGTTGCTCTATATCGAGCCTCCACCACACGAAGATGGTTCTCGTTGCGACTTGGAGACTTGTCGCGAGTTCAACTCTGCATTATACTCTCTTGACAGATTGCCAGAACAGAGACGTCAGCAACTGTTGACTGCCATCAGGGAGAAGAACCTGAATCCAGAAACTTTTGATCTGTCCAAAGATCTTAACAAATTGACCTTCTCATCGCATTTGTCACAGGAAGAAGCAGCAGCAGGTAATAAACATGCCAGAACTTATGGTGGACGTCAAGCGGCACTTTTCAATTCTGCTGCCGAGCTCGATAACGAATTTTTCAAGATGAACCAAGTCGAAGGTAGTTTCCACAAGCCTTTCCACAGTAAGGCAATGACGGCTGGTGACAGAAAGAAGCATAACAAGGGAAACAAAAAGAAGGCGAAGAAGGAGAAGAGAAACGCTTTGAAATAGGCGACGACGAGCGAAGCGAGTCGTCCGAGCTATAAGTAATTCATCAGTAATTTATCGGTCAACGTATACGAACGAGTCGTGAGTAACATTGTAGCATGTAGCTATGGCGAGTAGAGCAGTCGCATGGCGAATGTCGAGCGAGCTGTGATTGCTTACAAAAGTGGCTGGAGTGGACGGGGAGTAATTTGGTAGCCAGCAAAGAAATCCACTCCTGCACGTCGCCTCGCATGCCATGGATTTATTAAAATTATGCTATTTATGGAGAATTGTGTAACGTAGATGGATTTTTTCATAGCCATTATGTACCAGCAGTGGTTGTCGGTGTTTTGTTGGGAAACAACCTGCTCGTCGTCGCTTTAAAATGCCTCCTCCCCCAACAGCCCCTGAATCTCCTCAATTTCCCTTTCCAAGTCCCTCAAGTTCACATCCAACGCCTGTAAATCATCAAACTTCCTCTGACTCTTCAGCTCCCCATACATCTTCTCAACCATGAATTTCTGCTCACTTAAAACCATCAGCTTATCCCTCAGTTCTCTGACCTCCTTCTTCAACAGCTTTCTCCCCTCTTTGTGCTTCTGATTCTCCAGTTGTCTCTGTTCCTCTCTCAGCTTTGCCTGCTGAGTCTTTCTCAACTCCGGTAGTTTCTCCTGCAAATAAAGCACGATATGAGCATTCAAAGACTTGTACAGACGGCACTCGTCAATGTTCACCGCTATAGATTGTTCCAGTCTCAGTTCTAGACCTTTAACTCTATTGGCAACTAGTTTGCCCAATTTCTCGAGCCGACCAAATAGTTCAATCTGTCTCTGTTGAGTGCAGCTCTCATCACTCAATTTGTTCCTCAACAACACGAATTGACCGTGGAACTGTATGAATTCACTCAATCGACCACTCGAAACGTCTTTCTGCAATAACCGTTTGTTGAACAGTTTCTGTTTGCATTTCAGACATAGTCGAAGTTTCATCTCTCCATCACCAGTTTGCTGGAATCTCTCAAGTTTATGTTGATCACCAACGTTCATAACATCCACAATGATGTTCACTGGTACATCCATAGAACATCCACTGCTTGGGTCGCCGCAGACAACCTCGCCACAAACACGACAGTGGTGTTTTCTGTTCCAGAATCCGAACCTGGTCGAGCATATACCGCAATCAGAGACTGTCGAATCATCCTCCCATGGAACAAGTTCACGTTCCAAACGTCGAAGGTCACGACCCGAGCGTTTTCCGCTCTCAACTTCTTTGTTCAGCAAAAGTAGCCTTAGTAATCGTTTTTCCAGTGTGATTGCTTCAAGTCTAACAGAATCTGCTTTACGAGCTCGTATCGTTGCGAAAGACTTGGTCATATCTCTTTCAAACGCACAGCCACCCGGCTGAGCCACATTCCATACAGGCTTTTTATTGATAAAACATGTCTCGCAACATCGACACCAAATACCTGTCTTGGGGTCATATTCAAGATCATTATTCAACTTAACCCGGTACATTGTGTGAGAATTGCAAAACAGAAGGCCACATTTCCGGCAATTGACCTGTCCGTTTTTGATGCCTAATGATTTCCGACACTCTGGCTGTGAACAAACATCGTTTCCACTCGGTTTACGCCAATGGTCACGGGGAATACTGGGCAATGTGTCAACTCTATTTCTCACACCCACGTCAACAGATCCGTCACTACTTCCTCCCGCGTCGCTCATTGTGAAATTCGAGTCGAAAACGTCAAGTTTCAACTGTTTTGGTCTCTGTTGAACGCCCACAAGTTCGTTGGCTCTATCAACCACTTTCTTCTTGAACCAATTCTTGAAATCTAGTTCGATTTGACCTTCTTCTAGCCGTGAATGTTCGTCATCCAGATGTCTGTTCAACTGACTCAATGTAATCATCGTATCCGCACAAATTGGACATTTCAATGGCTCGTTTCCGGCTGAATCTGACAATGACGCTGTTGAGATCGATGAGACTGACGATACCAGGGAAGGAGAGGGGGAGGGAGATGACGACACAGCCACCCCAGCTATACCAATAGGCACTTCTGTTTGTTCAGAAGACCCAACTGGCCCAGTAGACCCCAGAATTCTCCGTTTCGACATGGTTGCCTAAGAGTTGATAGTGTCTTTATCTGTAAATACCATTATCTAAAAAATATATTTAAAGAATTTATTTTCGCTAACTACGCTAATTACGAGCGGTGCGAGTAATCTGAAGGGAATTTTCACGTCCGTTTGGCAAATAAATACTAGCAATCACTCCACCGTGCTACATAGATCTCGAACGAAACAAACGATGCGCTTGTCAATCGCCCACCAGTTTTAAATCATTTGATGATTAAAGTTCTATGATGACAATATAACAAAAAAAATAGTTGGAACCAATATCCCAACAACTAAATAACCATCAAAACATCAAAACTTGGCAGAAGATGTCATAAACATGATAGAAAAGTAAAAAAAGTCCAAGTAGGAAGTAGAACTAGAAAGCAAGCAACAAACCGCATAACATTATGTACACTGTATTAAGAACGAGTGGGGATCAAAACACCGTGACGTGTCGTTGTTGAGAAACTGCGTACCGGAATAGACTGGCTTATTCTCGATAATAACTCGCATAACATATCGATATATTTTTTTTTTAATTTTTCATATTCATTCATTTCGTAACTCCTTTTTAAATTGTTAATTGATCATGGGATCCATTAATTGTTCTGCATTGTAAGGAACAAACTCATCAACATTGTAGCCAAGTTCCCCACGTTTCCAACTTGGAACTAATGAATTGATTAATGCAGGATTGACACTCAATTCCCGACGTGAAAAATCAAACAAATCGGGTATATATATCTCATTCTCCAACTTGTAATTTCTGAAATTTGGTAGCTTGATTTGAGACTGTGCCCTAAATTCATCAAAGAATGAACATGTTAATGCATCGATTGCACTTATTCTTAAGACCGGTGAATAGTTCAATATCAATTGTAATAATTCAATACACTCTGGCTCAACATTTTTGAAAATCTTGTACAAAGGAATTGGTTTAATCGATGGGAATTTATGATCCATATAATTTGGATTCATTGACTTGATTTCATCTTTTGATGGTGTACCCAAGATTTTGATGATTTCCACTAATTGATCAATTCCAGATTCACCAGGGAACAATGGTTGACCTAAAATTAACTCAGCAATAACACAACCTGCCGACCACAAGTCAATTTTGGTTGTATAATTTCTAGCACCAAATATGAGTTCCGGTGCTCTGTAGTATCTTGAACAAATATAGGAAACGTTTGGTTCATTTGGATTCAAAATTTTTGCGGAACCAAAATCACAAAGTTTCAAAATCCCGTTCAACGGGTCAATAAGTAAATTTTGTGGTTTTATATCTCTGTGACAAATCCCCAACGAGTGAATGTAGTTGAGAGAACGGAGTAACTGATATGAATAGAGCTTAACTTCAAACATCGGCATTGTTTTTTGCCTCGTAATATACCAATGACTCGATTTGTACAATGTTTCTGGAATGAACTCCAAAATCAAATGTAGATAAAGTTCGTCTTTTTCGTTAGTTTTGTAGAAATATGAAAGTAAATTGACAATGTTTTTGTGTCTAATCAATCTCATTATTTCCAATTCTCTGTTTTTGAATCTTTTATCTTGCAAAACACGTTTGATCGCCGCCCGCGTATTATGTTCCAAAATTATAATCTGATAAACGTATCCAAATGAACCGTGACCAACCATTGCTTTTTGCGTATATGTTATAGGATATGATTCTCCAGAATGTCCATCCGTCACTTCCTCGTGAAACGTTTGCATTGGAGAGCTCAATGGAGTGCTCATTCTACTCATTGTTGAAGCAATCTTGTTTTGTTCTCGATCCCTTTAGTTTTCTTCTCTTGTTGCTTGTTCATAAACAACAAACAAAGCGTAAAATACTTGGTTTGTATTCTGATGTTATTCGGCGGAATTCAAAACTGAAAAAAACCAAAAATGCGTCTTTGTATTAAAAACAACACAATTTCACTTTGATTCGCCGTTTAAATGATCTTCAATCTCTCTTAACAGCTTTCAATTTATATTAATTATTACAACTCAAGAGAAAAACACTCTTTTTTTCTTGTAAAAAAAATCATATATCAAGAAAAAAAAACACACCGCCACCAGGCAAAAAAAATTTACGGCGCTGTCAATGACTCTCTACATTGTTTACTGCCGATTAAATGTCCATTGGCCCGTTGGCGACTACCTTTGGAGTCGCTGGAGGCGGAAATCCGGCTCAATTTCTGATTAATAAAACACTTACAAGGCCACACAGTGGGCTTGTTAAACCTTTCGTACTTATTGATCACCATCAGCTTAGCCCTCTTGTAAAGGGACCCCCGCCTGCTTCTCCAGAAAAGTTGTTGTGCCGAAAAAGTGGGGCATATGCTGGTCAAAAAAAATGGTTATGAGCACGCGCCAGGGGAATTTAAATCGCAAAAAATTAGGATCGGGATCTCATGAGAGATACGGGATTCGAACCCATGTCACCTGCTTGGAAGGCAGGTATGATAACCACTACACTAATCTCCCAATCCTTGAAAAAATATTCGCGAAATGAGTTCCTAGTGCACATTTAGTCGTGCATTAACAAAGAAGTTTTTTTTTTTTTTTCTTTCAGGTGAAAAATTTCTTCTAGCATCTCTCATCTGCAAACTATTTCATACTAATAACCTAAGAATCCTTTTTCTTGATCTAAGAATTCCTGATTCCCCAAAAGGCGAGCTTCCAAACCACAACCCTTGCAAGGAACCTTTTGATATACTCCACTGAAAATGTCTGCCCCAAACCCAAAGGCTTTCCCACTTGCTGACTCCGGTCTTACCCAGCAAATTCTTGACGTTGTTCAACAATCTCAAAACTTGAGACAACTCAAGAAGGGTGCTAACGAAACCACCAAGACCCTCAACAGAGGTATCTCCGAGTTCATCATCATGGCTGCCGACACCGAGCCAATCGAGATTTTGCTCCACTTGCCATTGTTGTGTGAGGATAAGAACGTTCCATACGTTTTTGTTCCATCCAAGACCGCTCTTGGACGTGCTTGTGGTGTTTCTAGACCAGTCATTGCTGCTTCGGTCACCACCAACGATGCCTCTGCCATTAAGAACCAGATCTACGCCATCAAGGACAAGATCGAGACTTTGCTCATCTAAGTGACGGTTCAGTTGAGGCTGTGTATTATAAGTAGCCTATCATAATAAACATGAGCGAATTAGTTACTGTAAAGACGAAGATGGCGGGCAAAGCGACTCCTGCGAAAAGTAACCGAACCCACCACTATTGAGTGAGAAATTGTTTAGTAGGGGGTCTCACTTTTACCCATCACAGTGAGGTTGTAGGTCATTGACTCAACCCAGTCATTTAATAAACGGTAATGCAACCTAATGTCAATTTTACTATATACAAGATTTCAATGAAGAGGAACTCGAGTAAGGAATGTAGTTAGCGATTTGATGGACCTTTTGATCACCCAACCACCCGCTTGTCTTAGTTGTGGTACTCACCAAATGATTCTTTGTGGCTCCAACAAATCCGGCCAGTCAAAAGTGAACTCCAAATAAACCACATACAATGCTTGAGTCCAAAACCAAAGCCAGATAACTTCAAAAGCCAATCTCAATCCATAATTGAACCGCTTCAGAACAGCAATTGGTAACACTGGACTTTCATCCGGACTGATTAAAATTCTCCAAAACACATATGGAAGAATGAAGTAACGAGGTTCAAACAATGGAGATGGAATCAATGTTGCAAAGACACAAACCATGTACGCAACAACCATTGGGAACGAAGAGGATGTGATTCTGGAAACGTTACGGTTCTGAAGAGCAAGCGTGACGACAGTGTAGATTGCAAAATGATAAATCGGAACCAAAAGAAACTTGGAATCTTGATACCTGAGAATAACCCGTTTCATGATGTAGAAAGTGTAGTGTCTGTTGTCGGATAAAACGAATGGATGAACGATGGTAAATTTATCAACAAGCACAAAGATAAGCATCAACAAGTTGACATTGAGAACGAGTCTTTTGAAACCAAAGAAACAATTTCTGATGTATCTGTACAAAAATGGGAATGAAAACCATAAGGGAGCTGTGAAAACTGTTAGGAATGTAAAACAGTAAAACACCTGAACAGCATGGAATACCACTTCATGGTTTTCTTTGTCACCGAATGTGATACCTCCGTTGTAATAAACAAACTGGCAGAACAAAACAAAATTGATAACGAATGGAAGACAAAGATTCCAGTTGTTCGCTGCTTCTTTAATGAATGTAAGCATGTCCTGATAAGCATTATTGGTGTAACGTTTATGTTTCTTGAGACGGAGATCGATGATTGATGCAAGTGAGTAAGCATTCCAAACAATGTTTGTTTGTCTGAACGTGACGCTCAGCAATCCGACAAGAGCCGAGATAATGGAGTTACCGACCGGTGAACCAGTTGGTTCCGCCACTGCCAATGTGTAAGAGCACAGAATAGACACTGTTGACCAGACGTCAGTATAGAACAGCGAGTAGTAGATCGAGATCAATGGACACAAGAAAAGTGAAACCGAGGTCATCCCTCCTCCAAGTCTTCTAGTGAGAACATAAGTCAGAACCATCATACAAACACCACCAAAGAAATTGATCCGGCGCAAATTCGTGAGGCTGAACTCCAATTCGGCTCCTTTGAGGAATTCGGAGGCAAAATAGTACAATCCTGGAGGTGTTGTGATCTTTGGGTTCCATCTATCATAATGTCCATCATAATAATCTTTACACTGTGTCACATGGAAAATTTCGTCGATAAACGTGTAATCGACTCTCTCATTCGCATCCTCGTGGAACACTCTAAGCGGGAAGTATGCAACAACGCCGAGAGCAGCGTCAATGAGGTCACCAATCGGCATGGTGGACGTAAATTATTTAGGAACAATGGGGATATAAAAAAACACACACAAACTAAGTGATTCGAGTGGGAAAAATTCGCCTTAAATACAAAAATATAAATGATAATAATAAATAAATAAAAAAAAATATTTGTATATAAATTGTGACAGTTTCCCCTTCTAGCTTGTCTCGTTTGTTTTTCTCTGTGTGCTACCAGCAATGATTCAGTTTGTGCTGGCACTCATCTCACTGCATATTATCTGTGCTTTTGCACAGAGTTCATCGACGTCGAGTTCCGCTGATGAATGGCCTACATTATCACCCGCAAGGGCCATAGCAATGCGTACTCAAAGAGATATATCAAAAAATGACACCATCATGGACACAGCCGTGTTTGGCGTTGACATAGGACAAGTTCTTTTTCGCCAGAGTGGTTATAACAGCAGTTCTCTAACAAATCTGCGAAATTTACTCAATGTGGGCACGCAAGCTCTGCTTTTAGACTTATATTTCAATGAAAATAGCCAAGATTGGGGGTTATGTCCACCAGAATACGCAAGAAATAACTCTACAGCCATGTGCAGCGACTCTCAGGATTTCAATCTCACTTCTGTTCTTGATGTTGTCCAAGATTTTGTCGATGATACTCAATCCACGTTGAACTCAAACATCTTGTACATACTAATGAACCTGCGTTCTACAAATATAGAACAAACTACAGCACAACAATCGGGCATTCAGAGTCTTTCATCCTTGTTTCTTTCAATGAACCATATTTCAGCGCCAGAGAAGCTCTCTGAATCCGAATTCACCTCGACAACACTCTCAGAATTCCTCTTTGAATTAGACTTACGAATGATCCCCATAATTCTCCATAATGAACTATTTTCTAATACTTCATACAACCTCAACATCGATTCAGGCACTATTTATGTTGCAAACAGTACAATCACCACCACCCTTTTCTCCTCCGACGATTCCACTTTTCCTGATTCCGCATTCGCTTTCTCGTTCGATAACAACTCCGTACCATTCACAGCCACCACGTTTAAAAACAGCCTTCTCAATGGAGTTTCCCCGATCATCTCCCATCGCATACAAAACCTCACAAACCTCTCTCCATTTTTGAAAAATTCATTCTGGTCATGGGAAGTCAACCAGCCGAATCTCACAGTTGTCAATAGTCATGGCCACCTCACAAACGAAGTCCAGGAAGAAAGTAATGATTACGAAACAGAGGACAGATTCCTCAATAGATGTGCTATCTTGACAAAAGATGGCTGGGAAGCACGAAGTTGTGGACTTCAACTACATGTTGCCTGCGCAGATACCAACAATAATTCCAACTTCAAACTAACACCCGAGAAATTCACATATTTCACAGCATCAGATGCATGTTCAGACATGGATAAAACTGTAAATTACGAATTCACAGTTCCATCAACCCCGGAACATCAAAAAATTCTTGAGGAGATGATAGACACTGATGAAGGTGTATGGATTGATCTCAATTCTCTCAGCAGTTCGTATTGTTGGATAAGTGGTGGTTCCAATGCTATTTGTCCTTATCAACGTGTGGTTTCGCGAAAGATCTTCAAGCAGATGATTACACCAACTTCAGTCATTGCGTTCATTCTATTTTGTCTCATCATTCTAGTCCAGTTCGATAGAGTTCCTGTTCAAAAAAACAGGAAATACTGGAAAAGGTCGCTCAAACGGGAACTCAAAGACGAATTTGAAGGAATTCCTTCATAAATAACAATTGTGCGCTTGATTGTTACATATAATTTTGGTGTGTTTAGGGGCTGCATATATATATAGTTGTACAAATTCAGCTATCTTGTTTTTTTTTTCCTTTTTTTTGCTTCTGAAAAAGACTTGTGTGTTTGTAATCAATCAATCATCTGATAATCTCAAAGCTACTATCTACCCCTTCCTCCAATTCGATAAGTTCGCTTCCAAATAATCCACTGTCATACTCGCCATTCGTTAAATCATATTTTGAATTCCAAATTGAGTAAATTCGTACTGATTGATCACTAATTGCTGTACAGATGGATTTCGCATCATGTGAACAAACCGCACTTAAAACTCGAATGTTTGATGTTGATGCCAATTTGATTTGGACTGCCATTGACGGATAAGAATAAACAGCAATCAATAATGGCTTTTCTGTGTTATCACCAAACCCAAAAGTAGCTAAAATTTCTTTTCTAGATCTTGACCAAATCAACGAAGTAATCTGGCCTTTTGTCTGTACTTTATCAACCAAAGTTCCAGTATTTGTATGCCAAAATCGAATATTTCGATCTTTGGAGCCTCCTCCGGTGGCCAACAAATGAGGCATCCAAGGACAATATGCGATTGCTTTCACTGCTGCTTGATGGGGCAGACAAAACTTCAGAACAGGACTTGTTAGCACTGAAATATCCCAAATCGTACAACAATTATCGTTCCCTCCAACGGTAATTTGTTTTTGATCTGGGCTTATATCAATCCCACAAATCTGTTGTTCATTGCATCTAAAAGAACAAACTATGTTGAGCTTATATTGTGTTGAAGATGATCCGCCTCCATTCTCTAATTTTGTCAATTCATACAGAGACACGTCTCCCAAATCATCACCAGCAAAAAATGAATCAGTTCCTTTAATCCAACAAATACAACAAATACCTGTACTAGGCCTTAGAATTGACGTAGTATTGATTGTCCTTGAGTTTTCAGCATAGATCATGATTCTTCCTGTTTTAGTTCCGACAGCTAGTATATCATCATAGCTATAAGAAACACAAGAGACTGTTTCTCCATCAACTGATTGTAAGGGAATAGTACCCGTCTTATTGTTCCATGTATAAACAACACCTCCAAGACCGACGGCTATTTTATCACCTTTTTTACCCCAAGAGACCACGTTCGCATAGAAATCATTTCGTAAACCAGGAGCATCCAAGACTTTAAATTTAACCTCAGTCTTGATCTTATCTCTAGTGGTGGTAGTTTTATTGGAGTTATTGGTTCTAGTAGAAACATTGAGATCTTGCTGATCGCTTTGTTTCTCTGTCATTGAATCAGCAAACGTTTTTCTGTGTGGAGTAGGTAATTTTGAAGGACGGAAGTTCAAAATTCTTGAACGAATCTTGAATCCAAGTGCTTTGGCAACACTAACTTTGTGAAAACTTGCGTCCTCTCTGCTGGCAGTTCCAACTTCACTATCACCATTTACTGACAGATCATCAAACCGTGAACCCGGTTCGTCGTCTATAATGCCGCTCTGACGGACTGGTGTCGATGAATCTGCATTTGAACGTATGAGGAAGTTGTCGTCTCTCAGTAAAAAAGGACTTGGTAGCGATCTTGAAGAATCTGCAAAAGCATTTTCACCAGCTTCAAGACTTAGCTCGTCTTCGTTGTTATTTATATTGAAACTTGTTGTTTTTGTAGTAAAACTTCGATAATATCCTGGATTTCCATTGTCTTCCAGTGTAGAGATGAACCTATCTGTAATG
The DNA here is from genome assembly GCA_030578575.1 of Ogataea neopini. Taxonomy (NCBI): domain Eukaryota; kingdom Fungi; phylum Ascomycota; class Pichiomycetes; order Pichiales; family Pichiaceae; genus Ogataea; species Ogataea neopini. Next base: position 123,896 of record JAJMSO010000001.1, read on the forward strand.
TTATCGTATTTATGATCATTTTTAGTAGTATAATTATGGCGATGAAGTGATTTTGTTCCGTTTGAGTATTTTCCGCCTTGTTTCAGACTCATCAGTGAGCGTGGATGTGGCATGAATGAGGTTGTAATGCTGAAGATGATGCTGAAGGTTATGACGATGGCGGTTGCGATGATAACGCTTGGTTTAATAAATGCAAAGCTCGAAGGGCAACTTTTAGGCCCGTGGATAGCAATATGGTGACTCTTCTTGGGTAGTTTATCCCACAAGAATCTGGCAGGAAAAGAAGAGAAAAAAGATGGGGAAAGAGAAAGGCGGTAAAGAGGGTTTTAATACAAGCGGATGGGAAATAAAAGAGGGATCAAAAAAGGGGATAAATTTTTGAGGCGGTGCCAGAAAAATAAAAAAATAAATAAAAAAACATGCCAGCCACTTGCAAGTAACAAACCAAGCGACAACAAAAACAAGTTGTTTGCAAGCAGCCAGCAACTACAACGACCACTAAGATCGTCAATAATAACTTCAAACTTCAAAGGTTGGTCAGCCGATCAATTCCATGTCCACTACTAACATTTCTTGATTAATTCATCGCTCATAATTTTTTTTGAGTAAAGTATGTATATGCTCCACAAACTGAGCCAACAATGACCCACATAAGGATTGCATTTCATTATAGCCCGTCGTTCACTACACACTGAAACTCTCCGCATGGAAATGAAATCCACAATCATTAGCCCACAGCCCCACCTTATTGACCAATCCAATCGGACCCGCTCCAATCACCCAAATATCCTCGTCCAAACGTCCTCCTTTTTTGTTGAAACGCTCAGTACGATTTTTCAGGAATTGGTCATTCAAAAACAACTCATCTTCAACTTCAGACCCCAGTAACTTTCCGTTAGACTTTTGATATCTAAGCTGAGGATCCGATCCATTAGGTCTTTCACGCTCCCGCTTGGTAATCTCGTTGCAACAAACAGACTTCCCGCTTTGCAAATCAACTAATGGACCAATGCATGAAGATCCAATACACCAGTTATAATAATACAATCCCAGTTTCGGTCTGCCAAATTCAATCCGACATGACAAACCTTTCAAGACCCAATAATCTGCCAAATCATCATACAATCCAGAAGATGATCCAACAGAAAGTTTGGAGTAACCGGTATTGTCATGGAAGCCACCTGAATAACCGGCCTCTGGTCCTGGTTTCAAATAACTTGGCAGATAAGAAGCTGTAGAGTTCAACGCCGGCGAGTTCAAATTGATATACGACGAGTCATGTGATGTCTGGCCAGAACTTTTCGACGACCGGGAACCCTTTGGATCCCGACAGTTCTTGCCTAGATCCAAGTCAACATTCTCAAACTTGTCTTCATCTGCGAATGAATAACCGTTGGAGCTGTTTTGTTGATGGTTCCTCAAAGAAATGTAACTTGCACGATGCCTTCTGTCGATATTCATGTGACCTAATTCCGCATCAAAATCGGCCTCCACAGACTGATCAGCGGTGGTAGAAGTTGCCTCATAGCTTGCCATTGTTCTAAAAAGAGGACTTGACTCGCTCAGTGGACTCTCTTTTGAGGATCCTGCAAGGGCCAGCATTCTTTCCTGTTCAAATTGCTCCATTTCAACTCGGCGACGATGTAATTCCTCAACAGCAGACTTGAAGCTCATTTTTTCGGAGTTTGAATATTTTCCAGTGATGAAAATGTCGATACAATCGTCATTAACAAGAACGTTTTCAAAATAATCCAAAACTTTCAAGTCTTCGTGGTCTCTAATGACCCAAATAATCTTCACCATTGCACCATTGTAACTCAGAGTACGTAATATGGGAAGTGCAAAACTGATGGCAGATCCTCCAACAACAATGAGACATTTCTTTACTTTAGTGTGGAAAAGCAACGATTTCGGATTTGGATTTTTCAACGATTTCAAGAAATGTAAATGAGGTAAAAATGAGCCTGTGACAAGATACTTCTTGTTTGAATTGAGCTTAAACTTTCCCTTACGAACAATCAACTTTTGTGTTGGATCAATGGGTAACGTTGCTATGGTGTACGGATGCTGTATTGGAGCAAAAATGTTTTTCCATAATTGTTTGACGTAGTTGCGTTCATCAAAATCAATAATTCTCAAATGGCATCCTGGTAAACTGGAACAATGTTGAATTGAGTTGTTTGGAAGAGTGACCAACACTAAGTTGGTAGATACCTGATCCACCTGAATCTGGGTTTTTTTCGTGATCCAAAATCGATAAAACACCTGACCAATCAAAATACAAACGTTTGCAGTGGTGAGGTATGGAATTGTTGGTCTGACATGGAAATAAAGAGTGATTACTGCAATCCAAGTGCAAACATAATGACAGATGTAGAAGAAATTGTAAACCATACGTCTAAATTTCGGCAAAGACGTGATAAAAATGACAGTAAATGCTGCCATTGCGGCGATACCATAGAGATTATCGGGTCTCCATGCTTTATATAGTGTTTGACGATCAATGAACAAGATGATGTAAAAAATAGTATGCAACAAGCTTTGTAGGACGACAATCCTCGATAGCCATTTATGGATAGGAATCAATGAGAGATATAATGTATGCGGTAGAGGCGATGGGCGCATTGTAAGAAATAATAATGACGGTAAACAATAAGTTGCAACTCTTCCGAGTCTTGCAGCCAAAAACTGTAAGTCTGCATATGTTTGTGCCACTGACAATGTTCCCAGCACAAATGTCCAAAATAATATGATTTTGATGACCTCCAAATGGAGAGTAAACCAGTTGTTACGTGCACGTGCAAACTTAATACGCCGAACCAATCGACTATATATCCCGAAAAAAACAGTTTCTGATATCTTATTCCAGTATGGTAGTAGTAGTAAAAAAACTACTGTTGTGGCAAATGTAGCGTATCCATAGCGTAAAGTGAGTAGTTTCCTTAATGATTTGCGTTCATCAGAGACTTTTTTGGTTGGTATATGGGGGATCCACCCACTCAAAAAGTCAAAAACATCGTCCACTAGTTCTGAGGTGGAGTCATCCATCTCCAGTAGCGTAGCGTTTAAACTTGATGCGTTGTTAGTAGATCAACAATGATGTATCTCTCGTTGGAAATTTTGTCCCAAACGCTGTAATTGTCTATGAGTGTTGCGATTTGTAAGCAGGATAAAACACCCGTGCCCCCTTTAGAGTAACACTTGCTGTGTTGGTCCGATAAGTGCTCCTGTGCAGAATCAAGGGGTCAACAATGCGATTTGCCGCAATTTTTGTGTCAAAAAACAGCGTAGAGACTCAGAAGTTAGTTCAGACGCTTCAGTAATGACACCGTTGTAGGTGATCTATATACAAAAGAATGCGTGAATGGAATTAATGGCTAACGAGACATATTTGAATCAACTATGATCTAGTTTTTTTTTTCTGTGTCACGTTTAAAATATGTCTCCGACATCTCCAGATCAGCAGCCCGGTTCTTATCTGGCATCCGTACACCACAGGAAGTGCGAAAACGTTTTGACACCGCCGAGCACTATCGCGAATCCACAGATGACGAGGGTTTTGTTGTGTCACGTGATATTGATGGGGTCTTTTAATACACCTACCACCGAGTTGAGTAAGGTGTGCATTCTAACCGTTCTTGTAGTTGGCAGATTCACCTGTTGCCAGCATCAGGCAGGGCCCCCTCAATCCCTCCCACGGGACCGTTGTGTCACCGTCCAAGGTCCCCGGGAACCTGGGCCTCGAGGTTTCCCCATAATCATTGGAGAGGTCCAGCCCGCGATGGCCGCATCGAGGGCCCACTAAGGCTGCCGTAGCGCGGTGGAATTTTTCAGTTTACAATTTTTCACTCGGTAGTGAGAGGAAAAATTTTTAGTGAAGGTTATTTGTAGTTTTAATAACTTCAACTTTACAAGATAGTTCTCCAATAGTTCTAGTTATCCAGGATTCATCGAACAACAAAGATCATCAAAGATGGCTGACTTCTCATTGACCCAAGAGGATCTACAACTGTTGATTGCGGCTAACGCCCATCTCGGTTCCAAGAACACTAACGTATGTGTTGATTGAAAAATGTGAACCAAGAGAGACTTTGAGCTGAACAAGATGAAAAGAGCTTTAGTCTTTCATGGGAACACGACTTCCCCTTTCTATTCAACTTGTTACTAACATATTTTGTAGGTTCACAACACCCCATACATCTTCAAGACCAGACCAGATGGTGTTAACATCATTAACGTTAACAAGACCTGGGAGAAGCTTGTTCTCGCTGCCAAGATCATTGCTGCCATCCCAAACCCAGCTGATGTCGTGGCTGTCTCTTCTAGAACTTTCGGTCAAAGAGCTGTCCTTAAATTCGCTTCCCACACCGGTGCCACTGCTATTGCAGGTAGATTCACTCCAGGTTCCTTCACAAACTACATTACCAGATCCTTCAAAGAGCCAAGATTAATCATTGTCACCGACCCAAGAACTGATGCTCAAGCTATCAAGGAGTCTTCTTACGTCAACATCCCAGTTATTGCTTTGGTCGACACTGACTCTCCAGCTGAGTACGTTGATGTCGCTATTCCATGTAACAACAAGGGTAAGCACTCCATCGGTTTGATCTGGTGGTTGTTGGCCAGAGAGGTCCTCAGACTCAGAGGTACCCTTGCTAACAGAACCGAGCCATGGGCTGTTATGCCAGATCTTTACTTCTACAGAGACCCAGAAGAGCCAACTCTTGAGGCTACTGCTGCTGAGGAGTCCGCTGAGACTGAAGAGGCCACTGCTGAGACTGCTGAGGCTGAGTGGACTGCTGAGCCAACCAACGCTGACTGGGCTCAATCTTCTTCTGCTGCTGACTGGGCTGCTGAGGGAACTGAACAAACTGAGAACACTGAATCATGGTAATTTGCGTTTGTATAATTGTTTCTGCTTCTAGTTTGATATAAAGAAAATGTGTTACTCTCTGCAATCTTGAACGGTGATAGGAATGATAACATGAATTTTTTATACTGTTGTTTTAAACTCTTCAAACCCCTTTTTATAATTTTTTCATTTCGAAAAAAGATTAAAGTAATATAGGAAAAGTTTATTGTCCATGGTGAACAAAGAGCGAGCAAAGCTACAGGCTTAGCCGGTCTTTTAGCCAGCAGTTAAGTAAGAAGTAATTGCATCACGATCACTGTTGAAATTTTTCACTTTCCATTTTCCAGAGATCGACGCGTCGCTCGTCCCGCCAACTCACATGTGCCAAAAAATAATTTATGTGACATACGCTTCTGCACCTTCGTCTTGTTTCTCTTCTTGTCTTTCTCTTCCCACCACCCACACTCTCGTGATCTGGACTGATCATATCGAACGCTTGCTTGCTGTACAAGTATTGCTCATTGCAAACCAATTTGTATGTGTTACTGTCACTCTTTTTGACAGGTGGTGCTGATTTTCGTATTATTGAATGCCCCACACAAGTGGATTACTATCTACCAACGTGACCGCCAGGCTACTCTCTGTTGAGCTCGCTTTGACGCCATATTGGGAGAATCACTATCAATTTTTATTGTGCTCCTCGTTGTTCAGAACACTAGTGGTTTTAACCGTTCTAACTACAGCTTTCTCGATCATTCACGCTATTGTCAATAAGTTCATTGTTGAGCCATCACTATTCAAAGATCCGAAATCATCACAGTTTATTGACATACCTCCCCTTGACATACCTCCCCCATCAAGTCAAAATGCAGAACAATAAAGACATTGTATCTTATTTTTGGCCTACCGACCTACTCAACCCAGGTGTCGATAACCATTACGTGGTTGTTGGATACAAATCAAATAAGAAGTATGTTATCATTGACTATGTGCGATATTCAAACTTTAAGAAATTGAATCTGAAGATAACTAAAAACAATTTGAGTTTGGATATCATAGGAACGTTGAATTTTCATCATTTGAATTACCGGATGTTTAAATTCGATAACGAACGTCATAAGCCAATTCTTGAGTCAAACGAAAACCTTATATTATTCAAACCTCCAAAATCCAAAAAATTAGAGTACTATTCCATAGATCCAATCAGCATTGACATTTTTTGGACCAATGGATCTGAGCAAATCGTTACTGAAAATGGTATCCCTCCGAATAAGTTGACGATGCATTTTTCAAAGAAGCCAAAAGTTGAAGACTTGAAAGAAGTACTCAAGTTTATCAATTTGACAAACTACTCGCGCTTCAAACTTCTCAATGGCTACAAAACCACAAACAGTATTTACGTCAACACTGTCAACCATGTTACTGCTTCTATCACTTCTATTGCCCACCAATTATATGCTCTCACTGTTCAAAAAATTTGCAGATTTATGATACTCATATTGAACTATCCACTTTGGCTTAATCCCTCAACAGGAGAGAGACTCACTCTGTGTGTGTTGAGCTTTACTCTCCATCAACTCAATTTCAGATTTAAGCAATTCTACAATTTGCCTAATCAATTTCAAAAACTGAGAAATTCCAAAATCGAAACTGAAACTCTCATCATCAAAGGAACCAGATTTTCTCCAAGTGAATATATCAAGTTTTACAATACACTGTGGCTGATTTTGAATGATCTTCTTCTTGGATTGATTGTATCTAATTTTTTGACCCGTTGTCATAACGATTTGGTGATTGGAATCAATTCATTGATTGCTAACTTCGAAAGGTTTTTAAGTCATCTTATCATCTGGTTGATGAACTCGCCTGCTGGTTTCAAGCTGAATAATGAACTTTCAGAATTCTTTGGTGAATTATTCATGTGGGTACTTGATTTTTGGAGTGAATTTGTCCTGAAGAACTTAGTCAGTAACACATCATTAATACTAAGATCGATTAGCGCACTTGTCAAATTTGGAGGACTCAATATTCTAATCGCTGCATTGATAGACTCGCACAATCTGATCACATTTCATATACACTGTTTTTACTTTGCCTGTACTAGAGTTTTCAATTGGCAATCACACATTCTACGGTCATTGTTTCGACTATTCTATGGCAAAAAGTATAACATTTTAAGAAACAGAATTGATTCCAACAACTACGAGTTTGATCAGTTATTGTTTGGTATCATCATTTTCACTTTGTTACTCTATCTTATGCCAACCGTGATTGCATTCTACTTGAACTTTGCTGCAGGACAGCTACTTGGCCTGCTATTCTGCGTCACACTACAAATCGTTCTTGTGACTTTCAACCACCTACCTATTGTTGTATTGCTGTTGCGATTGAAAAACAAAGAAAGATTACCTGGCGGAATAATTTTGGAGAGTGAAATTGACGATCAGCAAAATTATTCATTCCGTTTAGTGACTAAATCATTGACGTTGCATGAGATTTTTAAAAGTCATGCCAAAGCTCTGCTCAATTTCAACAGAATTAATCTGACTGAGTTCTATGGCGAACATCCAACGAAAAGAATCGAACAGGTCGACATCATTGAGAACTGGAGAAGAGTTTCGCTGATAAGTTTAGCTCGTAAACTTCTCATGGGTGAACTTATAAACAATTTCGATTACCGCAAAATGTTTTGATGTATAATATATTAACAAAGCTATGTACAATGTATGGATGGATGGTGTAGGCGCACTCGCACGTTCGTTTATTTTTTCTTTCCCTTTGCGTTTTTGGTTGCTGCCTCTCTCTTCTTCTTTGGAGCTCCTTTACCTCTTCTCTTGAGTTCTTCCACTCTTTCGAGTCTGTATTCTTCGTCTTCGTCAATGATTTCGAACTCTTCAGTCTTCCAAAGTTTCATAAGCTTAGAAGCCTTCGGGAAGTCGGCAGGACCGTAGTAGTTGGCCAAACTTTGTCCCTTGAGTGGAGCTCTGAGAATTTTAGCACCAGTTCTTTGATTTGTAGGGTTGTATGTTGTTCTGAAAATTTGACATTGGAGTTGTCTGAGTTTGGTAAGTTTTGCGAGTTGCGGAGCCTGGAGCTTCGCAAGATTGGCGGACATGTTGTGTGAGAGGTGAGAGGTAACCGTGTGACGCCTGTGATCGTGGAGCTAGTTTTGATGAACTGTATCTTTTTTCGTGGTGATTTTTTCAACGAAAATTTTTGAGGACTACTCTAGCCACCTCTAGCCACATTTTTAGGTGGCTGATGAAATAAATATAACCGATTTATTTTATTATCCTCTTTATCTACCAAAAACATAATAAGTCAATCCACACTAATCACCTCCTTCCAATGTTATGAAGACACACAACCAGACACAGAATCAGACAAAAGAATCAGAATTCCTCAGGCTCACCGAAATTAGCAACAACCTCGACAATTTCAAGGCTGTGGGAGTTCTCTATCTGTTTGATCTACCACCGCTGCCATGTAAAGGTATTGAAGCTCCCGATGGCTGGTGTTGGGCAGAGTTCCCGCACGAAGACATTTTTCAAGTAAATGAGAAAACAACTCTCAATCAGGTGCTTTATGATCTGCGGTATCTTGTGAACCGAGGATTTTGCAGAGTCACATACAAAATACTTGAATCGAGACTAGTCATACTCAGATTGTATATGTTGCCACAGGATATCAGCAGTCAATATCTTTTTGATGATTATAGGCTCAAGTACCATCGCAAGGGAAAATCTCCTGTTTGGCATGTGAAATTGTATAAAACGATTGTGCTGAACTTGATTAGCGTTTTAGATTGTAACTCTGCTGCATGGAATATTGCGAGCGATGCAGACATGTTGAACTATTTGAAGGTGAATGGAGTGGTTGTGTTTCACTCAATGAGTCCGTTGGACTTATTGGATTCAACGGTTGGTCTTGGCTACTCGTTAGTTGAGGGACTAACAGAATCGGCTATATTAGACTTTCATCTGAACAGACTTACCAAAGGAGAGTCGTTTAGAAAAGCGGAGACAACAATCAACGGAAATGGTGTCAAGAGTGATGTCTTGCAACAGAGGCTCACCAATATTTACTCTAATGTGTCTTCGCCGGCGTTTGAGATCCAAAAAATGGACGGAGACATGCGAGAGGCGATCAGTGGCATTCTCAATAACGAGATTGAAGGGTTCAAAAGTACCTTGTACCAGTACCAACGGAGGTCTGTTGCAAAAATGTATCAAAAAGAGCTGTCTGCACATACCGTATTGGTGCCCAACATGATAAAGATCCAAAATGCAATCACAGCACCCTTCTATTTTGATGTGCAATCATTAAAATTTTACGAAACTCCAGCACATTACAAGACCCCGAGAGGTGGAATTCTTGCAGAAGATATGGGACTAGGCAAAACTTGTATCTGTCTTGCACTTATTTGTCTATCGAAGTTCCAAATCTCAGAGAGCCCATACAGTGGTGTTACCAGAGCGATTGATAAGAACCCGTTGAGTTTGCTTGATAATTGCGTCAGATTCATTAACAGGAACTCGATTCCTTGGAAAAAATATCAAGATGAACTTCCTACCCTCTGTACCAAGAAGCTGAAACAGAATCTAGGTTATTTCGAGACGTTTGAAGTCAAACAAAAGAACTACAAAACCCGAGCTTCTCAGGGATTTGAAGCTGGTGAAGTGGAAGCCCAGCGGGTTTATGTTTCATCTTCAACTTTGGTGGTGATACCAGACAACTTGTTTCATCAATGGCGATCTGAAGTGAAGAAACATGTTGAAGACGGATATTTGAGTGTCTTGGAGATCCAAGACTGTAAAAGAGACATTCCAAACAGTGTCAACGAGTTGTTGGATCATGACATTGTGTTGATTTCTCTTGGATGTTTTTCTAAACAGTCAGATGATCCAGACTCTATAATCAGGTCTGTTTATTGGAAGAGATTGATCATCGATGAAGGACATTCGATGAACTCCAAGTCGACGAGGGCGGTTGCTTTGGCCAAGCAGTTGGAAGTGGAACGTAAATGGGCCATAACTGGTACTCCCACTTCCGGGCTTACGAGTCTTCACATGGAGCAGGATGATGCCGAGTACACGGTTAAAAAGAAGTTCAATGCCAGAGAAGATTTGGTGAAATTAGGTATTATTATATCTAACTTCTTCAAGATTGAGCCCTGGTTTTCAGATTCTAGAAGGTGGCTAGAAACTGTGATAAAGCCTTTTGAGAAAGGTTTGTCGAATGGAGATTTGCAATTGACAAACATTTTACGAAACTTACTGGTGAGACATTCAGTTAAAGATGTTGAAGTTGACATCAAGTTACCAAAATTACATCATAAACCAGTTTTTCTTGAACCTTCATTTTTCGATAAACTTTCGATTAATCTATTCATTGCCGTTTTGGCAACAAACGCTGTCACATCAGAAAGGACTGATAAAGATTATATGTTTCATGAATCCAACAAGAGCGAATTGAGAAGATTGATTAACAATTTACAACGTGCAACATTCTACTGGACTGGTTTTTCCATTCAAGATATTGAAAATTTGTTAAATATTTCAAAGTATGCTCTCAAAACCAACAAATCTAGATATTCAGAAGGAGATATTCGGCTCTTAGAGAATTCAATTTACACTGCCAAAGTTGCTCTCAGCAACGAAAGATGGAGAACGGCATGTACTGTTCATGAGATGAGTTATTATGTTTCTAACTTGCCTCAGATGTTCCATAAAAGCATGGCAGTTTCCAACTATGAGCACGAGACTGATGAATTCCACAATCCAATAGGAGTGTATGGGTTTCCTCAACTCAATTTTATCCAAAAGCTGTTTTATAAAAACCGGTTGGTATCCACTAAGGATGAGTTTGAAAACAGACTGAATAAAGCTTCGAAAACTTTCTGGATCAACTACTGGGCTTCGAGTGGTGCGAAGAAAAGCAAATCACAACATCAAAATTTCAAATTGAAGGAGATAGACGTTGATAGTGTAAAGTTCATCAATGAAAAACCGACATGGACAAGTAAATTCAATGCAGAAGAAGAGGAGGAAAACCTGATGGTTTCAGCTAAAAAACGGAGGAAAAGTCTGGTTGAGGAGCTGTCAATCAACAGTGATGAGTCTCCGAAGAAGAAGATCAAATACATTCCTGAGGGAAGATCAACTCCAATAACACCAGAACCTATAGATCCTGGAGGCAATTTCAGTTCTTATTTGAGAAAAGCATTAGTTCTTGGAACTGCCTCGGTCAAATTATCGTACTTGGCAGCCAAATTGCTGGAGAATCAAATTATGAAAGTCAAATCAATAGTTTTCTATGAGTTTGAGAATTCTGCCTACTATTTGACTGAAATTCTTGATCTCTTGGGATTGAATTATTTGATGTATTCTACGTACATCAAAGTGTCAGAACGGTCGAACAATCTTGCAAAATTCGACTATTGGGATCCTAGTTCGAACGGCGGTATTGTTCTTGTGATGGATTTGAAGTTGGCATCTCATGGACTCACTATAATTTCAGCTACCAACGTTTTTTTCATGAACCCGATATGGAACAAAACGGTCGAGGCTCAGGCAATCAAGAGGTCGCACAGAATTGGCCAGACGAAAGAGGTGTTTGTAGAGACGTTGATCTTGAAAAATACCATTGAGGAAGAGATGTACAACAAACGGACACAGCAGGAGGTGAAGGAAGAAGAGGGAAATCAAGAAGATGAGGATGTAGGAAGAGAGCTGATTGATAATACAGGAATGCAGGAGTATATCATGAGGTTCGAATTTTTGAGGTTATTTGAAGAATTTCAAGGGGAGTATGAGCCAATCAGGTGCGAATCCAAAGTAGGAAGGCTACTGGCTCTTGGAGGAGATCATGATGATGGTTATGACGATGGAGTCAAATTGTCCCACTGTAGAAACAGTGGTGATGGTGAATGGACAATTCCTCTGTTCACGGAGGAGAGTCTGGCAAGAGTCACTGAGAACGAATCTAGAGTTAAAGGTCAGCAGAAAGATGATCGAGAAACTATGGAGTCGCTTTCTAAACAAATGAACGCTACAGGGACGGTCAATTTAACGAAGAATTTGATCAGCAAGTTGAAACGCGAGCGCAGAAAAGTTAGATTTGACTGAAATATAATAATAATACATGATGATCAGAAATTTCTGATGATTAGAGAGCCGTCGACTGAAGTTGTGAGCAGGCTTTGACGCTGTGGGGAGTAATCGATATCGAGAACGGTTCCCAGGTGGCCGTCTAGTCTTGCGACAATTTTCCTGCTGACGAAATCCCATGCGTAGACAAATCCATCGTTCGACCCGCTAACTATGTACTCTTTACCGTCTGACCTCTTGAAACTCTTGCATCTAATAAGCAGGTCTTCTGCAGAAGCTCTCGATCCGTCAAAAATGTAAGGTTTGGCACGAGTTCCTTTCACGATCAGTCTAGAATCATAGTACTTGACAGAGTTGTCCAAAGATTTCGAAACAAGATAATTTTCATCAGATGAAAGACTGGTGGAAGTGACTGAGTTTGAATGATTCCTCTCTAGCCAGCAAGCTTTGTCGGGTTTACGAACGTCGTAACAGGATACCGTAGGGTCAATTCCTGAGAAATATAGTCGATTTGCATTCTTATCAATTGTGCAGGTGAATAATGGATATTTTGTTTCGATAGTATTGACAGCTGATTTTGACCTTGTGTCCCATATTTTGGCAGTTCCGTCGTCTGAACACGACAGTATAACGTCAGTTTTTGAGCTATCTATCTCGTTAACACACGCTTTATGGCGAAAAGTCTTGATTTTAGCATTCTTATTCACGTCAAAAATGCTAATTGAGCTATCTGCTGAAGCACAAAATATTTGATTTTCATAGAGTTTGGACCAACGAAGCCCTGTGATTGCCGATTTCGTGGCGGTTCCAAACTGAAATTCGTAACTTTGCTCTTCACAAATAGATTCGGGACGTTCTGGAACACTCCATATCGCTAGTTTCCTGTCTGTGCCACCCGAGGCGATCAAGTCACCTTCTTCATTAAATCTGGCAGTGAGCACTGGACCCTCGTGTCCTTCGAGTTTCAATGCAGTAGACGCAGAGCTGAAGCCATTCGAGTTGTTGTGGCGCTGTATCTGGCCAGATTTCGGAGTGTTTACCACTAAGGACATCGGTAACAGTTATAGGCATAGATGGAGGCATTAGAAGCTCTTGGGTTTGAAATTTAAATAAATTTTATTTATCTCTGATGGTCGACCGTGAGTGAGTCTTGTCGACGCGCAGTCTCGGCGTCGACAAAAAAAAGGCAGTTACGAGCCCGGCTGAACGTCTGGCCACAATTTTGCCTTCTCATTGGTGCGAACTAATGCCCTTTAAATCCACCAACTGATTCAATTAACAGTCAACTCTACAGCAATTGGCACTTGAATCAATTATTATCAACAATTAAAAATGTTTTCCAGAAGAGCTTTGTCCCTCGTGACCAGATCCAACAGATTGACCGGTGTCAGATCCTACTCTGAAGGTGCTACCGGTGCCACTAGATCTGACGGTTCTTCCGATGCTTTCACCGTAAGTATTTTGCTGTTGATTTGATGGACTACACTAACACATGTACAGAAGCGTGAGAAGGCTCAAGAAGACCTTTACATCAAGAAGCATCAAGCTGAGCAAATTGCTAAGTTGAAGGAGCAATTGGCCAAGCAAAAGCAACAACTTGAGGAGTTGGAGTCCAACCTCAAGAACTAGGTGAGGAGCATGGCGAATGACGAGCTGACGAGCTGACGAGTTGATGACTGGAAAACCGGGTCACTCGAGCGAGTACTGCGAGTCTGGTGGACCCGATACAAGCGAAGTTCTCACTCAGTGAATGTCGAGTCTGCTCACACTCACTCAATGAATTCGAATTGTCTACTTTACAATAACGTTGACTTTATGAAACACAAGATGTTTAGTAGGTGTAGAATACACACGGCACATGGCCCACGAGTCGTGCGGCTTGTGCTTTAGTAAATTACCTCGAACGATTGTCAATATTCAATTATTCCTATTCAATGGTTAACTACATGCGACGGGCTCGAATAATCAAAGCAGCTCGCGTGGTCGTCATTCTTAGGTTAGTTGAGTCTTGGTCTCTTGACGCTATCCAAAGCCAAATCGTCGCCGTCCTGAACTGGACCTGGACCCTCAGAAGCAGAAACCTTTGGGGTGGAGATGTCTGCATGGAAGTCCTTGATAATCGAGTCGACGTCATCGATATTGAGAGGTCTAACATCACCAAGTTTCTTGATCTTGGTGGTGACCTCCTTAACTTGATCATCAGACAAGTTCAAGTTCAATTGTTCCACTCTTGACTTGATAGCGTTCCAACCAGTTAATCTGTTTGCAAAATGGATGTATCTGGACAAACCGAAATCTGATGGATTAAGAATCTCGTAAGTTGATGGGTTAGCCAAGATAGCTTTAGCATGGATACCGGCTTTGTGGGTGAAAGCACAGAAACCGGTAATTGGGTTATTGAAAGGAATGTTCACTTGGACTGCATCGGCAACAAGATTCTCGAGGTCTCTCAATTTGTGTAACTTGTATTTGCCCATCACGTACTCTCTGTCGGCAGCGATCATTCTAGCCATCAAACCACCCAATGGAGTGATACCGTTTCTCTCACCAATACCCAAAACTGAGACATCAATCAACTTGGCACCGGCCTCCAAAGCAGTATAAGCGTTGGCAATGGCACAACCAGTGTCGTTATGGAAGTGGCATTCAATATCACAGGAAACAACAGATTTGAGGGTCTTAACGAGTTCATAAACTTGTCTTGGATTGGCACAACCAACGGTATCGGCAATACCGACTCTGTTGACACCAATCTTGTCGACTGTCTTGTAAATGTTCAACAAGTCAACAATGTCAGATCTGAAAGAGTCTTCAGAAGAGAAACGGATTTCAATACCTTTGGACTTGACAAACTCGATAACTTCAATAGCTGATTTGGTAATGTAAGACATATCTTTACCGTGAGAGTATTGTCTCAAGAACTGGGAGGTTCCAATAACAACATCAACACCATCAACACCGGTCTCAACGGCAACTTTAGCGTCATCCATGTGACATCTGATGTGGGTCAAAATCTTAGCCTTCAATCCCAACTTGCAAATAGCTTCACAATCTTGTCTCGATTGTTCAGAAGCAACAGGTGAAGTTAATTCAATGTAGTCAACACCAAAGTCGTCTAATGCTTTAGCAATCTCAATTTTTTTCTCAGTGCTGAAGAAAGCATTGGCAAATTGTTCACCTTCTCTGAGAGTAGATTCAATAAGCTGGAAAGATCTCACGTTGGAGAGGTAATCACTTGGGTTTGGTCCGTATGGGTTGACTTGCACTTTTTTGTGCACTTCTTCTGACACTTTTTGGTAGCCGTCTGATAAGTGTTAGTATGGGTTGGTACCCAGCAGAGCGAATCGGGTGAGTCATAAGAGACGTGGCTGCACAAGACAGGACGACAAGACGAGCAACATCAGTAGTGCAAGTGGCAACGCGACAACATGAGAACGTAACCTTCAACTCCCTGTGATTCTGCAGAGTCCGATATACGTTTCATTGATCACTCCCGAATCACTAACCATGAGCGACGCTCGTCGTCGTCCCTCATCCGCCCTCCGTGGTTCGCTGCTCATGTCCTCTCATGTTCTCTTATATTCTCTCATAAATGCATCTCATATTACTTACCGGTAGATGACATTTTGAACTTCTTAAATCTCGTTACAACTTGTAAAAGTTATTAACTTCGTTGGCAAGTTTCACTTCGTTATCTTTCAAGATAAAGAAATGAAATGACTATTTTTTTTGCTACAAATTAAATTTTTCACATTTGTCAGATTCGAGTTTTTTTGTTAATTCGAGGAAACAACAATTACATGTAACTGATCCGAGTGCGTGGAGTGCTCAGTAACATTTCAAGCGGGTGAACTTCTAATCGGGGACAGTAACTCCTAGCTATTTGAGTAAACTATTCGCTTGGAAGACCCGCTCGACTCGACTTTCCTCGTTCGTCCACCCATTATAGTCGTAAATGAGATTATTTATGAGCAACTATTTAATGATAACTAAAATGACAATTCGACGATTGTTGAACACGGAAGAAGCAAACGGAGTAAAGTAAACACGAGCAAATTGAACACTTGCTTCGCTTCACTACTCAAATTTCGCACAACTCGCTCCGCTGGTCGCTCACTCGTCATTGCTGCCCCTTAGGACAAGTATTCATACCCATTACCATCAGCATCACGTGCAAGATACTGCTCGTCAATAAGAACCTCAATCGCTTTCTTAATATCAGCAACAGTAGGCTTGAATCTTTCAACAATCTTGTAAACCTCATTGGTTAGCTGTTCATGTTTATAATGTTTTCTAGCCTTCATAACACGAACAATACAAGCCTTCAAAATTCCATGGTGCCGTGTTTCAATCTCTTTATTCGTATCTCTTTCTTCATTCTTGGAATCAATCATCTTAACTCCAGTAGTTAAATTCACTTTGATTCTCTTCGATGTGTACTCTTTAACGATAGTGAAAGTAGTGTGTGGCTTGGTCAATGACTCTTCACCAGCGGGATTTTGAACTAAAAGTTTGTTCTTAACTAATGGAATCACATTTGCCTTGAAAACATCAATAGGTAATGCAGTGGCTTCAAGTAATTCAGCACCACTCATAGTATCGACGTCATTGAATGGGAATAAAATAGCCAATTGGAATAATGTAACAGTTAATGAAAATGGTGGTTTACCAGGTTTCGAAAGATTGGCTTTCAATTCCACACGCGAACGGTTCCAGATCCAACTCAATTGTCTTCCAGGGAACTTCTCTTGGTAAATAGCAGTGAACTTGTCTTGAGTATTGATTAAACTTGGTGGTAAAATAATGGACTCATTAGAACCTTTGAAAATTGATGACCATGATGATGAATCTAAAATTCTTGGTTCCAAGTCCGAAACAAAATCTTTTGCATTGTTTTCTT
The DNA here is from genome assembly GCA_030578575.1 of Ogataea neopini. Classification (NCBI taxonomy): domain Eukaryota; kingdom Fungi; phylum Ascomycota; class Pichiomycetes; order Pichiales; family Pichiaceae; genus Ogataea; species Ogataea neopini. Next base: position 140,757 of record JAJMSO010000001.1, read on the forward strand.
TAACAAGTGACTCTTTGTATAATGCTCCTAAATCACGAGAAGAACGAATATCATTGAACATATTAGTTATCTTGTTGGTATATTCTAATGTATTGGCTGTCTTTAGCTTTTGAATGATAAATTCTTCTCTCTCTTCATCTTCCGGTGACATTGTTGATCCCATCAATCTTTTAGACAAGAATCTTCTGTACCAAACTTCAAAACTTTCTTTATCATCAATGAATTTGAATATTGCCATCAACTCATCAACCGACATATCTTCAGGATCTTTCTTTCTCAATAATTCGTCTGCATATTTGGCAAGGAAATCAGGTGTCTTGGATTTAGATCTAAGAACAGGAGTAGCAATAGGATTTGTGTTAATAAAGTATTGACATGCGCTGTCCAATGCCTTCACAAAAGCCTCATTGTTATCAAAAGATTCCTTTACCACCTCTTGGAACTTGTTGTACACTTTGAGCAATGTTTTAATGTATGTTTTAGCATCAATTTCTGCTGTAGAAGGCTTTTTAGCTTTGGATTTAACATCTCCTCCTTCGACGGCAGCTGCCAACTTTTGTTCTTTTTGCTGTGTTTCAAATTGCTCTTTCAATTCTTCCACTGCTTTCAAACCTTGTTGTTTGATGTATGTTTGGAACCTTTGCAATAATGGATCTATGGTCATCGGAACTCTTTTCAACAAATGATGCATTCTCTTGATATCTGAATATCTACCTTGATCCAATAACGGTGTAAGCTCAGAACGAATAGCCTCTGCATGATTCGTGATGAGAACTTCGTTCAGACAATCATTCAATGGTCGTCTAGTATGATCATTCAGTTCTTCTAATCTTTTCAATTCCTCCTCTATTCTTTGTTCAGCTTTAGCTAAATAGTTCACCACTCCGTGCTCCTTGATGAAATTATTACTCTCCTCTGTGTAAAAATTGTATGTTTCCGTTAAAAATGTTTTTTCAAAGTCGTTGATGTAGACTGATAAATTTTGTTTCTTGAGATCATTGACATCAAATCCAAGTAAAACAAATGATTTAATCGCAACACTTAAGTTTCCAATACTTTCAATTTTCTTTAAACGTTGATCTTTAATTTGTTCCATCACTTCATCCATTAAAGTTTGCAAATTTGTATGGAACTTATAATCTCTCCAGGACAAAAGGCATAAACTTAAAATATCATAAATCTCACGATGACCATCTCCTCTTTCTTTAGCCACCCAGTACCGATTTATGTAGTCTAAAACATCATTCAATCTGGTGGAACCAATCAAATATCTTTCCCAAGTTCTGATGTAAAATTGTAAAAAAGATTCTCCCTCTTTTTGCCTCAAGTTCTCCAAATAAAATTTCAAGTAAGTCTGCAATTTTGAATATAATTCGCCTCCAACAAGCCTAACTGATCCATCTGATCCTTCTTGCTCGCTGCCCAGCAGTGGAGGACGCCGTGAAGATGCTGCAGTGCAGTAATCATACACTTTAGTATAGGTTTGTGTATACATCATCGAGTCCAGCGACGAATTTTTGTCATCTCCAAGAATTATATAGATCGCGGGCTCGATCTCCTCCCATGTTCTGTCGAGAAACGCGTTCGTCATAACCTGTTTACGATTGGCGTATACAGAACCTTCTTCTGTAACAGAAAACCTCTGTTGCCGCTGTTACTTAAGATTAATATTTGATTTTTGTTTTGTTTGTCTTTTTTTCTTCGTTTGCCACACATTTTCGCTGGTTATGATGAAAATAAAATATATATAAATGTCACGTGATATCAGTCAGCATGCACCTTACGCGATACGGCATTACCTGAATGACGAGCAATACAGATCGTTCGTTTGGGTTGTGTTAATCACAAACAACGAACAACCCAAAACACTCTACTATGCTTGGGGAAGTCTATGGGAAGAGTTTATCTTTCACATTCGCTCAACTCATTAGCACGTTGTTCCCTCTCCCCTCCTTTTGCTCCCCTCATCTGGTGAAAAAAAAAGTTAGCCTGCTACCAAATACAACCAACCTCGTAAGCTATTCACTACACTACTCGCGCGAGCATTGTTTGAGTGACCGAAGCTTGCCAAGAAGGTGACGTATTTGTAAGGCAATATTGCAATGCCAAGATGTTGGAGATCCACGGCAACGACGTAAAATCGTTGCAAAAAGAAAAGGGGTCAACAGGGAATTGAACCCTGGACCTCCTGCTCCCAAAGCAGGAATCATACCACTAGACCATTAACCCACTTTTGCCTTTCGCGCGCCAAGAGTGGTTCAAGTTTGGGCTGATAAATCATTGTCGAGCTGACCAAGCTCACCAAGAAGCTCGCTACCTGTTGATTTTACATTCCAACGACTGGCTCTGTTCGTTATTGGCTACCCTCGTAGTTGTGGAAGTGGTACTTCTTATTTTGCTCACGAATTGTGAGACTCATATGGATCCCCCGACTCGCTCCGCTAGTCGTTCTTCGCTCGTCAGTCTTAATCGTCATTTGTTCATCGTTAGCTCGTCCTGGTATATATAGCCTATTGTTCATCTTTTATCGTTCGCTCCCCATCCTTCACCCTCCATCCTTCATCCCTAATTCCGTGAATCCTCCCTATTGCTCACCATTTGGACCACACGAATGATACTAATTGTAAACGTTATACACCAAACAGTCAAAATGATGAACAGAAAAGCAGCAAGAGTTCTTTGACGATCGCACATGGATGTCAATAGACCTGGTTGTGTGGTATCAGCGTGATCTCCAGCACAAACCCAACGAGAATCATATAAAGTATTGAAACTCAATGCTAAGTTGGCTGAAGAAAAGATAACGAAAAGAAGCTCACACATAATCAGTCGGATTTTTGCCTGCGGATTGCGCAATCCCAGCGGCTGAGAAGTGAATTCGTCGTAACTGATGTAAAACAGATACACAATCGCTACCGATTGCACTGCAATGGCCATGATCGAGCTTGGTTGTTGAGAAACATGATCAGTTTCATTTAAATATCCGCTTAAAACCACAATACGACTTGCCAATCCTAAAGCAACACATGAAAGAATCAAAGTAAACACTCTGAAGAACAACGGAATGTACGAATTCGTCATAAGAACATCATTGAGTCGTGGTTTCCATTCTTTTTTATTCTCGGAAATCCAATAAACAGCTTTTGAACGGTATTTTGTGTTGTCGTACGGACCCGGGCTGCTGCTTTCAGAGTCGGTATCGTCGGTTGAGTTCGGTAGAGCATGGAAAATATGATTCAACATCCTATCCCCTTTCCAATCCTCTTCCAATCGATAGCTCTTCAGCACAGATTCGCTATCGTCTTGTGACAGTTGCTGAGACGGATAAGCATCACTATTTTTCACTGTGCGCAGAAACTCGTTCCATTTCACATGCCCATGCTCGTCTTTGAATGTGCTAACAAATGGATCATTTGGCACCGTTATAATCTCGGAATTACTATATTTATTCTCTTGCTCCGGTCCATTCGCCGAATCCTTTTCACGTGAAAGCTGATCTGGATTGTGTGCCAGTCGATCTAGTGCATACACGGGAAATGGTTGAATTTTGTGTCGATAATACTTTTCTTTGTCCATGGTATTGAATATATCTGGAGCTAACTCAGATGCACTAGTCATTGTGTGGGAATTGTTTGCCGAGTTATCCACGCCTCCATTAGCACTGCCATTAGTTCTGCCACTGGTCAGCCCGCTTATGATTCCAAGACCCAAGTTCTCGTTGGCAGAAGAGTCTTGTGGTTTGGAACTCTGAGTTTGTGGTGACATGTTGGGCGGTCTGGTTGTTTTCAATCAATAAAAATTGTTCTTATGTGTGATTGTACTTCCTAAACCAGCTGAGAAGTTAGACACTGCTGAAAATTCCCGGTCCAATGGTTGCTATTGTGTGTTCTAGTCTCTTCAGCTTTGGCGATTGGTATTTTGCTATCGAATTATGTCATGTTGTGTTTGAACCAAGCAAAATTATGATGTACAAAAACCACAAGGACACCGCGCCACATCACTGCGCCACATTTTTGCAACTACGACAACAACTATGTTGTGCAAGCTCTGGAGAGATGTTCATATGGTGTTGAAGCAGAACAAACTCAGTATGAACGATCTCAATGACAGGAGAATACAATGAGAGTACGATGTGTTGTTAACTGTAGCATTGTCTGAATCAGCTACTCTTCAATGAGTAACTTAAAGGAGTGTTCGCTAATCACCATGATTTAAAAAATCGATTTCTTAAAGTCTCTTTTTCCTTACTGAATCGAGTTTGTAACTATAGGCACTAGCACTATACAAAGATGGCCTATAAACCCCACGACTCTCAGATCCACCATCTCAGCCACACAAAGAAGTCGACCCTTATCCATCCACCCCAGTCCAATCTCACCAACACAATTGCTAGCCACGTTCTGCTTACATAATCACAAAATGAAATTTCACAGATAATTCAATGCATGTAAATTCAGCAATATACAGCAAGTTGGCCATATCAAACAATTAATCATCTAGAAAAACACTTTATAAAATTCCGAAATTAGTCCGGAAATGTACAAATTGACTTGCTAATTCAAATACAGCACAGAACAATGATAAAAAACATGATTACAGCAAGAGCAATTGGTAGAAATGTTCCGAGAATAAGCAGTTCAAGACTCATTGGGATCAGATTCAATTCTACAATACAAATACAGCAGAAAGTGACCACACATCCGATATACATTGTGGCACTTCCTTTGACTACTAAAAAAACACTTTTCTATTGCAAATACTCAGCAAAAGCCCTTTCCGATGGCAGTCAAGGTCTTGACGTGAAGTTGACTGCTTGGGTTGAGAAGGCTTGGGCAAAAATGGAGAAGTCTGATAATAAAGTTAATAAGGCCGTTGTGAAGTTAGTTAAACGACTGATGAGTGAAATTCCTTGGGTTGAGACATGTTTTAGGTCAATTCCATCACAGAATAAGATTACTCGGTATTTGAAGTCAATTGACGCGGAATCTGATAAAAAGATCAATCAAGATGAGAAGAAAGTGGATCCTCAAACAGTCAAAGAATTGAACTTAAGATCCAGTGAACTGGAACAAATACCACTATACTATCCATCTACACTTTTATCCAAAACTAGGATCATTGAAGAGCTGGAAAATGAGATTGAGAAAGGTGCAGAACACCACAAAAAGTCGCTTATAATATGTGTTGCATCGATTCCTTTGACTCTACCGCTTGCATTAATTCCAGTGGTTCCAAATGTTCCTGGTTTTTACTTGGCTTATCGTGCTTACTGTCATTTAACTGCACTTAAAGGCGCAAATTATTTGAGAGTCTTACTAGAAACAAATGGTGAAGGCAAAGAGGACCACCATTTGGAATTACTTGGTCTTTCTGAAATCAAAGAGTTGTATTGCAACACCAAGGATGAGAAGATCAATATCAACGTTGAAAATTATTTGGAAAATCCAGAAGAAATTGAAGAAAAGCTGTTACTCAATGAAGACTCTGCTGCTCGCTTGTGTTCTGCTTTTGGATTAGAAGCTTATGAAGAGGCAATTGGTACAGCATTGGCTCAAGAAAGAAAACGTTTATTGAAATTGAGTGGAGAGGTTGAAAAAAATGATTTGTAATATTAGGGAAGGCTTATAGGAGTGCATATATATATATATCAAGACATTTATTACCTAAATATCTGGATTTTTAAAAATCTGGGGTAGAAACACTTAAGATTACATAAGCACAGCTCAAAGTGTTTGTCGCTCGAGTCACATGACTTGAATGAGGGTTTTGCAGCTAGACTCATTCTACAAAAATTACCCGGTGGTCCGGGTAATCTTTCCAGAATTTTCACTCAACGGCGAGAATTCGTAGTTGCTCATGGACGTTGGAACGAGTATTTAATTCAACTACTATCTTTTAGTATACTCTTCCTCAGAGTTTTTTACCTTAGTCTTTTTAATCAGTCATTTACCTTATTTAATATGAGAGCTAAGTGGAGAAAGAAGAGAGTCAGGAGATTGAAGAGAAAGAGGCGGAAGGTCAGAGCTAGATCCAAATAAGCTATTTCGGCGGACGGAGACCGACTAGCGACTAGCAACGCAAGTTCCTCAATGAAGTAAAGTGAAAGGTGTTTTGAGTGACAATGTTTAAAAGGCTCAGAAGGAATCCTTGGGAACTCTGATTTATGTTTTTAGTGGTTCAGTTGATCTGTTCTACGAAGGAGGTTGAAGGTGGCTGGTGTTTGTGGTTGGCAACTTTACCACAATTGTGGCTGGTGCAAACGACACTACTGGCTTTTTCAGTTTCTTTTTATATGTCCGAAATATAGTTTTAGGATTAGAAAGATGGGTATGTTGTGATTTCATATCACTGCTTTTCCATCACTCTAACATTCTTGGATCTCATTATATGTGTTTTCAGTAGCAGCCCACAAGCCACGACAAATCGTACCATGAGATTTGGTCTTCTGTTCCATTGTATTGGTGGTAGTTTGACCCTCGGCCGTAACCTGCTTGGCCTGGTTGCTGTTGGGTGTTCTTGGTGAAAGCCAGGAGATCTCTGTCGGGATCAAATGGACTAGCTGGGATACCGGTGCTTTCTGAGTTGGCACCTGGAGGTCCTATGTATCTAAAAGAATCTGAGTAATGGAAATTTTTATGGAATTGGTCAAGATCAAACGAAGAATTGACGTCTTGAATTAATCTCAGTGTAGATTTACCTAAGACTAACTCTTTACGTTGATCTCGTGGTGCGACACAGGGTGGAACACGTGACATATAGTCTTTTTGAGACTCTTCGAATTCTTGGTTTGGATTTTCATTCTCATCTTCTGCAATTTGGTATGGATGTGTTCCGTCTAAAACTTGAGAAACGTTATTATGTCCATGAGCTGGATGCCAACGAACCAATCTTTCTTCCATCATATCAATGAGCCAATGCGATGATGGGAACAGTCGTGATGATTGTCTACGAATGACTTTGGAACGTAATGATGGGAGGGTTTGAGACGGATCAAGAGTGTTTGGAGGTTTGTGGGTAGGTGATGATCCCAAGTCAGGTAAACTTGCAACAAAGCTTTCTGCTGACATGAGCGCCGGTGAATTTTCAGACTCTTGTGCGATTGCGGAATCCGCATTGACTTCGAGTTCCGCTTGACCAGCCATTTTCTCGAGCTCTGATGAGTTGAGCTGTAATGGTGGATTCTCTGATGCTATCATTGTCTGATAAACAATGTAGGGTGAATGTTTGTTTGCTTAGAAATAATAATTCACCCCTTTTTTGCGCTCCTTAAATATTTTTTCTCATCTGCCCTTTTTTAACCGCCCCCAAATGGTCGTGTGCCAACCAGAGCAAAGGAATTTCTGGACGCAAGACGAACAAGATAATCTTAAATGGATTAGTGGTTTAATGTATAGTGAGTCAAAATTAAAGGGCAAATTAATTGCAGAAAGCTGGAAACTTTTCGCAAAAAGTGCCAAAATAAGGCGATTCAAACACTAAAGTGGTACAATATTAGCATTACAGAACCGAAGGGAAGAAAACTAAACCACGCTACATCGTGGGAAAAAAAAAAGAACAACAACATATATATACATAGTCAATAATTCACAATGGACCTGGACTCAGATATCCAGATGGAAGACGCAGTGGAACACTCGCAGCAAGTTCCATCCTCATCGGACAGACCAGACCAAACAGGTGGTAATACAATCCTTCAGCCGGGAGCTGAAAATTCTTCGCCACAAACACAGATCAACACGCTGGATGGTTGGATAGAACAATTAAGTGACTGTAAACCTTTGAGTGAGGAATCTGTGAAGCAACTGTGCACAATGGCTATTGAGGTGCTCAAAAACGAGCAAAACGTGCAACCTGTTCAGGTGCCGGTCACCATTTGTGGTGATATACACGGACAATTCCACGATTTAATGGAGCTTTTCAAAATAGGAGGGCCTTGTCCTGACACCAACTACCTATTTATGGGTGACTACGTGGACCGTGGGTATTACTCTGTGGAGACGGTGTCATATTTGGTGGCAATGAAGGTTAGATATCCAAAAAGAATTACAATTCTTAGAGGTAATCACGAGTCAAGACAAATTACGCAGGTGTACGGGTTTTATGATGAATGTTTTAGAAAATATGGCTCCGCAAATGTTTGGAAGATATTTACTGATTTATTCGATTATTTTCCAATTACTGCATTAGTTGACAACTCTATCTTCTGTCTTCATGGTGGTTTATCACCAATGATCGAATCTATCGATCAGGTGAGAGAATTGAACAGAGTTCAAGAAGTGCCCCATGAAGGTCCAATGTGTGATCTTCTTTGGTCAGATCCAGATGATAGAGGCGGATGGGGAATTTCTCCTAGAGGTGCCGGTTTCACGTTTGGTCAAGACATTTCTGAACAATTTAATCATACCAATGGTTTATCTCTGATCGCCAGAGCGCATCAATTGGTGATGGAAGGTTACAGTTGGTCACATCAAGATCTTGTGGTTACCATTTTCTCGGCTCCTAATTACTGTTATAGATGCGGGAACCAAGCTGCAATTATGGAAGTCGATGAAAATCATAACAGAGAGTTTTTACAATATGATCCTTCTGTTAGACCAGGTGAACCTACAGTCACTAGAAAAACTCCTGACTATTTCTTATGATTTTATTTGTGTGTTGTGCTTTGGTTTTGCTCTCTGATGATGACTCAATCGAAATTTTTGGTGGCTAGTTCATCTGTTATGACTTGTTTAAGGGGCCTTATTACATTCAAATTTAGTCACTCGGCCTGATTTTTCTTCTATTTCCTCATGTTGCCCTCATGGTTTTACTGATTGTTATGCTGTAACATCAAATTTGGTTTGAATTCATCTTTTTATTCAATAAAACCAATCTTTTTTTTATTGTTTGTTAATACTGTTTATCTCATCGTTTTTAATGTTCATTTTTTATTCCCTGATATACAATATTGCGCTATTTAGTAATTTGAATACTCCATGGGAAAACCAAATGAACAGTTTTATCGTCATCAATAAATTTGGAAACAGCACTGTATGAACCTCTTGCTAACATACCACTTGGTGCCTCAATTTCATCAAACACTTTCTCATAGAACGGTTTATCTTCAGTATTTGGTGCAAATGAACCTAATGGCTCATCCATTTTGTCTACCGTGATTCCAGTCTTTTTAACGGCTTGCAAGTATCTCAAACCAGTGATGATATCTCCTTGAACTTTGAATTTGACAACGAGATGATAAATCGACTTTTCTTTAACCTTGAATGAAATCTTTCTGTCTTTGAGTTTCTCAACAGTATCCATATCTTCAAGTTCAACAACAACAGGTGGCTCTCCACGAATGTGCAGTGTCATCGATAAGATCACAACAGTACGTTTGTCACCTGCTTTAACAGGAAGTGGATTACCTGTGTTGAGACCTAACGATTTCTTCCATTTGTTGAGGGATTCGTCATTGGCATCTAATTGCGCGTACTCGGCAATGGTTTTCTTCTCAGAAACCTTGTAGCCTGGAACTTCTTCTGGAACGAGATCCTCTGCTAAATCTTGGGACATATCGTAATCGATTGGTGATAATTTAATGAGTTAAAACACGCAATTGACTGTGTTCATTAATGCATCTCCTTTCGTGTCGAAACTTGTAGATCAGTACATTTTTAGATTTTTTGTCCTGTGTAGAGATGATTAATGACCCGCATCTGATCTTGGCAGAAATACCAAAAAGTCATTTTTTTGTAAGCCTCATTGCTTTCGGAGAATCCCGAGATAGCGGGAGTTGATTCAAAAGTATTTAAACTTGACCAAAAATAACATAAAATATCCTTTCAAAATCATAACAAAAACTAATACTTTTCCTCTTGTAATGTCTGATTACGCCCTCCCACCGCCAAACTCACTCCACAAGCTTCCACGTGATGCTCAAGTTACAGTTCTAGATAATCTCTTCGAGCCATGTCAAACCCTTGCTGATTATCTCCTACCCATCGTGTTCACCCATCCACATAATTCATACCATGCTTTCATTGAAGAATGCCGCAAAAGCTTACAACTCTTACAGAATAACTACGTTGCTAACCCAGTTGCACTCAAGTCTACCGTTGCATCAATCGTTTCTGCTCATCCCAGGTTAGGACCACCAAAAGACCCAAGTCAGGTTAAAATCTCGAGTCACTCATCATCAGAGCAAGCAAAGCTCAATGCGGATCCTGAACTTGCAAAACAACTCATTCTGTTAAACGATGAATACGAGAAAACTTTCCCGGGATTGCGTTTCGTCGTATTTGTCAACGGTAGATCAAGAGACGAAATTATGGCTATTATGAGAAAAAGAATTGACAGAAATGATCAAAACCTTGAGATTACAGAGGCTTTCGAAGCAATGTGTGATATTGCAACTGATAGAGCTTCCAAGCTCAAGGTGATTGGGTCACCAAAGTTATAAGGTTTAGATAACAAAAATGAGCTTTAATTGCCCTACTTAGCTGCTATTGCTGCTTGATATGTAGATTGGTAGATAGGTAATGACGCGGTGCAAAGTTGGACAACCCATGAATGACCAGCGAAGCGCATTCTGAGTGAATTATGAACGAAATGCCATGATGAACACTTCATTGGCGACTCGCGGATGACTCACAAACTACTGCAAATGACCATCATTTGATTATTCGCTCGTGGCCTTTCCCGCTCCCCCAGCACCCCCATTAAATTTTTTTCCATAACCTTGATGCTGCTGTCCCTGTCGATGACCATTACTGCCACTGCCATTGCCATTACCGTTTCCATTGTATCCCCCTCCACTGTACTTCCGCCCACCACCACCGCCACCGCTGTATCTTCTCTGGTATCCACCAGCAGATCCAATCGGTGATGCACCCATAGGAGTGTAATATAGCCCAGGATGTGTTTGAGGCTGAGTCATATATGGAGCATAGTAGTATGGGTATGGCGGAACCACAGGCATTGGAGGCGCCGATGCTGATGCTGATGCTGATGTTGAAGTTGAAGTTGAAGTCGAGGCAGGAGCCACAGGCGGTGCACCTGGTGGCGATGAACTAGAAGTTCTCACAGACTGTGCCTGTTCTGATGAGTTTTGTTGTGATATTTTTTGAGTATCTAAATGTGCTGCGGGTTCCCATGGTAAAACGTAAAATTGATAAGGATTGACACCAGCAACACCTGCAGAAGGGGAAACCGATGGCGTTCCTTGCGTCTGTTGAGATAGGGCCATAGCTGGTGGATAAGGAGGTCCCATAGGGATATATGGTTGATAATAACCATAATCCTGAGCCCCACCACGATTATGAGACGAATACTGACGATGTGTGTACTGCCTATAACGTGGTTTTCCTTGGTACTGTTTACTGGAAGTTGTTGATTCTTCATCCTCTTCATCTGATCCATTTGATCCACTTGATTCATTAGACTCTGTCGGGCTTTCACCATTCTCAAATTCGATTTGTTGCTTTACTTTTTTGTATCTTTCCTCTCTTGTAAGTTTGTCTTCTTCAATTGACACATAATCTTCAATTGCCGACTCATGGCTTTGATTGTAACCATTCCCATTGTATTCTCCTTCTTTTTTTGCCACACGTTTCATGATTCTAATATTTCTGCTAACACGCATTTTCTCGAACTCACGGGATAAATCGGGATGATAGTCAGCCGACGAGTTACCGCCTGTTTCCGATTCATTCACGTTATTCGTTTGATTTTCATTATCAAATTGATCCCGATAAAAGTCGTATAATTCAGATACCCTTATACGACTCAGTTTTTCCATGGGATCGAACGTGAGATTCCGAAAATCTAGCGGTTTTATGTTTCCTTCATCATCAAACGCAGCAGATTTTTTAGTCTCATCGTCTGCGTTGACTAATGAAGTGTTGATCTTGAAAAGAACCATCGAATAACCATCATTTGACAAAATATGACCTAAATTGTAATATTCGGCTAACTTGTGTGTTAAAAGCCTATAATATGAATTCAATGGAGTCATTTTCCAAGAATCAACATTTGGTTTAATAATGAATTCAATGATTTCAGATTCAAGATTCAAAATAAATTCCCGATCATTTGAGTTCGATTGATGATTGCGACCATTCAAGTTGAATAAAGATCGGATCAGGATCTCGGGAACTTCATAAGTTTTGGAAAGTTCTTTTATAATTCCTTGCGGTGTAGTGCTTTTCAATTCAACAGGTGTAAATTCAGACCTCGAACCAGTGGCGTTTTTCGGTGCAATATTCTCAGAGACAGGCATTTTATCACCTTCAGACTTCATTGCACCAGAAGATGCTCTTATCGTATCCAAAAGCGCCTGAATTAACGCGCTGATTGCCTTTAATTTTTTAAATTTGTTTGTTTCGCCACCGCTGTGTGAACCTCCTTCTTTTGTGTGATTTCCCCCTCAAAAACCGCTAATTTTTTTTGTCTTCCTTGTAACAAAAAAAATAACTGATCCCCTTGCAATTAAGCACAGTCACGTGGTGAGGACAGTTCAAGTACTTCTATATGGCTTTTTGCAAAACTCACAACTTGGAGATCTAATTCAATTCCTCAATTAAAAGGAAATAAATAAGTGCGCTTGTACACACTCAAAGGCTTAACAATCTATTTTTTTTTCCCCAATGTTTTTTTTTGTCTCTCGAATATTTTGACTCGCTAATGCCGATCAATTAAACTGTCATAAATTACACTACATCAAACATTGGAGAATCTACAACCAACCTTTACAAACAATTATCTGCTACTATTATTATTATTTTCTCCACATAAATGACGTATGCTCCGCTACTCTTTGGTCCTCTAATTCGTTGCTCACCGTCTCCTCTTTGGAAAAATGATTAATAGTCTCTACCTGCCCTGCCAATAACCGAAACCATGTAATCAATCGACTTCTCCATTCGCTTCTGCAACCGTTCCCATCACAAAATCTTTAAGGAAGCCCCCCTACCCCGCCAGCCAATTCCCCTTACGGTTCTACTTCCCCACGGGGTAAATTGCGTACTCTCGTCATTTCCTAACCCCCTGTAGTGCTATAGCCTAAAACTAATCCGAAAGCCGTAACTGACGTAATCACACTTATTAAGCGAAAGCAAAAAAATATATATTTTAAGTCTACAGAATCAACAAACTGTATAAACATCACTCATCGGACATCAGATGATCTCCATCTTCCTCAACACGCAATTTTTGACGACGCTCATCAACAAATTCCAAAATTCGCTGACGTAATTCAACATCGTCTTCAACATCTTCCAACTTCAATGGACTACGGTTGAATGGATCTGTTGGATCGTTCATCAAATGCGCTTTCAAAACTGATCTATCCATGGAAACTTTAGAATGCGGTAACTTAACTGGATCTTTCATCAATGTAAACATCAATGGATCCAAAAAGTCATCTGGTATTTCTCCAAGCTCTAATTCCTCTTCTTCTTCCTCCATCTTACACTTCTCTGCTTTGGCCACAAATGACTCTAACTTACCACTGAATTCTTGATCGATCTTGCCAACCTTGAAAAGAATCTGAATGGCACGTTTGAAACAAGCAGGATTGAACGATCTCGAATCTTTAGCGACTGCCTCAGCAATCTCTGGCTCGTCTGATAAATTAATGTAAATCGAGCAAATATGGAAAAGAAGCTCGGATGGATTGAATTGATAATTTTCTGGATTCTGGACTCGAAGTTCATTACATTTTGGACCGACAAGTGCCACCAAATTGTAATTCAACATACCAGCAAGTCGATCCACAATTTCAACAATAATGAACGATCTTGGAATTTCTTTCGTAAAAAGATCAAACAGTTGGATAGTCTTATTGGATAATTGAACAAACGACTTTGCATTTCTCTCACTGTCTTGTAATCTTTTCGTCAAGTCTTCATCGGATTCATCGGTGTGTGGAGCTTGACCTTTTTGTCTTCTAGCCAGCTCTCTTTGACACGATCCAATGGTTTGTAGATGATTCAACGACTCGTCAAGTAAATAAGTTGTGTCGTTCAACATACGAGCAATCAAACGAACAAAGAACTTCAAATTCTTGGAAATTCTTCTCAAGTCGTTTCGGAAAAAATCGAATTTCCAAAGTTGCTCCAAAATCACAGAAATATGACATCTAGCATTGAACTTATCGTAAAATTGAGAAGAAGATCCTGTTTTCTCAACCATAACATAAAAGTCCAAAAATGAGATCATCAAATTCTCTCTAACTAGATCGTTGTTGTTGAAAATATCAATCATGTATCCATCTCTATTGTTGCCCATAGGTAAAGATCCAAAGAACAAAACTTCAGTAAGTCTGGCCTTCAAATGAGGGTTGCTCACTAATTCTGGACATCTAAGTATAATGATGGCGAATTCAACAAAAATGTTCAAATTTTTGTCATTTTGGAACATCGGATTATTGTTGAACTTCGAAATATAATGCGAGTAGTTAACAATACCCTCAATGAAAATTTCTGGATAATATTTGAATGGAACAGGTGAAATTGTTCTCAAGTATTCGATATCATCTAATTTATCAACATCATTATCCAAATTATGGAATGGAATTGTTAACTTGCAATTAGGATATGTGTGTGTAGGCTCTATTAATCTGATGAAAAATCTAATGGAGCCAATTATCACGTCGAAAATTTCGAGTTGAAGTTCTCTGTTATAAGAACACATTTCAATAGATAATTTCATAGACTTCAATTTTTGCAATTCCTTTTTCAATGGCTCAACTTTTGAATCCATCAACATTTTAATAACCGGATTATTAGTTCCATTAGGCGTTTTCTGTATCATTTGCTCAAATTTAGCAAGTTCTTGTGTCAAATGCTTGATATAGCTCGTGAGTCTATCGGCACTGATAATAATACCTCCTAATCCATAATGTAGGTAACTTAGCATCAGGTAAAAACATTCAGAGATAAAATTCAATGGCTCGTCACTTGCGTTCACTGGTGGATAGTATTCGTCACATTCTTGGATAGTAGAGTTCAATTTTGTCTCTTCTTTCAAATCAAGCAATTTATCTTTGCGGTTCAAATAATCCATTGCAATTTTGTCGATCTTAAATCCATCAGCTAAGAAAGGTTGTGAAAGTTTGACAAAAATCAACGTAATGTTGAACATGATTGAATCAGACGCAATTTTTTTGGGATTGGCGTGTTCTCCTCTCCTCAAATGATTTTTGTTAACGAGTTCTGCCAAAAATTTCAGTAAAGCATTACGACAATCAGCACTAGATCGAACCAACTTATCACAGATACTGAACAGTCTGTTGATCAAAACAGAATGTTCTGCGTGCAACGACTCATGAATCGTCCTGATTCTTTGTTTCGACAGTCCGTCCGGATAGTTGAAAACGGCAACTTCGGCAAGTAAAGGCGAAATTCTTAAAACAGGTCCCAATAGAGCTTTGGTCTCAAACTCTGATGCTTTGAGATTTTCAGGATGAAATGTATCAACCAAGTAAAATTGAGAAGCAATGATCTTGTTGGAGACGAAAAGTTGGAAAACTGTCAGAATTTTAGAATAATCCGTATTGGTTGTATAGTCCAGAGTCAATAGTTGTTGCGATAATTTTGGCAAGAAAACGTTCAAAAAATCAAGAACCGAATCGTTTTCGATTGTTCTTGTCAGAACATCAACCAAAAACGCATCATATTTATCGATGGAAGACCAAATTTGACGAATGCAACCATCGATTTGAACTTCATTATGAAACATATCAGGAACTTGGAAAAGAATAGATCCATAACTTGAACTTAAACGTAGGACTTCATCTAACAATTTCAGTTTATCAGATTTGTAAGGATCATCGTTTTTCACCAATCTTTTGACATTCTTGGCTTTTGCCCATGTATCAAGAAGAAAGTCTAATGGAGTCTTGTAGTTTGTGGTATCGATTCCATTTTCTGCCAAAATCTCTAAAAAGACGCTATCAATAAGATCAAAATTGAGTGATTTCTCGTCTTGACTCAGTGATTCTAGAAATAAAAGGTTCTTGTTGGCCGCCCTTTCCGAATCCAAAGTCACATGCAAAATATGTTCAAGTTGGTTGTTTGTCCAGGATTCAATCGACTCGGGTTGGGCAACCCGAGGGGGGGCATGGGGTTGTGGAATCTGCTTGGGCTGTGGGGGATCTTTTGGAGTGGAAACCGGTTTAGGAGTTGTTATAGGCGCTGGTTTCGAAGGTTCAGATGATTTAGACACGTCCGATTTTGTTGATGAGACTGCTGCCAATCTAGCCAGCCTCCGGGCTCTTATCTATAAACACGGTTAGTTATCAACCAAAAAAAGACAATTGCTTATGTAATGACTCACGTCTTCAGGATCACTCATATTGTGAAGTCACACTGATTGAGCGAGCGACTTGAATTGCTTGATTTCAACGATTTAGTTGGAATTGAGACAATGTAAAGACTGCTTCATTTGATTCAGATCGTGAGTTTGTATGATTTAGTCGTTTTGCCACCAAAGTTTTTTTTCTTGGTAAATGGTGTAAGGGTGTAAAACGGGCAAAACGGTCAAGACGAACGATTCACCAGAGTTATTGAAGCTGTCATGGTCCATGAAAGGTACGAGGATGGGTTAAGCTGTCTCGATCTACGTATAAGTGGTAGGGAATTGTAGCATATTTACTGTGCTAAAAGGCTGTAAAAACACACAACATTCCTGACTGAGACACAGCTGATTACAAGGTCATTCATTCACTAGCTTCATCAGTAATTTACGGGCTCCACTCACCACTTGCAGATGGATAGCAACAAATGACTCGTCTCGTTCGCCAGTTGTCCATCCTCCTTTCATGGTTCGTTGACAAAGGAAAGCATAAATGCATAGATTGCTCGTGTATAAACACATATATACGGGCGAAGAAGCTACGGAAAGTGTTTCCTGCTCTGCCTCTTCAATTATATGTGCAGCAGACACACTAAAACAGACACATCATTAACTAACCAAGCAAAACTTCACCGGAACAACGATAACTATTCGAGATAACCCCAACACTCTTAAGCCTTGATGGCGAACTTCTTGGCTGGGAAAGCGATAGCCTGCTTCTTAGCCTTCTCGGTCTTTTGGCTCTTCTCGAACTTGGTCAAAGCTCTTCTCAAAGCTCTGGTCTTCTTTTGTCTGAGGTCTTTTGGAATGTACTTCTTACCGTTGTAGAACTCTCTGACGGAGGCTCTTTGTTGGAGGTTAATGACAGTAAGGACCTTAGCAATGTTCTTTCTGACAGTGTGGATCTTTGGAAGGGATGGTCTGGTCAACTTTTGGACCTTGAGTTGAGCCAACTCCTTCTTCAAGTCAACCAACTGCTCTTGGAGTTGTTCCTTAGATTTAGTTCTGAGTTCGTAAGCCTTGACACCAGCCTGTAATATGATTATGTTAGTAGAGTACTTAGAAAGTGGATCAGAAACAAGTAGTTGGAGACATCTTAACATGGTGTTGTTTTATCATCATGATGTTGTAGAGTTTAACAAATGGTCATATTGATTCAATACCCTCTGTAACTTATACTGATGTCTCTGTCTATTCACTGCTTCTTGATTGTGGTTCACATACCATTTTGTTGAATTATTACTTGATGATATAAAGGTATACGGCCTTTCTATAATCACAGTGTTCTTCTATTCAATTATATCTTTTTACGAAATTAACCAAGAGGTTTGGTAAAATTTTTCAAAATCTCTGCACTACAAGAAAATTTACTTTTCGTGCGGTTTCACGGGGAAGTCTCTAGCAGCCGCGTAGTGTTCCCGGGGGCTCCAACCTGTCTACGGGGGAAAGTACCAGATTCGCGCACGGCCGCACAGTTGGAATTTTTCGCGGAAAAGTAACTGGCACAAAATTTCAAACTGACAGAAAGTTTATTGAAAATGTTTCCAAAACAAGTAATTGGAAAAAAAATGTGACTGCGAGGCTTAAGGTGTGGATGAGCAAGAAGTTACATAATCAAAATAGTATCTTTTGAGCCGCTTGTTCACAAGCACTGCCAAACGTTTAAAACTTACATATACGCTTACGTACGTACATACAAACATACATACATACATAAACGGTTCTGTTCTAGATTACCGAAATCGCCAGAATAGCAGAAAACATGATTTCAATATTAATTGTTGAACCATTCAATAAATCATTGTAAAAGATCACAACTAATTGTTGTTTTTTGTTTAGTATTGATAAACAAACTGTATTAGATAATAATAAAAAATAGTGAGCTGAAAAGGTGAAATTAATAGAAAGAATACACAATTTAGAGGGAGGAAAGTTTCAAGATGGAGAGACCGCTAGTTATCGGTTTCGGAAAAGGATCTCTCGGACCCAATTGAGCCGGACTTGCGAAGATTTCAAAATATTCTAAACATTTCAAATCACAATTCAGCCTCTTTCCAAATTTTTCATGATATTCATTTCAAACAACTTTAATTACCGTTCTTCAAGTTGGTTGAAAGCCACTCCAAACCTTCGTACAAACCATCACCAGAGGTAGCGCATGTAGCTTGGATGAACCATGGTCTTGGACGGATCGATTGCAAGCCCAGCTTCTCGGTGATCTCAGCAGCATTCATGGCGTTTGGCAAATCTTGCTTGTTTGCAAAGACCAAAAGAAGAGCATCTCTCAATTCGTCTTCGTTCAACATTCTTTGTAATTCCTCTCTAGCTTCAGAGATACGGTCTCTATCGTTGGAATCAACAACGAAAATGATACCTTGGGTGTTTTGGAAGTAGTGTCTCCACAATGGTCTGATCTTGTCTTGTCCACCAACATCCCAAACAGTGAAAGAAATGTTCTTGTACTCCACGGTTTCAACGTTGAAACCAATGGTTGGAATGGTTGTGACAATTTCACCCAACTTAAGCTTGTACAAGATGGTGGTCTTACCAGCGGCGTCCAAACCAACCATCAAGATTCTCATCTCTTTGCGACCGAAAAGGCCTTGCAACAACTTGGAAATAGATAAACCCATCTATGAATTAATGTTAGTATTGATCAACCGATTTGATACAGGCGCTTTTCACTGAATCAAAACAATAATCATCATCACGCAATAACATACGCTCTAACTTGCAATTGTTTCACCGGAATTTGTTATGATATAACCTCACTTAACGATGTTATGGTCCTGCCAAATCAATCGACTTCACTTGACACGTTTGTACACCGAGTAACACCACAATTGAGTAGTTTGTGTTAACAATTCGCTGTTTCGCTGTTCATAATTCGCTACCGTTCCACACCCAAATCGAGAAAAAAATTGCCAAAAAAAAGAAAACTCCACCGGGAGGCAGAAATGACAACGAGGCGCGAGGCCTGGGGGCCTGGAGGCGATTGCTCGCGACTGCCCACGACTGCCCGCGAAATTCCGCGAAAATCCGTTAAACAGGGGAGAGAGCATGTAGGCGCGCCGCGCGTGAGCTGCGGCTCTCGCGGTGGCGTAGCAGGGCTGTCGCGAGCTGTCTCGCCGGCAGGGAAAAGTGACAACGAATCAAATTGGACAAAGATACCGGTGGGAACGTGAATAAAGACAAGTAGATCAATTGGACAGGATCATGAACAAGATCATACAAACATACTCCAATAGATACTAGACGTAGATGTACAAAGCTGTAAGGCCATTATGTAGACAAAATCCAAGTGTTTGCCACTTGTAAAGGCGTGGGGAAAGTATCAAGACAAGTTCATAACAAAACGAATGAAACGTTGATGATGGGATAAAGTGAATGCAACTAGGTTATTGAACTAACTTACCGTAAATTAAGGACTTTGTGACTTTGAATGCTTCGAACAGCAACTATTATATACCGATATTGTTCCCAGCACAAATACTCAACTCACAACAAAAGACAACTCTACTATAAAATGAAAACGATACAAAAAATCTCACGCACTAGATAAAGAAAGCAAGAAAAAAATGCGCGAGAAATTGTATTCGTGGTCGGTGTACGGGTGTCACGTACAGCGAAGAAGCGAAACTATCTATCTATACGATCACTTGATTGTGCGAGTATTTTGCATTTCTTCAGGGTGTCAATTGATTGCTGGGATGGTCATTGACGGTAGGGTACATTAGTTGAAAGGTTGGAATTCTCATGGAAGAGTCGGTGATTTAAAACACTCCGACGTTTTGGTTGTCGAGCGACAGTATGCCGATATGGCACACCACTACGAGTTACCCGGCTTACTAAGAATAATTTTAGATTGTTATATTGATCTTTAGTTGATCTGATATTAATATGCAATGAACACGGCAATTAATAGGAGTTGCAAGCCGTAAATAAGCAAAGTAATTGGATTTTGTGGTTCCCTCCCTTTTCTAGCCAATAAAATATGAGTGATTTTTTTGATTGATTGATTGATTTTTTTCTCTTTTTGACGATTCTCCATGGCAACTCCTTCAACTTAAATGATAATAGCGCACATGAAAACCTGATGTAAATTAGCGACCGACATTGACTTTACATGTCGAATACTTTTGCAAAGCTCTTAAGAAAACAGCGTAAGTGACATCCTCATTGTCAGGTTCCCAATACATTTCACTGAGTCTTGTATGCCAAGGTGGATAACCTTGTAAATTTAAGTACGGTTGAAATAAGACGATAAGATCTGGTTCTGCGCCAACAAGTTGTTGTAATTCTTGATCAACGAATTTTATGCTGATATCCTTTTCAGATAATTCGTGGCTTTTGTAAAGTTGTGATATCACTTTTGTTAATTCAACAATCGTAGCACGACCGTCGACAACACTCAACAAGGTGATTTCAATGTCATATTTTTCGATTTCTTCTTCGTCATACTCGCCATCGTAACTTCCAGCATAACTCAAATTCAGATGAGGGATCTTGATGTTAAAGGTTGGAACACTATTTGTGCCAAAATATGCAACGAGCTTTCGATAAGTGGCTCTACGTAGTTCTGGGATATGTTTCTTCAAAACACCGTGATATTCATAAATTGATAAGTTTGGAATCCCAGCTGAAAGGCACCAGGCAGTGACTTCTGATGCATCATTGCAAAGACCCTCGACACCACCATTTTCTTCTTGCTCAGGCCTATAACTCAAAATTGCAGAAAATCTGAATGGAATTTTTGGTAGTTTGTTAACGTCACTGTTAATCAAAACTGGAGTTCTTGAAGGGTTATAAGCTAGATTTAGAAATCTCAGTTTGATTCTGTTGATTGAAAATTCAACCAATCTCACTGCTGAAAGAAATAGATAGAGAACAACGAGAATTGAGTGATAGAAATAAAATGAGACTGCATTGTTTTGCGAAGGAGTTTCATCCGATGATTCGTCCGAGTCGGTTTTTGGTGAAACTGAGGCTCTGAATAAATTGGCAACAGACGTAACGAAACTGTCACTAGTGTACGCTGGAACAGGTTCCAGTTCTTCAAGATCGATTGGCGAGTCTTGTAGTTTTTGTTGTTGTTGCACCATTGTAGAGACCAATGTTTGTTTTGCAGCAGCGGAGCCTGCAGCAGATGATCCATTCAAAGTTTGGGATGGTTCGGTCACCTGTGACGCTTTCATCGAGTCTTGTTCTGCCATTTTTGAGCCCACGCCCACGGCTGATTTCCCTTTTTCAATTTAAACTGAAACAAGAGGTTGGTATCTACCAATATTGGGTTCAATAATTCACGACAATTTCTGTTCAACAGAAACGCGTTTTAACTCACCGACAAAGTGCAAATTCTTGAATAATAAAACAATTTATGAAGGAAGGCAATAAGACAACCTTCAAAAATTAATTAGGGGAAATCACTTTATATATATATATTTTTTTTTGGTGAGGGTCTATTTTTTTACGAATTCGAAACACGAAGCGAGCGAAGAGCGACGAGGAGAGCGAGTCGTGCAAGTCGTGCGGAAGCGGGTCTTGCGAGACGCAAAAAGACCCAACCAGAGCAACGTGTTTATGTCTCTCTTGGACTGTATCCGCTGAAACGAATATGTGACAATACACCCATCTATCCAAGTAACAAATAGTTCAAGTAAAATATTCCATCACTGCTGGTAATCACCATTTGTTGTCAGTAATCTCATTTTGACATTGGTTCATCACATACGTAAACCAACTCCTACAAAATACCTACACGACTTGTTTCGCTTGTCGTTGGCCAGCGTCTCACTAGTCATGGGGAAATAAAATATTCGATTAATGCGTAGTTAGGGAGGACAAACGAGTTACCTCATCAGAGTGACGTCACGGGTAAAGGGTAGGAAGACCCACTCATTTCCCGCTAGAATAACCGCTTCACCAGCCAGTCCTAGTCATAACCCCTCATCGTCATTCAGCACTCGATGGTTGCTCGTTCGCCACCCCCAATCCATAAATAAAGTTCATCAAATCCTCCTGGTTGCTATAATTATATGACGGTCCACCGCCGTCTCCAACGTGACTTCCCTCACTCTCAGTCTCTCTATTATCGCTGCTTCCACTCCAACCCAAAATTATCTCATCCAAGTCCTCGTCAGAGATGGAGTTGATCGAAGGTGGAACATTGTTGGGAATGTTCAAAATGCTGTTCATTATCGCAGGAGGGGCCTGTGTCATTGTTACTGCCTGTGTCGCTGCAACTCCCCCGCGACTGTTCGTACTCCGTGTTCCTTGTACCTCCATACCGCTTGAACCACCAACAACCGTGCTTGGCTCACTGGCAACCCCCACTCCTTCAGCAGCGTCTGTGTTCTCAGGATTAACAACCCTCGGCTTATACTGCCTCGACTTCCTAGCACTCTTACAAACCCTAAACAGCTCGTCAACCTCTTCCAACATCAATCCTTTGGTCTCGTAAACATACAAATACGAGAAAACAACCCCGATGAAGTTCAAAGTTCCCCAAAGAAAAAAAATCTTTGTGCCTAAAGCAGCAGTATGAGTCCCCGTATCAATCAAATATGGTGTGCACAATGCAAAAATGAAATTAACAATCCAATTAGTGGCAGTAGTAATCGAAACTGCTTTTTGACGAACAGACAGACTGTACATTTCACCAACAAGAACCCATGTAACAGGACCCCAGGTTGAAGCAAAAAATGCAATGAAAACACACACAAATGCAACCATGATCTTATTGGCAATAACCGAATCTGTGGTAACACCAACCGCTCCAATGACAAAATTTGAAACTGTCATTCCAACAGCCCCAATAATCATCAATGGTCGACGACCTAGCACTTCAACAAATAAAATTCCAGGTATTGTAAATGCAACATTAACAGCGTAAGTAACAAATGAAATCAGATAAGAGTTTTGAACACCAGTACGAACAAAGAAATTGACTCCATAATAAAAAATGAAGTTAATTCCTGAGCATTGCTGTAATGCTTGTAGAAACATACCAGTCAACATCCTTCTTAATTGACTTGCACGACTTGGAGAACTTCTAAAACAATCTAAAATAGAAGTCTCACCAAAACTCATTTCATAATCATGACTTGCTTTAATTTCAATCAGTTCTTCAATCAAACTTTTATCATCAATTGGTAATCTTCTGAATCTCGACAACGAATAAATAGCATCATCTAAACGGTCTTTTTTCACATAAAATCTCGGAGATTCAGGCAAAAGATACATTCCAACAGATAGGAAAGAACCCCAAATCAGTTGGATCCCAATGGGGACTCTATAACATCGAGCATCATCAATCGTATGCGTAGCTTGCGTAATTGCACTGGAAACCAACAAACCCCAAGTGATAGCCCATTGATATAACGATATAACAGAACCTCTGATCCACTTTGGTGATGATTCAGCTTGATACAATGGAATAATGGCAGAAATCATTCCAACTCCGAATCCACTGATCAGTCTTCCAACACATAAAAGAGCAATTCGATTGGATGCAGTCTGTAGAACAGTTCCCAGAGTGAAAAGACAAGTTGTAGATGCAAAAATACTCATTCTACGACCGAAACGATCAGAAACAAGTGGGGCAAAAAGCGACCCAACAAATGTACCGATTGAAAGTGTAGCTGTGATAAATGATGTTTGATTTGCAGTGAAATAACCTTTGTGGTTCGACGGGAACGTATCTTTAACGTATTGCATTTCTAAAAGTCCATTGATAATTCCCGTGTCGTATCCATACAAAAACCCACCAACTGCCATGAGCAGACCCACGTACATGGCCATGGCAGACGACTTGCTTTTTTGTCTCATTTGAGCCGAATTCATTTCAGGAGCCGTACCAGCGACTCCTCCATTGGCACATTCATCAGTTCCTGTGACTACAGCTGGAACAGACTGTTTTTCTTCATCATGCTGGAAATCATTCATCCCTATACTTTCCTGAGTAGGACTGGCCGACTCCGGTTCTTTGAGATTGCCCGGTACGCTTTGCCGGACATAACTATTCGCACTATAAGAATCGTTTGACGAAGTCAACATTCTCATATATTTATAAGCTGAGAAAACTGTATCTCGCGGTGATCCGCATTTGTCTTTTCAGAGATGGATTCGCCACCAATAATAGTAACTTGTTGCTATAATGATTTGCCTTGTGAAACTGCGTGTTTTCGTGGCAATAGAGTCGTTCAAATATGGTATATGCAGTCACGTGTGCACGGAAAGCGCTCTCACAAACACAATGGACAATTTTGCTCCTTTTCAACCTAAACGTATAGCGATGTCTTTACAAAAGAGAATGATTATTAAGACAAAGGAGTATATTTTTTTTTTAAAAAAGCTTTTAACAAACAGTATTTGCGGTGCGAAAAAACAAGACAAGAGCAAAAAAATAAAGTGGAGAAATCGGAGCACATCGACGCGCCGGTCGACGCAAAGTAAGTATACAAGAGATTCAAGTTATTGTAGATAGATTGTTGAAGTGTCTCTGCCACCACTGGCAGCGAAAATCGATAAAAGGTTCTTACGAAGTCCTTTCGATTTAGCAGAACACTGTGGGAGACTCTGTTCGCGCGATTGCAGAGCAACAGTGATAGGTTTTTGAGCCGGGTTAGATGATTTTTGAATTTTGGATCCGACACTTGGTGAAGATGGCGTAGAGGAGAAACGCGAGGTCTTTGCAGAAAGTGGTGATGATGGTGTAGTCGCACCACTGGTACTGACAGATTCTGTACTGTAATTGCTGTAGAGATCCGAAGCAGTGGAGTTTGGAGAAACTGCAGATGTTGTAGAAGCAATCGATTGAGATCTTTGTTTGACCACAGACCGGCTGTGGGGACGGATGAAATCAACTTTTTGATATGAAAGTTCATTTTCAAAATTTTCGTTGAGAGAGAGGGAGTCATGGAGAACTGCTTCTGGGAAAACAGGATCTGCATTTCCTGCTTGAATAAGAGAATCACACAGAAAAGAGTATAAACGAAGCCAGAGATGAATGACGCAGACCTCTTTCACTCTTGGATAAAGAGAATCGATGAATGCTGCACCCAATGCTTCAAAATATGACTTGTCTACACCCAAAATCCTGTAATGACGTCTACCAAGATGTCCTAAATATTCATCCAGTTTTGAGAGGTCTTCAAGATTCAGGATTGCCATGTATAGAATTGATGGAAAAGTAACTGTTTGCTGTTGGGACGAAGAGAAAAACATTTCCAATGCAGGATTTCTTTCCATCATAAGTTCATGAACATGAAGCCAAAGAGGCGACGACTCAATCATGGACGTGTGTGATTTGGTAGCTCTAGTATCGGAAACATCCAAATGAATTTTCGTATCAATTATATCTTTGGACCAGGATTCTCTCAGTAGAGAGATTTCCGTCTGCGTTAACTTCAATTGAACTTTTTTTGGGAGCATTCTGTACTTATCGGAGCTTACGAAGAGGTTAATATAGAAAGAAGCTATTTGAAAAATCGAAGAAAAGGAAGCAAGTTTAAAAAGTAATATATCTTACACTTTACAACAAGGGGGAGGCGAAAGGCGTGTCTCAGGTCCCACATGCGGTGAATTTACTCGAAAGCGGCCACAATGTTTCGATAACGAATCAGTTGGGCGTGCATTCTACAGGCTACATTGGCTCCAAAATTTACACCAAAAGAGGATCGAGAAGGAAAATTTTTTGTTCATGATGTTTAAGAAAATATGCGTCTGCAACAATAGATACGTTTGAGTTTTGGGGAAGGCGCCCAACGGCGCAGATCCCACGCCGTGCACCGCCTTATACTACGTACGCCCGTTTGTTTGATATAAGCGATTGTGTGCTTAGAAGCCTGTTCAAACGGGATCGCATCGCAGATCTAAGGGGTGAGCCGGCAGTTCGGATGTTCCCATATCTCCGGATTCGGAAGTGTGAAAATAGAAGTTCTCATCGGATCTGCGTTATGAGGAGTGAGAACTGCGTCGAGGGAGAGATTTCTGCAGCATTAAACGTATGTTATAGATGAGCACTGCAGTTGAGCGAGCCTGCACACGCTTGCAACAGTCCGCTCAGCCGGCTAATTTAAAGCTTCCGATTCCGAGGAGAGAAAAAAAAACATTACGAGTTGCTGCCAACACCGCCTGCCCGATAGGTGACGTTTAAGAGGGTGTAGTCGGTTACACCAGACAATAATTACGAAAAAAATACAACCAACCCCTGTGGATGTACAGCGCTATTCCACACTGTTTCATCAACGCCGGGGGACCTGTAATTAGGCGCTGTATTGTGTGTTACACAAGCCACCCGACACTCGTTCAAAATTCTCAATCCGGAAAAGTGAACAATTTGAACAAATTTTTTTTTTCCACCTACGAATTTCTGCCTAATTCTTCCGCATATTTAACAAACCCGCGAAACACGGACAAAAGAAACTTTTCACGCATCAATTAACATTAACAAAATCAAAGTACATACCTACTATTAAAAGGTCCCATAAAGAATGAAAGGGGTATCATTTAGTGTATCTTTTTCGAAAGACCAAAACGCACCGAAAACATCCTCGACAAGCGATTCGTCTTCTTGGTACTTGTAGCTGCTTCCTGCTCTGTCGAAGGAGAGATCAAAGTTTTTGGAACTGTGTCTGCCTCACGCACCTCGGTAATATGCCCAGGCGGAACATTTTGTTGGCTGGCCAACTTGTAATTGCTTGCCGTGCAGTCTGTACTACCAGAAACCATGCTAAGAGCACTTACATTTGCATGTTGAGTGAATCTCGGTCCAGATACCTCGTTCTGCGTTATGGAGAACAAGTCCCTCTTGTGTAGATCTTCGGCAGAATAGCTCAATGTTCGCGTCGGTTTCGCTTCCGTTGTGTCGGTTTCGCTTACAGTTGTCACATCGCTTGAATTTCTCTTTGTAGAAGGAGTGGTTGATAGCGTTGGTGCACTCAAGTTGGAATTGGTGAACCATCCAAGCGACTTGCGCCTGTTTTTTTTCACTTCAACTGTGGCTGGTGCAGCACCATCAACGGTGGCTAATGGGGTTGACGCCTCACTATCACCAGTGGCTGGTGAAACCGCCTCATCATCGACTGATTCTGGCATTGGTCTCACTGTTGGGTCAGAAACAGCACGTCTATCAGATGAAGTTTGTTGATCCGATGGACTGCCCATAAGAACTTGTGATAGAGTTCGACTGCTCAACGCATTAGAAAGTGATCTATAGCCGAAAAGTGATTTTCTACGGGTCTGTTTCTCCTCAGAAACTGAACCTCTGCTCCTGTTTTTAGGCAACACAAGTGGTGTATCGGTGTATGCTTCCTCTTCCAATGGAGACGAAAGCAGATCTTGCATTGCTTGTGTGTTTTCGTCGACACATTTTCTGAGACCAGCGACAATCTCCCCGTACGACTCAATCCAAAAACGTAGCAACTCTTCGTTCAGCTTGTAGTTGTGCATCAGATCGTCAGTACTGGCACTGGCACCAATGAGCGGATTGAAAGCAAGTATATCATCACTTTTAAAGAAACTGAGCTGGAAGATCTTTGACAAGTTCGAAGGAGGCATCTTGGTAATCACCACCACATCTGGTTTGGAGAGTTCATGTAAAAAGTTCAACAAGTACAAAAACAAATGAATGTTAGCAATTGGCAATTTGGAAAGAATACCACAAGATTTTGCACTTTGAGAGGAAACCGGATCTGGTTTCTGAATGGTCTCTTTTGTGGATTCTGAGGTTGTGAGGTCTCCGTCTCCACTGAGAACACTGGTATGGGATGTTTCCACGCTATATTCTGCTTCAGACTCATCAGCTTGAGAGTTACGTTCAACGTCACCGTCAGTTTCCGTCCCGGTTTCCGAAACAGTTTCGTTTTGTGGTTCGGTTTCGGTTTCGGTTTCGGTTTCGGTTTCAAGAGTGGTTTCAAGAGTGGTTTCGGATTTTTCATTAACCAGTACTTTTCCGGTCTCTTGTTTCAAATCTTCATTCACATCAGCTGTGATAAGACCATTCTCAAGATTCGCCAACCATCTTTTAAGAACCATTGCAGCATCATATGAATTTGCAGCACTTTCATCGTTAGTATCCTCATCAAGAATTTTACAGTCGGAAAATTCAAACCGGTCAAGACCTTGTTCCTTGATTTTTTGTTCGATACTCTTAATTTTTTTGATAGAACCATTGATTCTGAAAATCCCTTCAACATGTTCATTATCAATGATGAACTTGCAGCACTTTTGAACCAAGGTAGGAACCACAAGCTCGAGTGGTTCGTTAAGACCAGTTTCACTTGTAGTGAGCTCCATACGGACATGTGTTTGTCTCAGCACATTAGCGAGCTTGTAAAAATGATTTGACTGACCTGGAACTGCTGTAGCAGGTAAAGTCAAAGTAGCACGTCGGCTTGACGCTGAAACATCAACTGTGGGACTTGAAATCGACAATCTTTTCAGTGTTCGGTCACTTGAGAGTGAACGGAAAACCGGTCTTTTGGATACTGGGGCTGGCTCCATACTGCTAACAGAAGTTTGTCTCTTCTCAGATGGTAGAATCACAGTTGTCATCTCTAAAACAGAATCCTAATGAAGCGTTTCAGATTTAATCGTATTTCTAAAATGAAAAAAAAACTAGTGCCCAAAAGGCAGATTTGTTGCGCTTGCTAGAGATAAGAGTTTCCGGATTCGTGTGTTGCTGAACCTTCTATGTTTTTTCCTGTTATGAAGGTACTGTCTGTTTTCAACTTTTGAAGTTCAGAGTTGAAAACCTTTTGATCGCTGAAAATCAGATCAACTTTAGACTAGTTTCAGCTCGTACTCTTTCACTAGACTAAATCACAAAACTAAAAATTCTCGGTTGTGGATATCAACGTAAACATAACATACGATACTACGGAAACCACTCCTTTAAAATATGCGCACAAGCGCTTGAGACGCAGGGCGACGCGTGATGGAGCGCGATACTATTGTTTCAAGGTGTTAACTAATGCAGATAAACAATTTGTTCACTTCCCCTGTCAGATTAAACTCTCACAAATGCGCGGCGTAGCGCGTCTATGGATGTTGTTTTCGTGCCGCAGTACATCGTCCGTAAGACCGTGTAGCGTCGCGCAATAGACATAGCGTTGCGGGGGAAGGGGTAAAAAACTTGAGTTTATGCACTCAACTGACGCATCGCGCGCAAGAGGGCGAAAAAAAACTGAGTGACGTAAGCGGTACAACAACGACGCGACTGTTAGGACGGTTGCGTCGACGCGTCGACGCGTCGACGTCTAGTGTTACCCTCTCTCGACCTGGAACAGAAGCAAAATGAATTGATAGTGTTATTTTATAGAAACAAAAAAAAAAAGAGGGAACAAAATGTAACAATAAATATATACTCCTATCTGAGTTATCTGAGACCCAATTCATTTGGCAGGTTTACCGCATCTGCAATTTCCTATCTATTGCTTCTGTTTATGCCTTTATTTCCATTGACAGACAAACTCTTCCCCTGCACAACCCTTTAATTTCACGTGCCCCAAATGTCGGCAGAGAACTTATACTCCGCCGTTTACTCGGGGGTGCCCGTTTACGAGTTCATAAACCCCAAAACGTCGGTCATGCGACGAAAAAAGGATGATTGGATTAATGCGACACATATTTTGAAAGTTGCAAACTTTCCAAAGGCAAAACGTACGAGAATTCTTGAACGAGACGTTCAACAAGGAGTTCATGAGAAGGTTCAGGGTGGCTATGGAAAGTATCAAGGTACCTGGGTGCCTATGGATCGTGCAATTGAGATTGCTGCGGAGTTCAATGTATCAGCGGAATTGAAACCACTGTTTGACTATCGCTCTTCAGGCGGTGCCAGCACGCCGCCTCCAGCTCCTAAACATCACCACGCCACTAGTGGTGGGGCCAAGAAGGCTCGCGCGGCAGCTGCTGCTGCCAAAGAGTTGAAAAAGAATGGAAGCTTAGTGGCGAGTATCACTGGTTCAGTTTCAACTGAAAAAAGCGTAGGACCAGGAAGAAGAAGAACGTTAAAGGCCCCAAAACCAGTACCAGCACAGCGCCAACAGTCACAACCACAGTCACAACTACCACCATCACAACAGCGACAATCTATAGCGGTGACAGCATCAAGAGCATCCACACAGACAGCAGTGGAAAGCGATTTTGACTCAGAATTTGACGATAGTGACTCGTTATCGGGTGATGTCAAACAAGACACACCTGTGACTGCTATGATAAGCGAAGGTGGTGGACGAGTTGATGAGCAGAATGATTCTTCGTCGCCTAGCGATTTCATGAGTGACGATGACCTTGATAATGCACTCCAGCAGACACAATCTATAGGACACAACGGTTCTGATAATAATCACAGATCAATCGGTGACTCACAAAACCTTCAAAATCACCAGAATCACTATAATAATGCGCATCATTCATATCAATTTTCAAGAACCCAAGCTCAAACAGCATCACAAACGACGGTTAGTGCACAAAATTCGATATCATCATCTCAAAGGACACAGGAATGGTTTGATTCCAAGAAATCTCACACACAAAAACTTCTTGAATATTTCTTGTCAACTGAAGATAGTGTTAATACAAGTGCGAAAATCCCAGATTTCATAAACGATCCTACGAGTGGGTTTGATGTAAATCAAGCGATTGACAGAGATGGGAATACGACATTCCATTGGGCCTGT
Source organism: Ogataea neopini (assembly GCA_030578575.1). Lineage (NCBI taxonomy): Eukaryota > Fungi > Ascomycota > Pichiomycetes > Pichiales > Pichiaceae > Ogataea > Ogataea neopini. The sequence continues at coordinate 171,770 of JAJMSO010000001.1, forward strand.
GCGATGGGAGATTTACGTATGTGCGATGCTCTGTTGACCAGAGGTTGTAATTCACGTGCATTGAACAACGAAGGTCAAGTTCCGATAATGAGATCTGTTTTGTACACGAACTCATACACTAGAAGATCATTTGCCAAATTGCTTGATCTCTTGAGAGACTCGTTGTTGGACTCAGATAGTCGTGGAAGAACAATCTTGCATCATATTGGATTTTCAACTAATTCAACAAACAACCAGCCATCAGCGAGGTATTACACAGAGATTTTACTCACCAAAATTGCTGAAACTGTTCAACCAATGGAGAGAATAATCAATTTCATTAATCAACAGGATCTTGATGGAAACACAGCACTTCATATCATGAGTCATAACAGTGCTAACAAATGTATCAGAGTGTTGCTTGGATATAATGCAAGAGTTGATATTCCAAACAACAGAAACGAATTTGTTAGTGATTATTTCTATAATACTAGCGCATTTGAAACTGCAATGAATCCAGCATATCTTGGAGTCAACTCGTTTGTCGGATCTCATAGATCAAATGTTGACTCATTCAACCATATGAGACCTTTTGTTCCATCATTGAACTATCATAACGCCTCGTTTACTCAACAGTTTTCGTTGTTGAATGCTTCTAACTATCTCACCGTTCCTCATTATTCAGAGGCGGCGATGCAAGTCAGTCAAAAATCAGGACAGTTTTTGGAGAAATTGGGTGAACTTTCAAATGCTTTTGACACTGAGTTACATCAAAGGGATAGTGATATTAAAGAGTTGAGTTCAATTCTCAGCCAAATGGACTCAGATGTTAAAAAGACCGAAGGAGACATCAATCAAATTGTTGAGTCTGTTTTGAAAGAACGTGCTAGAACTGAGACAGGAGAATTCGTTGATTTCGATGCTAGTCTAGCCATGATTAAGGAAGAATTGAAGACTGTTGAAGAAGAATATTTGGATAAGACCAAGATGTTGAAGAAGTTGATTGAAAGATCCCAGGCCAAAGATCTTGCTCTTGTCGTTCAGCAATTTGAGACTGCGAAATTAAAACAACTGGATGTTGAGAAAGAAGTAGAGTTGAAACCTTTGGAGCTTACCAAAGAGAATTTGAGGCTTGTTTTGAAACTTGTTGCGCTACAACTGACCAGAAAGGAGGCTGTTGATGAATTAGTGGGTATGTATGCGGATGCTTCAGAAAACACAGAGACTATCGCTAGCTATAGAAGGCTTGTTTCTGGGTTATCGAACGTTCCAATTGATGAGGTCGATGAGAGTTTGAATGATATAGAGGAGTGTTTGAAGAGTGAGGATTTTTGAGGAGGAGGGGTGTATAATATACGATGAGCAATAACAAGCAGAGCGAGTTGGCTCTGTTTGCGTGCTTGACTGTGCGAGTGTCAAAATTTCATAGTGACAATGTATTTGTATCGGCGACGAATGTCTTGTAAGAATCAATGTAGGAGATGGAATGTGAGGAGATGAAAATTTTAATAAATTGGTATATTTATTTGAATTGGAGCGATGTGAGGTGGAGCGGTGGAGGGTTGTTTAGCACACAGTCGATAGGAGGACGGTCGTACAGGAGTGGTGATTTCTTATTGAACGGATGAATGTGTACATTGGAACCACAAAACAGGTACATTTTGGACCAAAATCATGCCGCAGTCAGGTGACAGATGATCACGTGACCGAGGCTTACGACAAAAAAATATCTCGTTTAAATTATAATTATATTTATTTGACGTGGACATACGTCAGCTTTAGTTCACAACTCAGGCTACCGTAACCGATAATGACACTTGCCGCTATTGAGCCTCGGGAAATAAAGCTATGTGTGCCAATTGGTGGTACGGACGGGCACCTGTCTGCCATTTTAACGTGTCCCCCTTCGAGTTTCATGGATGCGCATGCTCATGATCTAGTTCCAGCGACCAACAGACTCGCCATAATTGTGCATGGCAATGGTGGACACAAGAACTACTGTTACCATGTACCTCTTGCTCGTGAGCTGAGTGAGCGTCTAGGGATTTTTGCTGTCAGATTTGATTTTAGAGGCTGTGGAGAGTCAACAACTACAAAAGAAGGACGTCTTTTGGAGAACGATGTGCAAGATTTGGACACTGTCGTGAGATTTTTTGAGAGGGGTGGATACGAAGGCGTTAGAATGAAAGTGGATGTGATTGTGGCGCATTCTCGTGGTTCTTTGGCCATGTTCAACTGGTGTATTAGAGCTCAGAGACACGGTAGTAGTCGTGTTCCACATCTGATCAACTGTGCCGGACGGTATGATGGGACTGGATTGAAGCGCAGAATAGACGAGAAACACCCTGGCTGGCGTGAGCATGGTGGTCATTTCATGCCGGGCTTTGTTGGAGGGAAATTTTGTGATAAAATTTGGGTTCCAGAGGCAGAAACTATGAGTTTGGTGCAAGAAAATATGGATAAACTGGCTGATTTGGATCCTTTGGTGGATGTTCTAAGTATTTACGGTGGCGAGGATACTGTTATACCTACTGAAGATGCATTTTCCTTTGAAAAAGTATTGGGAGCGCGAGGAAAATTAGTGTTTATCGAAGGTGCGGATCATAATTACCACGGGACGAAAGTGTATGGAGACGGAGAAACAGTGACGGTTGGCGGGCGGGAGCTGCCTTTGCACCGGAGGAAACGCGTGGTTGATTACGGGGCAGATGTCGTTTCGATGGTGCTGGAATGGCTGGGTCCTATGGCTACACATAGACGGTTTTACGAGAACACAAAACAGATAGATGGACTGAGTCGGTGGATAGAAGTCGACGGAATCAGCAATTTCCGTGACGTGGGAGGTTGGAAGACGGTGAATGGTGGGTTTGTCAAGCCGCGTCGAGTGTTTAGATGTGCGAACCCTGCCAAAGTGACTGCCAAAGGTCTTCTGGAGCTGGAGAAGCTGGGAATCAAGGCGATCTTTGATCTCAGATCGAAGGAAGAGAGACAAGATGACGGATATTTACAAGTTCCAGGCGCAGTCAACATTCATTGTCCAATGTTTGACGAGAGCTTATCTCCTGCTGACAGCATGAAACATTACTCGAATCTGCTATCGTGCTGGTCGACGTATGTTGATGTTTACAAGGACGCAGTCAGGGCTGGCGGAGAGAGCATATTGAGGATCTCTAAGTTCATTGAAGAAAATCCGGACTCTGCTATACTGTACCATTGCACTGCCGGGAAAGATCGTACGGGAGTTGTCAGCATGATGCTGTTGCTGGCGGCTGGTGTTGAGTCGTGGGTGGTAGCCCGGGAGTACGAGCTGACGACGACTGGGTTGGTTCCAGACAGGGAGAGTATACGGCGGAAGTTTCTGGGCAGTGTCGGGAGAATCTCCGATCCGAAAGCGAAGCAGGAATGGACGGCGATGGCAAGCAGGGGTCGTGAAAACTGGTCGTTGGAAGAGGATGGATTCGAGAACCTGATGAGCAGTCGCTATGAAGCGATGATGGGTATGATCGAGTGGGTAGAGGGGCAGGACGGAGAAGGGGGGAGGTTGTTGGAAAAGGTGAGGGGGTGTGTCGCGTCGCTGACGACGGATGACGGCAAATAAGGAGCGAAGCGAGTCATTCGTTTGTTGGTCGGGTGCCATCCAGCAGGTGGAGATCACTCGTGGAGATACTTCCCCGCAAAATTTGCGGGGCCGATTTTTTCCCGATTAGCGCGATTTGTGTTTTTCAGGCACGTGAAATCTCCTGGATCTCAGATCTGTCAGATCTGAGAGGAGCACGACTCGCTCTGTCGCTGGACGGTCCCGATACTGGTGTAAGGAATCGACCAGCTTATTGCGTGGGTTGATGCATGGGTATTTCCCGGTGCGAGCTAGCTGTAACGACGCGGAACGACCTGGAACGACACGTTTCGGTCGTAGCTCGTTGTGCGTCGTTCGTCGCTGAAAAATTTCATTTCAAATTTTTCATGCGGCGCAAAATTTTTCTCGAGCCTCGGTGACTAATCTCTGAATTTTAGTGGTCAGAGACATATTTAAATAATAATAACAAGTACGCAAACTACACGTCTTCTGGACAGACCTCTTCAAACACGGCAAAATGTTCAAAAGATCGGTAGTTCTTTTCCAACAGCAAGCTAAAGGACAGTGGGCACGTATGCTCAAGGATCCTTCTGCTAAATATACCAGATTTAAAGGTGTTGACCTCCCGGACAGACAATGGCCTAACAAAGTGATCGAGAAGGCTCCAAGATGGCTTTCCACGGACTTAAGAGATGGTAACCAATCTTTACCAGATCCTATGTCTGTTGAGCAAAAGAAGGAATATTTCCATAAACTCATGGAGATTGGATTCAAGGAGATCGAAGTTGCTTTCCCATCTGCTTCCCAGACCGACTTTGACTTCACCAGATACGCTGTCGAAAACGCTCCTTCTGACGTTGCCATCCAGGCCCTTGTTCAGTCCAGAGAACACTTGATCCGCCGCACTGTTGAGGCACTCCAAGGTGCTCCTCATGCTATCATTCACACTTATTTGGCAACCTCCGACATGTTCCGTGACATCGTCTTTGGAATGTCTCAAGAAGAGGCTATCAAGAAGGCTGTTGAAACCGCTAAATTTGTTCGTTCCATTACCAAAGACGACCCAAAGATGGCCGGTACTAAATGGTCTTATCAGTTCTCACCTGAATGTTTCAGTGACACTCCAATCGAATTCGCTCTAGAAATCTGTGAGGCAGTCAAGGCTGCCTGGGAACCAACTGTCGAGAACCCAATCATCTTCAACTTGCCTGCCACAGTCGAAGTGGCTGGTCCAAACGTTTACGCTGATCAAGTCGAGTATTTCTCGCGCCACATTTCCGAGCGTGAAAAATGTATTCTCTCATTGCACTGCCACAACGACCGTGGCTGTGGTGTCGCTGCTACTGAACTTGGTTTACTTGCCGGTGCTGACAGAGTCGAAGGTTGTCTTTTCGGTAACGGTGAACGTACCGGTAATGTCGACCTTGTGACTGTTGCGCTCAACATGTACACCGATGGTGTTTCCCCAGAACTTGATTTCTCTGATATGGAGTCTGTTATTGATGTCGTCGAAAAGGGTAACAAGATCCCAATTCACCCACGTGCTCCTTACGGAGGTTCTCTTGTTGTCTCTGCATTCTCTGGCTCTCACCAAGATGCAATCAAGAAGGGTTTCGCTAAACAAGCAGAGAGAGAAGCTAAAGGTGATAAACGTTGGATGATCCCATACCTCCCATTGGACCCACAAGATATCGGTAGAAGCTACGAAGCAGTCATCAGAGTCAACTCTCAATCCGGTAAGGGTGGTGCTGCTTGGGTTATTCAAAGAGCACTTGGCCTTGATCTCCCAAGAGCCATGCAAGTCGATTTCTCCAAGGTTGTTCAAGACACTGCTGATTCTCTCGGACGTGAACTTAAATCCGAAGAGATCATCGCTTTGTTGCAATCCCATTACAATGTTGATTCCGCTACAAACAATGAGGTTTCCGTCAAAGATTACACAGTTAACAAACAATCTGAATTTGTCACCACTTTGAAGACCGATTTGGTGGTGCAAGGATGTGAAAAGACCGTCGAAGGTACCGGAAATGGACCAATCTCATCATTTGTCGATGCAATCTCGAAAGCAACCGGTTTGAACCTTGAATTACATACATACTCTGAGCACTCTGTCGGTAAAGGTTCTGACACCAAGGCTGCTACCTATGTGTTGCTTTCAGCTGATGGTATTCAACAATGGGGTATTGGTATTCATGAATCGATTACTCGCGCATCGATCAACTCCATCGTTGCTTCAGTGAATAACATTCTCAAGTCACGTGAAGTGGTGGAGAAGAAGGCTCAAGCTGCTGCTTAAACGACTGAACATCAAGTCGTGCAAGTCTTGCTAGTCTGAGTATCTTGTTTGGATAACGATGAGTGAACTGAACGAGGATCTCAAGTGCTGCATGGGTGTAGTATTTATTAGTTTGTACGTGAATTACTTTGTGTTATATGGGACGATCAACGGCGAGCAACGCGAGAAGAGCGAGTCGTGCTTGCCGTGCTGGTCGATTGTAGCAAATATCAAGCAAAGTCAACCGACTCTTCGGAGAGACGAAAAAAAATAAAGTCAGGTCACGTGACTGTCCGCGCAGTTCGGGACGGCCAGTCAGTCAGGATGACTTGCGGAAACGCGGTCGTCTGTCATCTTGTCGGATACTCCCAACCGTCCGTACAAACAGGTGGTTCCTCACCCACATACTCCTGGTCTCGAATCACCTTACCCACAAGCCAATATGATCCATGACCGTCAAAAAACCTTACCCATCTATCTAATTTCCTTCTAGCCTCTTGCTCGTCCAATCCACGTAAATCCCACGTCCATTGATCCTTGCGCGCAAAACAACCATTAACAAACAGCCTCGACCGATCTGCACCGGCAAAAACATGGTATGTGGCACCAGGTCCATACATGGTGTCTCTTGCGGCAGTCACGTCGTAAACAAGACCGTCTATGGCGACATAAACGGGGAGCGAAGCGTCTGTTCCATCATACTGAGTAAGTTCAGCGTCTGAAAATGTCTTTTGAGGCGTAAGGAGGTGTGTATAGTATCGATAATTGATGTATTTTGGAGGAATCTGTTTGTTCCACAGTGGTGTATTGGTGAAGAAGTATGATAACAGTATGGATACAAGGGCCATTCCAAGTGACATTCTCAAGATATCTACAGGTCCGAACTTTGTTCGTGATGGTGATGGCATTTTGATATGATGACGTAATTGGAAGGGAGGCGTAATACAATTGTTATGTAGCTAGTGTCTATGAAGTTTCGTGAACCATCTCATTATGGAGGGTTTATTTCTCGCCATCCCGATTCGAGGGGTTTTTCAAAAATCTCGAAATTTTTCAGTATAAATTGATGAAAATTTTCCAACTTTGATTTTACGTTAACTTAATGTTCCTCTCCTTTCTTTGTACCAAACCATCTTTCTAGACAGTACGTCGAAAACTTTTTGTACCATGTTGTATGGTCCACTCCATAGTTTCGATCCGTGATTCATAGATGGTTAGATCGAAGTGATGTTAATAAGAACCCGTCTGGACTCGAAAGAGGCGGAAAGAGGGGTGTCAGATAACATGTACATACGAACGACCAAACAACGAGTGTAGAATGGTTCGCCTACCTCGTTGCCCAAGTCGACTCATCTGCGGGGATGGAAATTTCCCCTAGTAATTTTAGTAAAATTTCTTCCGTGGATATGCTAGTCGTAGTTCATTCATCCCGAAATAATCGTAGTCCTGCTACTTGGTCGGCACCGATAAAATAAACTACCTTTTTTTGCATTTTTCGCACCAGTTTTCGATGATTCGCACAACACGCCGATTGACTCGCTAAATGGTTCGCTTCGCTTGTCATTTGCTTGTCGCTACCGTATATTATCCACTATAAACCAATCTAACGCTCTTTGAGCAATTTGTTTCTCTTCTCTCTTCTCTTCAATCTCTCAACACGCTTTGCATGCATAACAGCAGCCAATCTCTCATAACGTTCAGCCTCTTCCTTCTTGGCACGTTTTTCCTTGATCGCTTCAATACGAGCTTTACGTTCAGCTTCTTTCTCCTCTTTCATTTCTTTGAGTTTTTGCTTCAACTGTTCATCTTTCTTTCTCTGTTCTTGCTTCTTCTCCCAACTCGATTTCACCCCCAGAGACTTGACTCTGAACGCCTTTTTGGACACTTTCCAAGATTTTCCTGCGAATTGTTAGTAATTATTTGCTATAATTTGGTAAAAGTTATACTCACCGCTCACTCTTGGACCTTGACCAGGATCTTTTGATAAAATGCTTTGATCGACTTCGCTCTTTGACGTTCCTTCGGAAGCCTCCTCCCGCCGCGTCGTTTCTGCCATCTTGTGTAACTTAAGACTATTGGAGGTTTGACTAACGTTGGTTTATTAAGAGTTTTGTTATATTTGAGATAATTTATCAGAGATAAAATTTTCAGATCCTAGTGAAAAAAAAAAAAAAAAAAATTGCACAGCCGGGATCTTGGGGAAGCTGCTTTTACGAACTATACGAAACAATCAATTGACCAGTTGATGGGGGTAAAGCGAGTTGTTTACCCTAAGATGTTTATTAGTCACACACTGCTTGCATCTCTTGTGCTTGTCTCACCCTGATCAAATGTCTAGCCGCGATAGGCTGGTACACATATTAGTCCTTCCACAGACAGTTGAAATCCCTCATAGACACTACAAATGATCACTTATAGCCTATTCCGCTTTACTTACTTCTCGTTTTACTCATTTGTTGTTTTGCTTGTAATTGTTCGTTATCTGGTCGTTATTTACAAGCGACTTGTTAGATTAGTCTCGTCCTTCACAATAAAGTATTACATAAGCAAGAAATCACCATCGCTCGTAACCCATCTCTGGTGGCAAAATATCTTTTTGAGAAACAAAGAAAATAAACCATCAACCATCATCAACCAAACCTCAATCTATAGATTAACACAACCGAAGATGTCTAGAGAAGCTCCATTGAAGGCTGAAAAAGACTTTTCCGAAACATTGGACGAACAGTTTCCACAGATCGATGCGCTGGCGCAGAAGGATTACCGGCCAGCAGTTGAAAAACTGCTGCTGTTAGAGAAGCAAACAAGACAAGCCTCTGACTTGGCTTCTTGTAAGCGGATCATGACAAAGCTCGTTGATTTGATTGCAGAACATAAAGACTGGGCCCTATTGAATGAACAAATGACATTGTTATCCAAAAAACAAGGTCAATTGAAAGATGCAGTGAAATCTCTTGTTCAACAGATTATGACCCATTTGGACGAAATTACAGATTTGGAAGTCAAAATCGAAACAATCAACACCATTAGAACGATCACAGAGAATAAGTTGTTTGTTGAGATCGAAAGAGCAAGAGCTACTAAGATTTTATCTGACATCTTACTCAATCAAAAGAATGATTTAGATACTGCATGCGAGATCTTGTGTGAATTACAAGTGGAAACATATGGATCGATGGAAATTGAGGAGAAGATAGAGTTTATTTTGAATCAAATGACTTTGAGTAACAAAAAGGGTGATTTCCAGATGTCAAAGATTTTATCTAGAAAGATTCTCGTGAAATCACTAGAGAAATACGCTGATCGCAAACAAGAATATTACAGATTGATGATTGAGATTGCTTTGGATGAGAACGATTACATCAATTTGGTTAAGTATTACTTGGCTATCTATGAGATTCCAAAAATCAAAGGTGACAAGATTGAATCCCTCAAAGCTCTCAAAAAAATCGTTTATTACATTGTTCTTTCAGCCTATTCTAATTTACAAAATGATCTCATTTCAAGAGTGAAAATTGACAAAAACTTGGATAAACTTCCTACCGAAAAGAACATAATCAAATCTTTCACGACCGAAGAGTTGATCAGTTGGAAACAGTTTGAAACAAATTTTGGTCAAGAGTTGTTCCAAGACGAAACATTTGACCAATCCAAAGAAAAGGGTAAGCTTCACTACAAAGATCTGCAAAAAAGAGTGATTGAGTACAATCTTCGGGTTGTTTCGAAATATTATTCCACCATAAAACTTGTCAGACTTTGCGAACTCCTTCAATTGGATCAAGAAGCTGTGGAACTTAATATTATTGAGCTTGTCAATAATGGAGTCATATATGCCAAGATCAACAGACCTTTGAAGATAGTAAACTTCATCAAACCAAAGAGCGAGAACGAGCTTTTGAATGAATGGAGTTCCAACATTGATGAATTGTTACAAGGAATCGAAACCATAGAACACCTTATCAACAAAGAGGAGATGATGTATGCTGCTAAAGCGAAATAATTATGTTTTAATTTGAAAAATTTAGCATAACCTATTGTAAATCTCTTTGAGTTTGTAATTCCATTTCCTTACGTTTTCTTGCACTTTCCACTAAATTGTTCCACCTTTCTTTAAGTTTGACAATTTGATTTTCAAGAACTATTCTTTCTCTTTCCAAATTTGAATTTTTCGATTGTAATTCTTGGATGACCTTCTTCAAATTTGATACTTCATCAGGTTGGTCTTCTTCATTTGGTGGTTCACGGAAATCTTCCTTCTTCAACAGGTCTGTGAGTTCTTTCAAGAAATCGTGATTAGCTACCAGCTCACTATAATAAACCAAATTCAAGTTTGTTAAGATATCATTTTTGGCCTTTGATTCTTCGAGAGTTTGTTGTTTCGAGGATTTTTCCTTGAAATTTATTAGTTGAAGGTCATGTTCTAACTCATTGATCTTTTTTTGTTCGATGAATCTTATTTTGTTGATACCTAAATCTGTGTTGAGGTTTTTTATCATGAGTAGATTGATCTTATCAATGAGAGCAGCGACCGCGCGGTCGTTATCAGCGGGTAACTGAGCAGGAACAATTGGTTTCTGTTGTTTTTGTTGTTCTGTTTCTGCCTGTTGTTGAGTTTGTTGCTGTTGAATCTTCAACTCTCTAACTTCCTTGGCCTGTAAAAGTATCCTTAGTTGTTCAACTCTATTTTTTATTTGATTGCTTAGCGTTTCGAGGGTTCCAATTGTATTGAAATGGTTTGAATGTTGTTCAGTTTTAATTCTGTCAATGATGGATGTGAGCATGTTGATTGAAGTCTCGTGATGGGCAATTGATTTTGCAAGGTCATTTCTAAGCATGGCTTTTTCAGCATCATGTTCCGATTCGTAGACCTGGGGGGTGAAGGGGTGAGTGGTCAGCATTAGAGCGCCTAAAAATTAGGAAAATAAACTTACCTCTGACAAGCCATACATTGTGAGATTTGAACTGTAGATGGTTTGTCACTTATCAAGAGAGAGTGCAACAGAGAAGGAGGGAGTTTGTGTGGTGACTTTTTATCTATTTAATTTCCCCATAAAAAAATAGAGCACTTGTGGTGTAAGGGTGTTTATTCGTCTCGTAAATCATCAGGATGAGCTCTCGTAAAGCAAAATAAGCAAAAAAATATAAGCACACGCAACAATTGATAAACGCTTTGTTTGATCAATTTCATCAACAAATAAGTTATCGTTGCGCTGAAGCAGTGCTCGGTGCTTACTTTGAGCTGATTGAACGGGCTTGTTCTTGGTCTGGTCAGGTGATCTCACTATAGCGGGCAATAAGGGATGACCACTGCTATTGAAATTCCATATGAGGAGAACATTTCTCTTCAAAGGTTTTGGGATTTGGCAAATGACCTGTTCAACACTAAAGTTTTTTATGATGAGACGACAAATGAATATTACACAAAATGCATAAAGAAGTTACGAAACTTCAAAGTATCTGTTTCTGAATCCGAAGAGAATGATGAGCAGACAAAAGATATTGAAAGTGGTGAAGGTGGGATTGAAGGGACTGAAAGTGAGAGTTTCAAATGTACGGAAGACGAGATCAATACGCTGTTAGTGAGCTATTTAACGCTTGTTTCTAATTATTGTGATAGATTGACTGGTCCTGAAACTGAAGACCAATTCTACCAACAAGTATCGAAATTTGTGATTGAATTAGCTGACTACCAACAAAATCTGGAATTTTGTGTCCGAAAATTGCTTTCATTATTGACCTACTGTGTTGAAACAAATAGTACAAATTTGGGCTTTGATCAAGATACACTAAATGGCGAATTGAAAGCACAAATTGAGACTTCAATATCAACCAACGAGAAACTGATCAAAATTATTGGATGGATTCTGATCATCAACTATCAATCTGATGAGGAGGAGGTCATGAGAATTCTATTAAGTTTTCAAGGGTTTGAAACTGTTTCTGGAGTTCTATCCAACTATTCAAGACTGTCACAAAATTCAAATGAAAAAGATCCATATATTTCAACGTATTCGAATTATCTAGAATTACTTTTTGAGATGTGCAAGAAGAACGAGTTTTCATCCAAAGAACTGTCATATGTTGATATTGAATTCGTCAAATTCTTGTTCAAGAATTTAGAAGTCACAACACGTGAAGAGAATGAAGTAAATTTTCTGAAATTCAAACTGCTCTTGATTTTGAACGAGCAATTTATGGTTTGTCATTATTCTTCTGTGATGAATAATGATGCACAATTGAATGAGAACACGTTTTTCCTTACCATGACTGAAAATAACAACTTATTTCAAAATTTTAGCGAAGCTTTGATCTTGAATTTCAATAGAGAAGAAGATCACGTTATTCAAATTCTTATATTGAAAGTGTTCTATCTGGTTTTCACAACTTCAAATACTTGTCAGCGGTTTTATATCAATGATCTGAAAGTTATCATTGATATTATCATACGTGAATTATTCAATCTTTCAATTGTCAAGGACGAATCACTGATCAACACTTACTTAAGAGTGTTGTATCCAATGCTGTTATTTTCAAGCTTGAAAGACGAGAGATACAAAGTCGATAATCTGTTGGACGTTCTGAAATATCTGTACACTGCTGAACAGACAACTGGGGTGACTAAAAGATTGGCAGACAGATGTCTTGTACTTGAATTTTTCAAAGACAAAGAAGGTGAGCCTGTGGTTCCTGAGCCTCCTGTTAGTCTGAGACAGACAGTTTTGAGACACGATTCCTCGCAGTCATCAATTGTTAGTGAATTGGAGATATTCAGCGAGCCACCGTCACCTTCGAATCAATTGTTAGATCGAGCACGTAGCAATTCGTCATCTTCATCGCTGGAGTTTAAAGTTGGTCGCAAGTCGAAGAAACTTCCGCCGCCGCCACCACCACCACCGAGGAGGTTGGGTAATGGGAGTGAGTTGTCTCTGAGTAGGTCGAAGGCTACTAGATGAGCGAATGACGAGAACCGAACTGCGAGGAATGAGTTCATGGTTGGGGATAAGTAATGGGATTAGGAATATAGACAGGCGACAAATGACAAATCACGAGAAACACGTTTGGTTGGTGAGTTCAGTAATCGTAAATGAGTAGAATTGTGATTCATGAGTCTCGGTGAGTCGTTTCGCTCTCTCATCTGCTTTGGTGTGGTTCGCACATTTTAGGCTACTGAAAAAATTAATTTATTTATTACTCATTGATTGCTAAAAGATTCCAACCAAAAGCTGTTCAGCAACCACATCGAAGACACCACACCATCTCCTCATGATAACGAGTCGACTTACATTACGTCCGCTAAGGGGCTGTCGAATTGGATTCCGGGGACTACCAGTAGTTTATGGTAGATGGAATCATACAACCAGCAAAGTGCAACAAGACTTTGAAAAGAGACTTGATGAGGGACATGTTATGAGATCATCGGTGGAGAGTTTGATTCAAAAAATGGCTGACAATCCGTTACCGACAATTTCGCTGAACGATTTGCTGAAATTCAATTCCTCGGCCTCTCATCACAGCAAATCTCTGATGTTAATTGAGAATGCAAATGAAACGCTAGAAGATTTGTTGGTTTTGGTGGCTAAAAGATTACAGGAGTTTATGAAACTGCCATACATTGTTGTTTTGAATCCCAAAATTGGTGAAATTTACAATGCTTATCTAGAGACATTACAAGTTTTACTTGAATTCATTAGTTCGTGTGATCCGGAGTTGACTATTGGTACATACGATGAATTGGGTACTATTAGTCGCTTCAGGATTGACTCACTAGACCAGAATGAAAAGTTCATTGAAGTGCTGAAGAGAACAATCGATTTGCATACCGATAATTTGTCTATTCTGAGTGAGGGATTTGAGGAAATCTCCGGGTTGAGCCTGGTTGACGACAAGAATTTTCTGAATGATCATTTGAAGGAGAGAATTTTAATGAGACTTTTATCGAACCACCATATCCAACTAACGTCACAATTGATTCACGAAGGTGGAGATTTTGAAAAACTCAACAGTGTTGGAATAATTGAGAAAAACGTCAACGTTCTAGAGATTTTACAAAGGTCTCTGACGTTTGTCAATGATATGGCCTCGTTGAAGTACGACGAAAGAATTAAACTGCGTTTGACGAGTATGGTGATCAACAGTGATGAAACGACAACGACCAACACTGTTGATGACTTTTGTGACGCTGACGCTTTGGACCCATTAGTCTTCCCATACATTTCTGCACATATTGAATATGTTTTCAATGAGATTCTCAAGAACTCCACCCGAGCTCATATCGAAAACAAAGTGAGAGATCCAGTTGAAGCCCTGATTGTGGTTAATAAACCTGACGTTGAACGTCCGGGTCCTCAGTTTTATCATCTCGAAGTTAGAGTCACAGACAAAGGAGGCGGAATCAAGCCTGAAATCCTGGATAAGCTGTTTGAGTACTCTTTCACCACTTTTGATTCGGAAAACGTTGATGGAGATTCCTACAAGACTTTGAATAATACCGGCGGGAATCAGGCAAACATCATTGCCGGAATGGGGTATGGTCTCCCATTGAGTTTGACGTACAATAAGTTGTTCCATGGTGAGATTGACTTGAAGAGTGTTTATGGAGTGGGCACAACAGTTTATTTGAGGTGGTTGGGAGTTGATGCAAAGAAGCTGAGAAGTGAGACATGACGACTAACCACAAGCTAAGCGAGCTGCCCCCTGATTGAGCGAAGTGAGTGAATGTCAGTGACGACCCGCTTTGCTAGCTGTTTGACGTTCACGAATATTTAATACAAATTCTTATTACGCTATATACATTGTAACTATCCCCATTTGTTCGCGGATCGGGGTAGGGAAGTACCGCCTGCTTAGCAGACGACCCTCGGTCCTTGGCCCATGACTTGCACGACTCACACAATTCGTTTTGCTTGTATTGGCCTATAAAGTGCCCCCTCTTCTTGGAGCAAACGAGACATCCTGCGAGACCGAACTCAACAAACCGGCAGCCCTAGATCTCTTGATAGCCTTGGAAAGTTGCTTTTGTTTGGATCCTGTAAGTCCCGTGACTGAAGAGTGAAGAATACGACCGGATTGTGACAAATATTTTGACAAAAGCTGTGGAAGACAGTAAAAATCGAGTGGATTAATCTCTTTAGCATTGAATGACGATTTTTTGAGATACTCTGTTTTATTGTGGTGCATGATTTTCTTCTTGTAACGGATCTTGGCAATGGAAAAGTCAAAAGGATCATATGTTGTTTGGCCCTCAAACTGGTTGATCAGCGAACGATCGACTGTTAGTTGGGACTTAGATCTCATTTCTTGTTGTTGGTCTTTCATCTTGGAGAACACTGATTTGAAGGTGTTGTCTTGAAGGGTAGCTGTGGTGCTCGAGAAAGCGCGGCGGGCAAGACAAGTACCACCCATGGCAGCACGCACGGTCGATGTTCCAATCATTGTTTGGTGAGATGTAAAACTAAAACCATTCAATCTACACTTCACTCAGTTAGATATTTTTTTTTCCATGAGCGAAGTGAAAAAAATGCCTGAATGAATATATATAGCTTGTCTGTGAAAACACTGTCGAGTCGATCGGCGCGCCGGGTAACCAAACATTGCGTCGCACCGCTCTACATCGCGTACAGATAAATATTTATTTATCAAACTTCTTTACGGCTGGTCTTCGTTCACTTCACTCTCCATGACTGCCCCATCTGACCTTTGTGGCGTGTGTGAACGCAGCCAGGATACTGAATTGTCCTTGCAGGTTGACTGGATTGGCTGTGGAGTGTGTAAACGATGGTTCCATGCGAATTGCGTCAATCTCCATAGATCAGAGATCAGTTCGATCAGCGAGTTTCATTGTCCCGAATGTACGCCCAGAAACGGTCCATCGTTGCACCGTCGAACTTCTGCTCGTCAGAGGCGGAAAATTGACTACAAAGCGTTTAATGAGGGTGAGCAACCTAGAGAAATCGATCAACATCCTCATATAGCGAGATTTCAGCAGTTTGAAAACGAAAAACCATTACGAGACTTGATTTACATTGTTGACCCTTCGACCGACGCCAACGAAGACGGGATCATTGATGATAAGGTGATATCGGACATTATTGCCCGCACACAGCTGCGCAAGCCCATTCTAGTTCCAATGTGTAACCCAAGTGTCTGTAAGCCCAAGCCATACTACAAGATGGACTTCAAGTTCCCTAAACTAACCGTGTCACAGATAACAGAACAAGTTGGAGATGACAAACCATTACCTGTGATGGATGTTCTTACACAAAATAATGCTCCAAACTGGACAATGGCCCGGTGGAGAGATTATTTTAACTCTAATGCTCAAGATAGAGATAGAATCAGAAATGTGATTAGTCTGGAAGTTTCCCAGACTCCGCTCAATGAACTTATCAAGCTGCCACAATGTGTTTTGGACATCGATATTGTTGGTCGGATTTTCTCTGATTATAAAACAGAACTTGATGAAACTCAAAAACCAAAGGTGAGCAAGTATATTCTCATGTCGGTAGAAAATTCATTCACAGACTTCCATATTGACTTTGGTGGAACTTCTGTTTACTACACAATTTTACAAGGAAGTAAACAGTTCTTGATGTTCCCACCAACTAAGAAAAATCTTGTGCAATACGAAAAATGGTGTCTTTCAGATTCCCAAAATTCCACTTGGTTTGGTGATCTCGTACCGCATTTATCGAGTGCACAAATGTCCAGAGCATCAAAAGCTGATCAGACAGACCCTGCCTATCTCAACAATGGTATAAAAATTGACATCAACGCCGGAGACCTTCTCATATTACCATCGGGATGGATCCATTCAGTCTATACACCCTGCGATTCAGTTATAATTGGTGGTAATTTCCTCAATCTTTTCAGCCTTGAAAATCACCTTCAAGTATATCACATTGAAATCAACACCAAAGTCCCAGAGAGGTTCAAATTCCCAAATTTGATCAGAATTTTATGGTTGATTGGATGGTATTCAATGAAAAAGCACATCAATACTCTTGAATTGAGTTGTATTTCAAACTTACTACCGTTTTACAAGACCCAGCTTCAACAGATTAACGATACCGAGCGCATGAAAGACAAAAGTTACAAAAAGTTGGTTACAAAAATCAAGACGGCATTACCGATTAATGTAATTGGTAAGCCAGAAGTTTTCGTTAGGGACTTTGAAGCCTGGCTGGATGGGGTACACATAAAGAGAGAGAACGACGAGCGCAGCGATTCACTCTCTGTCCGTTCGATTAAAAGAGTGAAAACGTGAGCAAGTCGTTTATTTTAATCATGGCGATATTAACATCTAATCAACATATATTAAACCAAAAACAAACTACAGGACCTGATCCATCAAGCCAAAATACGTAGACCAGAGGCAGGTGCACCGATAAGCGTCACCTTTGTAATGGCACAAACCTTGCCCTTCTCACTGGCGTGATACTTGGCACCAGTCAAAGCCTCAGTAACCGAAGGAGATCCCTTGTAAATCGGGGTGAAAGAATTAGCGCAGATATCGAAATCAGCATATGGATCAAAATCAATCTCAATTGCATCAGTTGAAATCGAATCAGATTTCGCCTTAATCTTATTAGCCTGCTCGGCTCTTGGACCTGAAGGTAAGATCGACAAGAATTCACTTGCAAAGTATGATGCTAAAGCATAATTCTTGTTCTTGAATGATTGGGTCATAGCAACCTGTAATGCATTGACTCTGTGTGCAGGTTGCAACTTTGGTTTGGTGAAATAAGCAGCCAACTCCAAGTTACGTTTCAGATCATCTTGTGGTAATGCTCTTCTTGCCAATTCAATCGATAAACCAAGAATGTACTCTTTGCAAACAGACAGAACCTCTTTACATTTTTCCTCCTCATCTTTACTGTAGACAACAAGTGTTGCAACAGTGTATATCAATTGTCTGAAAACAACAATAGCTTCTTCTAATTTGTTACCCTTGAAGAGTTTGAAACCTTCATGTAATTGAGTCTCCAAAAGTTCAAATCCAGGAACAAAAGGCAACGCCTTGTTGTCGCTCTCCTCGGCGTCCACTCTAACGTAGCTCTTGAGTGATGGTAAACCATCAACTGCTGGAATAGAGACCTTGTTGGCTTGATAAATCTCTAAGAAACGGCTTCTCAATGGCTCGAAATCAGCAATACCCAACTGTTTGTTCAACATTTGGGCGGCTGGCTCAAATGCACCAGCAGCAATATATCCAGCAGCACATTTAGAGTTACGAACCCATAAACCAGGTTCACCACTCAAAGCACCAACCTCTTCGACTTCGACATCATCAGCCTCCTCGTCGATGTCAACTTCAAGATCTTCATCACCCAAGTCCCAACCTTCGTCATCTTCAATAGGCTCAGCGTCCTCAAACAAGTTCTCATCATCAATAGCAGCAGATGAAGCAATCTTGTCATGAATTGATGGTTGTGGTTGATCGTCAATAGACAAACCTTCGAAGTTACCCAAAAGAGCTTGTTCGAAGTATGAAAGCGAAGCTTTTTGTAATGGCCAGGCATTGGTAGTCGCTGCCTTAACTTGAGGAACAGAACTTGCACCCTTAGTTTCTGGGATAACAATATCAGCCTCAGTTAAACCAGCATCAGACAGAATGGATTCGGCAATATCATCCAGGCCGTTAGTCTTAGCAGTAGCGTAGGCCAATGGAATAAGACCAGACTCGATGAAGTTGTTGATCTTCTTCTCAACAGAATTGAGATACAATGAATTCTGGAAAAGAGAAGATAAATCACCTCTGTTTTCAGCAATTTGTTCCATCTTGGTCAACTTTTCAACATCACCAGTAACCAAGTACAAGAATGAAAGTTTCTCAAGTTTTTTGAGTTGTTGATAAACCAACTCAACAATTGGAACGTTACCTTGAGACAAAGCTTCTTTACCGAGTTTCTCCCAAATCACAGGCTTGTTCAATTTCTTGGCCTCAGCAAGAGCGATATCCAAAGTATTACATTCGATGGCCAGCTCGAATCTGGTCTCTGGGTCCTCAACGAATTGCAATGCAATTTCAGGGTAACCCTTTTCTTGCAAATAGCCAATGATGTTTTGACCAACCAAATTTGATGTCTTGATGATTCTAAGAACCTCATTGAAATTCTTGTTAACCAATGCTCTCTTGAAACGGTATTCAGTTGGATCAATGGTAACGACTTCAACTTCACCCTTTCTGTTGAGACAGAAACAGTTCTTTCCTGAAACTTTGGTGATGTACAAAGTGTTTTCAAGAGTCTTGATTGTTCCGTTATCACCATTTAAAAATGCATACTTGATATGGTTTAAAGTAGAGTAAATCAACACTCCAGTATCATCCCAAGCAGCACTCTTGACTCTAATTGTCTCATGCATCGACATAACAGTCTCAAGCTTCTTGTTGGCAATAATGATAGTATGTTTCGACAACAATGCAACATATTGTCCGTCTGGTGACCATGCTGAATATTTAGCATTACTGATTTGAATCTTGGCCAACTCTTTCTTTTGTTGAACGTCATAATGAACGACTTCAGTTGGCTTGAGCAACAAAACAGTTCCTGGGCCAGCATAAAGAACGTCCTTGACAGCTGGATCCAATTCAATAACTTTAGTGACAGTATCTCTCAAATCTCTAACTTCAAGTTTGTGTGTAATCTTTGAGAAAGTAACGTATCTGTTACGAGCAATGAAACAAGCTGCTGTTGCATCTCCTTCACCCCTTGGACTTGGCTCCAAAGCACCGACAATTTCCTTTGGCAAATCAATGTAAGAGTAAGTGGCATTCTCATTCTCGCCAGCTTGAACCAAAAGTGAACGTTCGGCAGGATTGTACGAGATGTTTCTGATTTTGGTCCAGTTCTTGCTGATCTTGTTGAGCGACAACATTGGCAAAGAGACTTGCTGTTTGTCGAATTGGAATTGTTGGACTTGGTTCTCGTTATTAACGAAAAACAAATTGTTTTGGAAGATGGTGCTTGCTGGTCTTTCTCTGTCAAGTTTGAAAACCATAACACCAGAGTCATGACAAGTAGCAAACAAATTCATTGTTGGATGAGCCGCAATGAGCCAGAATCTATCATTTTCTCTCTTGAATTGTTTAACAGGAGTACGTTTGTTGAGGTCCCAAGTACGAATAGTTCTATCCTCACCAACAGAAATGATGAGGTCTTCAGTTGGATGGAACAAAACACATGGGACATTATTGGTATGGCCTCTACAACTGTCGACTTCCCAAGCACGAGTTTCACTCATTCTCCAAAGTTTGACAACACGATCGTCACCACCGGAAACAATCAATGGCAAAGTTGGGTGGAAAGTAGCCCAGTTGACACCCTTATCGTGACCTTCAAGAACGTACTTGACAACGGCATCGGTATTACCAAATATATCCTGTTGAGGAACTTGTTGTCTGTTGAATTGATCTTCATATGAACGCATTCCAAGACCACCTTGTGGCGCAGAGTGTTTCTTCTTGAGTCCTGAAATATCCCAAACACGAACGGTTTGATCGAGAGAAGCAGAGACGATCAAATCTTGATTTGGATGGAATTGAGCACACATAACATAATGATTGTGACCAGTCAAGCAGGCAATTTCTTGACGGTTTTGCCAGTTCCAAATACGAATAGTTTGATCATCAGAACAAGAGATAATCCATGGTAAGGTGTGGTGGAAGAAAACAGTTCTGACATAATCCAAGTGACCGTTAAGAGTGAAAAGACACTTACGGGTTTGTAAAGACCAGACCTTAACTGTATAATCATCACCACCAGAAACGAAAATTGGTTGAGTTGGATGGAAGTCGACTGTTCTGACCGGTCCATCGTGCTCCTCGAACCTGTCGATCAGCGTTCCCATACGGTAGTCCCAAAGTTGAATGGTGGACGAGTGTAAAGACACCAGAATCCATGGTCGCTTTGGATGGAAAGCCACTCCCTTAGCCCTGGAGGACTTGGATTCGAACTAGGAGACGTGTGTTAGTACGAATGACGGACGAACCAAGGTAGTCAAACGAGTCAAACAAGTCATGAGTGATCAATGTCCAATGATGAAAAAACAATCGCTCAAAACCATCGCCTCGCTTAACTTCACTTCGCTTGTTGTAAACACGGAGAAACGTGGGCCAATAAGACTCAATCATCTCTTGACAAACGGAACACTTACTTTTGTTAGCATCTTCATCTTGAGTAGCAGAAATGCCCAATGGTCCTGCTGCCTGTAGCTGTCTAACACAAAGAAATGGGTGAGAAAGTATGAATTGAGTTTTGTTTTAGGTAATTTTTAATTGATCTTGTTGTTCTTTTTTGGTTGACTGAGCTTTGAAAAAGTTCACGAAAGGACACCAAAGAGTGGGATTACATAATCAAATTTCTTGGATCGCGCGAAGACGTCGATTCAGGAACATTACCCGGACGAGAAGAATTGGTAGCAAGTGAGTCAAAGGGGTGATGAACACCAAGAAGTAATGTTGGAGTGTTTACAGAAGTAGTTGGTTGGCTCATTAGTGTCTCAATTGACTTGAAGTGCGTGAGTGGGTATATAAAATTAAGCAGTTTATTGGGGCTTACAGGGAATAGGTCAGTATCACAGGATGTCACTGGCTATAAATTTTCTTCAATGAATGTCATCCTTAGGAGATTACTTGTTTGGAAAGAGTAACAACTGTTTCGATGAATTAATATCAGATGACAAGAAGCAAACGACGCACTTTCTGATTGTTTCGTTTGTCAGCTGCTGGCCTATTCGTGAACGACTCGCTTTGCTAGCAGTATGTGGTGAGTCGTTCGCGTCGCTCGATTGTCGTGCACCACCCACTCATAAAATTTTTCGCTCAAATTTTCTTGACAAAAAATTCAATCGACAAGACAAACTACACATTCACTATCATAATTCCCCAACAATCCGTGGAAACCCCTACAGTAGACTGTCATTTCACGTCTACAAACGGACATTTCATAGGCCACAGCACTGAGTTACACGTTTCGGGGCTGTATACACCAGGATGTCGAGATTTTTTGCCACACAATACGAATCAGAAGGTTCGTCAGACGAAGAACTTTTGTCTTCTGAAGAGGAACTCTTGTCATCCTCCGGATCTGAAGCTGAATCCGGAAACGAAGACAGTGATTCTGAAGATGCTGATTCTATTGACGATGAAGATGATGACGATGATGAGGATTGGGATTCTGATGATTCCGATGATGAAGACTACGCCGCTGGTAAAGTCCGTGGTCCTTCTTACTTTTTGAAGAAAGATTTCCTCAAAAGTGGTTCCGGAGGAGCTGACAGCGACTCAGATAGCGAAGACGATGAAAAACGTGTCGTCAAGAGTGCAAAGGAGAAGTACTTGGAAGAAATTGCAAGCAGCGTCGATCAAATTGAAAACTTCAGTATGGTTGAAGACTGGCTCAAAATCTCAACTGAGTTTGACAAATTGTCTAAGTTGGTTGCCAAATATCCTCAATTCCATATTCCAGTTCCACGTTTGTACGTGAAGTCATTGGCAATTTTGGAAGATGCCATCTCTTCTTTCCAAGACAAGGACAACAAAAAGAAGTTGAACGCATCTGAGTCCAAGGCCCTCAATGTTATCAAACAACGTGTCCGTAAGGCAAGCAAGGACTTTGTTTCCGACTTGGAATTGTACAGAAAGGACCCAGAAGCCTACGAAAGTGGTGCTGCTCAAGCTGAGCAACAACGTGCCTCTGAAGCTGCTTCCAAAGCAAAGACTCCAGAAAGTGAAGATGCTGGAATCTTTACTGTTTTGCGCTCCATTATTGACACTCGTGGTAAGAGAAATGTGGATCATCACGAGCAAATCCAACAATTGGAAGAGCTTACCGAAAGAGCCAAGACGCCGTACCAATTGATTTCCATCTATTTGTTGTTGCTTCCTGTGAGATTTGATTTATTTGCTAAAGCTGCTTACATGCCAGTTGCTCAATGGAAGCTTGCTTTGCGTGACATGAACGCTTTCCTTGCTGTTTTGGAACAAAACCCTCAATATGCAGTTAGTGAAACAGCTCCACCAATTGATGAAATTGAAACTGAACCAGAAGCCGATGCTAACGGTGTTCGTCAAGTTATTGGTTCTGTTGCATCGCTTGTTGAACGTCTTGCCGATGAACTTACTTCACACCTTTTGGCTATCGACCCACACTCTGCCGAGTACGTTACAAGATTGCGTGATGAAACGGCCGTTTACACATTGCTTGTGCGTGCACAAGTTTATTACGAAAGAATCATTCGTGCTGATCAATACACTGAACCTGTTGGCGACCAATTGGCTCGTGTTATCTTGAAACGTTTGGATCACATTTATTTCAAACCATCCAAATTGATTTTGTTTGCTGAAGCATCTGCTTGGAAATCATTTGACGATAAATTGGATTCAAGAGTTTATACTAAGTACAATGCTGAATCAGGCCCACAAGGTGTTGAATACACCAACGGTTTGATGGATGCTTTGTGTTTGAGTATTTACGAACAAGCCAATTCAATTTTCAGAAAGAAGGCTGTCTTGTACCACATTTACTACTATGCGTTCAATGATCAATACTACAAGGCTAGAGATATGTTACTTCTTTCTCACTTGCAGGCTTCGATCCATACCGCTGACCCTCAATTGCAAGTGTTGTTCAATAGGGCGCTTGTGCAGCTGGGTCTGAGTGCGTTCCGTAGTGGTTTAATCCACGAGGCTCAACAATCATTGTATGAGATTGCAACCTCTCCACGTCAAAAGGAATTATTGGGACAAGGTGTCCAAAGATTCCAATTGCAGCAATTGCAAGCTGATAAACAGCGTTTGTTGCCATTCCATATGCACATTAACCTGGAGCTCCTGGAGTGCTCATTCTATACGGCGTCGTTACTGATTGAAGTTCCTCAGATGGCTCAAAATCCAGACGCTCGTAAGAGATCAAGTGTTCCAAAATCTTTCAAGCGTGTGCTTGAGTACCACGAAAGACAAATCTTCGATGGTCCACCAGAATACACTAGAGACTACATCATGCTTGCTGCTCGTGCATTGTCTAAAGCTGATTGGCGTAAAGCTTCTGAGTTGATTGATTCCATCAAGATTTGGGAATTGTTCAACAACGTTGAAACTATCAAGAAGACTCTTCGTGAGAAATTACAAATTGAAGCTTTAAGAACTTACCTTTTCAACAACAAGAGTTACTTCTCCAAATTATCAATTGAGAACTTATCTTCAATGTTTGAATTAGAACAAAAAATTGTTCAATCAACGCTTTACAAGATGATTTACCATGATGAGATTCATGCTCTTGTTAACCAACCAAAGAACACCCTTGAATTTATTGAGGACAACAAACAAAGACCATCTAAATTGCAAGAGTTGGCTCTCGGTTTGAGCGAGAAGGTTAACCAAATTGTGGAGAAAAACGAAAGATTGAGTTTGGGAGGGTACCAAGTTCAAATTGACAAGAAGCAAGGTAGCAGGTCCAACAAAGTTGCCTAGGTGAGATGTAGTTAGCTGTTGTGCATAATACAAGTTATTGAAAAACATTTACTGCTATGACAAGCGTAGCGAGTCATAGTGGATGAGCGTAAACGATCGACGAGTAGAGTGAGTCACAAAGTAGATGATTTTTATGATGGGTAGCGAACTAGGTTGTGTACACCATCCAATTGCGAAGACGGTGACCTCATTCCATTCCCAGTTGATGATGAAACGACCATCCATAAAAGAAGAAACAAACTAAGCACCCAAATAAGCAACTGGGAGGCAACTAGTCTAAATTTAGATGGAAAAAAAAAACAGACTAGCTGGATATTTTGACAGCAGTGGACAAAGGAAAGGGGAGGTTTAAGAGGGAATAGTAAGAGGAGAAGTTGTGGTTCAAATGCAGGGACATCTACCACTTGCAACTGACCAGTAACTGGTTGCTCAAATGAGTTGCTCTGTTTGCCAGTAGCTTTGCTCTTAATCGCATTCACCTGGCTGTCAGGGTCCATTTCCCAATCTGGAAATATGTAGTGATTTATTTTTTAACCCCGAAAACTAGAAAAATCATCTTCGTTCCACTCTCTCATCTTTGCTTTATTTATCATCGTTCACCATCACCATCTCGCTATGCGTTCATTCATCAAGTCACACAGACGAGACTCCTCGACTGAACGCGACGCTTCATCGCAACTGTCCACCAGTTTGCAGACATCACCGCTGCTAACTCGACCCAAGTACTCTTCAGAGACTTCTGCCCCTTCTTCCCCAACATCACCCTCGAGGCGTTCACGAAACCCCATTAAGAACTTTCTCAAGAACAAGGTGTCTTCTACCAACCTTGTTGGTGCGGCATACAACGGTCCATCACCGAAACTCAAGAGTAAAGCTAGTTTTGGTAGTTTATCAATTGGGAATCGAGTTCATTCACACACACAACTCAGCGATCTCAGTCACACGAGCGCTACACGCATTACAGACACACCAGCCACTATATATGGTACCAAAACCCACGATTGGAGTACCGATGACAGCCCTCGTTCGCTATTATACACAAAGCCAGAAGTGTCAGTTGATTCTGAACAACTGCGCGAATCGTCAGCTGTTTCTTTAACCGATCCCCATGACACCAACACCGGGTCAACAAGTGACTTCTCCATAGTTGTTATCAGAAAGTCCGATGGATCTGTTCACACAGGACCTCAGCCACATAGAAATACAAAGACAACCAAGGCTGAAGCTGATGATAATGATTCGTTACATTCTTCACCACCGGGATCCGAGTTTTCTTTTGAAGCGACAGGGAGAAATGCTTCGTTTAGGTACTACAAATCGCAAGACCAGTTACGGTACGAGGAGATGCGATTTCAAATGCAACAGAATCAAGAAACGTTTAAGGAGTTTATCAATGATAACGAATCTTTACAAGATCTCGATGATGACATGAACTTTGATGGGGGTAATGAGGATGATACGGAAGGTTTGTTTAATAGAAAATTATTCTCCAGTGATGAGGAGGATGAGGAAGAAAAAGATGATGTTAATCGTTCAGAATTTGAGAACTTTTCCGATGAGCTAGAGAATGAGGATGAGGATGAGGATGGGAAGGAGGAGGAGGAGGAAAAGGAGGAAGAGGAGGAACAATTTTTCCTCACACCAAATGGAGAATACGAGGTGGATCTATCAGATGAAGACACGACAAATGAAGCCATAGAGACATTGGAACCAGCCCCAACATTCACCACTATGGACAAATCTCCAGCTAGCAATTCGCTTTCCTCTGATATCCTCAGTCTTCTTAACAGACTCCAAAAACAAACAGATCAATCAAGAACTTCTACATTTGACTCTAACATGACTATAAAAGACAAAAGTGCTGGCGTAAGTCCAACACAAGGAGATTTAGAGAGAGAAAAACCACTTGTAACGGTTCTCCCCAGTCCACATCGCTCAAAAAGTATAAAAATTCATCAACTAGGAAGCAATGATGACAACGAACTGAAGTTCCTCAATACCAGATATTCTTGGTTTCCTAACGATGAGAGGTCCAAGACGGTAAGCCCTGACAACGTGAATTTTCTCGAAGAAACAAGCCTCAATGACGATGATGGCACTTATGGAGATGGTGACGACAGCTACGATTACGATTCCTTGTTGGACGAAATAAATCAAGTACCAGAAGATTATGATCTTGATGAACAACAACTTCGACAACTAGCAAATTTATCACTCAATACTCAATCGTATCTCAAAAAACAACGTCGCAAGCAGCTGAAATCGAACAACACTTACGTCAAACAGGTTCCGTTGGTGTCTCCAACTAGAAAACTTTCAACAGAGTCGAATGTGATTGAAAAAGATGAAAAGACTATTACCCTTTTCAATTCAATAGCAACTTCAAAATTAGATCATCCATTTGTTCCCAGTACGCCTAAAAATATTTCTCTTTACAAAAGTGCAAACTTGGATATTAGTGGAAGCGAGACAGATGATTTTGATGAGTCTTTTGGTGAACATGAGCCAGAATTCAGTAATTTGAGGATGTATTTTGATCACGAGGAAAACGACATATTCAAGTTTTCAAGTCCAATATCTTCAAGACAGTTACCGATCAACAAACATGGAGTCGACTCTCCATTGACCACTATAAGTGAAGCTTCTTATGATAGTAATACTCGTTCCCCTTACAGGGGTGGCTAACTGTTTGAAGGTTCACAGCGCGAGAAGCGAATCATGACTGAGA
Source organism: Ogataea neopini (assembly GCA_030578575.1). NCBI lineage: Eukaryota > Fungi > Ascomycota > Pichiomycetes > Pichiales > Pichiaceae > Ogataea > Ogataea neopini. The sequence goes on from JAJMSO010000001.1 coordinate 198,798, forward strand.
AGTGGGCAGACTCACATGATCACGCCACTCAGCACTCATAACATGACTGGATCATCATCTCGTCATTCGCTATTTGATTATGTACGTTAGATGTAGAAAAATCATTGTGACAGCATAATCGATATAAATACACTACTTGATTGCGTTACCAGGAGACTCACTGAATCAACATAGGAACAGAAAGCTTCCTCGTTCCCACGTTTTCCTCCTCCCCTTCGACCAGTCTATTTTCGTCTCTTTTAGAGACATTGTTCTCACCATCCCCGCGATAAGATGTTCGCCGGACCCGTTGGATGTTTCTTGAGAAATCTCTTTTTGAACTTTCAATGTAAAACTGATAGATCGAGCTAGCATACCCATACAAATCAGACATTTTGGATCCGCTGATTGCTCTAAGTTTTGGTAGGATTTTACGAGGAGCATTTGGTTCCTCATCTTCTTCTTGAATAACCGATGGATTTCTCATATCAACAGTCTTACTTCGGGAGTGTTTTTTAATAGCAGAGAGACGTTTCAGTCCAATATGCTTTGACTGTTGTGATTCCTCAAGAGTAATGTTTGGCTGAGATTTTGTGACTCTGTGTTTTTTGATATGCAATTGAGAAGAGGCAGTTTCAGTGGTGCAGGTTGCGGTGCTCTCATTTTGTGTGGTGGTTCCAGAGCTACCAACATTTGTATCCATTCCCATACGTTTTGCAGGAAATAGACGATCCTCCTGAACTGGATGTCCAATATTTGAATTAACCTTCATATTCTGTAGCGTATGCTGATTCGTTCCGTTCGGTTCTCCACTATGCTCTGTTTTCTTGGCTCTCTCTGAGATCTTTTGTGGGAAAACAATTTCCAACGGGTATGGAAGACCATTGATCATGACATAACTCATTTTTGGAGCATTGTTTTTTGGTTTCTCTGATTCTGGAAGTAAAAGACTGAGTGTGCTTTCGAATGGGAGCTTTGCTGGTGAGTGACTTCTGGTTCTGGAATGACTTGGGGAAGCACTCTTGGTTCTAAAATGTCCTGGTAATGCACTTTTTGTTCTGATATGACGATTCACAAAGTCCAGCGGTGCTGAATTTTTGACGTGTTCAGATCTACCACGTCTGTGACTTTGAACATCACCGTATTGACTGTAGTCACTCACAGCCGTTGACTGTGATGCACATGTATGGAATGACTCAACACTGTTCATTGCAAAAGCTATAGTTATGTTTCAAAATCTTATATTTAGATTGCATAGTTTTGATTCCGTTCTGTCAAGAAATCGACTCAGCTCAAGCTCCATTGCCAAACCATCTCAGAAACCAGATTTTCATTGTATAAGCTAGCCACTTAACTACTAAACAGGATATTTTCCTGTTCAGGAAACTTATAAATAAAACACAGCCCAAAAATGTTTACAAAAATTACGTTTTCCCCAGAAAAATAAAAATCTTTTCATTCATTACCTACCTGTGAGCAAACTCAAATAACAATAATATATTCAAATCCAAATTTCTTTGCCTTCAACAACTTTACCCAATTTATTCACTGAATCAACTCTGACTTTCAAAGAAGGCTTCCCTTCACATAAAAACTTCGGAGCAACAGAAACCCCTGCGAATTCGTCATTTAAATATATCATGTAGTAAGATCTCGCGATTCCTTGTAAATCATCAACTATCCAGCTTAAAAGTAACAACGAAGTATCTGGAATTGATTCCACTTTAATCGACTTAACTGTCGCAACAGCCAAAAAACTAGAGGAGGGATAATTGTTGGCATTTATGATTGCAAACTCACCAACTTTCAAAACTGGTGATGCTTTCTTGGTATCACTTAAGTCTGAATTTTTGCTTCCAAAAAGTGACTTCCCAATGTAACTTCTGCTGCTTTTTTTCGACTGATCGTCAACTTCAGTGATCGAAATGTCTGAAGGTACTAAAATCCAATCCTCGTCTTCATCATCATTGTATATCTCACTATTAACCAGTTTCTCGTATTCCTCATTGTCAATGATAGACGTCAATGTAGAGTCTTCGATGATATATGGTCTGAACAAGCTTTCCGAATTCCGATCCTCATCATACGAGATTTGTGCCGAATCAAGTACAATGTATTCATGTGGTGATCTTAAATTAATTTGAAATGCCTCCTCAATTGTAAACCATTTACCTGAAGTCGAAAGAAGAGGTATCGTCAAGTATCCCGTTCGGACCTTCTGGATTGTTCTGAATCTTCTTTCAACAGTGTACTTGACCTTTAATTTGAATGTGGATTGTGTCCTATGATTCAATTTGTATGTGATCTTGACGTTCACAGTAGGAAAATCACAATCTTTGCAAAATTGAAAAAGCGGAATATTGCTCACCATTTGATTATTGAATATTTGAAATCCATTTTCATCTTTGAGTTCGCTATATTTTACTTCCAAACATGAACCACCATTAAAAGCTTCTTTTTTATCTAAACTCCATTGCAAACCACTTTTATCCTTCTTGTGGACTTCCATCGGTATATCAAACTGTAAGCTTCCATTTACCCAATTCTCAGAATAAACCTCAGAGCCTTGTTGGAAAAACTTGTTTCCTTCGCCAGTACCAAAGTTTGTGTAAAAAACAAAACTGGATTCGTTTATCTTGAAGACTGCAGAGTTATGAGGTGAAATCACTGATGAAATCGAAGACTCGTTATCAAACAGACCTACCCAGAAGCGTGTATCATTCTGTCTAAACTCTTTGGGACCAAGACTTTCATAAGTCCATGCAGGCGCAAATAATGCAACATTCGATTTGTACTTGGATATCATTCTGCATGCCAAACTAGAATCAAATCCCCCTTTTCCCACCAATGTACCTCTACCCCAAACGTCATAACCAACATAAACTTTCTTCTGGGCTCCCAAAATACCAACATTTTTGATGTTCTCTTGTAAGTTCTTGATATTCCACCAATAATTGGTGAAAAAAGCGTCTGAAAGAGAATAAAAGTTGTAGTTAGATTCTGTCACTCCATTTTTGTAGAAAACTTTGTTTTCTGGATAAATATAAGAATCATACCAAACAAGCTCATTTTCGGAGTTCAGATTGTGCAGTGCCGACTTTAATTGTTCAACAAACGGTTCGATCAACAACGCAATCTTTGTATTGCTGAACCTTGTTTCGATGTTGATAAGATAACCATCAAAACGGTATTGAGAGACCAGACGTTTGAGTGCAGCAACATATACAAAGTTCCCATCGGAGTCTTTGGTCAATAATCTATCCAATTCCTCATGATCAGAGGCCCCATTGCCTTCAAAAATCACAGTGCCAAGACATTTGATACCATGTCTATGGCATGAATTAATCCAATTCACTGGAGGAACAGTTACACGATGATGGCTGAAATAGACAAATTGGTCGATTAATTGGGGGTATTGAAGAAAATATCGGGTTCCGGAAGGATGAGGAAAATATCCGAGTGGTGAATAATCTTCATATACTTGATAACCACCTTTGTAATCATGACACACCATTAGTTTTGAGGGATGCGAATCATCATCTTTATTGAGAGGTGTTTTCGTTCGCTCATATGAAGCCAATGGCTCTGTTGCAACTGAGAATTCATCCAATTCAAGCTCAAGCCTTGATTTAGGCGTGTTGTGCCAATCATTTAGGTCTTGTAACGATTCAAAATAGACAGATACCACTGGAGAGCCTTGTGTTGAATTATTTGGTTTGACAAATGGAGCCATTGTGATTAGTGATCGCTTAGGGGACTCTGGAATTGGATCTTGCACAGGTTGTTTGGTGATTTGAGGGAAACTGATTCTGTTCTGCCACCCACTACGATTGGCGAGGAATTCGTTCAGCGGGTGGACAAAATGTCTTGGTAGATCCAATGTGTCAAACACTTCGGGCAATACTAGACGCTGAAGAGGGTGACAAAATGCACGTAATTGATTATTATGATGGAAGATGTTTTCAGTGTAGCATTCCTATCAGGGTCGCTATTTGTGAGGTTTAAGATATCAGGAAAGAGGAGCCCTCTTTCTTCACTGTCTCAAATTATTATTTTATTTTTTTGCCCTGTCTGGGGAAAAAACAATAACAGGCGGCGATTACGCAATCAATTACATCAGCCAACTGGACCAAAAATCTTGGCGAGCAGGATATGACAAGCAAAAGGGTGGCTGGAACAAAGGGTACATGCATCCAAGTGCGGGAGAGCCGCTTACGTTGTGCAGAGACCGAGCGAGCCAAGGCTCAAACCGACCTGACAGATCGTCCAGGTCGCCACACAAGGGAGGCTGGAACAGGTAATATCTATAAATAGACAGTTTTGGTCTGGGTTGAGAGTATTGGGGCATGCTTGGCATGCTTGGCAGGGTCTTTGGTAACAAAAGGTCCTAAGATGGCGGGTGAGTCTACTACCGCGAAGCGTCATGCGCGTTCGATTGAGCCTGAATGGTATGTTGTGTAGTTTAGTGTAGCAGCTTAGAATGGAATGATATGATCTCCTATGTACGGTAGGGAGGGAGCTTGTAATTTTTTTTTCTTCATTTGCGCGAGCCATAAGTTACGGCACCGCGTGGAAATGGGACACCGCGACGCGTTTAAAAATGCACGCGAACCGGGGCGGAGACACGCTCTCGGCTCGGATGCAAGTAAGTGGCGCGCCCGGGGGCTTTTTTGCGGCGGAGTCGTGAGGCTTGGAAAAGGACCGTTATTATACACAAACAGATTCTTTCGATCCTATGGTGTGAGCAGATGAAGAGACAAGGGAAACCCCCTTTCACGGCCTTGATGTTCAGCGGGGTGGCCGCAGACGAAGAGGCGCAGGTTACGCGAACATAGTTGTCAAGCAGAATAAGTATTTAGTTCAGCAGAGACAGCAGGGCGGAAAAAAATTCATGTGCAGATTGGCAGGTTTCTTGGAATTGTTGAGGATTTCGGTAAATTTTTTCTTATTTTTGATATATAGTTATTTATGTATTCTTAGCGTGAAGATAGTTTGTTTAACCATCCACTTACCGAGTTTACAGTAGAATCAAGCAAAACAACACATAACACAAGATGGGTCTTTTCAAAAGAAATTCACAGTCTTCGAAAGAGAAGATGAAGATCAAAATCACTGAAGAAGACGAGAAAAGACTCAAGATGAGATCTGCCAATGTTCACGATCCTATATTGAATGCTGTGAATGAAGCACAACCATTTGAACAGTCTGCAAACGAACATCAAAGACACTCTTCGCTGGGCGAGGGCGGGCTCAAAGATATCTTTGGTAACCCTATCATCAACCCAGATGTTTCCAACCCATCCAGATCTAGAGACGAGAGACCAATGGATACTATACGATCCTTCGAATATGCCATCACTGGTGATACCACCTACAAGCAACAGCTGGAGACTCCAGCTCTCGGATGGAGAGTGAGAAACGACTTCCCATCATTCGCAGGGAACCCTTACGGTCAGTCGACGGGAGGAGCACAACAACAGTTTGATGAGTACGGACAACCAATCTACGAGTCTAACAACAACTACAGCCAGCCAACTGCTACTTTCGAACAAGGAGTTTACACGCCACCACCAAAGAAGGAGGAACAAAAGAAGAAAAAGGGTTTGTTTGGACGTAAGAAGAAGAACAACGATTGATTTACACTTCTTGTAAGTTCTTTTTAAGTTACTATGATCGAATAATTGTACGTTTGTGTTTTTATAGTTTTTTTAATGATGCTGTGGAGTGGGATTCTCTTTTTTTCTTTGCTTCATTTCCTCATCATACTTTCCTTTGTGTCTTTGTTCTTTAAAATTGTGGATACCTTTCAATATAGCTAAATTATACTATAGTCAACTGCGTGAAGAGATGAGATATCAAGTTTTATGGTATGTTCTTGAGTCGTGTACAGATCAATTTTAGTTTTTTTTTTAAAAAAAAAATAATTTTTAATAAAACTTTTCAAATCCATCATACATAGATCGTATCAGCTACATTCCCCTCCCATCAAACACCATGCTGAGAAGACAGGCAAGAGAAAGAAGGGAGTACCTTTATAGAAAGGCTCAACAACTCCAGGAACAAACTTTGATCGAAAAAAGACAACAACTGAGCCATGCACTCGCTACTGGTAAAAACTTGCCAAAGGAAATTGCAGATGACAAGAAACTACAAAAAGATTTCCTATACGATGAGTCCACGCAGGAAGTGATAGATGATGAATACAGCGCGCTTTCTGGGCTTGCAGAGCCTAAAATTATCATCACTACTTCGAGAAGTCCTTCTTCCCGTTTGGCACAATTTACAAAAGAACTCAAATTAATGTTTCCCAATGCTATCAGATTAAATCGTGGTAATTATATCTTGGGAAATTTGATCGAGAGTTGTAAAAAATCGGGAGTTACCGACGTCATAGTTGTTCATGAGCATAGAGGTGTGCCAACGACGCTTACAATCACACATTTACCACATGGCCCTACTGTTACATTTACTTTGCACAACGTTGTTCTCAGACATGATTTGCTCGATGTTGGAACTCAATCGGAAGCATATCCACATTTGGTTTTCGAAAATTTCACTTCGACGCTGGGAGGAAGAGTGGTTCAAATCATGAAGCACTTATTCCCACCAGGAGTTAAACCATCATCTCCAAGAGTGATATCATTTGTTAATTCCGATGATTTCATCTCTGTCAGACAACATTTGTATGTGAAAACTAGAGATGATGTTGAATTGAGTGAAGTTGGACCAAGATTCGAAATGAGATTGTTTGAGATCAGATTGGGAACAATGGATGATAAGGATGCTGATGTTGAATGGATGCTCCGCAGGTTTGTGAGAACGGGCAACAGAAAGAATTACCTAAGTAATTAACGGGCGAACGACGAGTGGAGCAGGTATTTTATAGTTCCGCTCTGCAAGTACGAAGATGACTCGCAAATGACGTTCGACATTTATATAATCAATAAAAATGATATTCGTTTGCAGAGGAAGTAGCTATGACAAGAAACTAACAAGAAAGTATACACACAGAAATCTCTGACCAATCGCAACAAAAAAATCCACACCAATCACCACCCACAGCAGTTTAGCACTGTGAAAAATCAAACAATATACCAAGAAATCTCAATACACAACAGTAGAAACAAAACAATTCTCAAAAATGTATCGGCTTCTTCCTCAATACCCAAATCCACAAAAAAATATTCGAACAATCATCGAAAAACACACAATAAAATCACAGAACAGCCGATTTGATCAGCTTTTAACCTCGCTGGGATACTTAGCGACAGGATCGACACTTGCGCTCACAAAACTTTGAATGCTTTCTTCATCGGAACGTGAACTAGAATTAGCTGTAGCCACACTTTGATTGTCAACAAGAACATCATCAATTGTCTGATTTCCAGGTGGAAGTTTCAACGATGTTTGACTTGGTGTTGAGAGATTGACAGGGGGCCTTGTATTTGACATTTTTCTGTGTAGACCAGCTAATTTGAGAGAGCCATTTGCTGGTGCGAAACCAGGAAATCCGGAACTTGCACTAGTGGTGTTGGTAATTTCAGTATCAGCGTCCGAATCAGAAGATGGTGAATCAACTGAAAACTTCTTAGGTTGAGGGAAACCTGGTGATTTACAAGTGCCAGAGCCTCCACGAGCAAGCATCACAGGTGAAAGCGGCCCTCCTGTTGGAGAACAGCTATTTGTTGGAGTAACCGACATTGACGTATTAGGAGACGCAAACGGGTTATGAAAGGCAGCAACTTGTGAAGGTTGACTGGTAGAAGGTGACCTTTGACAGAAAGAAGCAGAAGATTGCGAGCTGGTTCTGGAAAGTCTTGGGTTACTGGCCAATGTAGTTGATATGGATGGTCTTCTGATCGGGAATTTTGATTCCTGATCTTCTAGATTGATCATGTCGGCGTACGACACGAATGAGAGTGTCGATTTGTTTTGTTTAATGGATGGTGATGCCGGTATTTGTTGTTGTTGTTGTTGTTGCAGCTGATGTGGCGGGATATGAGACGTTGTATTTGAATGAGTAATCCCCGGTCTCACAGACTGTAACTGCTCTGAAAGATTTGAAAAACTTCCACGAGTGTTTGGCCTGTTCAGACTCGCAGAGCTCACAGACATTTTTCTGTAAGTTGGTGAAGCAAACGCAGCCTGTAAATTAGCAGTTGATGAACGTCTTGGTGAGTACATCATATCTGCTTGATTAATTTCATCATGAGAGATTTGTGCAGTTAAATCCAATGAAGCTGGGATAAAGTTTTCGGTTGAGTAGTGTCTTGGAAGTGATGCTGGGACCGGCTGCGAATCGATGAGCTGATCTTGAACAAATCTTTCAAAAATGAGTGAATCCTTTCTCTTCATATCAATACCACTTGATGTTTTGGAAGCTGAGGGTGGCATTGCCCTTGAAGAAGCTGTTGTGGAGATTGTTTGTGATGAATCTAAAGAGATTTGATCTCCATCAAGACGATGTGTTTGCGGTTCATCTGTAAGAGACAATGGTGAGCTGAGAGATGCGGGACCAGTGGCTCCCGTTGTGACAGCTGTACCATTTGGGGCGGAAACCGGATCCTGGCTGGATTCAACTCTTTTCAGAGAGTTTGAAGGACGACGAGAATCGGCAAACGAGAAAGACGAAAGTCTAGGCTTGTTATTCGAAGACATTGAAGACTCTTTACTTGAAGGAGAGAGCATTATTGTGACTAGTCAGTAAAATTCGTTAACTTTTGTTGTTCAATATCAGTGATTTTTTCAGATGTGGTGCATAGAATGTTCATGTGAATGACTAAGTGTAGGAAGGGGATGAATCAGTGTAATTATTAAGATTAGAGTTGGAAAATAATTGTCCCTTGAAGATATATTTCCACACTGATTGTTGATCGAGGGCAAAATTGCAGGATCTAAATGTAGTCAGTGACTCGATATAATACGGCCGATTCAATGGCTGAGTATGATTGATAGTAACGGCTCAGTAAAAGGCTCTTTAGCACGGTTGTCGGTTTGTTTCGGCGAGAGGCGGGTAACACGGGAGTAATAGCTAAATTGCACTCGATTGTGGCTGGTAATTGTATTGCCCTTGATTCAGATTTGAAAAACGCTTGTGTACAGCGGCACTGAATCTTGTGTTGCACTGATATTTAAAGATCGAGTGTGCTCAACAAGTTAATTGTTGTGAACTGAAGTTGGGGGAAATACGGTACTATTTTTTATTATATCCAATTTACAATCTATCGCTTTCGCTGGAAATATGGCGTATCACAGCCGCAATCAAATTATCCACTGCCACACACAGAGTAATGGGTCGTGCGATACACGGAGAAGACAGGTTCTTTTGAGGTGCTTTTCGCGAGTACACGCCGGGCAGCCGGCCGAGAAATTCCAGCCCGTCGAACGGATTCGCGATAGCTTCCGCCATGTTAGCGGCTGTCCCAGCGAGAACGACCCCTCAAACCTCCCGATTTGGAAGTCGCCAAGCCAAATAGTCTGGTGATAGAACCTGAAGATATGGACGGCACAGCAGGAAGTTTGGTATCGCTAGATACGGCTAGATATGAAGGGGTTGTTGTAATAACACAATTGAGGATCTTCCACAGTTTGACCCGGCCCAACGTTGGCTTGCACGGTTCATATTACTTGGATTGCACAAGAGAACCAGGTCAATCAGATTGGTTTGCAAGCTTAGAATTCTCCCCACTCCTGCCCAACAACCTGCTCTCCACTTTCTCACGGTCTCACTGCCGAATCTCCTCTACCATTTCCATGCGCTGACGTCAGCATGTAAGTGCACAACGGGAAAAATTCCCGCACCGGTATAAGTACCGTTGGCAAGTTCTTTTAGTGCCGTTCAACGATGTTACCCGGTGTGCATTAGCCGTAATCTATTCTTCCGTAAAAGGGAAACCCAACCACACTTGTTCGCGACCGATGGCACCATGAAAACAAACACTGGCAGTCTTCCGTCATGTGATGAGTCTCACGTGTAATTAAACTTTTTGCCCCTCCCCACAGAACACGAAATTTTTCAAAATCAGGACTGATTTTTTTTCCTTAACATAATCCACACTACATTAGATGGTCACAGAGTTTTATTGCTTCGGTAAGGTTTCGTAAACAAGAGGAGAACCTCTTGACCAATCCCCGGGATTTCTTCAACACTTTCCATCCACTAATCAGCGGGGTTCCCTGTGATTTCCTTTCCCTATCACTGTCATTTTCCCGCGTTTCCTTATCGCTTGTCCCGCAGCGTCAAAATTCCCTTTGGCACATTGGTTCATCACAGCGGGTTCGGTTTGAGTGAGTTCTTCGCCGTAGTTGTGTGTTCCAACTGAGTTTCAAGTGACCAACAAGTTCCCCACATCAATCACATTTAAAGCGCGCCTTACCATCAACATCATATCATCATGACGTCTTTCTCATTCATTTCCCCGTCATTTCAAGAAAATATGTTCATTTTCTCAAACGATAACCATGACCCAACACCTTCATCTGGTGATTGGGAATCTAAAAAAAGACTTTTTGACAGCGATTTGGACGATATTGATAGCTGTCATGATTGGAAGAGAAGACCACCATCAACATCATCATCTATTTCATCACGTTTATTCACTAGTTCAACTAAAAGAACTCCAGAAATTGTTATAAGACAAGCACATTTTGAAAAATCGAATATTCTAAGCGTTATCAAAGATGCTGAAAAAGAAGAGTTAGAATTCAAAATTTTAGTTCAAAACTCAAGTCATAAATGGTCATTGTCTTGCAATCAAGACACATCATTGCAAAGCCCTGTTGTTTTGGTGTTATTCGGAGCAGGTTGCACAGATTTACGTTTACTCGAAACTGTCAATCATGTTTATCAAAATTCCAGACCCGAAGCGACGTTTCTGGGAGTGACGTCGAATATGGAAGGTGATAACGAGCATGAGTTTCCAATTTTACTTGATCAAAAGGGCTTAATTGCCAAAAGATTGGGTCTGCTTGATCCACTTGGTGGTGGTTGCTATCCACTTGCTTCTGTTGTCGTGTTCGATAAACAAGGCAATGAAGTAGTGAAAATCAAGATTGGTTATGACAAAAACGTTTATTACGATTCAACTTCAGAGAACAATCTTCAAAATGTTATTTTAAGAACGCTTGAGTACATCGATTGATGTGAGTTTATTCACGTGCGCACCAATATGTATATTACGAACAACGAGCGACGAGCAAGGCGAATGGTGAGTGGCTGCTGAGTACTCTTGTCTCTTGTTACACCACTCGTGACTGTTGAATCTCCTCGCCCGTCATTGGCTCGTCCCCCCTCATGCTATGTGTAATTCATAATCAAAATTATCGCTCATCACATGCACTCTTAGTTAGTCACTGATCAATAACTCAGCGAACCACCGAGGCTTCAGCGTAAGTGAATTTTCGGTTCCCGCAGAAAATCCACTTTCCTTGTAAATTTTGAATCGCTAATCAACAATCGCTAATGAACGACCAAATGGCTAACCCGTAAACCTACATAGACACCAAATTCTGCCTCTCCTTCTCCAACTCCTTGAACTCCACAGTTTTCGTTTCAATTTCCTTTCTGATTTCATCCAAAGCTTTATCAATACGATCCATTTCTTCACGTTCTGCCTCCTTGGTGAATTTTGAGGTGTCACTTTTCATTGGAAGTAATGAACCAGGATATGCAGTCAATAGTTTGAACATTTTCTCCGTTGGCTCATTGAACACAATCTCATCATAAATAATACTTTCGACGTGACCTGTAGCATTGCTGGTATTCAAACTCTCTTCTCCATACGGATGAAGTTTCAAATGATGATAGAATGTGATATTTTTCTCTCCGCAATCGTTGTTGAAGTAAACTTTTATCACAATTTCAAATTCACCCCATCCAGTTTCGGTGACTTCAAACGGCGGGGACTCGATGGATCGCGTCGGATTATTGTACGTCTCGTGTAGTTTGAAAACAACTTTCCTTATGAATTGTGACAAGTCATTTCCCATGGGATCTGCAACAAAAACTTTCCATGTGTGTGTGTGGTCTTTTGGAGCAGATGGGGGTAATGGATTTGTTTCTGAAATTTTCTGGGCTGTATTGCCATAAATAAGAGGTTTTGAGATGGAGATGTTCTTGATTCTCTTAGAGTTTGTGGTCGGTGGCGCCATGTTGAGAGTTGTTATTGTTTGTTGAAAGAAGCTTGTGGTGGGTATTATATACAATGTCTAGTTTTTTTTTCTTTCAGGAATTTTTGAAAAACTCAGGTCGATCGACGCATGCCGCGACTGAATTATGTGCCACTACAGTTATTATGATGAATAATTGAAAGCAAAACATACTTTTACACCTAAATATCATTTGAACTGACTGGTGAATGAGTCAGTGAGCAAGCTCTGCTTGCTAAGCTTGCTACCACTTTGTTGATAAACCAAAGTGCCTTGAGGAATGCCGTGTAATGAGAATCACTACGAGTGAAGAAAAAAAAACTCGCTTCGCTCGTCATCTACATAAGCTCGCTGAAACCAGTACCAACACTCTTAACAAATCCACCCTCCTTAGCTGCCATCTCATAGTAACCATAAATAGTGGTAACGGCCAACAAGATCGAGGTACCCGATCCAAGACAACCACTCAAGTCACTAACGACAGACAAAGCACCAATGGTAGCACCACCGAATGCAGCAGCAGTTGGAATAATTCTCTTGAGTTCCTTGTAAACAGAAGTCTCACGGTGACCGGCAATGACTAAACCTTGATCCTTGAATTGTTTAGCAACATCTCTTGGAGAAGAACCAGAAACTTCAATCCAAGTCTTAGAGAAGAAAGCACAGGTTCCGAGAACAAAAGTGACGTAAATAACCGTCTTGATTGGGTCCAAAAGAGCTTCAGAAATGGATAGCGGTGGTTGCATGTAGTAAGCAATACCAGAAGCAGCGAAAAGTTGTTGAGAACCTTCTCTTGGTTCCCAAGATCCCAAGAGCTTAACGACAATGTTATTTGGGAATCTGGAATAGAGCATTTGAGAAATGATGAAAATGTTGGAAGTCAAAGCACTTTGGAGCATGATTGGCATGTTGGAAGTGTAGAACAATCTGATTGGGTACAAACCGTAAGGGCCTCTCTGTCTGGTAGACTTGATTGGAAGCTCAACCTTAAGAGATTGCAAGTAAACCACGGCAAAGAAGACGAGAACGGTGGCCAGCACTTGGAACATATTTGGAGCATTGTCTCTGTAGAAAGCTTCCAACAAAGCGATTCTCTTGGATTTTTTAGTGAAAAGAAGGTGGACAAATGCAAGAATGGCACCTTCAAACTCATTACCTCTACCTCTGTTGACGGTAGTTGGCGCAAAACATCTCCAGAAGATTTGTTCACAGATGTTGGTTGCCATGAAAAGTGAGATACCTGAACCAAGACCGTAACCTTTTTGGAGCAATTCATCGAGCAAAATAACAACAATTGCAGCAAAAACCAATTGCAAAATCAGCAAAAGACAAACACCAGTACCGAGATCACTTGGTCTACCGTACATACCGGTTAAAACATAAACGGTTGCTTGACCGACAGAAAGCAAGATTGCGAAGATCTTTTGTGCAACTTGGAACAAGTCACGATCTTTCTTGTTTTCCATGTTGATAGTGAGAAGTTGTGTACCTTGCAGTAATTGGAAAACCATTCCAGAGGTCACGATTGGTGAAATACCCAATTCCATGAGCGTACCTCTGTTGGATGCCAACATCATTCTAAGCCAGTACAATGGATCAGATGTATCAGAGGATGTGATACCATATAATGGAATCTCACTCATAACCAAGAAGATCAGCAATGTGACTCCTGTCCACATAAGTCTTTGGTTGAATGGCACTTTTCTTTCAGGTGCGATCACCTCTGGCAAGAAAGGTGTGAACGGCTTCACCAAATCCAATACACGAACTATGCGCGACAATTATCGTTAGTAACGGGTCTCAATGAAGGAAATTCGCCATCGTCGTCGAGAATCATAGTTGCCCTCGTTGACGTGTCGGTGATGTCCACTGGGTAGTGTTGTCTCCAGTAAAACCGACTACTGTTCAGTACTCACATTCACTCATGTTTTCTGCAGCTTTTGTCCTGTTTAGAGTGTAATTTTGATAGGGAAATTGTAGCTTGTCAAAAGGAGTTTTGTATGAAACTGGTCAACAATGTTTTTCCTTGTCAGATTTCTCGCTAACATTTTCGATCAGGGCGTCGCTAAATTTTTCATCCGCACACGTATCCAAACGCCTCGACGAGCGAATGAACGACTGACGAAACTACAAAGAGTAGGCTTTCAATTGGCTTCAACGACCTCAAAATGACGTTCGAACCGGTATTGATAAAACTAGAGTGCAATGGCACTTTTGCTGCAAACCATATTGCTCTCAACTCACGATGATATTCTGATCTAATAGTCGCTTACGTAAGTGATTACATTGACAGCGTCCCTCGTACTAGTTTTGGTCCAAAATTTCACGTAACATCACTTCATTTTTTTATGAATTTACACACCTATAACTCCATGACTTGCTCGTGACTATCTGATTCATGTCTGATTCATGACTTACATAACTCGTGACTCACTCGAACGGGTTGCTTCTCCCAGCACTCTTGGTTTGTTGTCTGCTAGTCTTCACTTCTTGATGAACTCCAACAACTTATTAATCTCCCTGTTACTTCCCAGCCAAATTCCGCTTCTTTCATGAATCTTCTTAGGAGTTAGATCTAAGATTCTTTCACCCTTATCATTAACAGCTTGACCACCAGCCTGTTCCAATAACAATGCCATTGGGAAACATTCATACAGAACCCTAAGTTTACCTGTCTTTGACTTTGAATCAGCTGGATAACCAAAAATACCTCCATAAAGTAACGTTCTGTGAACATCGGCCACCATTGAACCGATATATCTAGCAGAGTAAGGCTTGCCATTGTTATCTGCTTGCGGTTGTTTCAATGAGGCGATGAATTCCTGAATCTCAGGTGCCCAGTACAATGAGTTACCCTCGTTGACAGAGTAAATCGGCTTGTTATCTGTAATCTTCAAATGTGGGTATGTTAGGATAAACTCACCCAGGTGTGTATCCAATGTGAAACCGTTAACACCATGACCAGTGGTTAACATCAAATGAGCTGAAGCACCGTACATAGTGTAACCAGCTGCCACCATCTCAGTTCCTGAACGTAAAACATCTTTAATTGAACCAGTCGAGCCCGGCTGAATACGATAGACACCAAAAATTGTACCAACGGAAACACCG
This sequence comes from Ogataea neopini, assembly GCA_030578575.1. Lineage (NCBI taxonomy): Eukaryota > Fungi > Ascomycota > Pichiomycetes > Pichiales > Pichiaceae > Ogataea > Ogataea neopini. The sequence goes on from JAJMSO010000001.1 coordinate 214,035, forward strand.
GCATCTAAATTAGACGATCCATCAATTGGATCACAACAAACTGCATAATTTCCTTCGCTTCCTTCGAAAATAATTAAATCTTCTTGCTCTTCACTAACTAAAACACGAACATTTCCCGAGGCTTTCATTGCATTGATGAAAATATCATCTCCTATAACATCCAATTTCTTTTGATCATCACCTGTAGCATTGGTGATTCCGGCAAGTCCAATTAAATTAACTAATTCAGCTCTTCTAATTGTATGTGCAATAAATTTAAATGCATATTGTAAAGAATTTAACAAAAGGGTCAATTCTCCCGTTGCATTAGGGGCATATCTATTTTGTTCTTGCAGAATGAATCTTGTCAATGTGACAAGGTCGGTTTTAATTGTTTGGTCAGCGTCAGCCATTTCGTTTTCTTTAACAATTAATGTCAAATAAACCAATCTCCGGGTCGAAGAAAATCAACCGATATTTATACCAGAAATATTTGTGCGTGGCACACGGAAGTGTTTTTTGAAATAGACTATCGCACAGCGAAATCGATTCAAGGGGGAAAGGAGGGGTGGGGTGGCAATTGCGAGGCTGGCACGGGTTGTCAAATTTTGAAACGGGTCAAAAACAATAGGGTGCACAGCCTCTCCCCTGATGACTGGCAAATGACGTGCGAAGCGAATCATCTCATCTCATCTTTCTTCAACGAATACATAGATTGCCAGCCATGGGCCACGTCTTCCACTCCCACTCACCAACTATACCCGCCAATCACCTACAATTGCCACCTCCGTTTGCCGTTTTCAGCGTCTCCGGTAGCCGTCCAGGAAATTGTGGGGCAGCTGCATGTGGAACGTTTGTCCTCACGCGCAACTGCAGCAGCGAACCCGACCCCGGAGGAAATTTGAAGAGTCTACCCCGGAGAAAAAATTCCGGGATCAGTGACATATTAGGCAGCCTCGCACATATTGCACGGGCCAATCGGAGAAGAAATTCCCTGTTTCGTAGCCACCCAGCTAGGGGTTAGCCTAATGGTGACTAAGTGCTTACTGTCATGGCCCGTCGCGGACCGAATTGTACATGATTGTGCGAAGTTTGCCCCGCGATGAGAATTGTGAGGGGGGTGTCACACCCTACATACTAGCCACTAGCAACATGACACGTTGTGGCTGGTGCAGGGCTGGTGCATCACGAAGATGATTCAACCAACAGACTAGAATCGTTTATTATCCAAGAACAAAGTTGGCAAGGCAATCAGGACAGTAATTGCATTCTCACAAATAGTATTCGCTAGACAAATTTACTATTCTATTACTATATATACAGGAGTTCAAATAGGAGTTTTGCTGTAGTTGTCAGTGCTCATTTGCTCAACGAGACGAACCCTTCAATAGCCCGGGCTCTAGCTGGTTCACTCAAAGGCTTAGAACCACTCAAATAACACATAAACAGCAACTTACCAACCAATGGCTCACTGACAACACCCATAGTGAACGGTGCCATCTTTTCGTCCTTATTGAATTGTTCGAACGAGACTTCTAATTGGCCATTATCAACCAATTGCAACACCAAAGTGGAATTTTTGAAAGCAGACATCTTTCTGGTTCCAAAAATAGCACGCAACTCATCAAGTCCTTTTGCAAGCTTCTCATCAGAACCATCATCGGCTCTGACGAGCTCTTTATAACGTGGATTCGACTTGATGGATTTCACCAAGCCGTCTCTAAGATGGTTGAAATCTGTGTTTCTGACTGGAACTATTCTTGCTGCAAACCTAACACCTGAATTGAGCAAATTCTCGATAAGAATAGTTGACAATCTTGGGTCCCTCAAAGCAGCCTCAAGATGCTCGCTGTGTGAAAGGGAATCGTTTCTTGGTGTATCATAGAGTGACTCGAGATACTTTGAGTTCAAGATTTTTGAAACTAATGGTAAATCATCACGAGCAACGTAGAGTCCCAAAGCATACACTTTCATTTGCAAGAACGTGACTGTTCTCACTCCGTAACCGAGAAGTTGGAATGTAGATTTCAGCAATGGTGATTCAGTGATGAGAGGAAAGGAAGAAACGGAAGAGTCAACAGACACAGCAGACTCAGGATCTTCAGCGATAGATGCATCGTTGTGTAGTTGAGATCCGCCGTAAATGACAGAGCCAGCAGCCAGAGTCGATAAAGAGGAAAACAGAAGTTTATGACTGTGAGTCTTTGTAGATTGGGCAGAAAACTTGCGGATAGCCGCTGTCGGACGAATTCTTGTCACTGACGACGTGACTCTCAGGCTTTGTAATGCAGTTCTGACAAACATGGTGTGATATGAATAGGGGACGAAGTAAATCTACTAGCTTCTAAAAGATAAAATAATCAGAACTTTTTTTTTTTTTGGCCCGTTGATCGACGCTCGCAGCTTTTCTAAGCGTCGATCGACGCTCTTTCCGTCGCTCCCGTGCGGCTTCGCTATAGCAATTCGAAACTAAATTCGGCTAAAATTTCCCAGTACTGAAAAAATAGTCAATTATTCCATAGCCTAAATATTGATCAAGCTCATTAATCAGATAAAAAAAAAGACACTTACTTTTCAACATTATCTCTTTCTCAATTGAACTTCAACAAACTGTTTTCACGTATAATCAATCGAAAATTAATCATGTCGTTTAACACAGAGGCCGAAATCTACAACTTTGGTGGAAGACTCTTGAAGCTTTCCCATGCTTCCAAGGTCACCAACACTAAAATGGATGTCAACGTCTATTTGCCAAAACAATACTACGAGAATCCATCAGCTAAATTGCCAGTTTTGTTGTACTTGTCAGGACTAACTTGTACTCCAAACAATGCCTCTGAAAAGGCTTTTTGGCAACCATATGCTAACGAATACGGATTTGCAGTTGTCTTCCCAGACACTTCCCCAAGAGGTGCTAACATTGAAGGCGAGGATGATGCTTATGATTTCGGTTCTGGTGCTGGTTTCTATGTTGATGCCACCGAGGAAAAGTGGTCCAAAAACTACAAAATGTACTCGTACATCTTGACTGAATTGCTTCCAGGCCTCGAATCTGCCTACACTCAGCTTGACTTCTCTAACATTTCAATCACTGGTCACTCAATGGGTGGTTACGGTGCCTTGATGTTTTACTTGAGAAATCCCGGCAAGTTCAAGTCTGTTAGTGCATTCTCTCCAATTTCCAACCCATCGAACTGTGACTGGGGTAAGAAAGGCTTTGGAGGATACTTGGGCTCTGACAAGACTAAATGGGCCGAATATGACCCTACAGAACTTATCAAGAAGTACGACGGTCCAAAGGTGCCAATCCTTTTCCACGTTGGTTTGGGTGATAACTTTTACAAGCAAGGACAGCTTTTGCCAGAAAACTTGCTTAAGGCTGCTGAGCAGTCTAAGCTTGCTGGTCTCGTTGACGGTAAGCTCGTTGAAGGTTACGACCACTCTTACTACTTCATCAGTTCGTTTACTAAGGAGCATGCTGCTCACCATGCAAAGTATCTTGGTTTGAGTTCTAAATTGTAAGATATAGGATATGAGATAATGTATGGCACAGCCACGAAGAATGACGAGCAAAGCGAGTCATCCAAACAAGTCACTGAAACAGTGTAACTTTTTTGTAAACAAAGAGCATTTTGACGACTCACTCACCGGAGACCTCAAGTCTCTGCTGCACGCAAACGACAAGTAAGCGATAAGCAAACAAACGGTAGCTCGTTCAGAAATATGTTTGATATCCATACACCAAACAAGCGGAAACAAAAGTCAAATGGAGCCAAATTTTCAAGGGACGGAACTTCGAACGGGTTGTTACCACCGACTGTTTTTCGAGGTCGCCCCCGTAAATGTCCTCTTTCTCCGCATAAAGCTCTGCATAACTTGGCGGGTACTTTGAATCTCCTGTATTCTCCGTGTTTCCGGGACGCTCCTGCTGTTGAGTATCACATCTCAAGTAGACTGGTTCCACTTTATATATTTTTGGTTTGTATTGTTCCATATTGGTAGGGTCGATAGAATCATCGTACTCCATTTGCTCAAACTTCACGTAGGCTCCTTTTTGCCAATCGCTTGAGCTATCAACAATAAAGCCGGATTCGATCATTCTGGTGTTGGGGTTGTAGATATGCCGAGGGTTTCTCATACACATATCACGGATGTTGGCGTTTTCAGAGCGTATGTTTTTTTTTTTGCCTTGCAGCAATTTACAGTATCGCAGATAAACAGATAAAGAAAGAAAAATAAAATCGAGAATTTGAGATAAATTTGGATGTTGCATCCGAGGAATTTTAAAAAGAGGCTAGCTCGGGGCGATCGACGCAGTGGATTTTTTTGATTTCGATCTCCACCGTCGATTTCTGATAAGCGACAGCAATCCAAGAGGGGAAAAAAAAAACAAGACATTTACATAAAGCTCCTAATCTACGGCTCGTCACATTCATCCGTCCACAATCATGGTTCCTCGTCCGCTAAGTTATACACGCTCGCGGTCAAGTTCGTGTTCAACTTTGGAAAAAGAATCCACCAGTGACGGAGGAGACATACAGCTGGTCGATTCAGCCGAAAAATCCACTTCTTGTTTCGAAAGTATAGTCTCCTTCTTCAAAGCAAGACATTCAGATCTCTCGAATACCACTGAACAAGATGAAAAACATATCACAGCATTTAATGATGGATCTCCCCACACATCAGTCCACCGCTTTGACTCTTCCTCTCGGTTAAGGAAACTCCGCTCCCTCATGAAAGAACGGAAAGTATCAGTCTACATTGTGCCTTCAGAAGATGAACATCAGAGTGAATATACCTCACCAAAGGACCAAAGACGTGAGTTTATTTCTGGTTTTACAGGGAGTGCCGGTGTGGCGGTTATTTCACTAAATAAAGCAGCGTTATCAACCGACGGCCGATACTTCCTCCAGGCAGGCCGCCAGTTAGACACAAACTGGACTCTTCTGAAACAGGGCGTTAAGGGCGTTATTTCCTGGCAAGAATGGTGTATTGAGGAGGCACGTAAGTCTCCTTACCGGTGTGTTTGCGTGGATCCGCGGCTCATCAGCTCGAAATTAGGTGAGTTCTTCAAAGAGAGGTGTTTCGTTGCCAATCTAACGTTCACGCCGTTGATGGAGAACTTGGTTGATCGCACTATGAAACTTGAGAGTTTTGTCCCTCCGGTCCCCAAAAATGATCATATTTTTGTGCATCAGATGCAATATGCTGGTGAACATGCAGTGAGCAAGATTGAACGCGTTAGACAGTTTCTACGTGATCAGAAAGCATTTGCATTGGTTGTGTCGCAATTAGACGAAGTTGCGTGGTTGTTGAACCTTCGTGGAAGTTCCATTCCATACAGTCCTGTGTTTTTCGCATATTGTGTTGTGAAGCTTAACGATGTTGCTCTTTACGTGGATCAGACGAAACTGACACCTGAAGTTATAGCCTATCTAAAGTCATTACCCCAGGTTCGTGTTATGAATTATGCATTTTTCTGGGATGATTTGCCTGGATTGAGCAACACCGTCGATGGTGATGAGTCGCGTACCATTTACCTTGCAAGAAGCCCCAACTATGCGCTTTTCATGAGTGTTCCGTCGACTTTGGAGACACGCAATAGATCTATAGTTACTGAACTCAAAGGTGTGAAAAACGATGTGGAGATCGATGGACATCGAGCTGCGCAGTTGCGTGATTCCGTTGCCCTCGCCCGCACTCTTGCGTGGCTTGATGAGACGCTACATCAGCCGGGAGTGCAAGTTGACGAAATCGAAGCTGCTACAAAGGCTGCCCACTATCGCTCTCAACTGCCTCATTTCAAAGGGCTTTCATTCGAAACGATTTCGAGTACTGGACCAAACTCTTCAGTGATCCATTACAGCCCGACTCCCGATAGTTTTTCTGTTATTGATCCGCATGATATCTATTTATTGGACTCTGGTGCACAATATTTGGACGGAACAACTGACATCACCCGAACTTTACATTTCAATAAGCCTACTGACGATCAAATTGAGAAGTACACATTGGTTCTGAAAGGACATTTGAATGTGGCCATGTTGAAGTTCAAACAGGGAACTTCATCAACATATATTGATTCTTTGGCCAGGCGTCCACTTGCGGAAAAAGGACTTGGTTATAACCACGGAACCGGCCACGGAATTGATACATTCATCTTGGTTCATTCTGGTCCGTGTGGGTTGTCTCCGATTGAAACAAGTTACAATTATAAGCCATTAGAGCCGGGTAATTTCTTGAGCGATGAGCCTGGTTACTACAAGGACAATGAATATGGCGTTCGGATAGAGAGCGATTTACTGGTTGTTGGCGAGAGCATCGATGATGATGGGAATGATATTCTGGCATTTGAGTACTTAACTTTGGTTCCGTTTTGTCGGAGATTGATTGACGTTAGTTTGTTGGAAAAGAGTCAGGTCGAATGGATTGATGACTTCCATGAGAGAGTGAACAGGGTTGTAGGAGGTTGTTTGAGGAAAATGGGGGATTTGCGGGCTGCAGGGTGGTTGGAAAGAGAGACACGGCCGCTAGCTAGCGTTTGATTTTAATGATTTTCTGTAGCACTTATGATCGCAAATAATGGCATTTGTTCATATTACGATTTTACTAGTAGTTTCCACTCGCTACGTTCGTCGTTCGTCGTTTGTTCGTTTGTTCGTTCGTCGTTGATCATATCTAATATTATTTAATACACACATAGTCGTTCGGTCATTAAAAGCGGGTGGGCGTTGGTCAGCACAGTCGTGTCAAGGAAGACCTTGGAGGGCCTAGTTGTCTGGCTAAGCATGTTTGATCACCTCCATGGGACTGTCGAATTGCACCAGATTTTCTTTCGTGTTGACGTAGTAGTAGAGCTGCAAATTAGGATCGAAGCGCATCTGCCAATGGGAAGGTAATGAGGGAGAGATTTCTGTAGCGTTTGGGGCGTTTGGGGCGTTTGGGGCGTCTGTTGTGGGATGATCCAAAGAATGGAAAGAATCTCCTGAATCACGAGAAATGACCGACGTTGATGTTGGTGAAATATGCGAGGCTGTTTTGCGAAGAAAGTTGGGAATAGTCACTTTGAGACTTTTTCTTGTTTTTGATTTAGTAACACTGCTTGCCGAACTGGCGCCCGTGGGCACCTTGTGGGCAGTGGGTAGTTCAGGTGTGTGCGTCTTGGTGTGCACCGAGAACATGCAAATTGTCGGTAATCTACCTGAATAGACTCATTCATTAGCAGGTTGGAAAAGGGACCCTGGCCTGTATATATATGTCTTACTTAATTAGTAAGGTGCGGCTACCATGCCGATGAGTGTTTTGTCAGCCCTGGTAGAGCCCTTTGTTGCAGTTCGGTTAACGTGCCGAAGCCGAAGCGGGAAAAAAAAACTTTTTTCGGGGGCGACGCCCTTCGAGGGGGCCCTTGCTCCTCGGGCCGGGTCTGGGCCGAAACCGACCCGAATCTGCGAGGGCCGGATGATTACCAATCAGTTTGAATAAGGGCCGAGGCAAGCTGCTGGCACGTCCTTTTCTCGTGGTTATGTCCTAGCCCTAGGCTCGAATGTGTCACATCTATTTGCTCGTCGTGGCTATATCCTAGCCCTAGGCACGAATGTGTCACTTCCATTCGTTTATCTTCCTCGTATCTTTTTACACACTACAGTAAGTTGCCGACCGCCGATCACTAATGTGGGAGAATGTACACCACCTACGGCTTCAACTACCTATTTCTGTCGCACATAGGTTGCATGACTAATGTGTCCGACCCTTTGTGTAATTTATAAGACCGACACTGCCTGGGTGGCTTTGCCTTGTGACGCTTTCGTGATGCATTTGCCATTCACCGGGCGCTCCTATTCCCAATATGACCATAGACGGGCCGAGTAATTTTTTTAGTGATTTTTTTTTTTCGCGTTGCAGGATTGTGGGGTGCAGCTGACGTAGGGAGCTGAACGAATCGATCAACATTCCCGAGATGTATACTAAGGGTGCACCGGAAGTATGTGGCAAGCACACCACAAAACCCCAACAAAGATAGCAAACTAACAGCTCAGCTGCCCAAAAATGACCTCATCCCCCGAAAAGTAAGTCGAATCTCCTCTGCTCGTTTCGCATAATATTGTCGGTGTGAGGAGTGGTGTAGACGGCTCGACGGCGAAAAATTTATCAAATTCTACCGAATCAAACAACTACAATAGATATGTGCATTAATCACACCGAAAGCGAGAACCAGTCAACGCCCGGTGGCTTTTGTTATGTAGAGGTAGTGAGCTAATTACAGTTAGTAGTGTGAGAATCTGTAGAAAGTTTAACATCAAGGTTCATCACGAGCAAAGTACCATATTGGAGATGATTGGTAGTGAGTTTATTGAGTAGCTTCGCTGGCTGTCTGCTCGTCACATCGGCTCACATCAGTGTGCTCCTGCCCCCAATCTCACTACTAGCCTCACCATTCGGCAAATTACCCTCCCTTTTTCCATCGACAAACTGTGCATAAATCTTCTTGAAATTTCTCAGCTCCTTATTTGAGATACTCTTTTTGGTCTCCTCCAATCCGACAGCAAAATGCCGAGCTTCGATTACAACAGTGTTATCTTTTTTCTCCACAACCCGTTCCTCCACCTCCTCTTTTCCGATCTCCTCTAACCCTTCATTTTCCTTGATGGTTTCGATTTTCTTCTCCAGTTCACTACTCTCAGAAACTTGTAATCCTTTAAACATCGTGAAAAACTCTACTCTTTGTTTCTCAGTTACACTCAGACTGCTTCCACCTTTTGTTAAGGCTTCCAGATTCTCATGAACAGCCTTCAGATATGAATTGTAAACCAACGCTTGCAAATCTGCACCTGAATAGCCTTCGGTTTGTGAAGCGTAATCCGCCAGATTACAATCATCAGCAAGCTTGAATTTGGTCGAGACAGTTTTCAAAATATCGAGCCTGTTTTCATGATCCGGTAAATCACATAAAATAGATTTGTCCAATCTTCCCGGACGCAGAAGAGCAGAGTCAATCAAATCCGGACGTGAAGTGGCTGCCAACACATAAACTCCATCAAGCCCTTCAGCACCATCCATCTGCGTCAGAAGTTGATTCACAACACGATCGGTCACTCCGGTGGAATCATGACCTCTTTTCGGAGCAATAGAATCAAATTCATCAAAGAATAATATACATGGTTTTGCACTCGATGCTCTTTCAAATAGTTCACGAATCGATTGCTCTGATGCACCAATATATTTGTTCAAAATTTCTGGTCCTTTAATAGAAATGAAGTTCAGTCCACACTGGGATGCAATTGCAGACGCTAGAAGAGTCTTACCACAACCCGGATATCCATACAATAAGATACCTGACCTCAATCGCAGCGGACAGTTGGCAAAAATTGGGGCATACTTGGTTGGCCATTCTAACGTCTCCAACAGAACTTGTTTTGCCTCTTTCAATCCACCAATATCTGACCATGCGACACTTGATTTTTGTAATTTAACACCCCTCAACGACGATGGTGTGAATCCAGACAATGCTTTTTCGAAATTAACTGCCCCGACGCTGTCATTTCCTTCAGACACAACATCATGATAGGTTCTATCCACTAAGGTCTTCAAATCTGCTGGTAAATATCCTTCAGTAGACACTGCAACGTCGTTCAAAATCTCGTCTTTCGAAACACAAAGCTCGTATCGTTTCAAATATCTTGCGAGAAGTAGGCGACGAAGCTCACGATCCGGTGCCTTGAGTGCAAAATCATCTTCAATCAAATGGGTTTGGAAAACTAAACTGTTCAGTGCCTCTTTCGCCTTGGCAGTGCACAATAGCGAAACTTTTCTTGAACGTAAAACATTCCCAAAAACACCAACCAGAACCTCACAAGCCTGTCTGCTCGCACCAGAATCGCCTTGCTCAGTTTCTGCTGGAATCAGTGAGTCCAAATTCTCTAAAATGACTACCGATGGAGCATGCCAAGTGGCCTCACGGACAGTCTCCTCTAGAACATTTTTCATTCCATTCCCACTCTCATTGGCAACAGTCCCGCAACTCACATTCTTGACGTAAAAGCCGTCTTCGAGACTTAATCTGCGGGCCACTTCAGTTACAACAACCGTCTTACCACTTCCCGAACTTCCAACGACAATCGATGCTCCGCCCCTTCTGACGGACCGACGAATTTGCTCTAAAAGTCGTTCTTGTCCAACCACTTCATTTTCACCTCCCGTATATTCCATAGAATCAACAGCAGGAACAAAAGACTCCGGTTTCAGCACATCTTCGCCGATTTCTGCCTGTTTCAAACCTTCTCCGTCTGCCAAAACAGCCCATCTCGTGCTACCTTTCAGCTCCAAAACACCACCCTGTGGTAAAATGTCGTCGACCCGTGGCAAACGAGTACCGCTTGTCAAAGCTCCATTCAAAACACCTAGTTCTGAAAGTTTGCTCTTAAGTTTCGAGTTCTGCTCCCTCTTCTCCATCAATTCCTGTTCACGCTTCGAACTGTCCTGTTTCAGCGCCAACTCAGCAGCAGCAGGAGTACTCGTCACAAACGGATGAACTACACATGTCACATTGCTTCCTGGCTTATCAGTAGGAGCCTCGACGCAAATAACATCACCAACGCGTTTCTCAACTCCAAGTGCAACAGAGAGAAGTGGTGAAAGCCCAACAGACCGAGGTGGCGCGCGAGGATCATCCACTAATCTAGCCACAATCCTTCTTGATTCTACCAAAGGTGTTGGCACCTGACTTGCTCCAACACCGCCATTGATACCGTGGTTCATCAAAGTACTAGAATTGTGTCTCGAAGTCGATGGTGATGTTGATTGTCCTTCACCACGTCCGCCATGACCGTGCGGTTGTTCTGTCGTGCCGCTCACCTTTCCTGGGGTTCCAGGTCCAACCACCACAGACACTTGAACATAATCAAGTTTGGCAAACTGAGGGTTGGTGAATTCTTCTGCTAAATTCGCATAAACTTCGAATCCCAGGTGCTGGGTCACGTGTCCAAAAAGAACATGCGGAAGGGACACACCTCTCAGCAAGACGGACGGCACCGAGTCAAATTGAGAGGACCTTCTACCACTGACAGAACGGCGTCTCTTAGCTGCTGCAGCTGCTGAAGTTGTTGATGAAGTTGATGAACGGCCTCCTCTGGTACCTTTCTCGGGCTTTTCACGCCTGTGGACTTTCGGTTGGATGTGGAGTTCACTGTCATTTGCTAAAATACCTGTTTCGATATCGTTCGACTCGGAACGAACAACTTTGACGTTGAATTTGATCAAATTGTTGGGATTCGAGTTTGGGAAAACCACAATCTTTTGGCCGCGAGAAAGACATCTTATTTGATTCAGAAACCGATCTTCGATAGTTTGAGCATACAATTCTGTTAATTCCCAATCAGAAGAAGTTTCAGGCTCCAACTCGACCGATTGAATTCTAGACAGTTCAAATATAAGTTTGATTGACACCTTGCGAGACTCTTTAACACCCATGAGTTTGCCAAACAATGGGTCAAGCTCTATTGACTCATTATCGGATGAAAAATATCCACTCCAACCACAATTGAAGTGAACACGTTTCTTTGTTGGTTGAGATTTGAACGATATTTCCACAACAACATTCTGAACAAGAATATTATTAGCTAAAAATGGGTTAATAAAGCTTGCGGGTAAGTTCACTAAACAGTTATTGAGTGACTTAAACGCCACCTTAACTTCAGTCGAGTCCATCGTAAATGAATTCGCAGGGTGAAAGGACAGTTGGATGGGAACTATTCAACAGCCAAATAGGGGTACTTGGTTAATGATCTTTGAGTAATTCTATCTTCCCACTTTATATGCAAACCAGGCGGAGTAAATGCTGTTGCCGAGACGATTTCTCGTATGCAATTTCACGGCTCGGTTCCCGTGTGTTTGTCCGTGTTAACTCCACACCTGTTACTGGCACACTACTTGCTCCACTCAACCTAAAGTATTCCTGTAATCGATTTTCCAAATCGAGGTACTTTTGTCGGCGGGGAAAAAACGGTTCTTAATCAACATCCGTACACCAGGAAGCTTCGATCAGTTTGGGTTCTCTCAACACATCAAAAAAAAAAAAACACACACAGATTTTTGCCACCCAAGAATGTTCTCCTATTAGTTCCCCAATTAGTCGCCATAACTTCCTCCAACATGATCATTGACACACTTTCCTCCGGCGTGGCACGCATACCCGATTATGAAGTCTCGCAGACGGTGTTTTTAATTAAGCAAAACCCGCCACAACCAGAGTTGTTGCAACAACTCTTCTCCAAGATCAAAGAGTTACAAATGGCTCCATATTACCATTATTTGGTGCACGAACTCAAATTACCTGGTCTTGAATGGGATCAATCCTTATACGATGAAATCAGCAAACAAAACGAAGAAAAAGTGACTGAACTTAAACAAGAGCTCGAAAAATTAGCTGAAGATGATGAAGGAGAACTTGAGATTCTTAAAGTCTGGACCCAATTGGGTGAATACTATGCGTCCATTGGTGACAAAGCCAATGCACTGGCCACTTTGAAGAAAACTCTTGAGTTGGCTCCATCTACAGGTTCGAAAATCGATTTGGTTCTCACAATAACAAGGTTAGGATTTTTCTACGACGATAAGGTGTTTACCAAGAAATACTTGGATGAGGCAAATAATCTTATTGAAAAAGGTGGTGATTGGGAAAGAAGAAACAGATATAAAACATATTATGGAATTTACTTGATGTCAACTAGAAAATTCGACGAAGCATCCAAATTACTCATTGATTCTCTTTCGACTTTCACCTCCACAGAGCTCTCGACATATGAGCAAGTGGCACAGTACTCGCTCATTTGTGGTGCCATCTCCCTTGAAAGACCAGATTTAAAAAAGAAGTTGTTGGAGTCCCCAGAAACACTCACCATCAACTCACAATCTAGCGAACTCGAGCCAATCTATGAACTTATCAAGTCGTTGTGTTTGAGTGACTACAAGAAATTTTTCCCAAACTTGATCAGAACACACGATGAAATTCTTACCAAGAACAAATATTTGGCTCCACATACAAACTATTATCTAAGAGAATTAAGATGTAGAGCTTATTCTCAATTACTTGAAAGTTACAAGTCACTTTCATTGAAGTCAATGGCAGAAAACTTTGGAGTCTCTGTTGAGTTCCTCGATTCAGATTTGTGCAAGTTTATTCCTAACCAAAAGTTGAACTGTATCATTGACAGGGTGAATGGAATCGTGGAGACTAATAGACCGGATAATAAGAACAATCAATATCAATTGTTGATCAAGAATGGTGATTCATTGTTGACTAAGTTGCAGAAATACGGTGCTGCTGTGAGGTTGAGCGGAGCGGAGAGAGTTTAACTCGAGATGCGAGCTAATTAGCGATACAACGATGAATTAAGCGAGTCATTTACGATAAATCATTAACTAGTGATAAGCGAAGCCAGTTCTTTGCGAAAGTTGACTCGTTTTCCTCGTCAATATAGCTTAAGTATATATGATAGACTACTATATGAATCAATTGTTCTCTTGGGAAGCCTTCTCCTTGTTGCTTGGAGTTGTAGCAGGTTTATCCTTTGGAGCTTCATCAGCTCCTAGAGCCCTCTCATCAGTGACCTTTCCGAGGTTGCTTGGTCTCTTTGACTTGGTCTTCTTGGAGTCTTTAGATTTCGATCCTTTTTTCGAAGCCTTTGAACTACTTTTTTTAGGAGCAGAAGGCTCTTCGTTATGCTTCAGCGGTTTCTTTGGTGACTTGGAAGACTGTGGTTTTGGTGAAGATTTGGAAGCGTCTTTTGAAGAATCTTCAGACTTGGTTGATTTATCGTCAAACTTGGCTGGTTTCTCATCATCGGATTTCTTTGGTGGCTTGTCATCATCAAACTTCTTTGGTGGCTTGTCGTCATCAAACTTCTTTGGTGGCTTGTTGTCATCAAACTTCTTTGGCTCTGCGGTGGCGGTTGAGGTGGTAGTAGGTGTTGCAGAAGATTCCTTTGCCTTCTTGGCATCTTTTTTGACAGTATCTATGTCAACGAGATCATCACCAGAAGCGGATTCTTTCTTAGCAGCAGCGGTAGGTTGTGCAACTTCAGCAGAAGATGACTCATCGAGTGGTTCAGGCTTATTGTCCAGCTTCCCGCCGTCGATGTTATGTTTTGGTCCACGGCCAAAATCTGGTTTCTTCAAATCCAGATCTTTGATTGTCTCGAGGTTTTCTTTATACGATTGAGGAATCAAGTAGAGAAGGGCCAAAAGCAAAAAGGCTGCTAACGACCAAACGGCCAGCTTCCGGCGAGTAGATGAAAACAGAGAGCTCATGGTGAATTTGCGGAATGAGAGATGATAATAAAAAGGATAACTAGAAAGAGAGATTATAATATTCTGTTATCAAGATGAATTGAAAAAAAAAAAAGTTATCTACGTGTAACGGATTAATTTTTCGCGTGTCGTGTGCGCCTCTTTCCAAGCCCGCAGTGCTGGCAACTTTGGTCTGGGGTAATAGCAGAGCCACGCGCACGTGCTCGAAAATGACGAACAAGCAAAGCGTGTGACTCTTAGATCAATTGGCATGTTTCAAGCAGATCAAGTGACCCATTAAATCGTCGTTGACTCGTAAGCACCTCCTAGTTTACAGTATCGCTTCTCCAGAACTATATATTCGATCGTACCTAAATTCTCCTCTTCTATATAATTGTGATTAATTCGTTCCGGCCACTTCACGCCTCACCTTGCAGACTAACTCTTCAGGCTCGTGATTCGCTCATAATGGAAGGCCTCCACAAATGAACTGAGTTATCATCGGAAGTTGAAGCCAACATCCCGTTATCATTTGGATTCCAAGACAGATCTGTGACCCCGAGTAAATGACCACCATGAACGAAGATCAGTTCATCACCCTCTGGTTGTGAAAAGTCCCATAGTTTTACAGTACCGTCACTAGAACCAGTTGCTAGAACAGATCCTCGGGATTCGTTCCACGCCAGACACGTCAGCGCATCCGCATGCGCCGTCGTCACTGTACGCACAGGAGCTGAAGGACGTCTGATATCATGCAAAGAAACACAACCTTGTTCGGTACCAATTGCAAAACCAAACTCATTATGCTTATTAAAACTTAAACCGTTGACAGCATGTTCGGAAACACGGCTGTGTAGCACAGCCGCGTCGAATGCAGAACGAGTATCGAAAATTTTGAAATGACAGTCTTCACCAACTGAACCAACTAAACTTGAGTGAAACCTCAGATATTCCAATGAATTGACTCCAAAATCGTGTGCTGAGCCCACAGCGACGGGCTCCATGATGCTTGTACGATATCTGCGTATTCCTGTAGTGCTACTTGCTGCCAC
Source organism: Ogataea neopini (assembly GCA_030578575.1). Classification (NCBI taxonomy): domain Eukaryota; kingdom Fungi; phylum Ascomycota; class Pichiomycetes; order Pichiales; family Pichiaceae; genus Ogataea; species Ogataea neopini. The sequence goes on from JAJMSO010000001.1 coordinate 229,349, forward strand.
GGCTCCTTTCGAGAACCTCGTAAGATCCCAGAGAGCAATAAGTCCGTCTGACGCACCACTGACTAATTCTCCTTCTTTGTTCCTATTCCAATCGAGCCCCCACCCTTCGCTCTGGTGGAATTTCAATTTCACATCACAAAAATCAGTTTCGAGATCAAGCTCATCTTCAGTAAAATTATTTGGTTTTTTCGTACGATCAAAAACCGAGACATGGCCTTGGTTAGTGATGGTAGCAATCAAATCAGGATTTTGAGGCATGTATCGAGCTCGATTAATTTCTTCCCGGTGTGGGATCCGCTGAACTAGCGACAGCGCTGTCGCATCCCAGTCTGTTCTGCGGGCAACAAGTTCCTTTTTATCAGCATCGAAATCTGTCTGTAAGTCTAGCTGTCCTGTAGTATTTTTGAACAATTTGAGTCCATATAATTTGAGACTTTCTACTCTATTGAAGCCACTTGAATGTGATGCCAAAAGCAATCTCTGTTGAACGTAGTCGGTTCCCTCCAAAGTTTCAACATCTGGGAACCATTGGACCGTCAAACTTGGCCATAGTAATGACGATGTCTGTAGATAGTCATACAAAAAAGGACTATTCTTCTTCCATATAGTGTATTGTGCACGTTTTTGTTCGCCAATCACATCGGTCTCGTTTGTGACGTCAATAACAGGCATCTCGACTACTGGTGACTCGGCAACTGCACTCATTGTGTATTGATCGTGGCTCTTCAGGAAAAGAACTGCTTACTACGGTACGCGTGAATCAGTTTTTTTTTTTTTTACGCGTAGTTGAAATAGTTCAACTAAAAAGTTTCGGCGAGCCAGAAATATGGGGAATTCGGAGGTTCACCCAAATGAGGATGACAGAACCTCCATCAATGACAACACCAACTCACCGACTTGTACAACAATGCTCTGATGAGTTTTACCCGATTGTTATTGACGCATTGAACACAAAAAAAAAATCTAAAATCTACTCTGACGGCATGACATTTACTCAGCTGGACGAGTGGAGACGAAAAACGCTACCCAATCTTCTTGCAAAACGTTACGAAAAGGAGTCCGCTGTATTCCTGGAGAAAGAAGAGCTTGCCAAAGTGATGGAATGGAAGCTTGCAAGGGGCAAATTCCGACCTACTCTGGGTAAATTGATCCAGAGCAATGAGACTTTGGCAGTGAAAAAAATCACCTCGGAAGGGTTTGGAGAGATTATAGATTACTATAAGAAAAATAAAGTTGATTGGGAGGGGTATAGAAAGGCTCTCAGAAAATGTTTGGATAAACTTTGCAGACTACGAGGTGTTGGGCCTGCCACTGCGACGCTGCTGGCATCGTTGCTCGGTGATCTAGGGAAACTCAAACAATTTGAAAACCATACGATTATCATAGCTCCATTTTATTCGGATGAATCATTTGCTGCGTTAAACCCAACACACACGGCAAAGCTCAAGTATACAATGACTGAATACTTTGATCTGTTTTTGGACAAGTTTCATAGGTTATTTAGCGTGGCAGTACCAGATTATGGAGTTCTTGAGAGTGCATATTGGGCTATAGGAATGGCACGAGTCAGCTTCCCAAAAATTAAGGTTCCTGCAGAATATGAGCCGCTCGAAAAGTTGTGTTTACTGAAACGGAAACCAACTGAGTTAGACAATGGATCGGCACCCAAAAAGTCTAGAAAGTAGTTTCTAAGGGGTCGAAAAATTGGGAGTGGCGCATATGTGGCGGTGCTCCCCCAGAATTGTATGAAGAAAAAAAAAATCACTACAGGAAAAACAAAAAAAAAGTACAAAACAAGACACGAATAGCGTGTTTTAACATATAGCAACTCTAAGACCATATTTAAATGGACCTCTAATCATTTCTAATATTTGCTACAAAATTTACAAGACGCTCTATGATGTCGAAATCCAACCCAATATCGCTGTTCAACCCATTTGCTTTGAGCACATTTGGGATTGCCTCGATCGCGTGGATCATCGCGTTTGCGGGATCGATCGCAGCAGATAGTCAAATGCAAGTGTTTCCGAAGTTCCTATGGTGGGGAATAGTGTTTCAACTGCTATTACTTGTTGCTGTTGTCGTGTTCTATACTACCAACACGTTTCACTACTACAGACTATTTCTTACTTGCTGTATCTCGATTGCGTTTGTGTACAACTCCAATTCGGCAAACAATTTGGTGTACTATTCGGGCTCAGCGCCAGCAGCAGCAAGTGCTGGTTTGATTATCTTATGCATCACCAATATTATATGGTTGTTTTACTTTGGAAGTGAACCAAATTCTCCAATCATTTCGTATATCGATTCCTTTGGCGGCGGTTCTAACATTATGGTTTCTTCAAAGCGCTCCAAAAATAACAAGATCAAGAACGAACAGGCTCAGCCTCCTGTTCCTGCAAACTACAAAGAAGAATCTTTTGTTGATCAGGATCGCGCTTCGTCTCTTGATCGTCCTACAGGTAACCCATTTGAACACCAAAATTATAGTTCTCAGCTCAACGGGCTTGAAAACTCTTCAAACAATAACAGAGCCTCTTTCTTACATGACGACGATTATCCGATTGCTGTCAGAGGAGTTTATGATTATCAGGCCAGTCCTGATGATATCAACGAACTCTCTTTCGCAAAGGGAGAGATTTTCCGCGTTAAAGACACTAATGGTAACTGGTGGCAGGGTAAAAACTCCAGAGGTGAAATTGGAATGTGTCCAAGTAACTATCTGGAAGTGTTAAGTTAAGCTGCATTTGTGGCTGGTGTCCCTGTTTTTTTTATTTCTGATGCCTAATGATTGCTTTAATAGACTTACACACGGATTCAAATGAATGATTATGGGAGTAGTGAAACAGTGCGAGTCACTCAATCGAGTCATTCAAACCGCGAGCGACCAGTAACAAACAGTAAACGCTAACAACGAACGAGCTGCAAAACAATTTCACTTGCTCGTCGTTCTCCACGAGTGACAATCAGCACCAGACGAATGAGAGACAACCCGTTGTGTCGCTGTAAGCCATTAGTAACCCCAGGTAGCCTCGCTACACTCGTGTTGTGCGACTCATTTTCTTGTAAAAACATCTCTACACCATCTTTACCTACTTTCTCACTCTACACAAAACAAAAAAAAATATGTAACAAAATGAAAACAAACACTCCTTTTATGAACTTTATTCCTTGTATATCCCTTGTGAACGCCCATCGCGACTGACTAAACAACACCCGACGTGCACGGCTTCCTTTGGTGAGTGGCTATTGCATCAATCACGAGTCATCCATCAGTTCGACCGCTATTTTACCCCGACTCACCCAAAACATTCGTGATCACGTTTCACCGCTGCACGCTCCATCACTACCCAGTCTTTTATGAACGCGTCTGTTAGCAAATACCAACTTAAAGAGATAAATAATTCGCCATGGCGGAACTTCACAGAAAAATAAGCAATCTGTCGTCGCCAAGCTCGGTAAACAGACTCACATCTTCGAATTCATCTAATATAACTAGCATACCTTCACATTCAGAAGCATTTCAAGCACAAACATCGCATACAAGCCATTTTGGTGGTGATTTGTCTCCATATTATGCTCATGGCCAGCGATCGAGCTATGCAGATGAGGAAGGAGACGATTCGGATGATGAAATCAACTCGCGCCCTCCTATGCTTAGTTCATACGCTATGTCCTTGTTGGAGCAATTAGGTAGAAAATCCGATGGACAGACTCTAGAGTCTGAGTTGGACAAACAGCAGGATGAACCCCTTCAACTCGATAGCAGTAGACCTTCTAGCCGTCGGTTCAGTTCAACTTTACCATACAACTCATTTCCAATGAATAGATACGGCTCAGATGCCGTCCAACCAAGTGAAAGCAACACCCACAAGGCAAGGCAGTCGCTTAGATCGGCAAGATCTCTGTCTAAGCTTGGATTGGGAGCTCCAAAACGGCTCACAGATTCAGAGTTGAATGAATTAGCTCAGCATACCTTGTATCAAAAAGAAAGACAACAAAGCATTACAGAAATTGATATTCAGAAGGAGGAAGGTAAAACTACTACAGAAAAAGTTACCACAACAAATGTCTTTACAACATCGATGAGAACAACCACTGCGCCGACTCAGTATGACAACAGCATGCCAAAGGGTAGTAAGCATTCAATTGTGCGTACCCCAAAACACGAGAGATTAAGACCAGCTTCGTCGTGTTCCCCAAAAGTGAAACGAAACAATGTTGGGGAACGTTGGCAAACTGTGATGAAGACGCCATCTAGAATGTCAAGTTTTGATGATTGTGCAACACCAGAAGTGGCGCGCAAAGCCATGACACCATTATCGCAATCAAAATTGAACAGAGAGCCTAATGAGATAATACTTTTTGAAGATGTGAAACAACAAACACCAAGTCCAGAGAAGTTCAAAATTGAAAATCAACAACGATTCAAAAGTGAAAATCCTTTCTACAATTCTCCTTACCTAAGATCAGTTATGGAAGAACGCGAGCGCAATAAAAGAGTTTCTGATCAGAGAAGAGGATCTGATCAAAGAAGGTTATCATATCATGAGCCTGAGGTGGTAGTGAAACATCATCACTCGCCGCATCATTCGATACTGGAGAATGATAGTCCTCGAAAGGCCAGTAATGTCCTCACCATTAATAGACAAGATTTCGAATGTCTTGAACAAATTGGAAAAGGCGGTTCATCTAAAGTTTACAGAGCGCGTGCTGTGAACGGTAAAAAGGATTACGCCATCAAGGTTGTCACATTTGATCAATTTGATGAGAGTGCGATTGCAAGTTTCAAAGGTGAAATTGACATTTTGAAGAAACTGAAAAATGAAGAAAGAGTGGTGAAATTGATAGATCATAGTTTAAGAAATGGATCATTGATGTTGGTTATGGAATGTGGTGATATTGATCTTGCGCATGTTTTAGCCAATCGAACTAACTTACCGTTTGATGTGAATTTCACTAGATATCACGCAGTTGAAATGTTGAAATGTGTGAAGGCTGTTCATGATGCAGGAATTGTTCATTCGGATCTCAAGCCAGCTAACTTCTTATTCGTTAAAGGGACTTTGAAATTGATTGATTTTGGTATTTCGAATTCATTATCCGATCATACTGTCAACATTTACAGAGAATGTCAAATTGGCACACCGAATTATATGGCACCTGAGACTCTTATTGAAGTCAATAATACATTGAAAGGTGATAATATCAATAATGGTACATGGAAAGTTGGGAAACCAGCGGATATTTGGTCTTGTGGATGTATAATATATCAGATGGTTTATGGGAAGCCACCATACGCTGGATATTCAGGTAACAAGAGAATATTAGCGATAACGAATCCGAAAGTTGAGGTCCAGTATCCTCGTACGACTGCAACTGGGTCTAAAGTGAATGGATTATTGATTGATACTATACAACGGTGTTTGAAGAGGAGCCCACAATTAAGAGCAACTGCTGAACAATTGTTGGATACGGATTTCTTGAGACCGAAGGTTGTGACTCATAAGTTTATCAATGATTTGGTGAGAAACGCAGTCAAGTACGGAAATACACATCCTAATGTTACAGAAGGTAAACTGGATTTACTGGTTGAAGATGTGTGGAAAAAGGTGAATGAGTATAGTTAATCCTGAGCAACGATCAACTTTGATTAATGACAATTTCATATATAGTTAATTTCATCTATGTCGATCAAGAGCATTGATACCTACGGCACTCCTTCGACTGGCTATGGTTGTCGTTCGTAATCACGATTACACAATTCTAGTTATAAAAACAATACAGGCGTAGTCAATCTAATCATTGACTAACTTATTTACTTGTGAAGAATCCACTCACAACGTACTCGACTCACACGTCTCGCTTTTTCGTCATCTACGTCGTTTATCTTGGACCCAACTTATCCAAAACTCTTGGACCCTGCTCCTCCCATTCCTGCTTGCTTATCCACATATGATCTTTATCTGCCATAATGTTTGCCAACACTGCACCACCGATGAAGACCATGTGTCTTCTTCTTGGTGGATCTTCAATTCTGACTTTGAATTTATCCATTCTGGAAGCGTCGCCCTTGAGGACTTTGGTGAACCATTGTTGTTTGAGTTCCTTCTCGAGACGTGAAGGAAGACCTGGGTACATTGAAGAACCTCCACTGAGAACAATGGACTTGAACAATGTGGATCTGATATCGACATCACAAGCTTGAATAGTATTGAAAAGACCTTCACCAACACCAGGTTGTTCGATGTCAACGAGCGAAGGCTGGAACAAACATTCTGGTGCTTCAAATCTTTCTGAACCAATCTTGATGACTCTTCCGTCGGGTAATTCGTAGTTCTCAACAAGAGTTGTGGTCTCATTACTCAACTTTGAGTCGAAATCGAGATCGTAGGAAACATAACACAACTTTTCTTTGATTTGTCTCACAGTTTCAAAATCAGCTGTTCTGTTAAATGCATATCCTCTTCTCAATAGCAAATTGATCAAATTTCTGGTGACATCTCTTCCGGCAACGTCTAATCTTCTAGTAAGATGGTTCAAAACCACAGATTCATAAACGGGCACAATGTGCGTGACACCATCACCAGAATCAACAACAACACCAGAGGACAGTCCTTGGGCATATAGCGCTAAAACAGCTTGAATGGCAACATAAACTCCACCAAAGTTGTACTTCTCAAACATAACATCGCACATTGTTTCTCTATTCTTCAACGGATTCATTGGTGGTTCTGTCAAAAGCACTTTACGGCCCGTTGTGTCAATTTGCATTCTTTCGTAAAAAGCGTAGTTCCAAAGATGTTCCATATCTTCCCAATTCTTGATAATACCATTCTCCATTGGATAAGAAATTTGAAGTGCTGATCTAACTGTTGAAGCTTCATCTCCGCACATTATATCTTTAATTTCAACATCTCCCGTTCTCTCCTCCGCTCTCAAAATCGGTCTTCCAACGATCGATGGGAAAGTGTGATCTGGGAAATTGGTACCAGCCCTTCCAATTTTAACAAATCCAGTACCTTGGTCTAACACTGTATTTAGTTGGCATAATTGCCATGGCTGTTAGTAATTATTATCACCTCTCACGGAATTCCATCAATTAACTCACCTATAGGTTGGTCCATCGTCATTTGTATGTTTTATTGCGAAACTAACCTTTAATTGTATCGACAATGTCACAATTGCTTTATTGAGTATACTCCATTTCTTCCGAAAAACGGTACAACACACCTTTCTCATTTTTACTTTTTCTCCTGCCAGTGAAATGGTTGTGCACGTTACAGAAATGACAGATTCAAAATATTTCGCGTGTTACTAATTGATTACATAATGACCAGCGAAGCGACGTTGGGCAGCTCGTTTGTATCACCACGAGAATAAAACAAAGCACTCTCCAAATAGATACTTCGCACATCTTTCGTTGTTCAGCCCAACATACTTCTCTTTCTTCCTCTCAAACGAACCCCTTCCAGTCTTTTCAATATTTCTTGACATTTCTTGCGGCCGCCCGCAGTCTCGCCATGGATCGCTCTGTATCCCTCCAAAAGCCATTGATTGTATTGATTAGCATAAACAGGATGAGTAGAAGTCAACGCACGCTCCAACACATATAAATCAACTGCCTTATCCTCTGCCAACAACGAAAACGACGAAAGACCAAAATCAATCAATGTTGGAACATTTTTCCCTTCCTTATCGACTAAAATGATGTTGGAACTGGTCAAATCACCATGAACAATATCATGTAAATGAAGTTTACCAATTGCACGACCAACACCTTCTAGAACACTGCGCACATCGTCGCTAGACGCTGGGTTCTGTGAGTCTGTGTAATCACCCGCTTCCTGTTTCTTCTCTAACAACCAGAGCCAATTTTTCAATGAACTGACATCTCCATTCTCAAGATGATATCCAATAAACTCCATCCATATCAATCCATGAGGAGCATCCATAGCAACCAATTTTGGAGCCGCAATATCCAGCTGGTATAACCGACTCAATAGTCTAGCCTCAGCTGCTGTACGAGACTTAGTCAGTTGTGTATCTAAAACTGGATGTCTGTATGGCTTGGGTGGTCTGTATTTGATAATGTAATGTTGAGGATTCTGTATATCTGAAGGGGCTAACGATTGAGGAAGGTAAGGATGTTTGTCTGCCAAAAAGACGACAGCTTCTGCTCCTTGTGAGACAACTTTCAAAGAAACATCAGGAAGATGTTCTTGCACATTGGCAAGTATTTCGGCACTCATATTATTGCTAACGAGAGGATGGAAGATGATTTACTAAACAAAACAATTTTCAATTTTTTTTTTCTCCTGAAATAAAATATTTTTTTGCAGATTTACCTACTAACAAACTGCTGGATTGGTAGCAGACTACATATTTACTGTCTTCGCCTGTCCTTATCAAATATTGATTTCTTATGTAACGCTCATTATGAGCTCACTCATGACTGCCTGTTCATGAGTTTTTTGTTCGAACTGTCCCTTTTCCGCTATTCTTCTTTTCATTATGAAGAAGCATATGCCTATAATAAGCTAAAAACTTATTTCCGTCTTTTCCAGAGTCCAGCTGCTGGATTTTGATTGTTTCATGACATTTCTCACATTCAACAGAATGAACAGGTTTCTCTGTTCTGCCCTTGGTCTTTAGTTGTTTGATCTCCAATGCTTCGCCGATCAACTTTGGAAATGGCATTTCCATACCATTTGAATAAACTCCATGAAGTTTGGTCACATGATGCAAGTAATTTGAATCTTTTCTTTCAAAAAACAGCTCATCAATGTTGTCAGATTTGCAGTAAGGACATAAACCTTCACCGTCTCCTTGGCCACGTTCTTGTTTACTCTTCTTGTATCTAACAACAAGAGGTTCGTAGTAATTGGCTTTGGAGTCAGAATAACGTGGTGGCAGAAAATATTCAGCTTTTGGATTTCTCTTGAAAATATATTCGTCAGTCTCTGGGCATTTCCTGAAATAATTGAATGTGATTCCGTTTGGTTGAATGTATGGATAAAAATGAACAAGCATCCAATGTGCTAGTTGCTGTGGATTAGTGTCTTGAAAACGTGAGTAGACATGCGAGTAAAGTGTTTTTTTCGAGCGTTTAGTGAAAACTGGATCTCTTGAATAATGTTTTTCAATTTGTAATCGGTCTTGATAACTAGATCCATCGGCAAGCTCAAACGATTGTGGAGATGCTGGAGAAATGGGCAATATCTGGGGGTCGCTGCTAGCTTCCCAAATTCCACCACCCATGATAACATCAGTAGTTGGATCTTCAAGTTTCATTTGACAAGTAGCAGTGTATGTAATAGCAGATTTCGTAGCAAATTCTGGTTGAAAATTAGATTCTTCCAGGGTCAGGGTTTCTTCTTCTTTCTTAATGTTCAAGTTCTGTTCTTCTGAAACGCTGCAAGTGGAAGTTGGAGTCAAACTAGAAGTCAAATACTCGGTAGAAGCGCCAAAACCGTTGAACGTGTCCGACTCAAAAAGTACATAATCCGGGGAAATCATTGATTCATCCTGATCTGGACTATAGTAATGCATTTTGGTGTCACCAGAACCATCAACACAACTGGAAAGATTGTTGGTGGTGTGTCTTTGGTGGACAGTGATTGGACCTGTTAGTGCCAAGTTATTAGCATGGTCATTGTCCAATGTGTCAAACACGGAGGAAAACTCGAGAGTTTTCACTAGGGCACTTTGCTCTTCGTAATGGGTCTGCTCGTAAAAGAAAGTATTATCTTCTGCCTGATCCAGGTTGAGGAACTCTTCCATAGTTATGACAAGGAATGATAAGTCGACCTATACAGCTGTTTCATATACTTGGTTCCGTATAAAACGATCATTCTACGTAGATTGGGAAAAGGCGAATCTGTGCATTTTATATAATCGAATCACATTTGCCTTTTGTCTACTTACCCGTGGTTGGGTGGCAAATTTGCCTCCGTTACTCGCATCACATAGGGTTGGTGGTCTGTTGAAAAAGGGAGCAAAAAAAAAACGCTCCTCATTTTTTTAAAAAAAATTTGAGGGCACAATAAATAGTTTATTTTACTATTGATGGGACAATAAAACGTTGTGCATGCAGGCGGGGCAGCTTGGCAACGTCTGTTGCCATGACACATTGCCACATTGTGGGACTATCCTACACTGAGAGTATGCAGACGCCCTCAGGTCGCCGCCCCGTTTGCACAGCCCAGCTCACGCTCAGCGCAGCCAAATACCGAGCAAAGAGAGACATCGCCGATCCCTTAGTTAGTCTTCTTGCCCGATTACTGCGAACGACTCATTTCATCATCCGCTATTGGATTCCACTGAATTGTTTTATTAACTATAAAAATAGGATATACTCGATATATGGAGTTCCAGGAGAAGGTCTTAACTGACCCGCCCAGCTTGTCGTGTAGCTCACTTCTGCTGCCCGCCGTAAGCAGCTCTCCACTCTTCCACCTTCTTCTCATCAATTCTTTTGAACAAATACTGAGCCTTACCAATGCAGTGACCGCTTTGAATCCACAAAGCAAATTCATCAGGAATTCTCAGGGATGGAACGTTCAGGATCTCTTCGATTTGTTTAGTTGTTTCTGGCATGTAAGGAGTGATCACTGCAGAAACAAGATAAACAATGTTCAAGCCAATTGCCACAACGGCATCTGCTTTATCCGGTTGGTCATTGTACAAAGAGTTGTCCAGCTTGTTCTCTTGCAAGAATTGATTTCCTCTGGCAGAGATCATCATGGCAGTCTCTAAACCCTTTCTCAAATGAGAACCTTCAAGATCGTTGACGTAAGTTTTGATCAAACCGTTCAAATCCTGAACAAGAGTCGAGTAAGAAGGACAGTTTTCAACCTCAAACTTAGGAACAACTCCATTGTATTTGGCATTAACAAACTTAACAATTCTGTTAACGAAGTTACCCAAGTTTGCCAACAACTCACTGTTATTCTTGGTAACAAATTCGGCCCAAGAGAACTGAGAATCTTGACTTTCTGGTCTAATGGAAGCAAGATAGTATCTCCAAACAGATGGAGAGATACCAGTATCTTGAGCATTGTTACCAAACACACCAACACCTCTAGATTTGGAGAACTTACCACCTTCGTATTGCAAATACTCAGTGGTGTTGAGATGGTGAAGCATTGTCCATGGCTCTTTGGTACCCAATTCGGTTGATGGGAAGACAACAGTGTGGAATGGAACATTATCTTTACCCATGAATTGGTACAAGTCAACGTTTTCTGGGTTCTTCCACCAAGCTTTCCAGTCATCAGTGTAGTTGGCAGTAATGGAAATATAACCGATTGGAGCATCGAACCAGACGTACAAAACTTTGTTCTCGAAACCTTTCAATGGAACAGGTGTACCCCAAACCAAGTCTCTAGTGATACAACGAGGCAACAAACCTTCTCTAAGCCAGGAGTTTGTAATGGTTTTAGAGTTCTTCGACCACTTACCCTTTTCAGAAGCTTCTTCGATCCATTTTCTGAGCTCTGGCTCTAATTTATCGAGCGAAATGAAAATATGGTTAGATTCTCTTGGAACAGGAGTCTCGCCGTCCAGTTTACAACGAGGCTTGATCAATTCGAAGGGATCGAGCAAATTACCACATTTATCACACTGATCACCTCTAGCATCTTCGTAATGACATTTTGGACATTCACCCTCAACGTAACGGTCAGCAAGATATCCATTGTGGACTGGACAGTACAACTGTTTCATGGACTTTTCTTCAAGATAGCCGTTTTCATGTAACTGGAGGAACATCTCTTGAGCAATTTCAGTCTGTTTATCGGTGGTTGTTCTACCGAAGTAATCGAATCCAATTTGGAACCATTCGTAAACTTGAGCATGGATAGCATGGTATTTGTCGCACAACTCTTTTGGGGTCACTTTATCCTCCAAAGCTTTGGTTTCGGTGGCAGTTCCATATTCATCGGTACCGCAAACAAACAGCGTGTTGTAATTTCTGGCTTTACAGTATCTGGAGAAAATGTCTGCTGACAAAACAGAACCAACAATGTTACCCAAGTGTGGAACGTTGTTGACGTATGGAAGAGCAGATGTAATGAGAATATTTCTCTCGTCAGATTTTGGTGCAATCTTACCTTCTTGCTTCTTAACCGCTGCACCAGGAAGAACGTTAACTACGTTAGTGTTTTCCTCTGGGACTCTGGCAACTTTAGTGTTAGCAAGGGCAATAGAAACACCGTTGGCGACTTCTGGAATAGAAGAAAATTGTTTGAACCAGTTGTCCCAAGCATCAGAAACACCAGTCTTGCTCAACAAAGGGTAGAGAGCAGCAAACAGAATGATTTGCGCGGCGTCCTTAGCATCTGGGGTATTGAAAGGAGTCAATTTGGAAACGGTAGACACACCCAAGCCACCTTTCTTGAGGGCCGGAGTAATGACAGTTTCTTCTTGGATGATCAAATCCTCGTTTTCGCCAAAAACACTCAACTTGCCGTCCTTAGAAGTGGCAGAGAGGTACTTGACAATGGCATTTGGCTCAAACAACTCAAAACCAGTCTTTGAATCAACCAAAATAAGATCTTTGTCGCCCTCTTTGTCAATAGTCAAGGCTAATGGAGCCCTGAACACTGAGGCAGCAACAGAAACCTTGAGGTTGCTAGTCAATGACGTCAACGCAGTTCCCTTAGAACCAAACAGTTGTAAAGACATCTTCGCACAGAAATGAAATGTATTGGGTTTCTGGGTATTTAATTTGCTATATGGCTAATGATAATTTGATCAAAAACGTGAGTGATCAATTGTTCGGAAATTCAGTGGGGACGGAAAAAAAATTCTTCCAAAATATATCGACGCGTCGATCGTCGCATGATTATCAAACAAGTGCCACCTCTTTTCGACAAACCTGCAAACTTACACCGAACCTACTCACTGACCAGTTCATTGAATCATCACTCTATCCGCAAGTCAGCTAAATCTTTATCCATCGTGGGCGCCGTCGTCACAGTCGTCGTCGTCGTCGTCGTCGTCGTAGGCACCTCCATCATCCCGTTCTTGCCCACACCTTCTGCTTTCTCCGAGCCTTGTTCTGAATTTGTATTCTCTCTGGTCATCTGTCGCGTTGGAGTCATAATTGAAACTGTTCCGTCGGCTCTAAGATATCCTGGAACCGCTTTTCTGATCTCGCTCTCCCATTGTTCGAACAAGGCAGCTCGTTTTCCTTGTGTTGATTTGCCGTACTTCTCATCAACCCGTTTTATAAGATCTTCTTGTTGAGTGATCAACTCTTTCAGCGATTTAATGTCTGGCTCAAGCCTCTGGTTACGGAATGACTCCAAAGAAGGGGGAAGCGTCTCAAAATCATATGGAAGCGACACAGGCCGTGGCTTCTCGTATTTGCCCGGCATCACAATTAAGGGTATTTGAGACAGTATTTTAGAGCGTTCGTCCATGTTTTAGAGTGTTGGGTGGAAAACAGGATAAAAAGGTAAAACATGTTGTTAGTACGATAAAGAAATTATTTGATATTTTATTTGGATGAGCTCGTTTTTGAGTAAGCAATTACGTAATCTACTAGTAGTGAAAAGTGATGCGTAATGACCAACTAAGTCGATTAACTGTCTAGACATTAATGGACAAGAGTTTGACTTCCAATGTTCCCCACTCAGTCCTACACTAGTCTTATCAGTAAGTGAATTTCTTGATAAAGTTAATTTGCTTGCTTCGCTCGTTATTCACTACTCGATATTCAAAAAACAAAATTTATTAAAATTCACTCGTCCTACGTAGTGTCACTATCCAATATAACTTTTAAACAAACTAACAACTGATTGTTACGGTCGAATTTCCAATCAATCAGACCAAATAACTCGATATCACGTGATGGACAGCCATCACATAGCGAAATGAGGTGTGAACGACGGAAATTCAAATAATTTTTTTTAAGTTTTCTTGGTTGATTTCTTAGTAGCCTTAGTCTGCTTAGCTTCTGAACCGGAGGTCTTTGCAGATTCTTCAGCTGGCTTAGTGTCTGGCTCGTTGGACTTTGCAAGTTTTTGCTTCAACTCATCAAGATAAAATTCTTGTCTGAGTCTGAAATCTTCAAAGTAAGCGTAGAAAAGACCTGCTTGTAAGACCAGAATACCAAGGAAGACAAACACAATCATTGACTCAGAAGCAGCAATGACAGCCAAACCGGTGTTTTGGTCAACATCACCCCATTCGCCAACAAGACAGGACAAAACACCGACTCTGACGTTACTGAGGTAGATGCACACACCAGCAACAAGACCCACGAGCGTACCGTACTCGAAATACTTGACTTCCTCGGATGGCTTGAAGATTTTGATGAAACTTCCAATGAATCCAAGTGCCAAGACACCGTGCAGAGTGTGTTTGATGACAACTGGAGCATCACCCCATTGCTTGTAGTGAGAAAGAGCTCTTTCGAAGTACAATTCACCCTGGGTTGTGTTCCACAAGGTGTAGTAATTGTAAGGCCAGTTTGAGAAGAGAACACCGAGAATGAACGATGTAGACGAGATGATCAACAGAGCGCCGATAAGAACAAGACTTTGGTAGCTGACCATGATGAAGGGGACGTGGAATGAGGTGGACTGAGGAGAAAAGAAGAAATGTAATGTCAAATGGAGAGAGATAACGATCGATAAAAATGGACGTGATTGTTGAAAAAAATCAAAAATAATGGCAGCACGGTGTACGGATGTTTATGATTGCCATCGCCACACGGCACTGCCTCACTGTGGCATTACCAATTTCGAGGCATATCGAAAGATTAGCTTATCGGCGCGGATTCGCTCCTCGCTTCTCGTATATATATAGTATGGGGGATCTTCCCCTATGCCCAATTAATTTGTTTTACCTCACTCCTCCAACGACATTCACTGCTTCAATTCATTCCTCTACAACCACTATGACTACGACATTTACCATTCCAACCACTGGTGCTAAGATCCCTGCCATTGGGTTTGGTACGGGAACCAAGTGGCAGTGGAAGAAAAAGGGAATCGCAGGTGTGGACCACGCCAAGTCAGCTGTTGATGAAGATCTGGTCAACACATTGGTGCAGGCCATCCAAACCGGGTTTACTCATCTTGACACTGCCGAGACGTACACCACGAGAAGAGATGTTGGTGAGGCTGTTAAGCGATCTGGAGTTGCAAGAGATTCGCTATTCATCACTGACAAGTACACGACTGTTTCTGAGGATTCGGAAGGCAAGAGAAGAGGCCCTTATGATTCATTGGTTGAAGGACTGAAGGAGATGCAAACCGAGTATGTTGACTTGTTTTTGATCCACTCGCAAGCATTCCAGCCGGAGTATCCGCTGGAGAAACTTTGGCCTGAACTAGAACAATTGTATAGAGAAGGAAAGGCCAAAAACATTGGTGTTTCGAACTTTGAGGTCGCGACCTTAGAGAAGCTCGACAAGATCGCCACTATCAAACCTGCTGTTCTTCAAATCGAGTACCATCCATATTTGCAAAACCAATCACCTGGTGTTGTTCAGTGGGCCAAAGCACACGATATTCTTGTTGAAGCGTACGGTCCATTGGTTCCGATCACAAAGACTGAAGGTCCGTTGACAGAGGTTCTAGACAAGATTGCAGCCAAGTACAATAAGACCACCACTCAGGTTTTGCTGAGATGGGTTCAGCAAACAGGCGTTTTGCCAGTCACGACTTCTTCGAAGAAAGAGAGAATGCTTGAGATTTTGGATGTTTCGAGTTTCACTTTGACCGATGAGGAAGTCGCAGAGATCAGAAAGGTCGGAAAGCAACATTTCTTCAGAGCTTTTGGATTTGTCAATTTCGAACATCACGATGAGGCGATCAAGGCCGAGCCATAGAGCAAAGACGCAAAGCGAGTAAAGAACGAGCAAATCAGGTCTTTGGTGAGTTTCTGGGTGATTTATAGTCTTCCACTCCACGAGCAAAAGTTTTGTCCTTACATATTCCGCACTGAGATTAAGACACTTTATTCCATACAACACTTTATTCTCACTAACTAAATATGACTAGCACGACCAGCGCGACTTACTCGGCTCATCGCTCGTCGTCGCCCGCCACCACTACACCATACAGGTCTTCTTCTTCCTCCTCTCCAAAATTGTAGCCGTACCCAAGTTCAACTCGAAAGGTTTCCTCTCCGAACTACCTGTCGAAGCAGGACCATCTAAGCTACCGTAACTCGAATCTGTTCCTGATGCAAACACTGATCTGTCATCTACAATCACACCATCTGAATTTTCAGTCTCGAACCGAAGCGATCTCGGAAGAGCACTCGCCTCTTGCATCTCTTCGTCTTCCACCAAAGCAGCCAATTTCGAGCTGGCAGCTGCTTGCTGTGCGTGTTGTTTGTGCAATGCTGCCTCTTCGCCCATCCGATGGACCGCTGTGGAAATGTCGAAAGCTTCTCTCATTGCAATAGCAGCAGGCGAATAAATCGTTGGGTTCTGTTTGATGACATGGAATGGAATGGCGCCAGAAGGAACTGTAGTGGCAGTTGTTGCCGACGCAGGTCCCACGATACCTGTTGGGGCTAGCGGTGCTGCAAGTGGAGACATTTGACTAGAGTTTGCACCACTCGATATGCTGGAAGACGGCGAGACAGCGTGTTTCTTTGTCAACAGTTGTTGCTGTTGTTCCTGGAAAGCACGTGCTTTATCGCAGCGATCAGTGAATTCACGGATCCATGGATCTTGCAAAAACTCATCGATATTATAACGAACATGTGGATCGACCGTTAATAGTTTCGAGACACAGTTTTTGGCACCGACGCTGATCTCGTCCCACCACGGAGTCAGGAATTCGAACTCACCTTTGGCAACTTTCTTGGTCAATGCTTCAATCTGGTCGTTGAAAAATGGAGGGAATCCACATAACAAAATGTATAAAACACATCCGAGGGCCCACATATCGACTTCCTTCGAGTAACGCATATCCTTCACGATCTCAGGGGCAGTGTAGCCGATTGTTCCACAGGGCGTTTTCAGTGAATTGTTGGCATAGATTTGCTTGGACAAACCAAAATCTCCAATCTTGACAGACCCAATTCCACCACCACCAACAGAAGGTATAAACTCACCCTCATCTAACTTTGTATTTGGATCATCACTCTTACGGAACTTTTGTTGTTTCGATGGAATGACCTTAATTGGATTGAAAAAAATATTCTCTGGCTTCAGATCACGATGAACGACCCCAATGTCATGTAGATATTTGATAGCTTGTGCAACTTGGACGATAACATGTCTCGATAAATCTTCACTGAAGTAAGTGTACTTCACAATCTCGTTGAAAATTTCACCTCCGGTGACCAACTCTTGCACAATGAAATAATACTCTTCAGTCTCTATGAAGTTGTAGAATTTAACAATGTTTGGATGATCTAACTGTCTCATAATAGTCACTTCTTTGAGCACACTCGCTTGCTGAGATTTCTCTAATTGGTACTTCTTGATCACTTTGACTGCCACGTACTCGTTGGTTTCCACGTCCAGCGCCTTGTACACCACGGAAAACGCGCCTTCGCCAATCTTGTCCTGCATCTGGTACCGTTCCACAGCTTGTTTCTCTTCGCGTCTTCTTCGTTGCTCATTCTCTTCACGAACAAGATCAGACGCCAGTTTAGAATACTCGTCTCTACGCTGCTGTCTGCTACCAACTCCACCATTTCCTGCCTCCGCACCACTCACCTCAGCAGGTGACGCCGTCGCAGGCATGGCAGGAACAGGCGAGCTTTCTAAAGGCGCAGAGACGCCCTCGGCTGTGTTCGGCTGGCTCTGACTACGCGGTGCCGCATTGGCATTCCTTCCGTGTCTGATGAATTGTTTGAAATTCTGTTTGTGTTAGTCAGTTCGATGATTAATGGGCAGGACGATTGCTGCAAACCTGATCTACAGACAACACGCCACGCCATGAGGTGGAGGGAACAAGACAATAAGAGACGGAGGGGTGCGGGAACATGTTCCCCGCTGCTGGAGGCCAACATTGCTGCTGCGTGGTGGACAACCCACAAAACTAATGACAAACCAGCGACTCGCTGCGCTCGCCAACAGCTTTGCTCCTTCTTTGCAACAGGAGTCGTTTGGTTTCCACCTACCTCACCGGCCACCTAACGCTTCTCTTTAGCCCCAACGTCCCCGATGTCCTATTATTCATCTCTGGACTTGCTAAAACTTACCGAAAGCATCGCTTATCTCACCCAAAACACCTTCTATTAATTAAATACAGGTTGCCTTCCCAAATCATCGCCTCAATTCGTAATTTTTTCTTACAAGTTCCTTGCTTTTTTGACTGCCTGCCTGCCTCTGGGAAGTTTTTCTTACATCTCCTTTCCCCATACTGCGCCACAACACGGCCACATTTTTCAGTGGCGCGGTTCCAGAGATAATGATTTCAAAAAAAAAAATATCTTATTCAGACTCAACTTATTGCTCCGTAAACGTCATTCTTCACTCCTCAGGATGACATCATTCCAACTTTCGGTGGAGCTGGATCGGCCAGCATTCTTGAAAAATCACCGAGCTTTTGCCCAGTTTGTCACTGAGACGAAAAACTCGCCACTAACGAAAAAAAGTCAGACTAAGAAAAGATCAATATCAGACATACTACTTGACGAACAACGATTCTATGGCTCATCAACTGAATTAAATAACGTCCCAGTTGACAACATCGAGGTTCCACACAAGAATCTTGTTCTTGCACGAACAACTGTTGTTGGCCACGCCAGTAATCTGGAAATTGACCATCTTTCCAAAGAAGTATCATCGATTGGTAATTCATTACAGCTATCGGATATCGAGGTCAATGTTAAGTTACAATCAAATACACTGGAAATTTCAGCAATTCCAAGAGGCTCGCGACGTAAGCCAACGTTGTTGTTGAAAACACTTGTACAATCTCAAGATTCTCCGAATCTAGCTGCTCAGCTGGCCCTGCTGAGACGGAAAGACCTACGAATGCAGAAACCAACTCTGGCAATTGCCCTGTCGTTTAATCCGGAATCTGCCACGTTTGCTCTCAGTTTCTCGCTCAGCCTTTGTCTCGACATCGAAGAGTCCGTCGACACTCGCTATCCACTCGATGCTATCAAGAAGCTACGGGAGATGGCAGTGTTTGTATTCTCACCGTGCCTCACTCCATATCAACGTTGTTCGGACCACGGGATTCTTCAAAAACCTTCAGAAGCTGCTTTCTATGATTTTATCACCTCCTGCACGGAAAGACTCGGATCAAGCTCGGATCAAGCTCCGGAGTTCGATTTACCCCAGCTACGTAAATCCTTGCTACCATTCCAGCGCCAGACTCTAGAGTGGATGTTACGTCATGAAGGAGTCGGCAAGATGGAAAATGAAGATCTGGATCGACAGCTGGATGCAGTTTCGTTTGGTTGGTCACATGTCCAGCTTATCAACTCTAACCGAAAACTATGGTACAACGCGTATACAGGCAACATCTGTTCGACAGAGACAGCAGAAGAGTATGTGAGACAGTTTTCGCAGCGACCAAGACGGGCACGTGCTCTTCTTTCGGAAGAAATGGGTCTGGGGAAGACTGTTGAGCTCATCTCACTGATCTGCGCCAATCCACGTGCTTCGTTTGGAGAACAGGTATCCGACCGGTTCAACGGTGGTCGGATGATAACTCAAGCGAAAACGACTCTGGTTATTTGTCCGCAATCCATTCTGGGCCAATGGCGTAACGAGATTGAGGACATCACGGGCTCACTCTCGGTCACTGTGTACGAAGGAATTTACAACTATGAGCGTGAAGCAGAGTTGGCAAACACCTATGTGACTCCGGCAGACGTGGCTAAAGAGCTCTCCCAATACGACGTGGTATTAGTGTCGTATCACACTGTTTCTCGAGAGTTGCATAGAGCTGTTTTCCAGGTCGGTGCACGGCCAAAACGGACGTGTGCCAGAAGAATCGGCAGCGATGAAGGGACAGAAGATCCGGGGACGTACGAGAGGATCGACTATTCTTCTCCGTTGATGTTGCTTGAGTTTTTCAGAGTCATTCTTGACGAGGTCCAGATGACTGCCAATATCACAGCCAATGCCTCTAAGTTTGCCCGGATCATTCCGCGTGTTCACGCGTGGGGTGCATCTGGAACTCTGATCAAAAACGGACTAGACGACTTGTATTCGCTGCTGAGTTTCCTGAGACTTTCGCCTGTGGACAGGTACTCAGGCACGGGCGAAACGTCTCCGTGGAGAAGAATTGCCCATGAGCCACCGTACTGCGAGTTTTATCGGTTATTTCAACACCTGTGTCTTCGACACACCAAGAAAATGGTGGCTGATCAGATTCTGCTGCCGCGCCAGACACGGGTGCTTCTTCGCATGCCATTTAGCGTTGTGGAACGCGATAATTACGACAACCTGTACACCTCGTTTCTGAGACAGGTTGGCCTAAACGAACGAGGTGAGCCCGTGGTTGCGGACTACGATCCTGCGAGACATTACAGCACGATGCGCCAGTGGCTTATTCGACTGCGGCAAGTGTGTTGCCACGCCCAGCTGGGTAGCACGGGCAGTGGCATGGGCCGGAGATACGGGGGTGGCAGCAATCTGGCCAGCAACGGCTCTGCGCTGGCGGCTCCTATGGTTTTGGGCACGTTGGAGGATGTTTTGAACGGGCTGCTGAAAAGCACGTTTGACGAGCTTGTTTCTGGAGAAAGAAGTGTGTATTCGTTGGAGCTTCGACGGGGTAAAATCCACGAGTTTCTCCGTCAACCGGACAAATCAATGAGTATTTTCAAGCGGATTATGCCTGAGATTGAACAGAAGGTGAACGAGCTGAAAGGCGAGGACGATATACCGAAGCTGCGTTCGTGGCTGGAGCTGCTGTATCAGACGTACTTTCTGCTTGCCTCGGCCCACTACCAGCACTATCGGCCGATGCGACCTCTGGTCGAGACGTTTGAAGAGCTGGACGCCGAGGAAGCTGAGGAACAACAGAAGCAGGAGTTTGGAGCAGAAATCGATCTGGATCTGTTGAGTAAAGAGGAGAGGTTTCATTACGAGGAGGAGAACAGGTTCTATGGACTTGCGGACGAGCTGTTGGTCCAGATTCTGCAGGAGCCAATAGCCAAGGTGAACGAGGCGATTGCGAGGTTGACGGAGCGGATGAAGGGATATGACGTTGGCGGTGTCTGCATGACCAGCACGCTGTCCGGTGAGAACTACGGCCACTCGCTGCAAACACAGATGCTCTGGGAACGGCTCGAGAAGACGCGGGATCAACTGGACGCTCAAGCACAGGTGATCAACGGCTGGGTTGTGAAACTGGTGGAGCTGTTGAAAGAGCCGGTGACCAACACAGAGACCACTGGAGATGAGTATGGAGCGAGTCTGGTGAACCAGGAGCTGGCACACACGTATTTAGAGGAGTTACAGCTGATTCTGGAGGACCGCGAGAACGCGCTGTTGAGCGTGGACGACTCTGCTGCCGTTGGTGTTCCGAAACGCGACAAGATCATTGTTAATATCAACCAGCCGACCAACTACGATCTTCATGTTTCGCTGGACAAGATGAGACGGTCTGTTTTGCCTGAAGGCGAACACAATGCCAAAATGAGCCTGCGCTCGTTACAACAAGCTGCCCAGAACGCTGCCATTGACACTCAACGGCACGACGCATACGACCATGCCTTTGCCAACAGCATGGCTGGACAGCTGAAGAAAGAACTGGATTTGCAGAGGAAGAATGTGGCGCAGTTGAGAACCAAGTTGTTCGAGACACTCAACGATACGTTCAACGCCAAGATCAACTACTTCAAGTCGTTACAGATAAAGTCGGACATTGTTGCGAGATATCGGCCTACTGCGATTGTGGGTGCCGGGGGAGCTGGTGCGACGCCTGCGGTGCGTGCGGAGCAGGAGCTGCGGGCGACGGCGAGCGAGATTGCGCGGACCAAAGGAGCGGTTGGTTTGGCGAGAGTTCGGCTGAAGTATCTCAAGTCGTTGATGGAGGGGGACGGTGCGCGCGAGGAGACAGGAGAGGGGCAGGAGGAGGAAGAGGAAGGGAAGCTGTGTGTGATCTGTCGCAGCTCGATCATTGTTGGTACGTTGACGGCGTGCGGACATCAGTTTTGCAGAGAGTGTCTGGGAGAATGGATGAAGGTTCACCCGACATGTCCTGTTTGCAAAGAGAAGTTGCAGGCGAGCGATCTGTACTCTTTCACGTTGCCTCGGGGTGTCTTGAAGGGAGGCACTGTTGAGGGGGAGGGGGCAGAAGAGGAGGGAGATACGGAGGGGGAAGATGGTGGTGTGAAGCAGGAGACTGACACCAAAGAGGACGGTGTTGGGGACGGGATCTCGCGACTGTATCGGTCGTTGAACAGTCAGATGCTCGACGAGATTCGGTCGATTTCCATCAAGAAAAGCTACGGGGCCAAAGTCGACATGATCGTGAGACAGGTGTTGTATCTGAGACAGACGGAGCCGGATGTGCAGGTGCTTGTTTACTCGCAATGGTCAGACTTCCTGAAGCTTGTTGGGCGGGCCCTGAGACAGAACGAGGTGAGTTTTTTCTCGTCAGCTGAAGGCGAGGATTTGGTGAGAAGCAGAAAGAAACTGCAGAAGAAACATATCAGTGAGATCGATCTGTTCAAACGGGATCCGCGGATAACGTGTTTCCTGCTGAATGCGAAGGCACAGGCTGCTGGGCTGACGTTGACCAACGCGTGGCACGTTTTTCTGTGCGAGCCGTTGGTGAATCTACCGTTGGAGCTGCAGGCGATCAGCCGGGTGCACAGGATCGGACAGAAGAGAGCGACTACTGTTTGGAGTTTTGTCATTGAGAACTCTGTGGAGGAGTCAATTGTGGTTCTGTCGACGAGAAAGAGGGTCGAGCTTGCCAAGAGGGGCGACGAGGTGGACGATGACGCTGTTGATGCGACGGAATTGTCCAAGACGGTTGCGGGATTGGTGGAGAGAAAGGCAGGGGGTGGAGAGGTGGTTGAGGATGAGGAGCTGTGGGGGTCGTTTTTTGCGGCAAAGAGCTAACTGCGGAGGCGTGGCGAGTCGCTGGCACCGATTGTCTCGGGCCGCGTCGGTACATAGACCGAGATAGATATACCGAGTGAGTCTAACTACTGCGACCGGCTCGCCAACGATTAATCACTGCGACCGGCTCCTATTAACTGACTACTTCTAGCGACTCGCTTCGCTCGTGGTTCGTAGGTCGTTCGCACCATTAACTATTAAGATACAAAATCGAAAAAAAATCTCACCAAAAACTAATTGAGGTCGAGCAAAGCGGAACGGAGGGGCCAGATGACTCGCTCCGGTCGCCGGTCTCAAACAGCCAGATAATTCGTATCCTCGGTACCATTGTAGATCCTTCCGTCATCCACCAACGAGGCAACATTAACCTCGATCTCCTCCACCGGCAAGTTCAGCTTCTCGGCAATAACATTCAATGGCACTCCCTCGGTCATGACACTACTGTGATCCTGAACAAACTCATAAATTCTCTCCAGAGTAGAACTTGGGCCGGAACCAGCGCCTTCCGACACAAACAACGAGTCCCCACCAGCAACAGCGCCATTGGTAACAGCCCCACCAGTCTTTGCATCCATATAAATTTTAATTGCGCTCAAAAAATGATATGCGATCTCATTATAGTCCTTAACTTTTTGAACAGTTTGTGTTTGTAATTGTTTTTTACCGCCAAACTCACGAATCGTGGCCACAACCCGGATGTATTCGCCTGTAGAAAGTTCGTTATTTTCGTCAGAGTTCTCTTCGTCGTTCCATTTACGGAACGAAATGGCCCCAGTGCCGTCTTCAACCTTGATGTTGGTGGACTGAGCTTGCGAGGTGTCGATCTCACGAATGATACCAACAAACGCCACATAGTACAGCTCAAGGCCATGCGAATGGTATGGCGCATCCTGTCCACTCTGTTGTGCGTCGTTGATCTCTTTAATGGTCACTGGAATGATCGTTTGAGTAGCACTCGAACGTTGTTGTGAGGACGTTGGCCCGTCAGATGTGAACCCGCCGCCGCCGCCACCATTGTAGTTTCCGTACCCGGTACTGTCGGAGTTGAAGTTGTTGTATGGTTGGTATCCACTCATGTTGGTGTGTATGTATAGGAGTAATGTGTATATACAAGATGGCAAATGTATGAAGTGAAAAATAAGACGCGTAACGCGATTTTTACAACGTGCCGACACGACGGATGGGCCAGTCGCGTCGATCGACGCGACTCACAAGCAAAGCAAGTCGCGCACGACTTACGACGGACCCAGAGTCTTCAGGCTCCACCCATCTCAACGTCTCGCTCCGCTCGCTTCGCTCGCTTCGCTTCGCTTCTCGCTTTGAGCCTCACTCTGCTCAACCCCCCAAAATTGCCCTCACCCCCTCCGGAGTCACCCTTTCCATCCCCAAATACTCCATATCGAAATGTCCTCGGCCCTTCGTCAACGACCTCAACCTCGTCAGATACCCAATCATCTCTCTCAACGGAGCTTCCGCACTGACCACCTTCTTCCCGCCCAGTTGGCCCCCCTTCATATACTGCAAGGTCGGATCGGCCGGAACATACGTTCTCTCAGCCTCCTGCTGTGCCCAGATCAAGTGCTCCGCAGACCCACCCTTCTCCTCTTCAATGCCAGTAATCTTGGCATTGCGGCCGCTCATAAGGTCCTGAGTCACCACACCGAGATCCTCCTCGTTGACAAACACCGAAACACGCATCACAGGCTCCAGTATCGTCACCTCCGTCTCTTTCAGCGACTCCAAAGCGTCACGAATAGCAACACGGGTCATCGTGTTGAGCTGACTGCACGAAGCAGCATCGACGTTCACAACAAACTTTTTCACCCGCACGATCATCGAATGCATCGGCAAACGTGCTAGTGTGCCACCCATCTGCAGAGCAGCTCTGGAACCAGATATAATCGAGTTGATAATCGAGTCGTAGCTGTACTTCAGTCCCCATTCTTCGCGTTCCAACGCGCGCTCAACGGCTTCCGGAATACAGCCGTCCTCAAACACCACAACGTTGTCCTCCTGGCCAAGATCGTAGACTCCTTCTTGCGAGACCAAATCGGAGATGTCCGTATCGTGCGACTCAATGCTCAGTTCTATGCCGAAGTGGCGTTTATCGTCGACCAACGTGTCTTCCTCACTGGCAACAAAATCGCCACTGCCAGCCAACACAGTCTCTTTGTAAGTGACCTGAACAGGCCCGACCTCGGCATTGACTTTCATCTCGTTGACTAGCCTATCGCGCAGAATCTCCAGATGAAGTTCACCCATTCCAGACAAGATCAACTGGCCGGTCTCCTCGTCTAAATGCGTAGCCACGCTCGGGTCCTCCTTCTGCAACACTTCCAAGGCAGCAGTCAGCTTTCTTGTGTCGGCGACAGTGTTGGGCTCGATGGAAACGCTGAAAACAGGCGGTGGAATCTCAATTGGTAGCAGCTTGTACGTCTTCTCGGTCTTGCTCAACCTCGTTGGCTTCTGCGACGGCATGTGGGTCACCAGAGTATCGCCTGTGGCTACCTGGTCTTTCAGAATTAGAACTCCGATCTCCCCAGCACTCAGGGAATCAACCTGTATCGGAGCATCCGCATTCATCACCATCATGTTGTGGATGGACATCGGTTGTCCTTGGGTAGTGTTGAACACCTGGCCACGCTTGCTCAAAACACCAGCGTACACACGGACATAAACCATCGTGCCCCTCGTCGGATGAACGGTGATCTTGAACACAAGGGCAGCAGCAACGTGACGAGCACGACCAATCACAAGGCCGTTTTTGCTGTCCCGTTCAACACGAACAGCCCCGGCATCCGCGGCCTTACGACGCGCTAAACCGACACCACTCGAAACAACCTCCGGAACAGGAGCATCCAATGGCGAAGGCAGGTAGTCAACTACAGCGTCCAGAAGCGGCTGAACACCAATGTTCTTGAAGCTCGCTCCACAAAGCACAGGAACAGCAGAGTTCTCCAGAGTCGCCTTGCGAAGCGCATCACGCAGGATCTCGCCAGGAACAGCCATGTAGTCCTCGTCTGCCTCTAAAAACGCATCAACAACAGCGTCGTCCAACTCGCCAAGCAATTCAACGGCAGCAGCACGAGCAGCACGACACTCTTCGTACAATTTGGGCTGTGCCTCAGCGTCAGACACGTCTACAATATCAACGGTCTTACCTTCTTTGTCGGCGCCGTTCCAAATCAGCAGTTTCTTCGAGAAAACATCAATAACACCTTCAAAAACCGCCTCACCAGTAGACTCGTTTGTCTCAAAATACGGGACATTCACAAGAACAACGCGGGTTCCCAGTCGGCTGACAATCTCTCTCACCGTTCGGCCGAACCCTGCACCTTCACGATCCATCTTGTTGACGTAAGCAACAATCGGGATCTCCAGATCTCGAGCCTGTTTCCAAACTTTCTCTGTTTGAGCCTCAACACCTGCAACGGCATCAAGAATAGTCACGGCACCGTCTAGAACACGCAACGAACGTGTAACCTCAAAAGTGAAGTCGGCGTGTCCGGGAGTGTCAATGACGTTGATTGCGTGTTTGTTCCATGGTAGCGTCACTGCTGCACTCTGAATTGTAATACCTCTATCTTTTTCCTGCGTCAGGTAATCGGTCACTGTGTCACCCTCATCAACGTTACCAATTCGACGAGTCACTCCACTGTAGTACAACATGCGTTCTGTCGTGGTCGTTTTCCCGGCATCGATGTGGGCAATGATTCCGATGTTTCTTATGTCCTGCAAGCGTTGTTTCGAAGGGGTCTGTTGGTGAGCGTGTCGGACCGCAGTTTTCGACCCTGTCGACACTGCCAACCTCGGCGACGGCAACGCCGCCATTATCGCCCTACAAGTTCCAAACATATCCTACGAACTCGTGTAACAGCACGACTCTCCCAGATCAGAGCTGATCAACCTGAATATTTTCTCGACCAAAAATATTTTAAAAAAAATAATCGACTGAAAAATTTATGATTTTGACGGTTTCCATTCGAAACTGGCCTCGTAAAACATTACAAACACCATGAGTGAAGGTAAGTGAACAAGCGATCTTTAGTCAGCAGTGAGCGATGTCCCGGAGAACCCTTTTAAAACGACTGTTTCCCCCCAGCAACCCCGTTTTGACACCCCTAAGTAGGTCTCCGTCAATCGCCCTGTCTCTGCCATGTCCCTGTCCGTACTAACTCTCTAGCCTTCGACATCACAAAAACATACCTCAACTTCCTTGAGGAGGACCCGGAGATCACCATGCCGGTGGCGGCAATTGAGGCATTGGTGACCATGCTCAAAATCAAACAACCGTCCACGTCCTCAGAACTAATAAATCTTCTTTCTGATGCAACAACTCAACTGAAAACATCCATCCCAAACGCCATCTCTCTCTCTGCCGGTTGCGATCTTTTCACACGTTTTGTGCTCAGAAACACCCATCTTTACTCCGATTGGGAGTCGTGCAGAAGACATCTGGTCGAAAATGGTCAACTCTTCTTGCAGAGAGCCAAAGAAAGCAGAGAAATGATTGCTAAAAACGGTTTGAAATTCATCAAAGACGACGACACCGTTCTCGTTCACTCTTTTTCCAGAGTTGTGCTTAACCTTCTCGTTCATGCCAAGTCGAAATTCATCAGATTCCGTGTCTTTGTCACCGAAGCCCGTATCGACCAGGACTCTAGCGATGGAATCAAAATGGCAAACGCCCTCAAAGAACATGGCATCCCAGTCTGTCTCATCAACGACTCCCAGGTTGGGTACGTCCTAAACAAGGTCGACAAGGTGTTCATGGGTGCCGAAGGTGTCTCTGAAAGTGGTGGTATCATCAATCGTGTCGGTTCATATCAAATCGGTGTCCTCGCCAAAAACGCTAATAAACCACTCTATGTTGTCTCAGAGTCCCACAAGTTCGTCAGAATGTTCCCCATCGCCCCAGACGATCTTCCGGTCCCAAAAGATTGCGCCTTGAGCTTCTCAACAGACCAGACCGTCGGTTTCAACGGCCACCATCATGTCGATTTCACGCCTCATCAATACATCACGGCCCTCATCTCCGATCTCGGAGTCCTCACTCCTTCTGCTGTCTCCGAGGAACTCATTAAAATGTGGTACGACTGATCTATATACAAACTACAATACAATAACAAATAATGCTTTTTATTTCTTCGCTAATGTACACTCAATCGAACTTGATCTTCTTACCCTTTGACTCCACAATCGCAGCACTTTGTCTTGGTGCAGTAGCCAATGCAACGGATGACGTCACTCTTTCACCTCTTTGGTTTCCAGAAGATTGTGTGTTTCTGTTGTAACTTCTAGATGAATCACCACCTTTTGGTTGGAATCCCTTCGGCCTTTCTCTAGCGAAATCCCTGGCTGGTTGTCTCTCCACAATCGGCTGTTTTTGCTCCACAATAGGTTGAGACGTCTCTCTTCTACCAACTTTTCTAGCAGAACGATCTTCACCGAACTCTAATCTCAACGGACGTTTCACGAGACGACGGCACGCCTTGTCTTTCAATGCGTTAGTAGGTCCTTCCTCATCACGGAAATCAATGAAAGCAAATCCTTTACACTTTCCACTGTCTTCAAAGGTAGCCATGCGGATCTTGACAATTTCACCACAATGTCTGAAGTGCTCTTCCAACAGTTCCTGGGTAGTGTCGAACGACAGATTACCAACAAACAAAATTCTCGATGGAGGGTTCTTCGAGAGTGCTTCTGTCTCAGACTTCTCCGGACGTCCTTCAAAAGAATTGGCATCCTTGATCAAAAGCTTTCTACCGTTCAATTCTTGTTCAGACAAGGAAATCGCCGTCTTCACATGATCTTGTGTCTCTAAATCAATGTAAGCAAACCCCTTGATCTTGTTTGGACCCTTCTTTGGGATATTCACGCGCAAAATGTCTTTCTCAGAAATCGAAACAGCTTCATCCTTTGACTTGGCTGTCAAAAAATTGATCAAGTCTTCTCTAGTTGTATCATACGAAAGGTTACCAACCCACACACCGAGACGTGTCTTTGGAACAGCAGAGGTCTCTGATTTCTCTGATTTCTCTGCTTTCTCAGTGGTCTCGTCAGCTGGTTTGACCTTGACCTCTTTCTTCTCTTTGATCTCTTCGAGAGTGATTTTACCCTTTTTCAACTTTCTGAGCTCTTTTTTCGAAAGAGGCGGCTCCTCGCCAAGATTAATTTCAATCTCCTCGAGTTGCTCAGCCTTCCTCTTCTTGGACTTCTTTTCTTCCGACGATGCCATGTTGTTGCAATAAAATATAGCTTCCTCTGCACAGTATACAGGTTTATTATGTATGTATGTTGAAATTTTTCAACCCCAAAAAAAAAAAAAATTTCTAAAATTTTTTTCCTCAAACTGATAAGATCTGCGACGCCGCTGTAGTTGCAATTTTGGTTACCCGCAAATCTAGACCGAGGAGTCTCGAAAAATAATTTCTCGGCAGTATGATAAAAATAGCTTAGCACGGGGGAGGCTTGTAAACAATGCGACTGAGCTGGTGAAGAAGGGTTTGATGGGCAGCTTAGCTACCAAGCAAGGGACAAGCGAGACTTCTCGTATGAGTAATGCCAGTTGGTGTCGCAGTGATTACGTGCCTGCTCTACAGTGGTTTATCTCACTGGCATCTCGGGTACCACTACACCTGTCTCCGTCTCTAGCCAGTCGTTCTCGTTCCTGTTCTATTTTTATCCCCGCGGTCCCCGGTAAAATCCCCGCAGGCGGCCCAAAAACACAAAACAACAATTATTCTCGAATGTAAATAGGGAATTTTTTCAAGCACTTTTGTTTTGTTTTTCGCCTGTTCGTTTGATCTCTTTTTTGTTTCTTTACTGTCTTTGTTTCTTTCGCTTATAAACTCTGAGAATCGGTCAATAACACTCGTTTCTAGACAGAAATAACCATCTTTGTTGTTCATCATGAAGTTTTCCGCATCTCTTCTCGCCACTCTTTTTTTGACTGTGGCAAAAACAAACGCTGAGGCCAGTGTAAGTATTAACTGACAAGCAAACGGCGAGCAAAGGGAAACAGCTCAGCAACTCGTACGAGTCACAGGTGATGGTATCCTGCTTGACAAGCCATCCCGACCAACAGCTGTTGATTCGTAGCACATCACCTGATTCCATAACACCTTGCACCTCCGTTCGCCCAATCCTAATCCTATACTAACATTACATTCCCTATAGCTTGGTTTCAACCTCGGTGTTAAAACCTCGTCCGGTGACTGCAAGGCTGCTTCCGATTACGAAAGTGACTTGGACACTCTCTCGGCACAATCTTCAACTATCAAGACTTACGCTGTCGACTCATGCGACACCCTCAAAATTCTCGGTCCAGTCGCTGAAGACAAAGGTTTCACCATCACTCTCGGTATCTGGCCAACCCCAGATGCTACCATGACTGCAGAAAAAGCCGCTTTGCAATCCTACCTTCCAAACATCTCCAAGTCTACTATCAAGGCTTTCACTGTTGGTTCTGAAGCTTTGTACAGAGGTGATTTGACCGCTTCTGCTCTTGCTAGTGCCATTCAAGACATTAAGGATCTTCTTGCCGATATCGAGGACAAGAACGGTGAATCGTACTCGGATGTTCCTGTCGGAACTGTTGATTCTTGGGAAATCCTCATTGACTCTTCGAACTCTGACGTCATTCAAGCCGCCGACGTTGTCTACGCTAACGCTTTCTCCTACTGGCAAGGACAAGCCATGAACAACGCTTCATTCTCCTTCTTTGATGATATCATGCAAGCTTTGCAAACCATCCAAACCTCTAAGGGTTCTACTGATATTGAATTCTGGGTTGGTGAAACCGGATGGCCATCTGAAGGTACTAACTATGAGTCTGCTGTTCCTTCTGTTAGCAACGCCAAACAATTCTGGAAAGAAGCTGTTTGTGCTATTAGGGGTTGGGGTATCAACACTTACGTTTTTGAAGCTTTTGACGAACCATGGAAGCCAGAAACTTCAGGATCTGATGCTGAAACTCACTGGGGTGTTTGGGACTCTGACAGATCTCTCAAATACGATCTGAGCTGTGATTTCACCTCTTAAACAACTGGCTGACCAAAATGTCGTGGAAGAGTGAATGAATACCTTTTTGATATCCCCTTCGGTTGTTATCTTCTATAGCAACTGATCTAGTTTTTAGTTTTCTTCCGTTTACCTTTTCCATTCCCGGCACCTAGAATGTCGCATTTATTATATAACTTTACTTTGAAGTTAGTTTTGATTTCATGATTTGAGACTATACAGTAAAGGCCAACGGCACGTGATCCGCTTTATACATTTTTTTGGACTGCAAAATGGTCTGTGTTTAGTAGAGCTTCTTCTTCTCGTCCACAGAGAGTTCACCGGCACCGGTGTTAACGATGAGCAACAAACCACCCACAATACTCAAAATCTGGAAGAATTCGTATCTCAAATAATCTCTTCTGGTGTCTCTGTAACCATAAGTCCAGTAGTGGTTGGTAAGGATGTTGTTAACTGTGAGCAAAAATGTCAAGAACGAGGCACTGAATTTGGTCTTGTAACCAACGACAATAGACAAACATGACACCAAACCGATCAAAATCACCAAAAAGTTGAGGAAAGTCCATTTGATGGTCATGGTGAAAGCCAAAAACAAAACAATCAACATGATTCTTCCTGCCAACAGGAAGTATTTTTTGTTATCTTTTGATTCAAGCATTGGGAGTCCTGGCATGAGCAACGATCTCTTGTCAATAATAAGGGAATCTGAAAGAGCTAGAAGAAGACCTCCAATAACAGAAACGTTTCTCAAGAAGAAAACAGGCTCAAAGAATAATCCGTAAACAAATCCTTGTAGAAGAACAATCGATGAGAGCAATCCTGTAGCGATTTCAGGCTTCTTTCTCATAAAGACAAGGGCGGATCCAGTGAGCATGGACACAATGTTGAAAATTAAGAAACATTTCACAAACCACTCATAAAGATGTCTGAAAGTGGCGAGATAGTACACTTGTTCTTTCCATTGCGACATGATTCTCAAAGAATCTTCAATAAAAGTAGCAACGATGAAAAATCTGCCAATGAATGGGACATATGGTTTAGCAGAAGAAAGATACTTATCAATGTTGTCTTCCACTTGTTTGGTGAATTTCTCAAACTTGATCACATAAGGGTTGTCTGATGGGATCAAATTAGCGATGGAATCCAAGGTTGAAGAAGTCGTTCTGCCGAATGCTGGTTGGCCCTGCTGACGGGATTGACCGGCAAAGCCGGCATGATCGCTACCACTTCCGGGAAATTGAGTACCTCTGAATTGCATACTGTGACGGTGTTAGTAAACTATGAAAATAATGTAATGGACTGTTGGATCAGAGAGTCAAATGTCTAAGCAATTGCTGTAGGAATGAAAAAAACCGGTACATCCTTACACCGGAGAGTCATTGACAAGACAGACAAAAATCCGCAACAGCTACAAAACAGAGCTGGCGGCACATCCAGTGGCAAATACCGTGCGGTTTATACTTATCATGCTATGGGATCCAGAAACACACAATGAGTCAATTCAATAGGCCAATTAGTGTCTTTGTACCCACTTGACACCAACTTAGACCCCATTGCCCCCGTTGTTTCAAGTTGCCCTCAGCCTAAACGGATCTGAACTCTGTGATCTAGATCTAATTAAACCTAAACAATCATACTCACCTGTATTAGAATTGATCGCCCTTCCTAATCAGCCCAAATATCTCTCGCTGAGTTTGAACTCGAACTTTAGTTTGCGAAAACAACAGATCATCCACTAAACTTAGCCGTTGACAAGCTTTTTCTATATATATTCACTGACTCGATCCCTCCTCAAACGGCGTTTTGAGTTTGCCACTACAATAACAAATTACCCTAAACGGAAATCACGATATGTAAGTAATTTAAAGTGAAAAAAAAAACATAATCTATGTACATGATTACCTAATCAACGTGGTTCACGCTCTCAAGATCAAAGCTCCGCGTCATTTCAAGTTGAGATTGAGCCTGTTGGTGAAGTTGACGGTAAAATTCCACACTCTCCACACTTGTGTCAAACTGTTGGAGAAGTTGAGATCTGCGTGACGATTGCTTCTCAACAGCGCTTGCAAGGGCATTTGAGATGTCCTTAGCCGGGTAATTCAGAACTTTCCTCACTTCTTTCGAAATACGAAGACAGTTCATATTTTCATAATCTTCAGACTCTATCCGACGACGAATTTTCTTCACCACATTCCTTTTATATGCATGTGGAGCGTCCGCATACAGATAGTATAATGGCAACCCGATTGCAGCTCCAACAAATAATCCAGGAACAATCTTATGAGTGACAACTCTTGGAACATATGATGTCAAAGATGCCACTCCAGTCACCATTGAAAACAGTTGTGATCCATACAACACTAAAAAGCCAGAAATACCCGTCTTCCATATTTTTTGGGTGGTCAAACCAATCAACATATTTGTGTGTGGTGACGGAATCCTGATACCACAGGTTTTGCAGAAACTCTCCAAATTAGGATCAACGAAATCAAAGATTGAAACTTCACTTTCGATATGACGTTGTAAATTATCTCTTCTCTTGGAGTACATTGAGCTTGGAATGAATTTGGAATTTGGTAAGACACCCTCGCCCAATACTTCGTTACCCAATTGTTTCAATTGATCAATCGCTTCGCTTGTCTCTTTCCTTGAATATTCCTCTGATTGGCTAACGCTCTCCAAGATCTTATCAACAATCTTAGCTTGTGTGAGCTCTGCAAACCGGGTTATGTCAGAAAAACATTCTTGTTCAACTCCAAGAGCAATCTGGTCAACTTTATTGATTGTTTCACTGATCAATCTCTTTGAATGTTCATGAACTTTTGTGGAGGTAGATTCGATGATTTTCAGAACCTTTTCATTAGTTCGGACAGAAGACCCAAGGATGTTGTTATAATTGTTATCGCTTTCGTTCAATTCTTCTACCGTCTCCTCAATGTTCTTGTTATACAATTTTTCATTGATTTTCGACAGTTCCACCAGATCAGCATACAATTTAATGAGATAGTTTTTGGCAGGAAGAAGTTTGGAAATAGACCTCTTCTCTAGGACAAAGTTGCGCAATGAGGCTTCAAGCTGGTCGAATTCAGGTGAATCGTAATCGGAATTGTTTGGTCCATCATCACCGTCGCCACCGTCGCCACCATCACCGCCGTCACCGCCGTCACCGGGTAACTTATCCAGAATATCCTTTGATGAAACAAAATGAACAAAATCACTGGCTCCCTTATGAGTCTCTGGTGACAAACTTTGGACTTGATCCAGAATTCTTTGTCTGCACTTGTTCTTGTCTCTGATGTTATCGAATTTGTTCACCACAATGAAAATCAGATTTTTATCGTTGGTTGTATTGGACAGGAATTCACGTCCAGAAAGAGTGATTTGATTTTCCGAATTGACAACGAAAACCACTAGATCGATTTCTTCCTGTCTCGAGAAAACTTGTGTAGTATGGTAAGAATCCAAATTCAATCCTGGAGCATCAATCAGCTTGATATCGATAACGCCATTTCGCAGCAAACTCTGGTCAACGGGTCTTTTATCCTTCACATAAACAACCAACAATGAGTAAGTTTCAGATTCGTAAACTAACTCGGTCAAAGCACTCAAAGGGAAAGTTTTATACGAGCGTTCGTCATTATGAGAATAAACGGCTCCAATCGGAACAGCATGAACCTCTTCAATTCCACGATTGTTATCAATCGCATCAACAATCTCACAGAACACGTTGGTGCAAGGTTGCTGGTCTTCTGGCATGACACGGCGACGAAGAAGGGCATTGCAAAAAGCCGATTTTCCGGAATTCAAGTCACCAGTGACCAAAACTTTCGACGAAGTGTCATCGATACGGTCTTTGATAGACCGTAAATGACGCAAAATCTGTGAAAACTTCTCGTTCAATAGCTGTGCAAGA
The DNA here is from genome assembly GCA_030578575.1 of Ogataea neopini. Taxonomy (NCBI): domain Eukaryota; kingdom Fungi; phylum Ascomycota; class Pichiomycetes; order Pichiales; family Pichiaceae; genus Ogataea; species Ogataea neopini. The sequence continues at coordinate 264,295 of JAJMSO010000001.1, forward strand.
GCCGAGTTATCAAGTGATTGGACTAAGTCGTTGGATGTTGGACCTATTTTCAAATTGATTTTCAGCAACTCAAAACTGTAATCACTCTCACGTGCCGATGTTTCCTGAGTCTCGGGTTGTTTAAGCAGTTTGCGTGCTGAAGTCACCGAGTTATGTCTGATAAGAGCCAACTTTGAGCTTCTCGAGTTTAATTTAGAGTTTAATGTCTCATCCTCGATGTTTGTAGGGTAATAAACGGGATGTCTGTTATTTTCTCTTTGTAGATCATTCAATATCTGTTCGGCGTTGTTGATTGCTCTGTCCAGCGCTATGCGATTCTCGTTATATTGGATTTGAGAGAGGTGTGAGGAGGCAAGATCACTGTGGCCGTTTGCCGAACGACGCTCAAACGACGCTAACGACCCGTCTATCCGAATCTCCGAGTTTCCTTCCACAAGAGTAGCGCCATCCAAACTCCGTTCGCGAGGGTTGTATTGCATTGTAGCTGGTGTTTGCTGTTCGCTGCTTGAACCGACCACAGTGGCGTTATCGTCGATTTCCGCATCTGAGGCGGAGAAACCGACAGTTTTCTCCGTATCCTTTGAATTTCCGTCACTCATCAACAGTTGAGGCCGACTTCAACTCAATTTGACGTTTTTTTGTGCTAATTAAACGGACAACTTAAAAGAGGGTCTCTTTAGATTATATAGCAAAAAACAAAAATATGTAAAAAAAAAAAAAAAATTGATCAGCTAATTAAAAAAATAAACTGAAAAAACTCACCAACCCAGCCGATTCTGTGCTAAGTATATAAATACAGAGACGTGCCATGTCGTTCCGCAAGAAAGGAGATGTTATAAACGGTCCTGTTCCAGTGACAGGCCGTACACCGATTGCTGGTCCAGCCCCGGGAATCAACAGAACTCCTCAGCCCTTGAGAACTCTCGGAGTAGCAAGACCAGAAAGAGGGGGTCCTATTCAACCAGGAGGAATCCCTGTCCAGAGGCCGGGGATTCCAGGTGCCCCAGGCACTCCAGGTGCCTTGGGAATGCGTGCACCACCTTCGACAAACCCACTCGAACAACATCCTGGAGTCAAACCGTCCATTCTCACGTCCCAGCCGTGCGTCTCCACCGGTGCCAGCGACCTGGACAAAATCCTCGGGCACCAAGGTTTGCCCATTGGAACCTCGCTGCTCATAGAAGAAAACGGAGCCACGGACTTCTCATCAACTTTGCTCAAGATATTTGTTTCACAAGGTATCGTTCAGAACAGACTTGACCCTAAGCATCCTAACACTCACACAATTTTGGTCGGACACGACCAACTTTGGTGTAAAACACTTCCAGGAGTTTACCAAGGCAGTTCACGTGAAAGAAAGAAACAAAACGTTCAACAGAACGAATCAAAACTCAGTGTCTCGAACATCATCGACAGCCAGCCACAACGTCAACCAAATGATCTCAAAATTGCCTGGAGATATGGCTTGAATCAACAAAATCTCGATAAATCAGAAACTGAAACCTCCTCACAATATCCTCATTATAACAACCAATTCGAAATTACATCTACTCTCATCCCTGCACCAGGCCCATCTGAACTCACATGTATTCCAGTGTCACAGTCGTTTGATCATATAATCAAAAAAATTGAAGAAACCATCAAGAGGTTACCCGGCCGCCTGGTCCGTTTGGTGATACCTTTATTTTTGAATCCAATGATTTATCAAGACGAACGTTTGCTTGATCCACGTGAAGCTATCAAACTTGTCCATGGGCTCCGTCTGCTCACCCGAAAGTACGAAAACAGACTTGTCGTGGCTATCTCAGTGAATTTAGACCTCTATCCTAGGTCTAGTCCATTAACCAGTCTGATTGAAAGTTTGGTTGATGCGGCAATCGAACTTCGACCATTCGATCCACAACTTTACGATCTGATGGAACGTGTCTACAGAAACCAGCCTGCCAAAATCAAGCATGGTCATCTCAATGTTATCAAGATTCCAGTGCTCAGTGAGACTGGTCTTATGTGCGTTCAAGATATGGAATACAGCTTCAAAAATGGTCGTCGGAGATTCGAAGTTGAGGAATTTAGTATTCCCGTCGAGGAAGAAGATAAGGAGTCAAATGAAACTACAACTGGACAAACACGTCAAAACATTGACTTTTAGAATCGTTAATAAATCGTTAATCAAATAATCATTTCCAGCAAAACTCTATATAAACCTTTAAAAAAAATATTTCATCACTTCGTACCCCGGCTTGCGGCTTATTAAATTCTGCTTATGTCATTGCTTACATCAGACTTGCTAATCTTCTGCAAATGATTCAAGAGCAGCAGTTTGGACTTTATGGAATTTCTCCTCGTTTTGTGAATGGTTCGAGCCCCGTCTTTCCTTTTTGTAGACAGGTGGGATCTGGCCATCATTAATCAGATCTTCTAATTCGTCTCCATCTTTACCCCAATTACCTTTACCGAAACCATCTTTCTTGACATGATTTGGTGCTTGATCTGGGAACCCATTGTGGGTAAAGAACCTTGGCTCAGAGTGTGAGCCCTTGTCGTTCCATTTCTGTGTTCTTGCCATGTTGTATTATAGTTTTAATTTGTACTTGGTTAAAGTTGGAACCAGAATTGAAAAACTAGGTGTATCTTACCCCTATTTATACCATACTTTGGAATTCGCCACCTGTCCGCGGACAACTATGGGGTCACATTCCAAAACACCCCGCGGAAAAATTCCCGAGCCGCAAAGTATCACCCGCGAAATTTAGTTTTTACTGTACGTACAACGGTTGTTTTCGGTCGCAAGACAAGTCTGGGAATTGCGAGTGTAACATCAGTTACAGCCACACCATGAGTACGACACATTGAGATCGACTCATAATATTTAGCTTAGCTCCTCATATCTCGTGAATTGAATCTAAAATGATGGACGCATCACAGGGTGGTGTGTTCTCCTCACCCCGGTGGCCACCCCTCCCCCACGCGTGCGGCGCCACGCCACTTCGTGTGACATATGACATCATGCACGCAATGTCGTGACCGAAATAACTAGAAATTTATCGAAAACCATATACATTACGTAAGCGCGCGAAGTGAGTCACATTACGCCACTAACAAGACATTACCGCTAAACTGACCCACACCAATCAGCCTCAGTAAATCAACAAATGGTTTCCGATATTCGGATAGGAGAGGGTTTCCGAACCGGAATGGTATAACTTGACCTTGTGATAGAGTGTAGGAGTTTTTGAAAATCTGATCAAACTCTTCACTAAGTTCACGCAATTGCCATAAGGGAATCAATCCAGGACTCACCAATGGCATATTAAACCTTTGATATTCTTCTCTTGAGTTCCAAATTTCTTCATCCTGCTCATAATCATTGAATTCCTCCAAACCTTCAATCTTACCAAGTTTTTCGGCCATCCTACGTGCTTTCTGGAAAGAGCCTCCTTTGACGCCATAGACTCGCTCAGCTACGTCAACCAATTGGCCAGATACATCTTCATCGATCTCATCAATCGCCTCGAATTCATTCAATTCATCATCACCGTCATTTGCGGATAAAACTACGAGATCTGCTGGGCACGTGATCTTGCGCGCGTGATCAAGTTTGATGAATTTCCTCGAGCATAAATCTAAAATTTCACCACCAAATTTTGCTTTATATCTCATTTTGGCACAGTCATCAATGTAGTAACCCATAAAATAATAATCCTTGCCCAATTGTTCTGTCAAAACCATCTCTCTTAATGCACTCAAAGTACCCAGGCCCAAACTAGCGTAATCGGGGTCCCAAATGAAATAAACTGATGAAACACTATTTGGTAGCAGATCAAGCACAGCGATAGCAATAAGCTTACCATCCAAATAATAACATTCATGAACTGGACCTACAAATGACTCCCTAGTTGCCTTTTGTTGCCTCCAGTTGTTCAAATCTTGCCAATACGACTCTGTTCGTTCGGAATAAGTCGGATTGAACGGGGATTCGCACAGAAATCTCTTGAAACCTTTCTCTTTTACATCGTCTGGATCATCATTGTGCACTGAAATTTGATATTTTCGGTACAATTCGAACTTCTCTTTTGATGACACTGCCGGACCGATGATTGTATGAAATTTTGATGAGTTTAAACCGATTTCAGTATCGATCACCCTCTGAAGTAGATCAAATTGGCCAGGTTTACCTTTGTCTGTCACGCCCAACCTTTTATAGAACCGATTGATAGTATGTCTATGCTCTTTTGTCGCTTTGAACATGCCCAGATTGGTTCTTATAGGATACATTCGACAACAATTTCTTAGTAAATCAGGTCTGTAAAGAAGCTTACCCGACCTTCTGAAGCCACGATTCATCAAGTCTTCATAACACTGAGCAGAAAACATATAGACATGGAAACACATCGAAGTTGAATTGGGATAGCTGCCAAATTTTTCGTTTCCGTGAGTGAACTCATCTCGGTAAGATTGTAAAGAATAGCCGTTTTGCATCGGCTCTTTTTTCCCATGACAGTAGCCACAATCTTTCCCTGCAATATAAGCAGGTACTCCTTCAACTACCAGATCAAAGAAGTCCATGCGGGAGTGAATGGGTGCAACGAAAGCTAAACTTGTATGTTCTTTTCAGCATTTCTGATGAAAAATTGATTTGAAAAAAAATATAATCATTATCGCGGTCACGCGTATTTGTCCACGTGTAAAGTGCCTGATTGAGGCTCACTCGATAAGAACATTACTAATCTTAAGCTTCTGCCAGTCCAGCTGACATTGATGTCACCCTTTCGCAAACATCTTTCAGCCACTCCGCTGACCCCTACTGCCGTCATACTCTCTTTGCAGCCCCTTGACCACTCACTGCCTCTGACCTGCTTAGCAGCCCTTAGTAATTCTTACTAAGTACGCTTATGTAAGCAGCAATATTTATAATCGACAGAAACAGAATAAATAGGCAGGAAAATCAGAAATAATTTGATCTATCAATCATCCCGTCCTCATTCAATGAATAGTATATCACTTTTCAATCTGAAAAGACCAGTTACAAGCCCAATTGCACGTTTATTCAAGTTTAGCAGGTCATTTAAGTCCACATCCGCCATGGGAGAACAAAAAGTCGAGATTCTCAAGTTTGCTGACCACGACGGTCAGTACAAGCGTAAACCAAGTGTGTTCCGCAATTTCATCTCCTCGAAGCCGGGAGCAGAATACCCTCCTGAAGCCAACAGATATCATTTGTATGTGTCCTATGCTTGTCCATGGGCTCATAGAACGCTGATTTACAGACAATTAAAAGGACTGTCTCCATTGATCAGTGTCTCTGTGGTGCACTGGCACATGGACGATAAGGGATGGAGATTCGCTAGTGAAGGAGACGAATGCGCTGGTGCTACTGAAGATCACCTGTATGGATTTAAACGTTTACGTGAACTTTACTTCAAGGTCAACGATGATTACGATGGCCGTTTCACTGTGCCGGTTCTTTGGGACAAGAAGACAGAAAGTATTGTTAACAATGAGTCTTCTGAGATTATTCGGATGTTGAACACGGAGTTTAACTCGCTTCTTGATGAAAAATATGCCTCAATCGACCTTTATCCTGCTGAGTTACAACAGGAAATCGACGAATTGAATGACTGGATCTACCCAACAATCAACAATGGTGTGTACAAGACGGGTTTCTCAACCAAACAGGAGGTTTACGAGCGTGAAGTCACCACTTTGTTTGAACATCTGGATAAAGTCGAAGAAATTCTTGAAAAAAGAAGCAAAAATGGTGAGAAATTCTTGACTGGTAATCATTTAACTGAAGCAGATGTCAGACTTTTTACTACAATTGTCAGGTTCGATCCGGTTTATGTCCAACATTTCAAGACAAATTTGAAAATGATCAGACATGACTATCCATACCTACATAAATGGGTGAGAGAATTGTACTGGAATAATGATAGTTTCAAGGATACAACTAACTTCGATCATATCAAGTTCCACTACACTAAGTCGCACATTGCTATCAATCCTCATCATATCACTCCGTTGGGTCCGGTCCCACATATTATGCCATTGGATTAAATGACGATGGAACGAGAAACTTGAGTCCAAACGTTCAAAAACTTGACGACGCGTCGATCGACGCATTTATTTGATGTGTTTTTTTTAACCGAAAAAAATTTATTGTAATTTGTTTTACTCTCACTTAGTAGTGTCTTCTTACTCCCGTACCAGCAGTAACTTCTAGAAAAGCCATCAAGGAAATGATTAATCGCGTAGTGCCTCAATTGGGCCACTTAGTCTGCCAGATTGGTGGTCGCAAAAGTTATGGCTATGTGGGAAGCACTTTGGTGTCAACCAGATGGGCATCTACAGCTTTATCACCTAAAATCGTCGACATGAGAGTGGGCCTAGTCAAGCAAGTTCAACGTCACGAGAATGCTGACAAACTGTACGTTTCGCAGATCGAACTTGATCAAGGCCGCACGGTGCAAGTTTGCAGCGGATTGGTGGAGTATATTGCACAATCAGATCTACTTGGATCGCGGGTGGTGCTAGTCACTAATCTCAAGCCTGCTAAAATGCGTGGAGTCAAATCCGAAGCTATGGTGTTGGCAGCGTCGGACAGCGACGGTTCGCGCGTCGAACTGGTGGAACCTCCGCGTGCGGCGCCGGTCGGTTCAAAATTAATTTTCCAGGGTCATCCTACTACAGCGCGCGGCGGTGACGGCGGCGAAGAGGCCGCTACGCAGAGCGCTCAGGGCGCCCAGGGATCTCAAAGCGCGCAGGGCTTGGAAAACTCGCAGGTCGCGCAAGCCGCGAATGTTGAGATGAAAAAACTCAAAAGCCGACACTGGCAAGAGATCTCAGCATTACTACGCACTGACTCTGAAGGACGTGTTGTTTTCGGTGAAGGGGACGCTGCAGCGTTTTTGACCGATGATAACGGCAACGTCTGTCGCGTTCCAACTCTTACTAGTTGTCAAGTGAGTTGAAGAATCTGTATATAGGACTATTAAAAGCCGAAAACGTGCGGCTTCGCGGAGCAACGACTTTCGTAAAAACTTCAAGCGATTCGAGAAAGGATCGCGATAATCCGAGCGGCTCCCGAGCGGCTCCCGGAGATTTTCCCACCAAGAAGCTCGCGACGAAGCACTAAGTACAGCACGGCGTTTTCCGCACACGCTTTTCACAAGTGCCGCGACGGCGCCGGCAGTGCAGCGACGGGCGCATTGTGCGCGTGAACCGACTGCGTTAGCCGTTATGCAGTTACCTCAGGCGTGTTTGCGGCTGTCTTTTGCGGCGGCGGGCGATGGAGTCCCACTGATATGTGTTGGTTGGTGTCAGGAGTTCTGAGACAACTGCCTGCGAGTTTGCAAATCCAGATACACTCGTTAAATGCTTTGCCCGAGTTTGGTATGCATTTGCGCGGTTCAAACCCTGCTTATTCATGAGCTTCTATGCGTCTCTATTTTCCCCTCGCGAAAATTTTTCCAATCAGCCAGCCAGCCACCTGCCGACAAAAATTGGACAAAGAAAAACAAAAAAAAAGTGAAAAACGCCACACACACAAAAAAAGTGGAAAAAAAAAACACTTCTCTTTCAACATCGATCTGAAGAATCAAAGGGCTTTAAGTTCACTTTGAGGGTTGAAAAACAGGCACGGTTAATCTATACGAGAACTCCGTTTTGTACACGGTCAGGTCTCTCCCCCAGCCAGATTCATCATCGCCGCTACTTTTTTGTTCAGTTAGTCTTTACTCAACTTTAGTTCCTGCGTGTTCGCGCAGCCAATTATGAGCGTGACAAGACAACCCACAACCGCCTCCATCGCGAAACTAGTAGACCCAGCAGTCGCCAACGCCGCCAAACACGACATCGTCAGTTCTCACGATATGAACGTCAAAAGTGAACAAACCCAGCAGAACCCTTTCACGAGCGCCGGAACGTCACAACTTTCGTCGTCGGTTCCTTCGTCCGCTGCTGGACAAAGTGCTGGACAACAGCAGTCAGCTCAACAGGGTCAACAAGGCCAGCAAGGTCAGCAAGGTCAACAGGCTATCAATAATCTTGCCAACGCGGCACAATATTACCCTGTTCAACAACAACAACAACAACAACAGCCTCAAAATCAACAACAGCCCCAAAATCAACAACAACAACAGCCCCAAAATCAGCAACCTCAATCTCAACAGCCTCAGCAACAACAAATACCACAGCAGTATGGAACCAGTTTTTTGCCGCCCCCAAATCCAATGAACATACAACAGGCTTATTATATTCCTTTCTTCCCACCATATTTCAATCCTTCGCCGCAACAGCAGCAACTTTCCCAACAAAGATTCTCTACTCCAGTTCAACAACCAAATTCACCTTCCCCAGGTGGTGCAATGAAGTTGCCAACATTCCCTGGACCACCAAACTACTACAAACAAGCTGGCCAGCAGCCTCAGCAAGCTCAACAATCTCAACAGCAATCTCAACAGCAAAAACAGTCTGTTGATGGTTCTTCGAACGGCTCAGCCAATGGTTCAGGAAGTTATCTTGATCCATCATCTTCAAGGTCACCACCTGTGTTTGAAAATGGTATGCCAGTTTTGAAACCAAACCCTTACACCGGCGCGGTGATTGCAGGTGCAAATTATAGGAGAGCCACACAGCCGTCCGATCCAGAAAATGAAGCAAAACCATACAAGTGCAGTCAATGTGATTGGGCCTTTATTCGTCATAGTGATTTACGTCGTCACTCACGTTCCCATGGTAATCCAGAATACCATTGTCCATATTGGCATCCAGAGTATGCTACATGTCCACACAGAAACCAAGGTTCATTTAATAGATTGGACGTGTTGAAGAGACATTTGAGACTTGTTCATTTTGATCCTGAAGTGAAGGAGGAGAGAAGAGACAGTCTTGTTAGAAGACAGGATACTGGTATTTGTCTTTCGTGCTCAAAATTCTTTGTCAATAGTAAAGCATTTATTGATCACGTTGACGATTGTGCTCTCAATACTCCAATGGAGCAATGGAGGTACAAGAAGAACGGAATTGTTACCAGCGTCAAGAAAGACGGAGGTAAAGGTTTTGAAGAGAATCCTTCAGCAGGTTCGAGTGTTCTCTTTGCAGGTTCTGTCATGGCTAAGAATGGTGATGATAATGACTTGGATGGACTCAAACGTAACGAAAGTTTGGAAAAGGAGCCAAGTATCAAAGCTGAACTTGCGTCAACTGAAGAATCATCTGCCAATGGATCCGAAAGAACTGCGAGTACTTCGGCATCTTCGATGAATGGTACTAAGCGGACTGCGTCTGCTGCTGATGGATCATATGGTTCCACTCACAATTATCTCAAACGTCCGAGAGGAAGACCAAGAAAACATCTTCCCCAAGTTGCCAGTTAGACAACGATTTAATTTAAGAGAAAGAAATGTTAAAAATACACAAAGTTGGTGGCTATCCACCCGTTGTGCCAGTCTGTATGTCTAGGTGTGTAATTAGTTAGTTTGTCTGTTTATATACACTTCAGCTGTTGCTTTTTGCTATGAAATGACGGAGAAACGAGTCGTTGACGTCTTGCGAGTCATGAAATATTGTAACATGTAATAGCTTGGTCGTAGAGTTGAACAGAACCACCTCGTGGATCTTAAATCACGTGACCAGCGCCCCGCCCTATTTTAAGTTGTTGCTATGTTTTTTTTTTTTTTTGCAGCCCCTTGAGCCCCTTAACAGAATCTATCAAAAAATGTCGTGCGTCACACATACTGAATTTGCTAAGTTTAGTATCCACATTTGGAACATATTATGTTGAGAACCACACGACCCGCCACCCCCAGTTCTGGTGGCAAAACGATACAAAGAGAGGGCTTAAAAGATAAAAAAAAGAGTTATCTTAAAACTTGCCTTCTTTCCTTTATCTACTTTGAGCACTTCTTCCCAATCAATTCTGCTAACCGCCTTTGCAATCCTTACTTGGGCCGATATATTGTGCCCTCTTTTCTACTATTAATCTCACAAAAGGTCTGATAAGCCTTTAAAGAACTCCTCTTTTTTTTTGATGAAGCTTACTTTGGCACTTCTTGCCCTTGGTTGGTTCCAAGAGGCTCAAGCTAAAGTGAGTCATGTGGCAATCAAGAAGAATCCGGTTTCCGATTCTTATAAGGATGTCAGTTTCGGTGATTATATCGACTCTTTGAAGGGTAAATATATCACGACTTTTGCTAAACATGCTGCTAAAGCTCAAAACGCTTTTATCCCATTCATTGAAGAAGCAGCACAACCTGAGTTTGAGACTCAAGAAGGCCACAATTCTCCACTTACCAACTACGTGAATGCTCAGTATTTCACTGAAATCCAATTGGGAACTCCAGGTCAATCTTTCAAGGTCATTTTAGATACCGGCTCTTCCAATTTGTGGGTTCCAGGTGCTGATTGTTCTTCTTTGGCTTGCTATTTGCACACCAAGTACGACCATGATTCTTCCTCCACTTACAAGGCTAATGGAACTGATTTTGCTATCAGATACGGTTCTGGATCTCTTGAAGGATTCGTCTCCCAAGATACTTTAACCATTGGTGACTTGGTCATTCCAAAACAAGACTTTGCTGAAGCAACCAGCGAACCTGGTCTTGCCTTTGCTTTTGGTAAATTCGATGGTATTCTCGGTCTTGCTTACGACACTATTTCTGTCGACAAGATCGTTCCTCCTATTTACAATGCATTGGATCTTGGCTTGTTGGACGAGCCACAGTTTGCATTCTACCTTGGTGATACTGCCAAGTCTGAGGAAGACGGTGGAGTGGCTACTTTTGGTGGTGTTGACGACTCCAAGTACACTGGAAAGATTACTTGGTTGCCAGTCAGAAGAAAGGCTTACTGGGAAGTGAAGTTCAATGGTATCGCTTTAGGTGACGAATATGCTCCACTTGAGAACCACGGTGCCGCTATTGACACTGGAACTTCCTTGATTGCTTTGCCATCTCAATTGGCTGAAATTTTGAACGCACAAATTGGTGCTGAAAAATCATGGTCTGGTCAATACACTATTGACTGTGAAAAGAGAGCTTCTTTGCCAGATCTTACTTTTGACTTCGATGGTTACAACTTTTCTATTTCTCCATATGACTACACTTTGGAGGTTTCTGGCTCTTGTATCTCCGCTTTCACTCCAATGGACTTCCCAGCTCCAATTGGTCCACTTGCTATTATCGGTGATGCTTTCTTGAGAAAGTATTACTCTGTTTATGACTTGGGTAAGGATGCTGTTGGATTGGCAACGGCTGTTTAGGTAGTGTGATTCGTTGCTATAAAGAAATTCACAAAGAAGGAGGGGCAACTAGCGAAACGAGTTGTGAATGACAGATCAAGTCAGGTCACGACTCAAATCTCTTGTTGTTCTCCGTTCGTCGAAATTGGCATGGTTAGGATGGTTGGATGTATGTTTTATTGATTTTCCTTTTATTTTTGTTTTTACTCTTCATTGTCTTTTTTTATTTTTACTTTCCCAAAGTATGTAATTGACATATGTTATAACTCTATGACCCATTAAAGATTGTTCAGGCCAGCTCTTTTGGCCTTCTTACTACTGATTTTAGCGTCATCAGTTTGTTTCCGTTTTTTGTCTCCAATCTGAGTTGACTGTTGTTTCCGTTTGTATGTTGACAAAGTTTGATCCGAATCATCCTGTGATTCTACAATCACCTCTGTTTCCTCTCTAGTTGCGTTTCTAAACAGTCCAGTAGAGTCGTTTATCACCACTTTGAATGATAATTTTTGATCACGTTGTTTATCGATGAAGAGACTCAAAACGTCTCCGTTAAACAACTTAGCCTTGTTGCCCTTCTTGAGTTTCTTACCATTAATGTAACAACCATTTGTACTAAAATCAAGAAGCCAAATATCTTCCAATCCCATAGCTGGAGACTCATAAATTGAAGATTCAGCTGTTATTGGATGACGTTTCTTCATAATAAGAGCATGGGTTTTAGAAATTCTTTCATCTGAAATTGTATGGTCGAGATTATCGAGTCGACCAATATAAAATAATGATTGTCCCTGACGCATGTACACGCTCGATTTGTATTTGCAATTCGATTGGTCAGGAGCAGAGAGTAATCGTAGTGTAAGAAAGGTGCCTGGGGGGACATTTTCGTCATCTGATGGTACAATTGCATTCATTTGGTCAGATATTGGTTGTTCGGTAGCGTCAAAATTATCGGAGATGTCCACTCCATGCAGCGAGTTGGTGATGTCTGTGTGAGAAATGGTGGAGAAGCTATGATCGGGCTCGGACCCGGGCTCAGGTTCTGGGACTTGTGGTTGTTTTTGGCTAGGCTTTGGTATTTGCGGTATTTTGAAAATTGGAGGGGAACTGTTCGATAGCGGTTCCTGTGGTGGCTCGACTGGAATCATTGGTGGTTCGGCTGAAGCCATTGGTGGTTCGGCTGCAGGCGCATTCATCGTCTGTGACAGTCTCTGTTGGTGCGACTGGCTCTGTGACAGACTAACTTGAGAGTCAGTGTTGAAGATCTCCTGAATCCACGGATGTTCCAATGCCTGTCTGGCATTGAGCCTCAAAGAAACATCTGTTTCGAGTAGTCTGTTCACGAAATCTCGTCCTTCAATTGAAACTCCATTTTCTTTGAGCAACGACTCATGATAATTGCCACTGGTGATGTTTTTGAACAATGTTTCTTGGGTAGATCCGCTGAAAGGTAAATGTGCTGTCAAAATGACAAAAATCAAACAGCCAATAGACCACATATCGACTTTATTCGAATATGCGTCTTCGGAAACACGACCTTTTCCAAGATATCTCTTGCGAGAAAAACCAAGTTTTGATCCATACTTGCCTGTAATAATCTCTGGAGCCAAATACGCAAGCGTACCGCAAAATGTCTTCATGATACTAGCCTTGTCTTGACCTTTTGCTAAGCCAAAATCGGTGATCTTCACAGTGACTGGATCATCTTGTGCTATTAAAATGTTATCTGGTTTCAGATCTCTGTGTGAGATTCCTTTTGAATGGACATACTCCATCGCTAGAAGGATCTGTTTCGCAATTTCCCGGCCAGCAGCCTCTCCGACAGACCCATACGACGCAACAAAATCCATTAAATCTCCACCTGGGATGAACTCAATCACCAAATAGTAATACTCGTGATCTTCGTAGAATGCCTTGAGTCGCACAATTCCAGGGTGGTCCAGCCGTTTAAGAATTTCGAGTTCTCTGGTGACTCCATCAAGTCCTCCAGTAAGAGCTTTCTTTCTTGAAATGATTTTAACAGCATAAGTTTCGCCAGTGCTTCGTTCAATTGCCTTTTTAACAGTAGCAAACGCTCCAGATCCAACTATTTCGTCGCGTATGATGAAATCCTGATGAATCCCCGTATGTGCTCCGTTACTCACGCTTTCATCCGTTCTATCATCTCCACAAGACGACTTAGGAAAATGAACCACAAACCTAATGACATCTGCTGCAACTCCGATTCCAATGCTAATCTCGTCGCCCTGTGTCAAAATGTAATTCGTTCCCTTAATGAGCTTTGATCCATTGATCCACGTTCCGTTGGTAGCTGTATCTTGGATCATCAAATTGTGTCGTCCGGTTGTACTACCTGGAGACCGACTCGTGCCCGTTCTCGTGCTGGTCCACAATTTAAAATGCTTATTGCTGATCCGGTTACTCTTCGTCTTCAATGGATAGTCGCAGCTCTCAGCTCGGCGTCCAAATATCCATTCTTGTTTGTCTGAATCCGGTGGCGATTCTTTGAACTTCACGTCGATATATCCTTTGCCATTGTACACGTCGTTGCTTGTTGTACAAATTAGCCGGCACACCACGCCTGCGCGCACGAGTTCTTGTGCCAGCAGGTCAAGCGATGGATCAACTGCGCTCGGCTGTGTGGGCTGTGTGGGCTGTGTTGCCTGTGTTGCTTGATGTTGTTGACTCGGGGCTGCGCTCATGATCTGGGAAAAAGCACGTGATATGGTACTTTGCGGGCGTGTCGAGGACGTCTGCGCAGTGCACAGCGTTTCTTTTGGTTCTTGTGAGCGCGAATCACTCGCCAAAAACTTTCCTTGACAGGGTTTTCCAAGTGTTGAAGAGTGGTCTGTTAGGGAAGAAGTGGGTTAGTGAAGTATAACAAATTATTACTTCTCGAAAAACGCGTTTTCCCTTCTTTTTTTTCGCGCGATTTCCGGGCGGTGAAGTTTTTTTTTTTGATAATGAAAAAATTGAAAAAAAAAATTTCAAGGTTTACTTGAATAAAATGATTATCATATAATGACCAAATATCTCCACACAATGGCCGAGAATAGAGGAACCAAGCGTGTTGCTGAGGCCAGATCTGCAGCAGATTGTGGAATCCGCGAAACCGACGTCGGGATCACCGAACGTCTTTATAACGGCCCAGGACGTATTAGTGGAACCTTGAAACAGCGATACACTGATTTCTTGGTCAACGAGATTGATCCTCAAGGTAATGTGATTCATTTGACAGATGAGGGTATTCCAGTGAAGGAAAATGATGAACCAAAGGAAGAGTCAAAGGAAGAGCCAAAGGAAGAGCCAAAGGAAGAGCCAAAGGAAGAGCCAAAGGAAGAGCCAAAGGAAGAGTCAAAAGAAGCACCAAAAATCTTTGAGGTGAAGCAGGAACACAGAAATCAGCTGGATGAACTTTTTGGTGCTGAAGACACTACTCGTATTTTAGAACTCCTTGGAACAGGAGGAAATGTCGTGACAGAAAAAACCTTCGATAGCAAAGAAGAACGTACCAATATCCATCAACTCCTTCGTGAAGCATTCAATAACCGTCTAGACGCAATTACAACCCAAACAAACAGCTTCCAGCTTGCGCTCAAAGTGCGCAGTGAATCTCGTAAAAGACGCCGCGACCGTAAACCTCACGTGGTGCTTGATCATGGGCTCGGTGAACAACTTGGCTATCTCAAACTAGTGATTTACAAAGAGAACAAGGAAACTATGGAGGTTGCTGGATTGTTGGCTAAATTCCTCAACATCCCTGTCAAATGGATTAAGTACGCGGGAACTAAAGACAGGCGTGGGGTTACCGTCCAACAGGCTTCCATCGAGAGAATGTCTGTGGAAAGAGTGAATAATCTTAATAAGGCTTTGAGAGGAGTGAGAATTGGATGTTTCAGTTACTGTGACAGTCCCCTAAAACTCGGTGATTTGAAAGGAAACGAGTTTATCATTACCATCAAAGACGTTAGATCGAGTTCTCCCGAACTATCGATTGAAGAATCAGTGAAACCTGTTCTGAAATCACTCGAACAAAACGGATTCATCAATTATTTCGGAATGCAAAGATTCGGCACATTCTCTGTCTCGACCCATGAGATTGGTAAGCATTTGCTTCAAACGAATTGGAAAGAAGCAGCAGAGTTGATTCTGAGTGATCAAGAAGTAGTTCTTCCAGGTTCTGTGGAGGCACGGCGTATCTGGAGCACCACTAAAGATGCTGAAAAGGCACTCAAGAAGATGCCCCGCAAGTGTAGTGCAGAATTCTCCATTTTGAGTCGATTGACCCGGGCGGAAAAAGGCACAGACGGTGAATATTCGGCCAATTCGTATTTCAACGCAATCATGGGTATCCCAAGAAACCTCCGTATCATGTATGGACACGCTTATCAATCGTATGTGTGGAATGCAGTGGCTTCACGCCGTATCCAGCTATTTGGATTGTCTGTGGTGGAAGGAGATCTCGTTTTGAAAGAAGGAGAAGCCGACGCTGTGGAAGCTGATGGGGAGAGTGATTTTGAAGAGGACGTTAAAAAGGATACTTTTGTGCGCGCTCGTCCTGTAACTGCTGAAGAAGTTGCTTCTGGAAAGTACAACATTCACGATGTCGTGCTTCCAACGCCTGGTTTTGATGTTATTTATCCTGAAAATGAAGCCTTACGCCAGGTTTATGTCGAAGTTATGGCCAAAGACAATCTGGATCCATTCAAGATGGCTAGACGTGTGCGTGAGTTTTCTTTGGCTGGTTCTTATCGTCACGTTGTGGCCAAAGTTACGAATCTTGAATATCACTTACGGAATTATGAAGACACCGCCGAGCCGCTTGTTCGTACGGATCTTGAAATGCTGCATGGTGAGCCTGATAGGATTTTGCCAGGAACTCCAGGTGCAGCCAACACTGCCTTGATTCTTAAGCTTAGACTTGGCGTCTCGACGTATGCTACCATGGCTTTGCGTGAGCTTATGGTCGGTGACACTGCACGTCATGGTGACGTGGTGAGCTTGCAGACAAAACGTCAACAGACTGAGCCAGTTGAGAGTGTCTGATTGGTTGGATATGTTACATTATGGAATTCTGTGCATCTTTTCCATGTTCTAGATTTTTTATTATAACCATTATTTAAAAAAAATAAAAAAAAAACTTTACCCCCTTTTTTTTAAGGATCATTTTTTAACAAAAAAAGGGCAGCCGCTTCTGCTCCTTCTTTTTTAGTGAGAAAAGTCTGATTTCAAAGACTTCTCTATTGCTATAAATTACTATTTGCTAGAATACAACAAGTGGAACCCCGCATTTCCACACTTTGCTGAGCTTTTGCACTTTTCTTTGCTTACAACCGCGCTACGTGACTCATGTTACGCCAGATATCGCTTGCTGAAGACGTGGCCGCCGTGCACCCGCTCACTGCCACCAACACGTCCAACTCTGTTCGTGTGAGCAGATCACGCCTGCCATCGTTGTCATCTTTGCTTGGTTCGGCCGAGAACAATAAAGACGAAAAGATTGGTTTTAGAAGACTTGCTAAAAGCCTTTTGTTGAGTGACTCTAGAAGCCAGGCCGCTAGTAAAGGGTCTGAAGCTGCCGCTGAGGAGGCCGGTAATGCGGCCAATCCACGTGCTGGTGGGGCAGATGACGAAAAGGAGTCACTTCGCTACTACGAGACTGCCAAAAATTATTCGTTGAGCTCGTCCAAATTGATGAACCGAAAGCTTAGAGGAGACATGCGTAACAACGGATCGCGTCAAAGCCAAGGTCCAAGTCAGAGTCAAAGTCAGGCAGGTCCAACAAACCCTGGTGGCCAACAGGGCCAATCTGTCAGGTCCCAGCATGCCCAGACCAATAAAGATGATAACGACGATAACTTACTGGCTCGAC
This sequence comes from Ogataea neopini, assembly GCA_030578575.1. Classification (NCBI taxonomy): domain Eukaryota; kingdom Fungi; phylum Ascomycota; class Pichiomycetes; order Pichiales; family Pichiaceae; genus Ogataea; species Ogataea neopini. Next base: position 281,400 of record JAJMSO010000001.1, read on the forward strand.
TGATGGAAGCCAACATGAAGTTGCGTTCTGAAACAGGCCAAGGTTCACGCAACGGTCTGGTGACTCGTGAATCTGAAGACGAAGTTTACAGTCATGCGCTTAGTCAAAGTTATCAGGCTCAACAAAGGACTGAATCTAGAGGATCTGAACCCAAAACACATAGAAAGATGGGAAGTTCTCAAGGGGATAGCAGGACACTGAAAATGAATGAAAATATTGTCAATACATCTATTCAAGTTGATAGAAAATTAGTTGTTACATCAAAAGAAGGTATGGTTGATCACGTGCGCGAGTCTCGTGTCGTTATGTTATCGAACATTCATCAAAATACTAGTTTAACCAGTATCATGAGTCAAATTTATGGTGGACCACTTGAAAAAATTCGACTGCTAAGTAAAAGCACTTTACAAGACGTTGACGGTTATGATTTAGGTCGCAGTATCAATTGGAATGACACTGTTCTGTATCTCTACTTCCAGAAAGACGAGGATGCTACTAAATTCATGGATTTTGCGTCTACAGGTATGTTTATCGTGAACGGATATCATTTGAATCCATCTTGGGTCGACACTAGTGAACAAGCTGGAGAAAGTACTGCATCGTTAGATCTCATGGGGTCAAGTGAGAGTGCAAGACGAGTTTTAGTGTTGAAGAAACCGATTCTAGCCAAATCAAAAGCTGCTAGTCATGCAACAACAGAAAAGAAACGTCCGAGCTATCCAGATCCAATCTTGAATTACTCTGATGATTTCGATGTTAATGCGATCAAGAACGATTTTATTCAGTTTGGTGCAATTGTTGAAATTTTACCTGTTGTCTCTCGTAAGTTGTGTTTTGCAGTTCAGTATTTTGATGTTCAATCTGCTGTTGCTGCTAAACATATGATCCAATCGAAGACTGAACAGGGGGCGGGTAGCATGGCAGCTAAGTATAAAGATTGGTATATTTGGTATGGAAGGGATCCAACTGACAAGGCGGCGTTGATGGTGTAAAAAGGAAAGAATGACGATTGAAATGAGCCGTTTGTTAGGCCAATTGCTTACCAGTTGCCTCGCTTATTGCTTCGCTCGTTGCTTCGTTCGCCGCATCGCCTCGCTCGCCGCATCACTTCGCTAATTTTTTTCAGCATTTAAATTTTTTTTCACCGTTAGTATGGTTTTTATACTGATACATACAACGTTGATCTAATACAACAGAACACTATTCGATAGGCGTAGGATGTTGGGGGTGAGACAGTATCCAAAGGTGTTTATGGGGGTGCGGTTTGTTCATGGTGCGAGCAATACCGTCTCCGGGTCCGCCTCGGTCACTCCTGGGACCACTCTGGTGGACATAGTGAATGCAAGTAGTGCTGTTGCTCAACTTCAGTTACTAATCTCCAAATCACGTGTTGAACAACAAGTTTCTGTTGAAAAACCACAAGGAAGGTGGAACGGGACAGTTGTTGGGTATAGAGTATTAAAAAATTACATGCGTTTTTTCAAGGCTGGATTGTTGAATATATGGCATAATCATCGAGAGTTGAGCAAAACGGTTTATAACGGACAACGGTATTTGATTGTGAATGGACTTGGATCGAACGATCGTGCAACTGGTGATAGCACGGACAGAAAGCTGATTTTGGCAGCGCGCAGACTGGATTCGGTCACTGATGAATTGGCTACAGCTGTCAAATGTTTCGAGAATCAGTACAAAGCACAAGGTACAAAATTGTGGTTACAGCCCGAACCATTGGACAGAATTAGATTGACTAGACGAGAATATCAAATGATGTTACGAGACAGAAGTGACTGGCCTTTGTTGCCATTTTTTGGAGTTCTGTTTGCAGTTTTCGAAGAATTTGCAGTCTTATTGTGTTACTTGGTACCACAGTTGACTCCCTCAACCTGTGTTTTTCCGGGTATTATGTCGCGATACTATTCACGTAATTTGACAGCGCAGCGCGGGCTGCGAGAGCTCGGACTGGGCCAAGAAACCGTTCAAAGAGGTCTTAGAAATCCATACTCCCTCAAGCCTGAAGAATTACACCTGGTGGCAGACTATCTGAGAGTGAATACGTTACCAAAAGTTTTGTCGAAATTTTTTGTTGGTGACGAACAGTTGAGACAGCAGCTGCTGAGAAGGTGTAAAGAGGTGATGGTTGATGATTATTTGCTGACGAGAGATGGTGGCGTGGAGAAGATGGACAAGCTGGAGCTGTTCAAAACGTGTTTGGATAGGGGATTGATAGATTATGAGGAGTTGGTGGGTAAGGCCAAGGGGGGAATGGGTTTGTATGAGATGTTGGACGAAGAGAGGATGAGGGAGTCACTTGCTAAGAGTCTCACTGCAACCGAAGCAGTGAGTGAGTAGGTATCGATGAACTCGAACCACTAGCAAAGTGCGTCGCGAAGGAGTCCGAGAAATTATGCGACGATTGTCTGCGAGCGAAGCGAGTGATCGCGGTTTAACTCGTTCCTGCCTGATGTATATACAACCGACAAACAGAGACTATGACGACCAATGAAGAGAAAGGCGAGTACTTGGAGGGTGACCCCGCCCTTCCCCACGATAAACTAATGAGTCATCTCATTTGGTAGCAGAAGTCTGAATAGACGGCAGCAGAAAATTCCGCAAGATACGCAGACGATGTAAGATATCGCCACAGCCGCACTCAGTAATACATAGAATCTACAAGAGCTGACTACAACTAATCCAAACAAATCAGTGGCTCGTGATCACGGCTTGCTCTCTTTGCTCGTTGGATGTTCACTCGCGGGGCCTGCGATTCCGTAAAGTGGTAGCAGAAAGCTCACTATCCCACAATGCATCTATTTTTTCCCCCTAAACAAAACCAAGGCTTTGAACGGTAACGGCAAAAAGGCTCGATACTAAAGGTGCTCATGCGGCGACCCCTCATCTACTCATAGTCAGCCCCTCACTATCCATGACTCACACAGGACTCGTCAAGTTACTCGTCGAAGCCGATCCGCGAATTTTTTCGCGAGGAACCCCAGTACCCCAATAATCACGCTGCTGCCGCTGCTCTGTGATCCGTGGCACGATAAGTGTGTGTGGGCTAGCGTACAAGATCCCCACACGGCTAACTTTGGTTTGCGGTGCACCACGCGTTTGTAACCACCTAGTCTGTTGGGGTCACAAGCGACTTGTTTTACTAGCGATCTGTCATTTGCCGCACCTGTAGGTCTCCGCCCCTCCCGGCTGAACCGACCGCGCTTTCCCGTGTAGAGATGTCGGCCGCGCGGAACTGATGGAACAAAAAATAGGAAAAACAGGAGTTAGCAAATTAGACACCTCTCAAACCAAGCTACACATCACAACGGTAAACACCAATACAAACCACTACAATTTACCTGTCACTGCTTGCAGTTTACGGTTGCGACGTCTAAGTACAATTCCGCACGGCGAATGGTCAGAATATACGGGCGCCAGCACGAGCATTTTTAAAGCCTTTTAGAGCGTATTCGGTTAGCTAGGAGCAAGGCAAAGGGATAATCAAATCCTAAGTTATAAACACAGGCATGCCAACAAGGTTCAGTTCCTTAGCCAGTTTGGCACATAAACATCACGATGAGCATCACGGAAGAGTGAGTCCAGCCTCTTCCAACGTTTCTAGTGCACCAATGAGCCATTCAGCCAGTTCAAGACGCTCATTTTTTGGGTTATCAGTCGGCAAATCATCATCAAATGACTCTTTACTTCAGCAATCGATTCATGATGATCATTCGTCACATTCACAACAGACTCCTTCGAGGCCAACGTCACCAGCGCCACAACATTATCAACAAACACCACACCTGCCGCCGAGTGCCACTGCTTCACCAAAGTTGGGGCCACAACGAAACTCATCAATGGTCCACTTGAAGAGATTTTTCCGTCCTTCAAAACGCCATGATATGAGTCAACTCAGTCTATCCAGCACAGCCTCGGGATCAGCTCCACGTGATCGTCATCATGCCCATGGTGGGACCTCATCGAAAGATGTTTCACCGAGAATATCGCATACTGAAATTTCGACTCCAACTTTCACACATGATGCCAATAACAACATGATCGTCAAGACGGACCCAAGATTTTGGGATGATTTAGAAGGCTCGTTGACCAAGAAGTATGGTAAATTGGGTAAAGTTTTAGGATCTGGTGCAGGTGGATCTGTTAGACTATTGGTTCGTGAAAGTGATGGTGTCACATTTGCAGTCAAAGAATTCGTTCCAAGAAGACCAAATGAAAGTGTCAAAGAGTATGCTCGCAAATGTACAGCGGAATTTTGTATTGGAAGCACACTGCATCATCCAAATATCATCAAAACACTTGATATTATTTCCGAGCACAATCAATACTTTGAGGTCATGGAATACGCTCCAATTGATTTTTTTGGTGTTGTTATGGCTGGTAAAATGACAAGATCTGAAATTAACTGTTTTTTGAAACAGATAACATTGGGAGTTCAATATTTGCATTCTGTTGGATTAGCTCACCGTGATCTGAAACTGGATAATTGTGTTGTTACCGAACAAGGTATCATCAAGCTGATTGATTTTGGCTCTGCTGTGGTCTTCAAGTATCCATTCGAAGATGAAATTGTTCAAGCACACGGAATAGTTGGATCTGACCCATATCTGGCACCAGAAGTGTTGACACACACGGAAAGTTATGATCCACAACTGGTTGATATTTGGTCGATCGCCATCATTTATTGTTGCATGACATTACGAAGATTTCCTTGGAAAGCGCCAAAACCCGAGGATCCAAGTTTTAGTCTGTACTGTATGGAGGATGATATTCCACATGATTATGAAGCCAGTGCAAAGCACCACAAAGAGCTACTTCTGGAGCGTAAGAAAAAGCTCCAGGAGAAACAGGAGCTCGAGCTCCGAATGAAGGAGGGATTAAATAACGAGAATTTGGGCTCGGGAGGTGATGAAAAGAAGGAGGAACCAGCACCTATCGAAGAAAGCTCCGCGCCGCAGCCAGAACAACAGGAAGTGGAGCAGCCGCCTGTGGAGCAACCAGCTTCAGTTGAACAAATTTCGGAGAAAGCTGGAGAGCTCAAAATTGATGATAAACGAGAAGAACGTGAGACACCTGAGATGCCGAAAGATTTCGATATGAGTCAACTTCCTGATCCTTCGATGATCGCAGTCGATCCACCGAAATTAGTGATGCCTGGTGATGAGAGTGCTGATGTTAAAGAAAAGTCTCCATTGAGAGAGAAGTCGGTTCAAAGTCAGGAGAATTTGAATGCAAGTTCGGAGAAACAGGAGAAACCAGAAAGGCGGCAAGCAGCGAGCTCGCGGCCACATAGACAGATTCATGGTCCGTATAGGTTGATGCGTTTATTGCCACATGCGGCACGTCCTGTTATTTCGAAGATGTTGATGGTTGATCCAACGAAACGTGCTACGATGAAGGATATTTTCGATGATGAGTGGTTTTCCGAAATTAGGTACTGTACAGTTGACGATGCGGGGGTTACTGTGAATGATGCAGGTCATAAACACAATCTGGAGTGTTGAACGCTACGTGCAAAGCGAGCCCGTAAAGTTTGTGCGTAAGCAGTGAATTGGTGGACCAGATGAAGTGAGCGGAGAGTATGGATGATACTTGTAATTGTTGAGCTAGGGTTTTGAATATACATGTTAGAATGAGCGAAGTGAGTATTGCAAGTAGTGACGGAGTAGTGTTGAGTTGAAAGTTTTTCTGCGACGATTAGCGACTCGACTAGTCTCGCTCTCGCAGAGCGACGCGACGTTCCGCGACGGCCGAAAATCAACTCTCGTGTTTGTAAATATTTACACTTAATTTCTCATCCTACACACTCGTTTCCCAACCCCTGGTATCCATCGATGCCCTTGCTAAACGACCGCCAGAAACAGGAGCTACACAAGGCACTTGTACAATACCTTGTTCCACTTTTCCGTGGGAACGAGGCGGACGAAAATGTTGCGAAATCAATAGTCAATAAGCTGATCCAAGTTGATGATTTAGATGAAGCGGAGACATCAGTGGCGAAAACTGTTCCTGCCAACTACTTGGAGAAAAAATGGACGACAGTGTTGAGGCTACAGAAGAAAATCCACGATTTAGAGCGAGAAATTGGTGAATATAGAGAACTTGTTGACAATTATTCAGAGTTGTTGGAGACCAGTGGAGCTACACAGACAACGAACAAACTATCATGGCTACCGTCGAGAACCAAACAAACGTTGAGGGTTCATCAGACATCGGTTACGGCTGTGGCGGTGCATCCGTTTGAGCCTGTACTAGCCACGGCCTCCCAAGATGGAGATATTGCTATATGGAGTTTACTAGATCTCTCGGAGCCACAGAGAGTCATAAAGAACGCACACACTCGCTCGATAAATTCGCTAGCGTTTCAACCGGCGCCGGTTGCACTTGACGCCACCACGAAGGTTGTTTTGCTTGCATCTTGTTCGTCGGATTTGCTGATAAAACTTTGGGACGTAAGAACCGGTCGTACGATAAGAGTTCTCACTGGACATGATCATCTTGTATCAAAGGTTAAGTTCGATAAAACCAACCCAACAACGCTGGTGAGCTGTTCACGTGATCACACTGTCAAAGTTTGGGATGTGATTTCGGGTTGGTGCTTGAAAACTATCAAAGGCCATTCGGATTGGGTGAGATCAGTTGATATTTGTGCGACTGGTGACTACGTGTTGAGTTGCTCGAATGATCAGTCTGTTCGTTTGACTCATCTGGCAACTGGTACAGGAATTTCTCTATGTGTCGGTCATCAGCAAGTGGTGGAAGACGCTATATTCTTGCCTCAGTCAAGTAATGAGTGGTTGGACCCATTGATAGAGACGGACACTGATTCCTATCGTGAACTTGGTTACAAATACTGTATCAGCTGTGGTCGAGACTGTATGATAAAAATCTGGTTGATTAGTGAGCCTGATTTATCCAATCCGACCAGGCCCGGTCCTTCACGGAATCCAAAGGGAACTCTTTTGTATGAGGCGGTAGCACATGCCTCGTGGGTCAGGTCTCTTGCGATTCATCCGAACGGGTACTATCTTGCTTCGTGTGCTGATGATAAAATGGTGAAGATTTGGGATTTAAGGACGCTGAAGGGAGGGTCTTTAGGGGTGGCGAAGGAGTTGAAGGGGCACGAGAATTTCGTCAATGTGGTGAGATTTGCGGAGCCAGTTGAAAGTGATTCTGGAGAGGAGGAGGGTGTTGAGGAGAGGAAGAGAAGGAGGGAGGCCGGAATGAGGTGTTATCTGGTGAGCGGGAGTGCCGACGATAGTGTGAGGGTGTGGGTGTGACGACGAGTGAATCACGGGCGGAGCGAGTAACTGAAAACGACTCGTACCAGTGGCTTTGCTCGTCATTCGCTAGCCAATATTCACTGTTCATTAATCATTTATTATCTAATTACACAAACGACGAACAAGGCGTTCGATCGTCATACAAACTGCATATTGGTTGAACAACGTTGCACCAAAAGAACTGCTTTCTCTGTTTGCTCCTTCATTCGTTCAGCGTCTGGTAATGCGTCACTGCACACCTCTTGCTACAGAATCTTCTCTTCACTGGAACCTCGACTGCATCTTTGAAATCCCACCATTCCATAATCTCGGCCACACTTTCGACTGTGATTTGACCACAACTACCACAACTTTCTCCATTATTGCCGTGGATCAAAGCTTTAATAGCCAATCTATAAACCCTCTCTGGAACAGTTTGCTTCCAGCGCAGAAGCTCTGACTGTGAAATCAGGTATTGAGAGATAGAACGCAGTGCAAGCTCGCTAAGTTTCGGAACCCAACATGTTTTATTTCTGATGTGGGCCTGTTCAGCACTCGAGGAATCCTCAAACATAGGATCACGTTCTTGAAGTGTTGATAAATTTCTAGCCAACATGATTGCATTGAGAGCAGACCTGCTGACCTGTTTATTTTTTGTCGTCCAGTGTAATTGTCCAAAAGCTTTCAGTCGACGGTCGGATTTATCGAGTCTGCAACCATCAATCCGACGGACTTTGTCACGATCACGTGCCTCGATCAATGGATTTGGCCTGATGCGGAGTGTTTGTAATTGATCCAGTTCCAGAATGTTGTGAGGTAAGAACTTTATCTTATTATTCGATAAATTTAGAGACTTCAAACTATGCAACTTCTCAATGAGCCCCGGAACACGTGCGATCTTATTCGATCGGAGAGCCAAAACTTCCAATCCCTCGATCTCGAAAATTCTTGGAGTTATTGATCGGAGTCTGTTTTTCGATGCATGAACATGTAAGATTGGCTTGATTATACCTTGGCTACCATACAGGACCAGGTCCTTGAAATCGGCAATTTGCTCAGGCAGACTGCTCAACTCTAATTCTTCGAGTTCAAGTGTGTACAATCTATTGATTTCATCGGTTTCACGATCAAATAAATTCGTTATAATTTCAGCTGCTGATCGACTCGCTTTCTCAGAATTCTTGACAACAAAAAATGTCGGATCATCATATAAACTCGGTCTATAACCTTCAGGAAACGTTGAATCCTGTAAGAGCATTCCATAAACACGACCATCTCTATCTAATGCAAGTTCCTCAAGTGGTGCACTGTTGAAAAACGGGAAATTTTCTGGTACTTTTTGTCTCTTACGTAACGGTTCTGCTAACGATGACGAATTTCTCGTTAGCGGATGTAGCGGTTTTTGAGATAAATCAACTATTGTGGATTGAGATTGCGGGAACATTGGAGGCGATGATGGCAATGTGGTGGCGGCACCGTCATCAATATCATCGTCTCCGCCAAACCCTTGGTGAACAGGTGAACTAGTCATTCCTCCAAGTGACATTGAGTGCGGTTCGTTTGTTTGAATAGGTACAAATGATGAAGAGCTCGTGAGAAACGATGATCCGACAATATCAGACGTGTTTGACTCGGTACGTCTCTTGTTGCCTCTCGTGTAGCTGAAGAATTCTTGCTCGGTGTCGTACCCTTCATCAGGTGGTGGAGGTGGCTTCATGAACGCGCTGGAATGTTGTTGGCTTGATGATTCCTCATTTGACCGGGATTTATCGTACGAGAGTGGTAGTAGAGGGCGCATCAGGAAGTACGCAAAGTGATGTGAATTGCAGACAAAGCCTGACTGTGATGGGTGTCGGTTTGGAGGCAAACAGTTGAAGAGAGTGTTTGCGAGGCGTGGTTGATGAGATCTGAAGAACGCGTAAAAATGTTGGAAAAAAAATTATTAGGTAATCAATGCACCGCCTAGAAATTGGGAGAAAAACTGGGCATTGGAGTGGGTGGCCCGGTCGTTCAATGAGCGGAGCGAGCGGGTGGTCTTCTGACCAATTGGACCTGATAGACTGCTAACAGACTCAAAGTGATATCAATTATTATCCATGCATTCCCTAGAAAATTTATACATTATAAATGATCGAACGACGAGCCAATGTCAATCTTCTTTCATTATAAGGTGACCACCTTCGGCTTAGTAAAAATCATCGCACATGTGAGTCGTCTCTGATGCCTGTGGCCAGAGCTATGTGGTATTTGTGAGCTTTGTGGGACTTGTGAACTCTGTCCACTTTGCAAGCTATAACTATCCGTCGGACTTGTACGAGACTTGCGCAACGTGTATTCCTCTTCAAATTGACTGAACGAGGGCTTCCTTTGTCGGTCAATTCTTGTTTCCAGCTCGTCAAAAGCATTTTGAGTAGGATCAGGACTCATCTCATCACTCCATTCGACATCCTCCATTGCTTCCTCATCTTCTTCGTTTGATTCTGGTGTACGGATGTCGGTGAAAACTGGGCACGAACTGGAACGCTGTTGCAGCATATGAGGAACTGTAGCTTTCATGGGTATTTGTGCGACTGTATTTCTTTTCTTGTAATACACTAGTGATCCAATAAGCGGTCTTGTGCCACTACAAACGCCATCTTGATCAATTTGAGTGGAATTTGCTGGATATAATAAAGTGGGAGTTTCTGTAGTCGGAGGGGATATCAATGTGCTGTCTGACGAGGGTTCGCTGATCAACAGCGAACATTTCGGACTACTATGTGGTCGTGACATAATTTGTCTATAAAAAAGAGTAGAACTATGCCAGTTGTTCCAACAATTAATCAACTTGATTAATATACTTGTTACTTAATTTCACACAAATTCTTTTTCGATATCAGTGCGCAAGCTGCCGTGCAGATCACCTCACAAAAAACGTTTGTTGTTTCTTATTTGGCAGAATTTGCTCCCCAGAAAGGCCCTCGCTGCAGATTACCTAGCAATTATAGCTGCATGCAGGGTATAGATAGCAATCACCCCACAAAATATAAGTGCTGCGCGATTCAAAACCCGGGGAAACTCTGTGGGGTGGTGTATCGGAAAACCTTTAAGTTACCGGTGATAAGTGAGAAGAAGTTTCTAGTGAGTTTTAGGAGCCTCCAATTAGGCCTTGTGATTGGGAGTGTTACAGTGGATTCCGCAGTTACACAATAAAACATGCGCAAAAATTGCTGTGAGGAGCTTGGAACGGAAAATAAACTGGAGAAAAAGTTTTTTCAAAAAAAAGAGTAGCACCGGTTGGTTTCGATCCAACGACATCAGGGTTATGAGCCCTGCGCGCTTCCACTGCGCCACGGTGCTTTCTTTGTGTCAGTTGTTGGGGACAGAAGATCTAGAGATAATGAATTCCTGAAAATTCATGTTTCCTCCCACAGAAATTTCATGCATATTTACAGATATTTGGGATGTAGCCTCTGCTTTTCGCCTCATGATTAGTGTGCCGTCTTTTTGGTTTCCATTTCGTTATTATTAGTTGACATGCAAGCTCTATGTGTCCGAACGACTTTCTTCGGACTTGTTGAGTTTCTAAACAGAAGCTTGCATCGTTCGTTGATGCTCTTCCTTCGTTAGTAGTTTACACGTCCCTCCCTGAAAAAAAAATGTTTATTTACCTCTTTCCTAATACGGAAATACATAAATTTAATCTTTGACGGTCAATCCACGACTTTTCAAGGCTCTCATCATTCAAACGGTGAACTGACAGTCTTGCAGGATGGACTGTTATGTTGCAGAGAACACAGAGATCAGCTAGTGCATGCCCAAATACAGAAACAACAAAAATACAGGGTTACCTTGTGTATTCTATTTGTTCTTTTAGTTTTTACAAGTTATATTTCTCTTACACTATAATCGAACCATGCAAATATGAAGTTGAAAAGAACAGCAAACATGAGGCGGGCACTGTTTGGAATCCAACTTCTCTTCGGAAGCTCCCACGCTGCTCTCCCCTCAATACTGAATCCAGAAACCATCGACAGACCCTCTCTTAATGAAGACTATTTCTTAGCTGGAAAATTCGATTCTTTCTCTGATTATTCAAGTACGAACGCTTACAACATCACCAGACCACCCGATGCTGAATGGGGTGGTTTCTATGCACTTTCAGAAACAAACGACAAAATTGTCGAGTTGAATGCTAACAACGTTTCGACCTTACCATCTGCTTTATACAAGATTGACGAATCATCTTTCATAGCCATAGTTGACGGAAGACCACTAATATATGAGGCAATATCGCAAAAGTTTTCCTCAATCAACGATTGGAGCAAAGTTTCCGGATCCGTGACCAGTGTTCTGGTTGACACAGATGAAGATACCGTTTATTTTGGTGGTGACATTGCTTATAATGACACCTATGGTGTCGTTGTATACAATCCAAGCGACGATCGACTTAGCTCGACCGAATTTGGTGGATTCGACTCAAATTCAACTGTCAATACGATAATAAAACTCAATACCGAAACGGTTCTTTTTGGAGGACAATTTTACACTATTGGAGACGTTGATACCCTTGTTGAGTCATCGACAAACAGCACAAACTCAGTTGTTGATTCAAGTCAGCTCATCAGTCTCAAATATGCCACAATCACAGCCACCGAATCAAACTCATCAACAGATGCTTCCAGCATTAAATGTCCACAGTCATCTGGGGCTCTGTGGTCACTTCAAGACGACCAATTGGGCTCTTGGACCGCATCACTTCCAAACTCAGTGACGCCGTCTAAAATTCGTCTCTATAATGGGGACGAGAATTCTGTTAGCATTTTCCGGATTATCACAGAGCCAGCAAATGGAATCATGAATCTTTCCTATATCGACCCGGAAACTCGCGAGCTCGCTCATTGCGATGCATGGTGTCCACTCCTACCGCAATCAGACCTTGCAGATTACGCCAAAAACGGAACATACAGCGTCCAGAGCGCCAGTAAGGACGGTTTCGTCGGATTCGGTGCAAACTATCAAGAGTTTGAACTTTACAACAAATTGCTCGTTGATGACATAACAATCGAGGTCATGAGTTACACTGGTAGCCACGCTGAGCTTACTGGTTTTGAGATGTACCAATTTGGAATCAACATTTACTCCAACAACACTCTTAACGAGCCTACTTGCGACACCGTCGAGGAGTACTCCATGTCCGAGACAATTGGAGATGTTAACTGGACTGCTAACCAGGATAATGATTTGATTGCCACCGTTGCGGCTTCGGATATCTCTCAAAATGAGCAAGGTATTTCTTTCGTTGCCAATTTGACAGCTTCCGGTAATTATTCCGTCTATCTATACACTCCTGGATGTGCTTCCGATAGCAGCTGTTCCGAGCGTGGAATCGTCAACGCCTCGTTTATCGATGGTTCTGGAAACATCCTTGCTACAGAATTAGTTTACCAGACGAACGAACAGGACAAGTATGACATCATTTACGACGGACCAGTGAAAATTTCTGATCAAGACTCTTCAAAACCACATTTGGATGTCACATTTTATTCTGCTATTTCAAGCGAAACGGTAGAATTTGCTGCCAGCAACGTCTACATCGAGTTTGTCAGTGTGGCAACGACGCTGGAGACAACCGCAACCTTGTCTTTGAATGGACTTTTTGAGTACTCCATAGCCAATTTCTCTGACTACAACGCTGGAGAGCTCGAGTATCCAGTTGGAAACTCTTCGTTGAACACATTCGCCGCCACATTTTTATCGCAAAATAGCACGATAGACGGCCTTTACAAAAACGGATCTCTTTTGTATGTTGCTGGAGACTTCTCGAGCGATTATGGCGACAATTTCGTCGCAATTGAAATCGGCGACTACAACGACACATCCCAAGAAACGGAGATTAAAGGTGTCAAGGATTTGGACGGAGGTGTGAACTCGACGGTAGCAAGTATTTTTTCATACGATGGAGAGCTATTGTTGTTTGGATCAGAGCCAGAAGTGTACAATAGCGGGTCTCTCACTGCACTGAGGCTTGAAAACGACTCTGTTGTGCCGTCACAAGTCACTTCATTCAAGTACAATTCTAGCGAATTTGTCTCATTCACGGTGGACAACAGTTCGGATACAGTTGAATTGTACAACGAAACATCATCGAAATGGGTTGACACATCTCTCACGCTCAGTTTGAATGCTTCACAGGCCGTTTCATTGGAAAACGTAACATTCGGCTTTGGAAAAATCATCAAAATGGATCAACAAAGTTTCGGTATTGTGGCGGGCGGATCTGACTCAACTAGCACCAACTCCTCAGCCACATCGAAAACAACCAAAGTGGCACAGCAGTTTGGTAGTATACTTCCAACACTACTGAAAGATGACGGCGAAGTTCTTGCGGGAGTTTACGTCGACAACAACACCCTGGCGATCGGAGGATCGTTTGAAACGTCTCAAGATGGCTACAAAAATTTTGTCTTGGTGAGTTCAAATAACACAATCAAAACAATTCCAGGTTTGTCGTTTGAAAACTCATCGTCGGTGACGCAGCTATTCGCATACAACAATACAGTGTATCTTGGAATCGAAGGCAGGGCAACTCTCAATGGATCTGACACAAACGGATTGGTCATGTACAACTTAACTTCCGGCCGTGGGTCAGTTCTGAAATCAGAACTTTCTACAGGGAATATTCTAGCCATGAATTACGATCCAATCCATCACGAACTTTTGGTTGCAGGTAATTTTAGTTCAAGCTCTTGTTCAAGATTGTGCGCCTACCACCCTGGGAACCAGACACTAACTAGTCCATTGACAAATCAGTCAATCACCGGTCAAATCACTGCCATGCAGCCGCTTACAGGAAACAGAATCGCTTTTGCTGGTAATGTTTCTGTTGATTCAGGGAAGAACGATTATAATTTTGGAATTTTCAATTTCAACAACGGAACGATTACAGTTTCTGAAGTCAGCAACGTTTCTCTTCCGTCAATAGTGAACAAATTCGAAGTTTCATCTCCTAGAAAGTTCCCAAACAGTCCCATTGTGGCCATGGGTGCGCACTACATTGGCTACCAAAATGGATCAAGTTTCAACCGAATCGACGCGTCGATAGACGCAGCATCGTCTACATTCTCAGATTTTGCTTTGCTAAGTTCCAACAGTTCATTTTTAGACGGCAAAGTTCTGTTGTTGACGGGTAAGTTGGTTCTCAATGACTACGGAACAGTTGACTCTGCGACTTATGACGGCGAAACATGGCGTCCGCTCGGTATAGTGGCACAAGGACTAGTAACCACACAGGCCAAGATTAACGCTGTTATCCGTCATACTTCGACAGTGACTGCGACTGCAACATCAACGACGAGTTCTGCAACTTCTTCGGCAACCTCCTCGTCATCCCCATCGGCCACATCCACGCCACAAACGGAAACTGAACCTCGCTATTTCACTACAGGCCAGGTGGTTGGCGTTGGGTGTGCTTTGGCAATGGGAACGATGCTATTGTTGACAGCTGCAGGTGCGGGTCTATACTATGCTAGTAGTAGAGGTACGTCTGTTGCTCCTCTCCAGTCAAGGGTTGGAGAGGAGAAGATGGTTCAAGCTGTCCCTGTTGAGGAGATGATGAAGGGGATGGCAAAATAATAATGCTAACGAGCGATGAGAGCTGGTGTGAGCGAGCGCACTAGCTCAATGTACGTAAGTATGTAGGTATATACGAACTTTACCAACATTAATAGTTCAAGTAGCCCTAGGACGATCGTCCCAATTGATGCGACTAACGTCGCGTCAAACAAATTTTGGTCGCGTCGATCCGCGGAATACAAAATACTTTTTATCGATTCACAACTTCACCACATCTCTCTTTCGTAGCCCATCTAACAACATCTACAACCACTACAATGTTGCCCCAAGTCGACCGAACATGTGCCGGCTTGATGTCACCTTTTAACGAAGGTGTTTACAGGCGATTTGCGCCGGAATTATGTGGCCCTCCCTCATTAATATGCAAACAGCTTATTATCCAAAACTACTGCCCCAAGATTTCTGTTATTTCCACAACTAATGCTGATGCTCTGGCCATTCGTCTTGGTGTTAGTGGGTTTCTCCAGCTGCTCAATTACCTCGAACAGTCGTTAATTGATGGTGACTCGGGCGCATCGTCGTCTTTTTCGACGACTCCGAGGCTCACCGTTCGTTTTGTTAAACCGATTGTAGAACAGCTGCGTGATCAAGAAGGTCTACAGGAGGTGCGACGGGGCAGCACAGGAGGTGCTGGAGGCGTTGGAGGTGCGGGAAGCGTTGGAGGTGCGGGAAGCTCCAGTGGCGTTGGATCCAATACCATTGACCCGCCGAAACACTCACCACCGGAACTGTACAATCTAACGGCTCTTGATAACTATGTCAATGACCATATAAAATCCGTTGATTCGCTGATAAAGAAGACAAGAGTGTTTCAAGATCCCCAATCGGCCGAACAACAAGAACATACCAACCTTGCATTGTTACAAAACTCAACATATTTGCGATTACTCGTCAAATTGATGTCATCAGCCACTATTTCACCGTTTGAATTTTTCAACCATCCAGTGGTCCAGCTGTTTGTTGTTGGTGCTGGTGATTCATTTGCAGACGTCCAGGGTCTGCTGAAGTCCTGGAAACACGCCAGTTACCCTCAGTGGCTCGATTTGGATGGAATGATGGAGATTGTGCTTATTGTTGTTGATTCTGAACAGCCAGACGAACTGCAGCAAGGCTTAAGATTGCAAGAAGAATTGAAGCTGAGACTGGGGATTAAAAGCGTTATTATGCCATTGTATGTGCCTACGAATCTCAGTGAGCAGGAAGAGGAGGTTGTTGAGCTAAACGCACCGCTTTTTTCACAACTTGAGGAAGCTTTAACCATGGGATTCCCTAATGTTTCTATTCCTCTGCAGACTTTTTCAACCGTTCAAAACCAAATACAGGACATTATGTATAAACAGATGGTTCCATACATGGAGAAGAAGATACGACTTTGGACCGAAGAGATTGTTGCCCCTCGAAAGAGCTTTACAGGCAGATTATTCAATGCTGGTAAGAAATGGGGTTCATCCAATCAGTCACAGAAAAGGGGTTTTTTTTCCTTTGGCTCTTCGTCCGGGACAGAAAAGACAGTGGAAGAACCCGTTGTTGGCGGGTCATACAACGTGAGAGACGGATATTACCACTCCGGAACACCAGAAATGATGATACGGAGACTGGCAGATTGGAGCTTCATGCTACGTGACTACAAGAATTCATACACAACGTACGAGCTACTAAAGAAAGATTTCTTGGGTGACAAGGCATATGGATATTTATCTTCGTTGCAGGAGTTCATGATTGTCTCTTTGTTGATTGGTGCGAGTAACAAACTGAATCCATTAGATGTGAGCAACAATAGTGTCTCTAGCGGAATAACACCAAAGATTATATCTGATGTGATTAATCCGCTAGTTGATTCTTCATATTACTCTTATTTGTCCAGGTGCAACTTGAAGACTTATACGATCAGATTGACTGTTATCATTGCGGAATTATTCTTTGTTTTAGGCCAGTCGTCTGCTGCGATTGGAAATCACGCCAATCAGTATCCAGAAGTCTATTTTAACGAGTCTTTGAAGTTGTTTAAGAAAATGATTGATTCTAGACTACTTGAAAGTAGTTCTAACGCGAAACTGATGGAGAGAGTTGCTTATATATACCAGCATTATGATAAACCGGCGACCAAACGTGGAGTGGAAAAAGCTTCGTATTATGAGAGTGAGAATCCTAATAAGTTGGAATTGGGTGACGTTTGTAATTACGGGCGATCGAGAAGACGCAAATCCATGTTATGGTTGCTTTTGGCTGCAAAGGAGTTTGATCCGGTTTCGAAACCGGTTCAGGTCGAGCTGTTGGTTAGAAGTATAGAAAGGGAGCTGGAACACGGGGAGGAGGACAGGGTGGTTTGGTTGTATCGAGAGGGGGGATTATTGAGCAGGTTGAAGGGGAGTTTGGCAAACGAATGACGGGTGAAGCGAGCCATCTGAGGTCATAGGAACAAAAACATTATTCGCACTACTCACTACTCATACTATTCGCACTACTCACGAGCAGCCCTGTTCATTCGCCGTCTTGTCGTTTAATCATTCATAATTAATTCATATTCATACTTTACGACTTGGAAGCTCCTCAAGTTAGCTCAAACTAGCGAAAAATTCCCTAAATTCGAGGCTTAACAATTTTGATCTAAAAAATCAGTGGTGAAAAATTTCCCGGAAGAAGGTGAATCAGTCCGGCATATCCGGTAATGCTGTACCGTGTTGAGTGCTGATTGATGGGTGGCTAATACGAGTGGATCGATGTTATAGCTGGTCACAGATCATTCGCCCCGCTCGTGGTTGGCTCGTGGTGGCTCGCGGTGGCTCATTCGCGCATACTCTGCACCGCCCTGTTATGCCTCTCTGTCTCGACGAAAAAACTGGGGGGCGAGGCGAAACTTCATCAACACTCCCTTCTTCTGTTCCTGTCCCAATTACCCCCAATCACCAACCCCCAACCCCCTAAACATGACAAACAAGGTTTTCGGTGCGAGAGTTAAGAATGTTATCTCCGCAGACACTTTAGTGTTAGTTCCTATCAATGGATCATCCAATAGTGAACGTCTCTTGACTTTGGCTCACTTACAAGCACCAAGATTGAACACTGGTGAGAAGTATTCCTTCGAATCTCGTGAGGCATTGCGCACTCTGTTAGTGGGAAAAGAGATCAAGTTCTGGGTTGAGTACAAAAATAACTCAGAAAGAGAGTTTGGTGACATTTCAACGCCCATTTTTCCCTCATTGGTCAAGTACGTCTTGGAGAAAGGTTTGGCCAGAGTCAAAAACATCAATGTCTATGATGATGAGGACTTGTTAGAACTGAAGAAAATTGAAAATAAAGCTCAAGAAAAACAGGTTGGCTTATGGAGTAAGAACATTAATCCAATTGAAGTAGTTTCCAACCTTTCAGCTAAAGAAATTGAACGTTCCCAACAAACTCCAATTGACACCATCGTGGAAAAAGTCATCAGTGGAGACCGTTTGTTGCTGAGATTCCTGTTGTCTCGTTCGAAGCACGCGGTGGTTCCTGTTCTGCTCGCTGGTGTCAAATGTCCACGTACGAGCACACCAGAACAACCTGCTGAGCCATTCGGAGAACAGGCTAAGGCATACATTGAGTCACGTCTTTTAGCACGCAACGTGAAAACTTGTGTCGTTGGAGAGTCCTCAGCAGGCGTTTTGGTGGCTCAGGTGGTTCACCCAGCTGGAAATCCAAGCGAAAAGCTGCTCGCAGATGGTTTTGCAGAGGTGTCAGACTGGCAATCATCTTTGCTTGGTTCTAGCGCGATGACCTCGCTCCGGAAGTTGGAGAAATCAGCTAAGTTGGCTGGCAAAAACATGTGGAAGAGCAACGCCGACTCTGCTGTCGCCGCTGGATCGGCCAAATCAATTTCATCTGCTGGTGAGACCAGAATCGAAGTTGGTAAATCGTTTACTGCCACAGTTGGACGTGTTGTTTCTTCAGACACTGTTGTTTTGCGTTTGAAAGATGACCGTGAACTGAGTGTTCAGTTGGCTTCTTTGAGAGCCCCAAGAATATCTGATGCTGAACTTGCAGCTTTTGTTCCTGCTTCTAGAGAGTTTGTTCGTTCCAAGTTGATTGGAAAGCAGGTTCGTGTTACTGTAGAGTCCATCCGTCCAAAGACCGATCAGTACGAAGAAAGAGCCATGGTTACCATCCACTTGGGTGATGGAACCAACATTTCTGAACTGATTGTTTCGAATGGTTATGCGTCAGTGATTCGTCATCGTAAAGGAGAAGAGAAGCCAGAGTATTGGGATTCTCTGATCGAGAGTGAAGGTATTGCCATCAAGAACAAAAAGGGAATTCACGGTCGTGCTCCAGAGGCTGAACGTGTTGTTGATGCTTCTGAAACCGCAGCAAGAGCGAAACCGTACTTGTTTTCCTTCCAGAACAGAAGCCGTATTCCTGGTGTTGTTGAACACATCACTGCTTCTAACAGGTTCAGAATCGTTTTACCAAGAGAAGGTCTCAAGTTGACTCTTATTTTGGGTGGGTTGGCTAACTTGAAGAGTGAAACTGTTTTGTCAGAAGCTGTTGCATTTTCAACCAAGAAAGCTTACCAAAGGGATGTTCAAATTGATATCTATAGCGTTGACAAGGTTGGAAGCTTTGTTGGTAACTTATATTTGCCAGGGTCCAGTGTTCCATTACAAGTTTCCCTGTTGAAGCAAGGACTTGCAGAGTGTCATGATAGATCTTTGGGATCCACAAAGTTTGAACAACAATTCATTGAGGCCGAAGAAGAGGCAAAGAGTAAGAAATTGGGTGTTTGGGTTGACTATGATCCATTGAGAGTTGAACAAGCCGAACAAACCAAATTGCCTCAAATCGAAAACTTGAAGATTGAAAAGAAATATTACGATGTTAAAATTACTGAAGTTTCGCCAGATGGTGAGATTTGCTTCCAAATCTTGGATGAGGCATCAAAGAAACTGTCTGGTTTCATGCAAAAATTCCACAGTGTTTCGTCTTCATTCAAGCCATTGACCAAGAGTCCAAAAGTTAACGAATTTGTTGCTGCTAGATTTTCTGAGAATCGTAAATTCTACAGAGCAAAGGTTGAAGCTATCGATAAACAGCAGAACAAATATCTTGTGAGACATGTTGATTATGGTAACACCGAATTTGTTAGTGTTTCTGAGCTTCGTGAACTTCCTATCGAGTTTGGTACTGCCACCTACAAGCCACAAGCACATGTCTGTCAACTCTCGTTGATTAAACTTCCTCCATCAGAGCCAATTGATTATTTGAAGGAGGCTGTTTATTACTTGGAGGACACGATTTTGGATAAACAGATGGTTGCCTGTGAGGTTTTCCGTAATCCTGCTGTTGGTGTTGAGATGGACGTGGAACTTTACGATCCTGAGCAGATTTCTGTTGATCCAACGCCATCTGTCAACAAGGAGTTGGTTAGAAATGGATTGGCAATTGTCAAGAAGACCGGATTGGTTGGATTTGAGAAGTTGTTGGCTACCGAGAGAGGCGCTCTGTTAGAGCTGGAGAGAGAGGCCAAGAGTGGCCATGAGGGATGTTGGAAGTATGGTGATATCGAGAGCGATGAGTGAGAAGCAAACGAAATAAAGATGACGAGCGAAGCTGGACAGTGATTCGCCGAAGCATCCTGACCTATTCCGCTCATCATTTCACTCGTCTACGTACAGCATTTAGATCTAATTACATTAACTATGTACATAAACAAACGACTATTGTCATATTGGTAAATTTGAGTGTCGAGTGAGATAAATCATCGTCAACTCTGCTGGGAAGAGACCGGCAAGGCACGGCAGACGACGGTCATAGAAACGGGTCGTCTTGTGCGTCCTTAATGAGCTGCTTATTTCTTACCCTTCTTCTTCTTCTTCTGTCCTCCCTCAATAAATTTAATGATGTCTTCAACAGATTGCTCGGCGATAGCTGGGTTTGGAGAAGGACTCTTCTTCTTGCCAGCAGCAGCAGCAGCTTGTTGTTGTTGAGCAGCGAGCTTTCTGGCCTTCTTAGCAGTTTGTTGCTCGATTCCCTTCAAATACTTCTCCTGCTTCTGAACAATGGTGATGTAATCGCTCACTTGTTGAGCCCACTTGTTAGCTTCGATAGTTGACTTATCTTCAGCTCCAAGAGTGACCTTGAAGATCTCAGCAGCCTTTGAGAGCTCTTGGGCAGCAACAGGCAATTTCTTACAGGCAACAAGAGATTGACCGTATTGGAAGTGCAAAAGACCAGACATTTGGCTGTTCTCACCGTTTAATTTGTCACTCAACTCAAGTGCTCTACCGAAAACTTCAACTGCTTGTTGGAACAATTGTAATTTCTGCAAGATGATGGCAACTGAAGAGAGGGTGGTAACAGCGTTCACATGGCCCTCACCGTAAGTCAAGTACCAGTAATCCAAGACACGGTGGTGAGCCTTGATTGCATTCAGGTAAGAACCATTGGTGGTCTCAGCATTGGCAATTCTAGACAACGCAAGAACAGCCTCGTGAGATCCCAAACCGCTGACTCTCTCGAGAATTTGGAATGATTTACGAGATAAGTGACATGCTTGGCTGTGCAATTGAATGTCAAGACAAACTTGACCCAAGTGGCCATAGGCACGTGCAGTCTCAGCATGGATAGATCCGTAAACTTGCTCGTAAACTTGAATTGCCTCGTTCAAAAGCTGGATACCTTCCTTTTCACCCTTGTTGAGTCTGGTTCTACCTGCTTCCCAAATTTCGTCGACAGCAGTGGAACCGAAAACAGCATCCTTGACAACCGGAACGAGTGCAATGACGTCATCGGCAATGAAAGTGGTGGAGCGAATTGACTCATCCAGAGCAACATTGGTGGTCTTCTTGGCTTTCTTCTTTGATTTCTTGTCAGATTCAATCGACGAAGCGATAGCTTTTTGCTGCGCCTCAAGTTGCGCCTCAAGCTGCGCCTCACTGAAAGCATACTCTCTGTGTTTCCATTGAATACCAAACTTACGAGCCACCTCTCTCAACAAGTACAATGGCTTGACGGTTTGGATCCAGTCAGCAGAAAGCTCGTGTCTGTATCTGATAAACACCTCGTTCTTGACAGCGTCTTGAACGGCCTCAGCACTCAACTCGAGAGCAGAGAGATCAGCATCAGCATAAGCTTCAAGCAGAAGCTCATCAACACTCAACTTGGAGGCAGCAGATGGACCCAACAAGCAGTTGTGAACGTGAGCAATCACGTATGGGGCAAGAGCGAGGGGAACAGTCGAACAGAGTTGTCTCAAATAGTTCTTGACACCTCTGGCAATCATCTCGTGAGTAGCCACGAAGAGAAGGGTATCCAAAACAGCAACGACAGGAGTTGGGTCAAGCTTCGAAGGAGTGGATTCTTCCTCCTTCTCTTCCTCCTTCTCCTCTTCCTTAGTTTCCTCCTCTTCCTTCTTCTCTTCCTTGGCTTCCTCCTTTTTAGCCTCCTCCTTTTTAGCCTCCTCCTTTTTAGCCTTCTCCTTCTCCTCCCATTCGGAGTTGAGTTTAGCGATTTCGGAGAGCTCAGCCTCATGCTGCGCCACAACAGAGGCCTTACGAGCCACAACCTCTTCGATCACACGACCCAAATATCTAACGTTGATACCATGACGGTGTAACAAAGAGGTGAGATGGCGGCCATCGATTGGAGTGAAGCTCTCGTTCGAAGCAACGTCTGAGACAAACTCTGGAACAAGCACGGAAGAGACAAACTTGGAAACTTCTCTAACACGTTCTTCGTCAGCCTTCAATTCAGCAGCGAGTTCCTTGGAAGGAGCCTCGCTGAGAGAGAAAGCGTCAGGATTCAAAGAGAAAGCAGCAGTGTCAACGGCAATAGTTGGCTTTTCACCCTCAGCAGCCTTGGATTCTTCAGAACCAATACGTTCAGCTTCGGCCTTCACCGCCACAGCCATTTGTCTGCGCCACCACTCTTCGACGGCTTCATGACGCAGCACGACCTCACGATGTGGGTAAGCCTTGCCATCGGTTTGTCCATCGTAATGAGCCTCAATGAACTCAATATCCAATGGAGTAGTACGGTACAAGTCGATGATGTAATCACGACCGTCAGTTCCGCGCATACCCTTAGTGTTCTTAGAAGTGACAACATCAGCCACGACTGATCCGTCCTTGGTCCAGGCCTTGTGTGGCTTGAGGTGGAATGCCTCAGCAATGGTCTTGAACTTTTCGGTGAACTCAGGGTCAGCTTGCAACTGAGTACCTTCTTCAGATGAGCCGTAAACCACCTTTGGTGGTGGAGCAACAGCATCTTCGGATTCCTCTTCCACTGGAGCATCGTCAAAGATACCTGGGACTGGAGTTTGGCAGACAACACGTTGACCACAGTAGTCGACGACGGTTGTGCACAAGTGGTAGACACCTCCAACGTCGAGACGGTTCAAACAACGAACACCAGCGAGATCACGGGCAGCAGATGCACGGGCAGCTTCGTCACCACCAGATTCACGGAATTCGCCAGAGGCATCGACACCACGAGAGTAGAAGATGCCGTTACGGAGGTAGACGTGTTGGGCAGGGTCCTCGGCAGGGTTCATTGGAGCCAATTCGCCGCGAACGACAGAAACTGCGCCACGAACGGCCTGCGCAGCAAAATCGAAACCGGTCTTATTGAGCAAACGTTCACGAGCAACACGTTCAATCAAATTTGGCTTGCCTAACTCACGGGTTCCTTGGTACTCGTCATTCCAATCTTTGGCTAAATCTGCACCGTCGGATCCTCCAACCAAGTAGTTGTGTTGAGATCTAGCGAGGTCTGGCACCGCCACATCGGTCTCTTTCACCAGCCATGGGTTCGCGAGGAATCCGTTCGTTGGTAAAGAGAAAGTATCGTAAACAGAACGAGCCAACAACTCAGCATTAGCATCGAGCTGTTCACCGAATTTTGGGGAAAGACTCTTCAATAAAGTGAGCAACGAATGTGATTTCGACAAGCGTGCGTGTTTACCGTTTGCTGACGTAACAGTACGAACGGAACCGTCGAATCTAGTGACAGAGGAGTTGTTAACGAAAAAGCCGCTAACGTGAGCAGTGATGTGGAAAGTTTCACCTTCAAGAGTTTGACATTGCAAGTACAACAAGTCACCACGCAAAGCGCGTTGTGGAGAAGGTGGACTCCAGGCGGAAACGTGCAGAGAACGCAAGGCTGGAGTAGCTTTGAGAGTAGGACGTCCAGCGACAACACCAGAGTCTGCTGTCTTGGAAAGGAGAGACTCAACCGCAGCCTCAATTTCAGAACGTTCAGCCTCGGTCAATGGAGCCTCCTCTTCCTTTTGTTCCTCTTCCTTTTTATCATCCTTTGGCTCTTCCTCCTTTGGCTCTTCTTCCTTAGTCTCTTCTGCTTCTTCTTCTGGCTCACGGACTTCGCCTAAACCAATAGTTTCATACGAGGAGCTTCCTGCAGCAACACCACTAATGTCAGCGTAAGATCCGTAGAACTCTGGCAACTCCAATGATGCAATTTCACGAACTTTTTGAACATGCTCTCTAGCGGTACGTTCGTTGTAGGCAGTTTCTTTCAAGTAGACGGTAGCGGTCTCGGCTTCAGCAGCAGCAATCTCACCGACAGACAAGGTTTCGTCCAAAGCCACACCATCCGAACCGGCAAGCACAAACGATGTGTGGTGTTGTGTCACTGTGATAACGTTCAGAGTTTGACAAATGTCTGCAACAGTATCTGACGAAGCCACGGCAAATGAAACCTCACCAGGACCATCTGGCAGCTTCACGGTGAGCTGCACGACCCTCTCGGTCTGCTCTTGCACACTGTTTTCCTCAGACATTTTCTGGATGTTGATAAAACAGAGGAGTTGAAGTGTTTAAGAGAGACAGACGTTTGAAAAATGTTGAAAAATTCGTCGAAGATTTGATTATGTAAGCGAAAATTTTTTAAAGTCGACGACTAATGACAAGCAGACCGACTCGCTAGTCACTGACCTTCTCGTGATGGCCGTTCGGAATCATAGCAATTGAATGGCACAAACCTCTTAATTAGCAGCCCAATAGCCATCTGCTCGGTCGGATATTTCGTAATTTGTGTATTTATTGAATAACGAGCAAAGAAAACCATAAGCCCTTAATCCAATCCATAAACATTTACTCGTATTATGGCTCGCATTGCTTATCGTTTACTCAAAGAAGCCACACGACTCGCTTGGTGAAAGTTTTTCATAATCAGCTCTACTTCAATTCAATACATACAAATTGGCACTATAATACCGTTTGGTCCTAACCAATAGGAACTTAGTAGAAACTGGGCGATTCACTCACAATCGAAGCGAGTTAATGGAGTAAGAACAGACCAAGTTTGCTCAGTCGGCTACTCACTGAGGCCCTTAGAAGTCTCTCATTAAACTTGCTTGAATGACTTGCACGACGCACAGGTTGCTCGTCGTTTAATCCACCTTAATCTGTCCATAAATATTCAACACGAAGTACATCACACCAAGGAAACCGACGGTACCACACAACAAACCGACACCTGCAGAGATAACCAAAGAATAACCAACGTAAAGAACAACAGAGGTCAATCCACCAAGCTTGAACTTTGATAAGAAAATGGCATGAACAAACACATAGAAAGAAATACCACCTCCAACAAAGAATGATTTCCATTGCCATTTGTAATTCTCGTTGCACAAAGTGTAATAAATCAAGAGTAAAGTAACCAACAATGTAGTAACTAACATCAAGACAAAACAGAAGAACAAGAATCCAAACATGTAGTAAATTCTGTTGAACCACAAAGAGTTATAAATGAAGTACATCTCAATTGCAATTGCACCGAATGGGAAAATACCGGCAATCAAAGCCATGTTACCAGTCTTAAGCAACCAAGACTGTTGTGGGATTTGTCTTGGAATTTGGTTAACCTTGACTGGGAGTTGAATTGCTGGTCTTCTGAATCCAAGTAATGAACCAACACAAGACAATGGAACACTAATGACAAACCAAATCAAAACAATAACAAACATAGTACCCACAGGAACTGCACCAGAAGAATTGACAAAGATCAAGAAGAAGTTGAAGAATAAGAATAAACCAAACAAAGTACCTGGAACCAAAATTGGTGACAAGAACATGTTGGTCTTCCAATCTTCACCTTGGAAGAACTTGTAAACATAAGCAGAAACAAATGAACCGAAAGATCCATAGACTGCATACAAGATGAACATCACAGTCGATAAAGATCCTCTGTTAGAAGGAGACAACAAACCGAACAACGCAAACCCGCACGTCGTCAAGGCCATCAACAAAAGTTGGAAACCTGAGCCAACGAGAACGGATAACAACATTGGGTTAGAAGGTGGTCTGAAGACATCACCGTAAACCAATTTCCATCCCATCTCGTCCATAACGTCGTCATCCAAATTGATCTCATTGTATTTTTGAATATCATTCTTCAAAGTTCTAATCAAAATATGAGACATGATGATCGACAAAAAGATAACAATGATAGAGAAATTAACAAGAGAGAACCATTGAATCTTTGGGTCATAAACGTGCAAGTACTTGTCCCATCTAGTAGCCCAAACTGTTGGAGATTCAACAAATTCAACAGAATAAGTGAAGGCAACGGCAGATTCCTTTTCTTGATCCAAAACAACTGGTTTTCCAGAGCTTTCTTCACATGTTGGTTCAGTTGGTTGATCAATCGACATTGGATTGACGGTAACACCGACAACACGGTACTCACCCTCACTTCTTTGGTGATATTCAATACGAATGTCATAATGGTTGTAGAGATGTGGAGTGTTGTCTTCATCAACGTAACCAATGTTGAAACCAGAGCTGTAGAAAGAAGAATCTGTCTTCTTATCGAACAGCTCTCTTGCAACAGGCAAACCGTCAATGATCCAATTGTGTTTGAAACCTGCTCTAATATTTCTGTTGACAAAGACGGCATCTGTTTTACTATAAGTAGATGCACAAAGAGTGTTACAAGTTGAATTTTCAAGCATCTTGATCTCAAATGGTGAGTTAAAGATTCTGTCTCCGAAGATAACAGATCCAAGTGACTCAGATTGCTTTTCAGGGCCATCTTGTGGAGCACAGAAATGGAATCTAGGGAAGTAGTAATCATAAGAATACAAGTAAGTCTTTGAATCGGTGTCCTCCTGAGTCATTGACGGCGTGATGTGGTTGACCAAAAGCGGGATGGAATCACCTGCCTGGTATGGAGTTGGAGCCATACCAGGTAAGTAGAACGCGCTGGCATAACTAGCCCACAAAGTGATAATAGTTAAAAGAGCCCTCATTTTGCGAATATTATAACACCAGCAGTGCACGTGACACAATACAGTAAGGGTGATGTGATTGTGTTGAGCAAGCCTTGTTAAGGGATTTGTCAAAAGAACCCTGTAGTTATATTGTTGATATCTATTGGTTTAGATTTTTGTACAGAAAATGCCACGACTAGGCCGTGTAAATTTTCGATGTACGTGTCTGGACAAATTCTGGTTACCCGGATATTGAATAGGGAGAAAGGTCACACGACGACTCACAAACTACGACCTTAGCGAGATGTCTGTGGAAGGCTTTCAAAACGTCAGTTTGGGACTGGGAGAACGACAAAAGTTAACGAAGAAAGGAGTCAACCCACTCAAATGCTTACATTGACTAATCCAGTCGGACTAGATCTGAGATAAATTACACAGTTTACAGGGTCGATCGACGCGACGGTCTCTTTTTTTTGGTAGCAGCTGATCAACATTTGGTAGCTGAGGATATCGACTACGGGACTTGCTTACAAGTAAATTAAATTAACTGAAAGTCACGTTACTAACACATATTCCACTATATTTATTTATGCTTGTGCGCTGGGTTGCGCTAGTTGCTTCTTCTAAACAACTTCCCTATAATTCTATCCTCAATTGGAACCTCATTCTCACCCTCCTCAATATCCTTCAAGTTCTGCTTACTCTCAAGTTTTGGATCCTCCAAGAGCAACGAGAAGCAAAGCAATGGAACGCAAAAACAGAGACCAACAATCACTAAAATCTTCTGGACATACTTGTAAGCTGCCACCAATTCCATTCTCTCTGGGGTTCCCCAAGTATAAGAGTAAATCCAAGTCAATGGAGACCCATAAGCTGATGCGGCAACTGTAGAATTTGAGATTCTGGAGTATATTTGATCAGGTAAAATCTGAGTCCAAATAGCACCCGAGATAGCGCTTCCAAGAGCAGAACCAACGTAGTACAATGCTAGGTACAACGAAAGAACAGTAGCCATTCCTTCGTGATCTGCGACTGTTTGGATCGAAGCTTGAGTAACATAAGTGAAAAATCCAGCACCAAAACCCAGCAAACACTGAGCGCCAATGACACCGGAGTGAGAATCTGTACCACTTCTATATCTGATCATCAATCCCATAGCCACAAACCACATTGCGATACCGAAAACGATGAAAGCTTTGAGTCTTCTGATAAATGCGATAAAGAAACCAAGAATTGTACCGGTGATAACGGAGACAAATGAATATAAACTTGTGATTCTGGTAGCAGAGGTGATAGATTCGTTGAAAGCCACAATTAAAACAGTGTAAAGGTAATCTCCCTGCATGTACCAAACAACATCAATCAACACTGCAATCAATAAGGCTCCCCAAACAGCTTTTTTCTTCATGTACTCGGGAGCCATGAATGGATGCCTAGCGAATTTCCATTCCCAAAGGGCGAACACAAAGAACATTACAAATCCAATGACAAGAGGAACGATGATATGAGCTTTTTTCCACTCTTTTTTCTCACCGCCTGCTAGAGTGAATGGGGTCAAGAACAGACCCAAAGCAAGCATGATTGATAAAAGACCAACGATATCGATCTTCCAAAAGAAGATCTCAACAACAAAGTTCTTGAACCCCAGTCTTTTGAACTCAGAAACACCAGACAATCTCTTGATATCACCATTCTTCCAAGCTAAATAATGCATGTGCGCAAAACACAATAGCAATGGAATACAAGCAAGAGGGAAGATGAAAGCCCACATTCCGATACCCCAAGACCAAGAACGAGTTTTCAAAACGGCACTTGTAATGTTACCCGAGACCCATGTATTGATAATGAAGGGGAATGCTGCGATGAACGAACAGAAAACCCTCCAGTTGATGTTTGAGAAGTCAGCTATGATAATTTGCATCAAGACTATAACACCAGAATAACCAAATTGATACAAGATAGCGCCTGCTGCGAATCTAGTAACATCATATGCCTGTGATTCAATGACTGTTCCAACCACATACAGAACAATCGCCACCAGTAAGAGTTCAACTCTACCAAAGACATTAGACAATCTTGCGTAAAACAGTTGTGCCACACAGGCAGCAACATTAGTCACTACATTAACCGTAGAAAGAAGTGAGTGAGTGGAGTAAGAAGAGGTAGCATATGATTTATATGTGTATCTAATAGTACCGTCCAGTCCGTAAGCATAACTTACCAGAAAGACACAGAAGAAAAGCCAAGTTTTGGCATACCAACTAGAGTATTGTTTGTTCAATGCCTCTATTCTTCTGACACCATAACTTTTCTCTGTGTCAACTGAAATTTCCGAATTGTAAACAGCCGAACGTTCAACCGCTGTTTCACTCTCGAAAGAGCTCTCTTTGCGTAAGTCACTCATACTGATCGGCTAGTCATGGATTTTCCATAAACTATTCTTCCGGTCTTTTTACTCAATATATAACACGGCTATAGAGATGATTTCTTTGGCAGCTTAGTGAAAAACACAAAGAAACAATAGACCCTGCAGAGAAGAAGATGTACGGATCTCCGAAATTGCGTTCGATATCCCCGGATAGCAGTTTATGCATTGTATTTCGGAAATATCGCAATTTTTATAGGTACATTATATGGAGATGTCACGTATTAAACACACGGATGCAGTAGTCGCTCCGCGGAGTTCGGGGTTGGTGCAATGTCAAGGACACATTCAGTGCCAATCCAATATGAATGGTCAGCCTCTACGGATGCCAAGACATGTTGTTTAAGTGTCTGCTACCATGAGCAAATACAGGGTCCTATCGTCTGGTGCAGGGATGTCTCAAGAACTCAGATAAAATAAAAAAAAAAATAAAAAATAAAAAAAATGAAATCAAATATGGAAAAAATATGGGGGATACTGTGACGGACAGAAGGTGTATAGACACCCAGAAACAGTCTATTCTGCTAATTGTTTGCTGTGCAAACATGACGGAAACGCGTCTAAATATGACTACTTCCACATCCACTTCCACTGCGGATTCAAAGACCGACACCAACACTCCCACTACAGGCCTGACGAAAACAATTGAAGATGCACGTAACCAACTACAGTCGCTCCAGGAATCAATAAACATATCTGAACTTGGAGATGCTGGAGAATTGGAGGAATCACTTACTACTTCGCTCGAGTCCACTCTTTTCTCCCTTTTTTCGAAAAATCAAACAATTATCGACTCTCTGATGTCACCCATTACATCTCGTGTAAATACCCTCACCGAAACCCAAGCCACCCTCGAATCTATCCTATACAAGAGCATAGAAACTAGATATCTTGAGGCCATTGAATATAAACAACAACAGCTAAACGAGCTGATCCGAACCAAAAGTCATACGCCCTCTCAACGCGAGGAACTCGAATCGATCGCTTCTGCTGGACAGAAACAACTAGACAGCGAATCATTTGACATCGAAGGTGGAATAGTTGATCCGTTACTAGTTGACAAAACTGAGCATTTGAGAGGTGAAAAACGGACAATACATGATGAAATCGATAATAAAAAAAGAATTAAAACAGACGATAGATTAAAGAGATTAGCCAAAAAGGGAATCCCACAGCATATATTAGATTTCAGGTTACCAAGAGGTCCGAAACCAAATCAGAGCCTCACCATTAGAGAACTATACAATGTCTGGTTCGTTGGCGATCCTAAGCAGGGTAATATGGCTGTGGCCGATATAGTTTCAAGTTATCCTGCTTGGAAATCAATTGAGACAACTTATTATACCAGATTGAAAAGAGTGGCATATTTGATTGAACTGGTGGAGTCAGGCTTGAATAGTGAAAATCCACATAGTAATGATTCTTTCTTGACTGCTGTGGGGCACATCGAACAGTTCATGGAGGTCAACAATGTCACAGGAGTAAGTGGATTGTCTGACATGTGTTCAAACCAGAGGGGAGCTGAGGGGATGTTGTCGGTGAGAAATAGAATCCTGGGGATGGCTAATGGCGAATAAAGAGCCAAGCGGGCACGCTGGGTGTTCTGTTCGCTTCTCGCTGGATTCCATGTATAAAACTTAAACGAAATCGCAATAAGCATGGTAAAATCCACGCGCAAAAGAGCTTGAATGCTCATCAAATCATACTACATCTCGCTACACTCGTGGTTTACAAATTAATCATATTTAATCACTATTCAGTTGGTAAGTACCTACATCGAACGATTTGACGACGTTCGCTGATAAGTCACTAATGTTGACTCGCCTCACCCGTCAATCTTCGCTCGTCATTCGACTATTTAATCACCTTCTTAACAATCTCCTCGACCTCATCCCAATCATCGGTTGGAAGCTTTGTCATTTGAATACCACCGAAATACTGTCTAATAGCTTCCAAGTCTTGATATGACTTTTTATCATGAATCAAGGAGATAGAAACACCAGTTCTACCGAATCTACCAGTTCTTCCGATTCTGTGCAAGTAAGTAGATGGATCTGGTTTACCATTTCTGTCGACTGGTATATCGTAGTTGATAACCATGGAGACTGAAGGAATATCAATACCTCTTGCAAGAACGTTAGTGGTGATCAGAACTTTCGATCTTCCTTCTCTGAAGTCGTCGATAAGACGATCTCTCTCTGCATGATCCAATTCACCATGTAAAATAGAAACAGTATGACCCTCTTTCTTCATTCTAGCGTAAAGCTTGTTGGCTGTATCCTTTGTTTGAACAAAAATAATCGACGAAGCGATTGTGAGCAAACCATAAAGTTCACACAAAACTTCGAATTTCTGTTCTTGAGATGCACAATCCATATAGAGTTGTTTGATGGCATCGACATTCAATTCCTCGTGCTTCAATTCAAGAGAGTTGGCGTTTGGAACAAACTTTTCAGCATATCTTCTAACCTCATCAGGAAATGTAGCTGAAAATAAAACTAATTGAGTAGTCTTTGGAATTTTTTGCTTCACTCTCAAGCACTGGTCGGATAATCCTTGCTGATCAAGCATGTTATCTGCCTCATCCAAAACAAAACATTTGAGACGATCCAGGTTGATTTTTTTTCTTCTGATGAGATCTAAAACTGTACCAGGGGTAGCAACAACAATTTGTGCATTAACTGAGGCATTTCTTTCAAGAGATCCTGGAACAACGAGTTCTGTCTTGATCTTGGTGTATTTGCACATCTGTTGAATAACATCCAGCGTTTGTCTGGCCAGCTCTCTGGCTGGTGACAAACATAATCCTTGAATACTTGGATCGCTTTCGTCAACTCTAGTAAGCATTGTGAGAGAAAAGGCGGCAGTTTTACCTGTACCAGATTGGGATTGACCTATCATATTCTTTGGAGGATTAGAGATCAACAATGGTAATGCTCTCTCTTGAATTTTCGAAGGTTTTTGGAACTTCATGGCATAAAGACCCTTGAGAAGCTCAGGTGATAATCCGAGTTCTTCAAAAGATTTGACGGAATAAAGTGGAGAATTTGGATCCGCTTGAAGATCTGCAAGCTTCACCTTGACTTCATATGTTGAGTCAATAAGATTGGATTGTGGGGTTTCCTTGGCTGTTTCTGTTGCCTTGCTCTCTGGAGCTGCCTCAGTCTCCTTTGGTGTTGTCTCTGTTTCGGCCGCTGTGCTTGCTGGGGTTGCTGGAGCTGCTGGAGCTGTCTCGCTCGCCTTGCTTGCCGACTTCTCCAAACTCAATTGGGAAATCAAAGAAGCAGCATCTATCTTTTCTGCTTTATTATCTAAACCTAGTTAGTTTCCTCCCTGAGGGATCATCGCCCTTTCAATTTCACTATCTACTACAGCGTATATGGAGACTCGCCTAACCTATTTCAACCACTTAGAATACTGCGAAACAGGGAATCGAAAAGAACCACATCTGATAGTACTTACCGGACATGTTGATGGTTGTTGATGTTGAAGTAGCATCTATCCAAGTCTGTGTTGAATTATGAATTTTTCAATTTGGATTTATTTAAATTTGATCGATTGTTCAAGCCGGGTAATTATTTTTCTGAATAATAAATATTTACATGTCTCTCATCCAAACTAACATTCACAGCCCCATACTAGTTCCCAACCCCAGCGTGCAATCGACTGCACTGAACTCAACTGAAATCATTGCGTGTGCTTTTTACCCTAATCTGCTGCTCCAGAGCCCGACCGGGATCACCTGTACATAGTCGTCTCAGTGCTGGTCTACTAAGCCCAATCTCTTACCCTGTGAATCACACTTCCTTTTCCTCATGGAATCCGACTACCGAACGCAAATCGAGGAGTTTGAGGTTCTCCGAGCAATTTACGCAGATGATCTGATTGATAAAACGCCGTCTTCGTCTGCTTGGAATGAATACCCTTCACCTAAATTTGAGATTAGACTCTCATCAGATACTAACGAGTCACCCGTTTTGTCGCTCAGTCTCTGTGTGGACTTCACACCAACATATCCCCGTACAAAACCGGTTGTCCTTCTGAAGAATTCACAAAATGTTTTGACGTCACAGCTCAATTTCTTGAAAAAGGTGGTCAATGAGACCATGAGTAGAGAGCTAGGAGGGCCGATGATCTACTCAGTGGCAATGGCTCTCGTTGACCATCTGAACGAGTTCCAGTCAAGCGCGAGAAACGAGTCTCTGGAAGAAGAAAGACTGAAAAGACTGGAAAAGGAGAAAGAAAAGATGGAACAACAGATCAAAGAGCAACAAGAACAACAGGACCTCGAAAGAGAGAGAGAACAGGAACTTTTAGATCAAATGGTGGCTACAGAGTTGAGAAGAAGGAAGCACGGACATGAGATTGATAACGATGGAAGTTCTGACAATTCGCTGTCCAATTCATTAGCCAACTCCTCCAGCAATAGTCAGGTTCTCATGGTCGAGAACAACAATACTTCAACCACTTCAAATCTTGACCATTTGCTACCATCAGTAATAGAGATGCAGAAAGATCAATTTTTCGTTTTTGAGAAACCAATAGCTGCTCAATTAGATTATTTTCAATTCGAATTCCGGGCAGTCACAGGTTTTGTTCCTGTGCAGCCTGTCGGTCTGTTGAAAGAGGTTTCAACACAGTATCTGGTCAAGCCCTATTTGAAAGAGTCCTCGCCTGCCCATGCACGTTTGCTAGAGATGACAAAGAGAAAGAAGAAAAGAAAAGGATCCTCGGAGATGTCTTTTTTACTGACTGAGATTGAGTTAACCAATTCTTTTTGGAGCACAATTCAGGGTAAAAAAATGATCCTTTATCTTGAGAAGGAGTTGCAGGCAGTGGCAAATTTGAAACATGAAAATCTCGATAAAGTGTATGCGTTCAGTATTGAGAAATTGGAAATAACCTCAAGTGGTGATATTTCGTTGAACAATTCAGCTGCTAAAAAAGTGAGCAAAAAGGTTGTAAAGGGAAGTGAAAGTTCGCATATTTGGAAGATTCGTATACTTTCAGACTTTCAAAGTACGGCACAAGAGCTTTTATCCAAGATTTCTTACATCAACATCAATTCAGTGAGAGAATGGACAATTCAATTGCTAGAAAGTTTAGAATATTTACACAAGCAAGGTCTCATACACAAATGTCTGACGCTCGATAGTATTCAAATCTGTCAATCTGAAAACATGGGACAAACTCAAGTGAGAATATCAAACATTTGTTATGCTTACACTATACTCAACATGCTTTCCAATTACCCAAACGTTGATCAGGAGATGGATTCTGATCTAATGCCATTTTACTCCCGTGGTTGGATTGCACCGGAAAGAATCAAATCAGAAAATCATACTCTTTTTGCCAAACCCCAAAGACGAACTGATGTTTGGGATCTAGGTGTAATATTTGTTCAAATGACAATGGGAGCTGACATAGTCCATGAGTTCAAAGATCCAGCTGATTTTCTACTGAACTTTGGTGAGATTGATGAAGCTATTCAAGATTTCTTATCGAAAATGTTTGATATCAGAATCAAGAAAAGACCGGATCCATTGGAACTTTTACCCTCCAAGTTCTTAAGATTGAACTTGAACGTTTCTCCAGCTATTAATCTTAGAAGTCAAACAGATAATTCTATTTCCAGAACCACCACGACAACCGATTCGACGCTGCAAAGGGCGGCTCGAGTGGATGGATTTAGTGACATTTCAAATTCAATGCTCTCTCTGGCCCAACGTAGACCAAAAAGAGAATCTTTCAGCAATGTCTCTGGTTTTCCATCTGAACATAAAGTTTATTCACGTTATGCCCAGGATTTTGAGGAAGTTGGAACACTTGGTAAAGGTGGTTTCGGTGAAGTTGTCAAGGTTAGAAACAAGCTTGATGGTCGTTTCTACGCCATCAAGAAGATCAGGCATACAGAAGATAAACTGGCCAAGATCCTGAATGAAGTGATGTTGTTGGCCAGATTGAACCACCAGTACGTTGTGAGGTATTATGCTGCATGGTTGGAGGACGATTTCACGTCTACCAAGACATGTTCTGTGTTTTCATCTGATGAAGACGAGGAAAGCGAGGAAGAAGATGACGACGAGGAAAGCGAAGACGATGATAACTTCAGCACTACTAGAACCAATAGTCAAAAGTATACTGATTTCATTTCATCTTCAGTTGATCCGAACATGGAATTCAATTTCAGTGATGAAGATTCTGACGAACAAAGAGGAGATTCTGTAGAGTTTTCGTCGGACGAGGAGCCAGATGATGCTGGATTCACTTTTGGTTCGTCTGACTCATCAAGTCCTGATTTAGTCAATGCGACTCCAACGCAGCCGAAAAACAAGTCCACCAAGAGAAGTGTTTTGTTTATTCAAATGGAGTACTGCGAAAACCGTACGTTGTTCGATCTCATTCGCCAGGGACTCCCCAGCGATCCTGACAACTATTGGAGAATTTTGAGACAGATCTTGGAAGCCCTTAGCCACATTCATTCACAAGGAATCAT
Source organism: Ogataea neopini (assembly GCA_030578575.1). Taxonomy (NCBI): domain Eukaryota; kingdom Fungi; phylum Ascomycota; class Pichiomycetes; order Pichiales; family Pichiaceae; genus Ogataea; species Ogataea neopini. The sequence goes on from JAJMSO010000001.1 coordinate 317,411, forward strand.
CCATAGGGATCTCAAACCAATGAACATTTTCATTGACGAGAATCAGAACGTCAAAGTTGGAGATTTTGGATTGGCTAAAAATGTCCATAACCTGTCCTCTGTAAATCGGAAGACTCTGGACTTGAACAAATCAAGCGAGGACTTGACCTCTGACATTGGAACAACTCTGTATGTGGCAGCTGAAGTGTTGCACGGTAAAGGTGTCTACAACGAGAAAGTCGATCTTTACTCACTGGGTATTATATTTTTCGAGATGATATATCCACTGGGGACTTCCATGGAGAGGTACACTATTATTGGAAATCTTCGAACATCATCCGTGGTTTTCCCGCCTGACTTTGACAGCAAACGACTAGATACCGAGAAGAAAATCATCAAGATGCTTCTGGATCACGATATCGACAAACGACCATCTGCTGAACAGCTCTTGCAGAGCGGTCTCATTAGAGTTCAGCAACAAGATGATCTGATGAATGAGGCATTGAACGCACTGGTTGATCCATCCTCTTCATGGCATCATCAGGCCAGAAGTATATTATTCTCTCAACCGTACAGTTTTGTCAGAGACTTGTTATTTGGTAATACAGTGCAAAATTTGGAAGTTTCAGATTATCTCTTGCATAATAAGATCACTGAGGAAATTGAGAATGTTTTCAGAAAGCATGGTGCAGTCAAATTCATGGACAATAATTCTCCGTTGTTCCCTAAGAGTCCTCTTTACGACTCGTCGTACCAGGTTTATCAGGTGCTGGACCGGGCGGGCTCTGTTCTACAGCTTCCGTACGATCTTACGTTGCCAATGGCTAGACTGTTGGGCAGAAAGAAACTTGCTATTCATAAGTTCTACAGAATTGAACATGTGTATCGTTCGATGGAGAAAGACGAAGGATCGGGGCCAATCAAGTTTAAAGAGATCGATTTTGACATTGTGTCTGCCCCTGGTGATAGTATTGATCTTTTACCGTTCCATGATGCTGAGTGTATCAAAGTTATTGAAGACTTGGTATCAATCTTCCCATTCATCAAGCCTTCGAATGTTAAAATCATTTTGAGTCATTGTCATTTGCTGGATACAATTCTTGAATATTGTGGTATTGAAAGTGCACAAAGATTAGTTGTTGGAAGAACTTTATCCGAAGTTGGATACGGTAAGTCTATGAAAGACATAAGAACTGTTTTGAAACAGGATTTGCATATCTCATCTACTGTTTTGAACGAACTTGATCAATTTGATTTTGGATTACCATTGGCTGATATTAAATCGAAGTTGCACAAGCTGTTGATGGACAGTCCATACTTGGGCAGAATTGACGACTCTTTGAATTATATTGGCAAGGTTATAAAATATCTGGAGTCATTTGAGACAAAAATTGCAATCGAAGTTCATCCATTCAATGGTTATAACTCGGCTTTTTATAAAGGTGGATTGACTTTCACTGCAGTTTATGAAGAAAAAAGCAGATCAATCATTTGTGCCGGTGGAAGATACGATAGTTTGATAGCTACATTGGCAAGAAACAAATCTACAAATTCACTGCCCAGATGTGTTGGACTGAGATTGGGATGCGATTTCTTGTTTAATTCTATGAAGAGATATCAGGAGGTGTTCAACAGCAGGAAAGTTGCCAAAAGGAAATTCCAAAAGAATCCCTCGACAGTTGCCTGGGAACCAAAGAAATGTGATGTTTTAATCGGATTTTTCACAACAAACATTTTGAAACAAATTGGACCATTTATATTGAACTTCTTATGGTCAAAAGATATCAGTGCTGACGTTATTAGAAACTGTGTGACAATCGAAGAGATGGTCAATTCTTGCAACCATTGTTCTGTTAAATGGCTTTTAGTGGTTAAGGCACAAACAAGTTTGGATATTCTTACCTGCAATGGTAAGAGTAACAAATACAAACCATTAAGATTGAAGAATTTAGAAGCAAAAGTTGATATTGAAGTTGATCTGCAAGATTTGGTTAGTATTTTGAAAGGCCAGCAACCAAAAAGTGCAGCTTCAGACACTACCAATGAAGTTGTTGCATCTTCTGAAACCGATCCTGTTGCATTATCGGATGCTAGACAAAAAGTGGTTCTTGTTCCAAACAATGCTACAAATGCCAATAAAAAGAATAATAAGAAAGATAGATGGGCCATAGTGGACCAAGCGGCAGGAGCAGCACATTCTGTGATTGATAAGTTATCTAACTCTCCGATTTTTACCATTGAAGCGAGAGAAGAAGTTTTGGAGATGATATCAACAACTTCGTTAGACCAGCCAGATGAATGGAAGAGAAAGGTGGGAGGAGTTTCAAGTTCGACTCCTAGATCTTTTGTTGCGAATATTTATAATGCTCTGTCGAAAGAGGCGTCGAAGGGTACAAAGTGGGCAATCATATATGGAGGTTCCAAAACAGAGAAGGTGTGTATTGTTGATCTTCAGAGATGACGAGCAAATGATGAGCGGATGACGAGTGACACAAGTCATGTGCGAACCAATTGATAGCGAGTCATCGCTCGTTACCCTTACCAATATATGTGAACGTGTTCAATAAGGTTAAATTAATGTCAAATAAATGTCAATCAGATGAGAGCTCTTTGCTCGTTATCCTTCGCGTTAAAAATCATAATCATCATAGTTCTCCTCTTTGAAACCGACTGAAAACAAAACAATACTCAAATAGATAACAAAACCACCCGTAAGACTCAACATTAAACTCCACTTACTTATAAGAGCGCAATGGAAGAACACGATCGGAAGAATAGATCCACTAATAACGAAGAACCCCGTCAAAAATTTGAGAAACTCTTTGATTGGAGCAGTATTTCCGGAGTCTGATAGAAAGTCTGTCTCGTATGAGGAAGTAATTGATTGGGAAATTGCATTAGGTAAAGGGGCTATCAGGAATACTCCGAGAACAAATAATGGCAGCCAATTGTCAAAAAGAGCACAACTCAAAACAATATTGAGAAATCCAAACGCTATGAGAACACTCAGAAATATAAGTTTGGATAAGGAATTGAATTTATACATCGTTGAGATAGTTAATTGATGAGGAGCATTCAAGATAACAAACACTTGGTAATACGAATATTGATTTTATTTATTTTTAACAGAGGTGCCAAAATAAGAAACGGTAAAATAAAACCCGTAAATATATTTACATCATTTTTATAACACATTGACATTAAAAGAGTTTTGATGGAGGTAGATCAACAAACAAATGAAAAGCTTCGCTTGTCGGTCGTGCCCGTCTATATACAAAAATCACAAGCACCAAAAGCCTCCACCTCCTCCATCATTCCTCACAAAAAAAAGTAATGGAAAGACTAACTATAGACAAAGTGTAAATGATCATATATATAGATGGAAACAAAGATTAATTATATGATTGTTTCACACTTATTTTTGCTCCTCAGAACCTTGGTTGGCAGATTGGTCCTTGTACATCTTCTCGAACAATTTGAGGGAAGAGTCTTGCAAAGCATCGAACTTCTCCTTGATTTCAGTGGCCTCAACGGTTTCACCACCGTTGACCTTGACAATGACTTCTCTCAATTCGGTGACGAGCTTCTTAACGTTTTCAACCTCAGTCTTGTCGAGCTTGTCAGCAAACTCTTCCAAAGACTTCTCGGTATCGTTACAGAGTTGGTCGGCCTTGTTGGCTTGTTCAATAGCCTCCTTTCTGACCTTGTCCTCCTCCTTGAACTTCTCAGCATCGTTGATCATCTTCTCGATTTCAGCATCAGACAAACCAGAGGAACCGGCAACAGTGATGGAGTTGTCCTTACCGGAAGCCTTGTCCTTAGCAGAAACGTTGATAATTCCGTCAGCGTCAATATCGAAAGTGACCTCAATTTGTGGGACACCCTTTGGAGCTGGTGGAATACCAGCCAAAGTGAAGTTACCAATGAGCTTGTTGTCTCTAACAAGTTCTCTTTCACCTTGGAAAACTCTGATTTCAACAGAAGTTTGACCGGAGGCAGCAGTAGAGAAGACTTGAGACTTCTTGGTTGGAACAGTGGTGTTTCTTGGAATCAATCTAGTGAAAACACCACCGAGGGTCTCAATACCAAGAGACAATGGAGTAACATCCAAAAGCAAGACGTCCTTAACTTCACCGGAAAGAACGGCACCTTGAATAGCAGCACCAATGGCAACAGCCTCATCTGGGTTGACAGCCTTGGATGGCTCCTTACCAAAGAGACCCTTGACGGTGTCAATAACCTTTGGCATTCTGGTCATACCACCGACAAGAATAACTTCGGAGATGTCAGAAGTGGAGAGACCAGCATCCTTGAGGGCCTTCTTGACTGGTTCAACAGTCTTCTTGATCAATGGCTCAACGAGAGATTCGAGTTGAGCTCTAGACATCTTGAGGTTGATGTGCTTTGGACCGGAGGCATCGGCAGTGATGAAAGGAAGGTTAATTTCGGTAGCAACGGTAGAAGACAATTCAATCTTGGCCTTTTCGGAAGCCTCTCTGATTCTTTGAATGGCCATTCTGTCGTTAGAAAGATCAATACCGGATTCAGACTTGAAAGCGTCAACAATGTGTCTGACAAGAGCGATATCGAAATCTTCACCACCAAGGTGAGTATCACCGTTAGTAGACTTGACCTCGAAAACACCGTTGTCAATGTCCAAGATGGAGATATCGAAAGTACCTCCACCCAAATCGAAGACAGCAACAACGTTGGTGTCGTTCTTCTCCAAACCGTAGGCAAGAGCAGCAGCAGTTGGCTCGTTAACAACTCTGGCAACGTTCAAACCGACAATGGCACCAGCGTCCTTGGTAGCTTGTCTTTGGGAGTCATTGAAGTAAGCTGGGACGGTAACAACGGCAGAGGAAACGTTCTTACCGAGGTAAGCTTCAGCGGTTTCCTTCATCTTGTTGAGGACGAAACCACCAATTTGAGCTGGAGAGTACTTCTCACCTCTGGCTTCAACCCAAGCGTCACCGTTGGTGTGCTTGACAATCTTGTATGGGACTTGTTTGATATCTCTTTGGACTTCAGCATCTTCGAATCTTCTACCAATGAGTCTCTTGGTGGCAAACAAGGTGTTTTCTGGGTTAACAACAGCTTGTCTCTTGGCTGGAATACCAACGAGTCTTTCACCGTCCTTGGTGAATGCAACAACGGATGGAGTAGTACGGGAACCTTCAGCGTTTTCAATGATTCTTGGGGTCTTACCTTCCATCACTGCAACGGCAGAGTTGGTGGTACCCAAATCAATACCGATAACGGTACCGGACACCTTGTTAGAGTTGTGTCTCACTTGTCTAAGAGCAGAGCTCCTCAAGTTTCTTGAAAGATTAGCCAACATCTTCGGATTTAACTGTGTTTATTGGTGATTAAACAGTAGTGAAGTTAATAGTTGTTTTCAAAGACAAGAGCAAATTTTTATAACTTTTACACTGACGAGGAGGAAACGTCATGAACGGTGAGTGGAAAAAGCCGCTTGAAAATTCCCCCGGTTCGTCGAAATTTCCAGCAACGAAAAAAATTTTCGTGGTCGTGCGCGGACGAAAAATGAGCGGAAAACGAGCAAACCGAGTCGGTCGATCGTCGGTTGAGCGTCGGTGGTTTTTCCGATTATCGGACTGCGAACCCACAAATAGCGCGATTACGTCATCAGACTTGTTAGCCAGTGTGTCCTCTCGAACTAAGGTTGACTTGTAGTTTCTATATAGCGGTAGTTCCGTCATCCCACGATGACTAGCCATGACAAAAGAGAAGTCAGTTGGTTTGCTTAGCTTCGTTCGTACTTAGTTAACTCGCACTGGTCAATTTAGCCAAGTCCACCCTCCTGTCCATCCATCCCACTCTCAGCACTTTCACCTCTCCAACACTCACCACCTTCAAACCCAACACATCCGCAATCCTCAGAACAGCATGCATCACATCCTCTCCAGAAATTGCACCATCAAGCGAATCCTTTGCAAGCTGTTGCAATTTGGGAATACTAATACTAACAACCTTGTTCTTTGTAAATTTGGGCGACTGCTCGTAAATCACCTCATAAATGCTGGGCAATTTCGAGTCTAATAACCTCTTTTTACATTCTGCAACCGACTCCGGAGTAGCCGGAGGTTGTTGTTTCTCTCTAAGTTTAATTCTCTCCAACAAAGACAGTCCCTTTGGTGATTTCTTTTCATTAAATTCAAATTTCCGTTTGGGGTTTGCAACTTTTGTAATCTTGCCGACTTTCAATCTTGTAGCAGTCACGCTTCGTGTCTTGGTATCTGCCAGTGGGATCCGATACCCAGGGATGTCGTCGATTGTTACAACGTTGTTCGTTTCAAAGTATTCATCCAATTGGATTTGAAAATTCTGTGCCCTCTGCTTTATCTGGGTAATGAGACCGCTTCTAACTTGTTCCGGTTTTTGATCCGGAGGACAGAAAATATCGATACAAATGTCATCACCCTCTTCGATCCAAGTAAAAACATACGATTCGTTATAAATAGTCTTGATTTTCATGAGATTGGCCTGGTTCAAACCGACAATCCTCTGTGACATCGTAGATAGTCTCACCAGGTTGGAGAGATAATTTGTATGGTAATGCAGAGCAATCGCGGTGTCCAAGTTTTTAAACAGTTTGTATAAGAAGGCTCTCGTCTTTGATCGTATCGGGTCATGTGTGGTCATTTCGTGCGCTCTAGTACAGTTGTACCCTCTGTCGTCCTTTCCTTTTACCATCATTACAACTGATCCAATCTTTTTTTTTTCGCGTTTGCGTTACGCGTACTGAAAAATTACCTGAGAAAATATTGTTATCGTGAAAAATTATTTATCATAATGAGAGAAACTAATTATCCGTACATTGTCTATCACGAATCTTTTGACCGACGAGCGTGGCAAGCCATTCCTCATAGCTTTGACTAATTGCAGACTCGAGCGACTCGCCGACCAAAATTATTCAAGACCTCACACTTATCGACCCGTCGGTTCACTATGCCTTTCCCAAGCTCGCTATCTTCGCCAACATACAACACAACTGCAAATAAGTCGCAACACCTTCAAGAACACGCATGTGGGTGAACCCAACAATACGAATGATCTCTAATCTCTTGTCCTCCTCAATGTCATACAGCGACTTCAAAACACGGAAACTGGTACTAACAATATCAATAGCTGAGTAACCTTTATCCCACAGACTTTTCATAGTCTCAAGACTGCCATCAAAATCTCCACCAACACAGCCAAGAATCATCTTGGAAATAACCAATGGATGCGGAGAATCAACAATCTTGTAAACGTTCTCTTGATTAACAAAATTGAATCCGTAATGCGTACTTTGTAAATTATTAATTGCTTGTCTCATGTCTCCTTCGGCAGTGAAAATAAGCGCTTCAAGACCGTCACTCGTACACTCGATCTCCTCAGATTTGATGATTTCCAACAATTTCTTCAATATTTCTTCATCTTCCAACTTGTTATACCTCAAAATAGCACATCTACTTTGCAATGGTTCGATGATCTTGCTTGATTGGTTACATGCAAATGCAAAACGTGTAGTATTTGAATAAACCTCCATAGTTCTTCTCAATGCCTGTTGCGCACCTGGCGTCATCGAATCAGCTTCATCCAAAATTACAATTTTGTGACGTCCCGGTGGAAGTTGGACTTTCTTCTGTGCAAATTGCTTGATTTTGTTTCTAACAACATCAATACCTCTATCATCAGACGCGTTCAACTCAAGTGTTGCATCTTTGAATTGTTCCCCAAGTAACTCTTTTGCGAGACATAGAACAGACGTCGTCTTACCAATTCCTGGTAGTCCAGATATAATCAAATGTGGCATGTTTCCTTCTTCCACGATTCTTTTCAATGATTCGACGGTCTCCTTATTACCAACCACATCCTTAAGGCGATCTGGACGATATTTCTCGACCCTGGGCGAGTTAGTATGGGGAAAGGTAATCACATTGTTGGAGTGTACTTACCATGGCAACTCTAGGTCCAATGGATAGCTTCCCTTGCTCATTTTTGTTTGGTATTGCTGATTGAGTGTTGTTCTGATGGCTAAGTGTGTTGAGGATGACTTGAGTGAAAAATTACGCGAACTTTTCCAGGTATTTTTCGTGTCACGGGTTGATCTTGTCAGACGACGAACGACGGACGAAGCGAGTCGTTCGTCGCTCGAGTAGTTCAAGTCGTGAGTTCTCTGTAAACCGTAGTATGCCTATAAGTACCAGCTAATCCAACTCATGATCAACATTCCAGGTGGCCTTCAACCGTCAGCAAGCCTGAGAATCAAAATCACAGAGTTGTGATTTGGTAAAGCCCGTAGTGGTTTCCAAATAGACTTTCCGCACAGCAGAGAATCAGCTTGCAACGTTCTTTCTGGCTCCAACAGATGGGCTCATCCAGCATTGCTCCTCGTCAAAGACCGGTTTCCCTCGCTGTTTGTTCATCCTTCCCTCGTCGTCCGCACGTCACGTGACCTCGTCGTCCGCGACATCTTCGTTGAAAAACATTTACAACATTGCCACCCTAATTAATCAACATCTTCTTCTCCCATTCAACCAAACAACCCAACATGGCACAGGAGTTGGTCAATAGCGAGACGATTGAGTCGTCACAGCTGTTGAAGCCGAAACCATTTCTTCTAAAACCGTATGTGTTCCCATTTTTGGTGATTTATCCAATTTATTGGAATCTCTATACAAACCACTATGAGACATACTTTGTTGGTAGAGAGTGGACATTCGTCTATACTCTCGCTTTATTGTCAGTCCATTCGTTGATTTGGCTTCTCCCAAGATGGAACCTTGATTTAGACGCCAAATTCAAGTATACACCTGTCTCATCCCTCAGATATGCTACCCATATTCATATTCGTGCAAAGCAAAGCTTTGGTATCAGTGAAATTTGCAAGATTAAATTTGATTCGGGAATCAAACAATTGTCATTTACCTATCAAAAAAGAAAGTATTTATGGAATACCGACTTGAAGAAGTTCAGTCCACCAATTTTTGCCATTGATAGCGAGGATTTGACTATCTTGAACCTCAAGAACAGCAGAGGTTTGGCAACTTCTGATGTTCAAAGATTGGAAAACTTGTATGGAAAGAACATTTTCGATATTCCAATTCCAACTTTCCTTGAACTGTTTGTTGAACACGCTCTTGCACCATTCTTTGTCTTCCAATTGTTCTCCATCGCTCTGTGGTGTATGGATGACATGTGGTATCTATCTCTTTTCTCTCTCTTCATGCTCGTCAGTTTCGAGTGTACAAGTGTCTATCAGAGAAAATCAACCATGACGGAGTTCCAAAGTATGGGAATCAAACCATACGATATTTGGTGTTTTAGAAACAAAAGTTGGATTCAAATCTCGACCGTTGATTTACTTCCAGGTGACATTGTGTCTGTCACTAGAACCCCTGATGATTTGTCTATTCCTTGTGACTTGGTTCTTTTGGACGGTTCTTGTATCGTTAACGAAGCCATGTTGTCTGGTGAATCCACTCCATTGCTCAAAGAGCCTTTGAAGAACAGAGATGACTCTGATTCATACCAACCAGAGGGTCAAGATAAGAACTCTTCCCTTCATGGTGGTACTTCCTGTTTGCAAGTCACTGCTCCGGAATCCCCAATCATTAAATTGGCTCCAGATAACGGTGCTTTGGCTTTGGTTGCTAAAACTGGTTTCGAAACAACTCAAGGTTCCCTTGTTAGAGTTATGATTTTCTCCAGTGAAAGAATGTCTGTTGCTAACAAAGAGGCTTTCTTTTTCATTTTGTTCTTGCTTGTTTTCGCCATTATCGCCTCCTGGTACGTCTGGGTTGAAGGTACAAAGATGGGTAGAATTCAATCTAAATTGATTCTTGACTGTATCATTGTGATCACCTCTGTTGTTCCACCTGAATTGCCAATGGAATTGACTATGGCTGTCAATCAATCGTTGGCTGCTCTTGGAAAATACTACATTTACTGTACCGAACCATTCAGAATCCCTGTTGCTGGAAGAATTGATGTTTGTTGTTTTGACAAAACTGGTACTTTGACTGGCGAAGATCTGAAATTTGAAGGATTGGCTGGCTTCAATTCTGCTGATATCAGACATCTGTCTAAGCCAGGTGATAAAGAGGTTCCTAAGGTTGTTTTGGACGTTCTGGGATCTGCTCATGCTTTAGTTAAACTTGATGATGGTGAGGTTGTTGGTGATCCAATGGAGAAAGAGACTTTGAAGTCTTCCAGTTGGAAATTGGCTGCCACAGCTAAGAATACTGTTGAAGGCCATGGAAGATCTATCAAAATTCTCAAGAGATTCCAATTTTCTTCTGCTCTTAAGAGATCTTCATCTATTTCGAGAGTTGACAAACAAATTTTGGTCAGTTGTAAAGGTGCTCCAGAAACTATCAAAGAGATGGTCACTGATGCACCAGCCAACTATGAGGATATTTACAAATCTTTCACCAGATCTGGTTCAAGAGTTTTGGCGTTGGCCTACAAATACTTGAGTACTGATAAGAATTTGGATTCGATTGATAGAAAAAATGTTGAAAAAGATCTTCATTTTGCCGGTTTTATTGTTTTCCACTGTCCAATGAAAGAAGATGCGATCGATACCATCAAAATGTTGAACGAATCTAGTCATCGTTGTGTTATGATTACTGGTGATAATCCATTGACGGCTTGTCATGTTGCCAAGGAGGTTGAAATTGTTACTAAAGATGTGTTAATTTTGGATCGTCCAGAGAAATATTTTGCTGGCGATGCCGAACTTTACTGGAGAAACGTTGATGAAACAAGAGTCATTCCATTCAATCCAACCCAAGAATTCGATCTCGAGTTCTTGAAGAAGAACGATATCTGTATCACTGGATATGCTCTTGCTAAACTTATGGAACATGAACAATTGAACAGTCTGATCAGATACACTTGGGTCTATTCGAGAGTCTCACCTTCTCAAAAAGAATTCATCTTGAACTCTTACAAAGGTCTCGGTTACAAAACTCTGATGTGTGGTGATGGTACTAACGATGTTGGTGCTTTGAAACAAGCCCATATCGGTGTCGCACTGTTGAATGGTACTGAGGATGGACTCAAAAAAATTCAAGAGAATAGAAAGATTGAGGCTCATCAAAAGGTCTACGAAAAACAATGTGAGTTGATGACTAGATGGGGTAAGCCGGTTCCAAAAGTTCCTGCTGTTATTGCTCATTTGTATCCTCCTGGACCTTTAAATCCTCATTATTTGACAACCATGGTTAAGCATGGCCACACCATCACTGAGGAGATGCAAAAAGCTGTTGAACTTGCTAACAAGCAACCAATTCCTGTTGCTGCCAACGATGGTCAACAATCTAAATTTACTGATCAACTTATGGCTGGCCTCCAAGATATGGAAGGACAAGAAGATGAAGCACCAGTTTTGAAATTAGGTGATGCCTCTGTTGCTGCTCCTTTCACTTCTAAGTTGGCTAATGTTTCCGCTGTGGTCCATATCATCAGACAAGGTAGATGTGCTTTGGTTTCTACCATTCAAATGTACAAGATTTTGGCATTGAACTGTCTTGTTTCGGCTTATTCTTTATCCGTGTTGTATTTGGCTGGTATCAAGTTTGGTGATGGTCAAGCAACTGCTTCTGGTTTGTTATTGAGTATTTGTTTCCTTTCAATCTCAAAGGGTAAATCCTTGGAAAAGTTGTCGAAGGAAAGACCACAGCCTGGTATTTTCAACATCTACATTATGGGTTCGATTCTCGGTCAGTTTGCTATTCATTTGATTTCTTTGATTTACATCACTAAAGAGGTGTACATTTTGGAACCAAGAGAACCACAGGTTGATCTTGAAAAACAATTCCAACCATCTCTTCTTAACACTGCCATGTTCTTGATTCAATTGTCTCAACAAGTTTCTACGTTTACAATCAACTACCAAGGTCCTCCTTTCAGACAATCCATCAGAGATAATAAGGGAATGTACTATGGTTTGCTTGGTGTTACTTTCCTTGCTTTTGCCGGATCTACTGAATTCATGCCTGAATTGAATGAGGCTATGCAATTCGTCAAAATGACTGATATCTTCAAGTTCAAACTCACCAGTGCAATGATCTTGGATTTCGCCGTTAGTTGGGGTATTGAGTTGGGATTGAAGTACTTCTTTATGGACTTCAAGGCTGCCGATATCGCAATCAGAGAAGAGGAAGAGGATAAAAAGACTAAATAGACTATTCAACGACGAGCAGAGCGAGTCGTTTAATCAGTCGGGGTTATTCGTGATCAATGATTGTCGATACTGAGTCGTAAAACTCATAAGTGATTATATAGTGATCGAGAATTTTATTATAAAATGAATTTTTAGATTTTCTAATTTTTTAATTTTTGGTAAAAAATGACTTGAGTAGCTCATTTTCAATATTGAAATGAAATTGACCGGTGATACCTATCGATCATCATAAACAGATCAGAATGTTCTTGGAAGTTGTAAACACAATCATATTTAAGAAAGTCACGAGACACTAATCACCTCTAGATAAGTAATACCCCATGTACCATGACAAAATTTCTCGGATCATACCTAAATGTCTGTTTCAAAGGCATCTGACAATGGCTTGGCTACACTACCTACTACCAATAATATTCACAAACTGCTTAATTCATTCGTTACACTCCTCATGAATCAAACACACTTGCACGGAGGTGGTTTGCTCGTCATTTACTGATCACTAGGATTGCCCGCAGATCATCATTCATTTCATCATTTTCTTCGTTATCTACCTCTTCCATTCTCCAATCTTCAAGAACTCATCACCAGAAATTGACTTATGTAGTTCCATGACTGGAAAGTAACAATCGAAGCAAGTTGAGTATCCACAACCTGTGCGAATACGCGAGAACAAAGCGAGTCGTGAGTAAGTCAACTGTGAGTTGAACTTCGCTGGGAATATTCGCTCTGATCATCCATCTCACTTACCCACAAGTGTCTCCTCACGCTAAAAGAAACAATTTGTTCACTATTCGCTCGTAAGCTTACTAACTTCTCGTACTTCCATCACGACTCGACTAGCTTCGGCCGTCATTCATTCGTCATTTATCGTCGTTATGACTCCCCCCTCAAGTGACTTGCTACGCTAGTCATTTGGCCTCCTAATCCGTACCCGTACTCAACTCCTGCCTCACTCCCTTCGGCACGTGCATTCCCATTACTACTGTCATCATCATCACCACCATCATCGTCATCAATCATATCGTCATCATACTTGTTGTAATTTCCCTCAACAAATTCTCCATCGTCAATTTTGTAATCTATTTTACCTCTAATGATCTTGATAACACCAAAAAGATCATCGTAGCACTCATCATTTCTAAGAAAATCAGGATTCTTCTTAGATTTGTTCTTATTTTCTAAACCGTTTGTGATCCAAGAACATTTGATACCCAATCTTTTGCATTCGTTGCAAATTGGTCTTGTCTCACAACATTTACGTTTGCGGAACCGACAAGTCAAACAGCCTTTTCTCGATCTCTTCGATATCTTTGGCGTACTTGACATTTTGGTTGTTTGTTTCTTCTGTTTAGGTGCATCAGGTAAAGTCCTTGGAACTCTCCTTGATGAATCACTTAGTCTTCTCATCTGATGGTTTTGAGTTTGTTGTTGTGGAGGTAATACTGCATTATTCAATGGTTGAACTGTTGAGGGATTTGAGGCTAATAGAGTTGGCGATTGTTGTCTTTGCTCACTAATCGAAAAAAGGGGATGGTTCGACGTGTAATCATTGATATGAGGAAATGAGGCACGAGATAATGATTTCCCAGTGGAGGCGGAATTGACCTCGTTACCAAGTGCCGATGCTAATGGTGGTAAAGTAATTGTTTGGCTACCAGAATTCATTTGTGAAGGTAGTGAAACCCCAGGAACACCCATAGGCAACGGGGACGTACTTGAATCAAAAGTTGTTGAATGTTGTGAATGTTCCGGAGAGAACTCGTTATTTGTTATAGTACCAGATTTTAAATCCATCATGTGAAATTTGCCACTGGATTAACAAAAAATGATAAAAAGAGTGAAAAGCAAAGATCAATGAGTGAACCGGTTTAACACGGCCTTCAGTGGATTGTTGACTGTCTGTCCACTCAGGTCAAATTAAATAAATAAAATTATACAATAAACAAAGAAACAGAATTAAAATTATTTAGCAAAGAAACAGAAAACACCCTTCTTTTTATAATTGACGAGTGACAGTTTTTGTTTTAACCAAAACAAGACAATATCATGGCAGCATCCGGGCAAACTAACTAACCATTTCAAGGGACCCTGTCACCCTCCCCTCTTCCATCGGTTGCGCGGTAAGTTTATAACGAAAACAATAACTTTTCCCCGGTTTGTCCCCACTGGATTGTGCAGAATGCACAATATATGCACACTTTATCCCTTGCTCGCATTGGCTTACGGACGTGGGGGATTTGCTGCGGCTGACGTCACAGCCACGACCCTGTAAAAATGGGAGAAGTGGGGGTAGTCGTTACACATTAAGCGAAAGATTGCCAGTGCGGCCAAGTGGAGTTTTACTAATCAAAAGCGGATTCAAGCGGATTCTAGCGGGGGTTTTCCCCTTAAAGATCCCGGACTTTTCATTACTCGGAAGATGCAGTTTTACGTCTTAATTTTTAAAACGCCACACATGAAGGTATCGAAGACGGCTTTAACCGGGATGGTATGCTGATTCAAACTTGGCTAAGTGTAACCTAACGGTTTGGATAGATGTAAGGTTTAAGCTTCGCGGGAGTGTACCTCCTCGATCACTTCGTTGGCGCACCACACGGCGTCAGCAGCAACGACGCGGCAGCAACGACGCGGCATCAGCAACCGACAATCGTTTCCCCACAACTTTCTGCAACAGATCTGCGGGTCGTGGGAAGCGCAAACGAGTTTCAGTTGCAGCTACGAGACGCGGGGCGTCGCCAAACGGCGCGTCGGTGGAATTGCACATTCTGCGACGCGACGAATTTTGAGAAATTCAAACGACGCGACTTTCCTCGAATTTTCCCAGCTCTTGCGTTGTCAAGAAATAAAGACTCGAGCTGTTTCCCCTTTTACTTCCCCCATCAACTCCCTCCCCGTTACTCTCCAATCCCCTTTCCCTTTCTCCGATGAGTAGACCAGGTGAAAGTCTTCAACGTCCACGATACCCTCATAGGATATCGCGTCGGTCGATTTCAAAACATGTTCAGCCTACTATTGCCGGGTCTAATGGCAAATCTGTCAACAGCACCGAACAACCGATTGGAGTTGAATATCTCAAGAAGAAATTGAATCCTGAGTGGGAAGTCGATTATAGGAATGAACTTAACGATGATTCCGTAGTTGGATTGGATCTGTTATTGGAGAAACTGACGGAAACTGACAATATCAATTCGTTACAAGAATTTAGATTTTTAAGCACATTGAATCCACAATTGAGAAACCTGAGATACAAAGAAAAGTATGAGGGGTTTTCCAATTATCAGCAAGTGATAAGGGATTCCCGGACTTTCTTGAAGCCATTATTTGATTATTTACAAGATTTCGAAAAGAACTTGAACAAATTATCATTAGAAATGGAATTCTTGCAAAATAGATCGAATTTGCTCAATGTTCAGATCCAAAGTAAACAACAGTTAGACTCGAAATTGACACCAATCATAAATGATCTGATAATTCCACCGGATGTGATAAGATCGATAGTCAATGATAAAATCGATGAAAATTGGATCGAAAATTTGAGATTTCTCAATGAAAAGAGAGAAATTTATACAAAATACGAGAACGAATTACAAATCAAGAGTTTGAATGATTTGGTGAAGTTACTTGATCTCATGGAAATGAAAGCAATTGAAAGGATCAGAGATTTCATCATTACACAGATCAAATCATTGAGAAAACAGACAGTTTCTTCACAAGTTATCCAAAAAGAACTGTTAGACGTGAAAGAAATTTTCCCATTTTTGCAAGCAAAACATCCAAAACTCAGTTCGGAGTTAAGTCAAGCTTATTGTTACACAATGAGATGGTATTATCATCAAAATTTCGTCAAATATCTATCATCTTTGGAGAAATTGAAGCTTCACAAAGTGGAAAGAAACGTCTTGCTGGGATCATTGGATGAAGAACTTAGTAACAGCTCTTCCATGTTTTTCGGATTAAACAACACCAAAATTGAATTGACCCTGAATGAATACCTGATTAACGTTACCAAAAGATTGGAAGTTCTCTCGAAACATGATGAGACTGTCATGCTAGCGCAAATTGCAGAGACCAACAATACCAAATACTGGGTTGAAAATGCTTTCAAGAATTTCAATGTTGCGTTACTTGACAATGTTTGTGTTGAATATCTGTTTTTAAATGAGTTTTTCAAGTTAACCAAAAGTGAAGAACTCAGTGAAGTTTTGAAAACGATTTTCAACCCTGTCTATCAATTGGGATATAACTATACGAGATTCTTGGTGAACGATACGTTTGATATTTTTGGAGTCTTATTGATCATTAGACTTTGTCAATCATTGGAATATGAATTACAGCATAGAAGAATCCCTGTTATGGAGGATTATTTGAATTTACAATTGATCATATTATGGCCAAAGTTCCAAAATCTCGTTGATTCGAATTGTACAAGTTTGAAAAAGACAATCTCATCATCTGTTTTAATCAAAAGTATCAGCAAGAATATTATGATTCCGATGAGTTTGACACAAAATTTTGGTATCGTTTTGCTGAATTTGCTGCAATTATCGAATAATGCTACGATTGAATTGGAAACCAGCGAACCTTTGACTATTTCAATCTCCAGACTGAGGAATGAATTCGAAAATACCGTCAATAAACTGAGTGGTAGTTTGGAGAATAAGAAGAAGAGAGAAATTTTCCTGTATAATAATTTTTCGTTGGTTCATTCAATATTATCGGAGTTGGATGAAGGGAATAAGCTGGGACAAGCTGAGAGGGGGCATTTCGAGGGGCTGGTGAAGGCCTACACGAGCGAGTGACGAATGACGAGCGGGTGCTCTTGTATAGAATAACAAATATATGACTGAATCGACGCGACGATCGACATGTTCATTTCAAACGAGTGTCTATTGACACCCGGGATTAGTTATCTGTCGGAAACGAGGATCAAGTAGGGCCGGCAAAAAAGGAGAGCGAGTCTCAGAAGACAGTTCGCTGGACAAAAAAATAAACGACAACAGCAGGACTCGAACCTGCGCGCGAAAATCGCAAAAGATTTCTAATCTTTCTCCTTAACCGCTCGGACATGTTGCCAGTTTGTTGTTCTGTTTTCCCCCCAGACCGAACCCGACGATCGACTCTCTGAATTTTTAGATAATTATTGCTAGCGATAAAACACAAATTTAGCGTATCAACAAGGTATCTTCTCATTCCATAAACAGCACCGTTCATCATGTCTCAGGACCCACAGGACTCGCCAGATCCGCTGGACCG
This sequence comes from Ogataea neopini, assembly GCA_030578575.1. NCBI lineage: Eukaryota > Fungi > Ascomycota > Pichiomycetes > Pichiales > Pichiaceae > Ogataea > Ogataea neopini. Next base: position 334,842 of record JAJMSO010000001.1, read on the forward strand.
TCTCACGTCCTCACTGTATCAACTGAACATTAAAGTGAGCAAAGCAGATGACGTAATTGAGCGTATACAAACTCCCTTGCAAGAGGAAGATGAACATACAAGAGAAGATACTATCAAAGAAGAACCACAGAAGACCAAAATCACGTTGAATCAATCTGTGATGTTATCGAAGTTACCCGGAAAGACAACTTCAACAATTCTTTCAATTTCCAAGCCAACGAATGCAAAGATCCAGATACGTTTCAAGTCCATTGGATCAGTTAATCAAGTCAAACCAGCAGTTTTTCGTATTTCGAAAAGTTCAAAGTTTTCATCAATCATCAAATTTTTAGAACTGAAATTGGGAACGAAGGTGTATTGCTATTTGAACAACTCGGTGAGTCCGAATCCTGATGAGGATTTGAGTAATCTGTATGATATATTTAGGGTTGGTGAGGAGTTGATTGTTAGTTATTGCAATATTGTCGCGTTTGGCTGACCGAAACGAAGAGGGAGCCGTGTTGCTTACATGTTTCTTTTGCCACCACAGTCACAATTACCTAACGGGACGACTACAAATTCTCGCTGACATCATTCAATATTTGCATTAATCATTACTATAAACAAAATTCCAAGGGTATACACTGAGCATCCGATCACTCAAAACACGCCGAGTGTTCGCAACTCGCTTTATTTCTTCTCCGAATTATCCCAAAACCACCCCTTTTTATCACTTTGCGACTCCAACTTATCGAATTTAGCCGCACCGGCTCCTGATCCGGCCCCCAACTCTCTCAATGTCTCATCGAAGGTCTTTCTCTTTCCGTTGCTATCCAAAACCTCCTTTACTTCCTTGACATCTCCCGTACCATCCTGGAAAATATGTTTAGTCACGATAATTTTCTCGATATCACCATTTTCCAGTGTTTTGATAGATGTGGACGTTGAGGTTTCACTAACGTTGTTCAACGAATCCCCTCCGTTCTTCTTAAGGAATCCCCATTTAGCTGCTTGATCCTCTTTGAACCGATTCCAATCCTGTTCTCTTTTCTCCTTTGCAAGATTGTTCATTTTGCTCTTGAACTCTAGATAATCGGCAAAGTTGGAGAAGAAAATACCCTTTTCATGTTGAGCGTCATTTTCCACATCTTCCTTGGAAATAACACTACCTTTGAATTGCTCTGGAATCTTCGCATTAGGGAAGAGACATCTCCAATAACCGTTTGAATCCCAAACTGGGAGCCCTTCGATTTTTTTGCATTCAGAATGAAGTTCTGGCGATGGCACAGGATACGACCAAAATCCGTATGGAGTCACACGAGAACTCAAACGTTGTTTCAAACTTTGGAAAATATCATTATCAAATGGTGGCAATAAACCCAAGATTGCTGGCCCTAAACGATCGTTCTCAATGTCAAATAACGTCCCGTTCTTTCCGATACCAAATTCGTCCCTCAAGAACTTCTCTGACCAATCCATCAGATTGTAAATTGAGGAAGATGTCACATCATTTGTCACATTGATTAGCGATTCGAGTGATTCGTTCAACAAAGAAGAGGACTTGGCCTCAAGTGCCTTTGATTCAATATCCTTATCGGTAGACGAGTTGAAAATTCCCATTTTGTTTGTTGTTGGCTGAAAGTTTAGCTGAAAAAGTGTCTTGACACGATACAAACGAATATTTATATTGTACGATTTAATTGATTTATTCACTTTACTGTCACTTTCTAGAAAAAAAAAGAGAGACGATAGCGTAAACTGCGCCATCGGGGGCTGATGCTGGTGGCGTGGTTGCGAAAAACATTTTCACATGTTTGACTGCGCCACAGAGGTTGCACCGCCGCTGTGGCTATGAGAACTTTCACATGTCATTCATGTGGAGCTAAAGAGAGCAACAGATGATCTGTTAAAGAGGGGAACCAGCTATAGTATAAATAGACGCTGAAATCAACTACAATCGGGTTAACCTCATCAATCACCCCCCACATTGCCGTACTACGATGACTGAATTCAAATCCGAAAAATATCTTAACAAACTTGCAAGCCTACTCGAAAGCAACGATTCACTCAAACAAGAGTCTATCAAATCATTGGGATCCGTGGTGGCATTTGAGGTGACCAATAAAAAAACCAAGAAGTCTCAAAATTGGGTTTTAGAAGCCCGTAATATAGGCTCTTTGAACAAAACTGAATCAATACCTGAAGATGCTGAAATCAAAATTAAAATCGGCGATGCAGACTTGAAGAAGTTGATTCACGGAAAATCAAGCGCTCAGAAGTTGTTCATGACGGGTAAATTAAAAATCAAAGGCAATGTGATGAAAGCTGCTAATGTTGAGAAACTACTCAAGTTTGTGGGTCCCGAGAAATCGAAGCTATAAGGTATACAAGGTATAGTTTATATAAATGTGGGGGAAAGAAACGTTGATGATTAAATTACATAATCTCTTGTCAAGCTAGCGCCTCACGCTAATTCCGCGCTATTGTTTCTTTTCGCCGGTGTCGGGCGCCGCCGCGACTACTATTGTCCGTGGCCGGAAACTTACGAGTGAGTCATGACCAAAAAGTTCAGAGCAGCGCGTAACGCTGCGCCGAGTGGTCAGACATATTATAGTCCGGTACCGGAGATTCAGCCCACCGACGGCGACATCGACGTTTTTCGAGGGATAGATTACTTTTTTCCGAGCAATGGAAAAAAAACAGGCGTTGATTTCAGTTTCCGTCAAATGAATAGCGCAGTGCAGTCAAGTGCGGGCGGATCTTTCGATCAATGTATAGTTCTCCAGTTTAAGGGCACCATATAGCAGAAGAATTGCGATAATTCCGAGGAGTGTGCCCCGCTATTTCAGATAGAGAGATAAGTATCAGAAACAGGTAAATCAAGACGAATTGAGCTGCAGCACGCATGCCTGCAAATTGAAATTATTTGGGGAATGGAATATGATGTGTTTTGGTGGGGGTCATGGGTGAACGAACGCACTTAGACTTCCATGAGCTTCTAATTGTAAAGCCAGACCGGTTTCATAACCGGTCGTTAACCGGTTGTCGTTGATCTCCGAGGATTACGTAACGGGGACAAAAAGAAAAATGCAAGTCAGCACCGAGAATGACGATCTTTTCGTTGATTGGCTGCAGATAAACAAATCTAGTGCGGCAGCGCGGACAATAATTTTTCATAGTCGATGATTCACTCGGTGGACACTGAAAAATTTTTTAGACAATTGAATGTCAAGCAAAGTTATTGTTATGTTGTTCGGGGGAGCGAGGAAGAATGATTCCTCGAGAAGGAAATTAAGAACGCGCCGCTCTGCTCCGCTTCCCAGAACTCGCCGCAACTTAGTTCCGATTACGGAAACCCAATGCTTTGGTGATTCTTCGCCAAGGTGTCCCGAGGGGCAGGTGGGAAAAGAAATAATTAATCAGATTGCCGGCATGAAAACCGGAAACTACGAACGATTTCGACGGATATAAAAGGGGAACAAGATCCCACAGAACTCAACTTTAAATTTTATAAACTCTATTCTCCATCAATTACTGTATAATTATCAAAATGGTCCAACCACACGAGCCAGAATTCGAACAAGCCTTCAACGAGTTGTACTCGAGTTTGAAGCAATCTACTCTTTTCGAGCAACACCCAGAATACGAGAAGGTTATTCCAGTCGTTTCTGTCCCAGAGAGAATCATCCAATTCAGAGTCACCTGGGAAGACGACAATGGTGTTATGCAAGTTAACAGAGGTTACAGAGTCCAATTCAACTCTGCTCTTGGTCCATACAAGGGTGGTTTGAGACTTCACCCATCCGTCAACCTTTCCATCCTCAAGTTCTTGGGTTACGAACAAATCTTCAAGAACGCTTTGACCGGTCTTTCCATGGGTGGTGGTAAGGGTGGTTCCGACTTCGATCCAAAGGGTAAGTCCGACAACGAGATCAGAAGATTCTGTACTGCTTTCATCAGACAATTGGCTAGACACATTGGTCAATTCACCGATGTCCCAGCTGGTGATATCGGTACCGGTGGTAGAGAAATTGGTTACATGTTCGGTGCTTACAAGCAAATGCAAAACCAATTCGAGGGTGTTTTGACCGGTAAGGGTCTTTCGTGGGGTGGATCTTTGATCAGACCAGAGGCTACTGGTTACGGTCTTGTCTACTACGTTGAGAAGATGATTGAGAAGGCCACTAACGGTAAGGAAACCTTTGCTGGTAAAAGGGTTGCCATTTCTGGTTCCGGTAACGTTGCCCAATACGCTGCTTTGAAGGTTATTGAGTTGGGTGGTACCGTTGTTTCTCTCTCTGACTCCAAGGGTTCCATCATTGCTCAATCTGGTATAACCCCTGAGCAAATCTATGCTATCCAAGAGGCTAAGATCAAGTTCAAGTCTCTTTCCCAAATCATTGGTGAGGCTTCCGCTTTCTCTGGTGCTTCTGTCGAGTACATCGAGGGTGCTAGACCATGGGTTCACGTTGGTCAAGTTGATGTTGCTTTGCCATCTGCTACCCAAAACGAGGTTTCCGGTGAGGAGGCTAAGGCTTTGGTTGCTGCTGGTTGTAAGTACATTGCTGAGGGTTCCAACATGGGTTCCACTCAAGAGGCTATCTCTGTCTTCGAGGCTGAGAGAGCTGCTGCTTCTGCTGCCGGTTCTGCTATCTGGTACGCTCCAGGTAAGGCTGCTAACTGTGGTGGTGTTGCTGTTTCCGGTTTGGAGATGGCTCAAAACTCCCAAAGAGTCCAATGGACTTCTGAGGAGGTTGATGCTAAGTTGAAGGACATTATGGTCAACTGTTTCAACAACTGTTACGAGACCGCTCAAAAGTACTCTGCTGAGTCCAACAAGGCTACCCTTCCATCTCTTGTTAACGGTGCTAACATTGCTGGTTTCGTCAAGGTTGCCGAGGCTATGAAGGACCAAGGTGACTGGTGGTAAATCATATAGCTTCAAGCTAGTGTGAATACTGTGTATAGTCAATGGTAATGATTTAAGAGGTGCAACAATAAGCGTGTCGGTTTCGGCGATGCTTGCAAGTTGTTTGCGTAGATGGTAATTCCCGTTGTAGGGCCCGCTCAGCGTCCAAGATCGGTGATCGAACTCCGAGCTTTTGTTTCTGGTGTGAGGTGTGATAGCAGGCGACTACGGCTCACAGGGGCTAACATGGGCCAACACGGGCTAACACGAGCTACCATGGACAGAGCGAATCGAACAAGTAGTACACCCCATCGCATGGAGAAAACCAGATGGCGATCGAGCAGCGATCGCTCGCCTCGCCAGCCGTGCGGTTACGGTGCCCGGTGTGGCATCGGCAGTCAGTACCAGCGGCATTGAGGTTTATTACTCAGCGATTCAGCGTGCGAACGAAACCACTCTGGCGACAAGAACGGAGTTTGGGTGGATTATTGTCGCTCAGCGACAGACAGTCGACGGCAGCTCATCCGGGAGACGTTACGTAATCTGTAGCTCATAATGCTTTGGGAAGTGATCTGGCCGAGCTGGGCCGGTCGTTCGTCTCTGGGTCTTGGTTGGTTTAGCCACTGACCTCACAGCTGCCTGGTTCAGTCACAGGCTTGCTTGCAGGTTGTCCACTCAACCTCCGTTATGGTGAGTCGTTCCTGGCTGGCCGTTCGCGGTGCACGGATGTTACTGCGCCATCATAAATTCCGCAGACCATTCAAAAAATAATATCCAACAATCACTCATCACCATTTCTTCCTTCTCCCGATCTACTCCCAATCATCCTACGGACACCCAATCCAGCCCAGCTAGCCTCACCCGTCATGTCCGTTGCCAACTCCTCAACATGGACCTCGTTCATCAAATCTATTGCCTCTTATAACGGAGACCTTTCCTCATTGACAGCACCTCCATTCATCCTATCTCCAACTTCCCTGGTGGAATACTCACAATACTGGTCAGAACACACAGACCTTCTGTTGGAGCCTAACTTCATTCAGCATGAAGTTGATGAACAAGATTCTGTTGAATTGAGACGTATGATTGCCGTCACCAAATGGTTTATTTCTACACTGAAATCACAATATTGTTCAAGAAATGAGACCCTTGGCGGTGAGAAGAAGCCATTGAATCCATTTTTGGGCGAAGTTTTCGTTGGTAAATGGACTGACGAATCCGCCGACAACAAGTTAGGCGAAACCGTGCTTGTCAGTGAACAAGTTAGCCACCACCCACCAATCACAGCCTATGCCATCCAAAACAAGAAACACGATACTTTGTTACAAGGTTACAATGGAGTCAAAGCCTCCATGTCTGCCACAGCACTCAACGTCCGTCAGTTTGGCCATGCTCTGCTGAACTACGGCAAGTTGAACGAACAATACCTCGTTACTTTACCACCACTTCATATCGAAGGTATCCTGCTTGCTGCTCCGTTTGTCGAGTTAGAGCAAAAGTCTTTCATCCAATCATCGAACGGCTACATCACCGTCATTGAGTACTCCGGCCGTGGTTATTTTTCGGGTAAAAAAAATACTTTCAAGGCAAGAATCTACAAGAACGTTCATGAATCTGAAGACAAAACCAAAGCTCTCTACACCATCACAGGTCAATGGTCTGGAGTGTCTACTATCTCTCGTGGTGCCACCGTTTCTTCAAAAGATGAGGTGTTCTTCGATGCCAAAAACTGCGAGCCACAACACCTTCAAGTCAAACCAATTGAAGAACAACACGAACTTGAAAGTAGAAGAGCTTGGCAAAAGGTTGCCGAGGCTATCAAAGTTGGTGACTACAACCTGATCCACGAAGAAAAATCAAAGATCGAAAACGCTCAACGTGAATTACGTAAAACTGAAGAAGCCAGCAACACGGTGTGGCATAGACGTTTCTTCGAGGAGGTGGATTACTCAAGTCTGGCGGACGATGAAAACAAGGACGATACCGGATTTGTCAAGTTGGCTAACCAGGCCAACCTTTCTGTGAAAAACGTTCCTTCAGGTGTGGCTCAGGGCCATCAGAAAGACCAAGAGGCAGATAGTTGGTCCCATTGGAGGTTCGTCAAGGGAAGCGTGGAGACGTCGGATATTAAGATTTGAGTGACGGGCGAAGCAAGGAGGGCGAGAACTGAGTGCAGTGCACTTGCTTCGCTTGTCAGAAGTAGTTCATATGAGCGAGTCAAGCATCGGCTTATGCTCACCCTCTCGTCATACCCAAGGAGGGCAGCAGAATTAGTGGTTTACTGTTCATCGTTTACAATAATGTGTGAGAATTTGATATGTCCATACGTAACACAGAAGACTAGCCAAGCGATTAGCCCGTCTTCTGCGACTCTTGGTTGTAACCGGGAATTTGCCGTAATTGTGTCGTAAATGTATTTTGTTTGGGTGAGAAACAAGCCTAGATGACTGCGAATGGGACCTGCTCAGCTCGTTTCACTCGTCACTTGCTCGTTCGTTAAATCCGTAGCGGAACTATTCCCTGAATCACTGAACGCCTCATTTCTGATAGCCTGTATCCATGGATCTTGTAACAACTCCACAGCACTCAGTCTCTTTGTTGGATCAATGTCCAAACATTTAAACAAAAAGTTCTGTCCTTGAACACTTAGCTGGTCATTGGTTGGGAATTGAGGCATATGTCCAGCTGCAATATGATACATCACTGCAAACTCATTGTCCAAATTAGCCCACGGTCTTCTACCAGTAGCCATCTCCAAAGCACAACATCCGAGAGACCAGATATCAATAGCACCAAACTTACCAATGTTCTCGCCACGGATCGTTTCTGGTGACATATACATAGGAGTACCTGTAAGTGCTTGAGTCTTGCGGCCGGTATGGAGAATTGGATTAACAGTAGCAGAATTGCTGCCACTGTTACTACCATTTGTTGCCGTGGAGGAATTTCCTGCCGAAGTTGAAGCACCTGTAGTTCCTTGTGCTGCCATGGCAATGACCTTGGCTGACCCAAAATCAACAAACTTGATAACGCCCATATGATCCAATAAAATATTCTCTGGCTTGATATCCCTGTGCACAATTCCAAACTGGTGTAGATAAGCCAAACCTTCCAGCATCTGCAGGGTATACAATTGGATAACAGATTCATCCTCAATTCTTCCATATTCCAATAAACTTGCTAATGATCCACCGCTGCAGTACTCCATGAAAATGTAAACCCGATCACGATGAACCTCAACTCCAAAGAATTGAACAATATTTGGATGAGAAAGCATCTCTAGAACTGTCATTTCTCCCTTGATTGCAGGCACAACAGTCTTGATAGACTGTCTGTCTTGGAAGCGAATCTCTTTGACAGCAAGCGCACCACCGGTATCCAGATTGATAGATGCATAAACAGATCCAAACGTACCGCCTCCAAGAAACTTTCCCTTTTGCCATCTGATGGAGACTGAAGAGAAAGATGACGCAAGATACGTGAGGAATTGATTTTCTGTATCAGTATCATCCAAAACACGACCAACAGATTGTTGTTCCACTTGCAACCGACGACGATCTTTTTCAAGCTCACCAATTTGATACATAATATGTTCACGCAAACTACCAAGACTCTCTTCATCCATAGTGAACAGATCTTTACCGTTCTTAGAATGATAGTTCAACATCCGTTTCTTCTGGAGTTCTTTAGTCCGTGCACCCATAATATCAAAATGAGAGATCAAAAGAGACATACATCCAGCAACCTTGTCCTTCAACCTGTAAAACATGTCACTATCAAGTGTCAAGATATTGAACCCCGTAGTTATATCCATCGCAAATTCAAGCGCAGAAACACACCATCTGAAAGTTTTGGGATCCGTTGGGATACAATCATCCACGATAAAACTCAACCATTCAATTGCAAATTGTAACATCTTGAGAATTAATGCAGACTTTCTCATACTATCAGAACTCTTCATGGAATCACGGGTAGTGTCTCTGATATATGTGAAGACATTGTTGGCCAGTTCTTGTGTATCTCTGATTCCACGACATTGATTCCGAACAGTTGGAACAGCATCAATCACATAGCAAGATGTGCGGAAAAATTGTTTGGAAATCAATTGTAACTCACGCTGAACTCTTGGAAGAGAACAACGTTTGCTAACAACCGATCCAACAGTATTACCAACACATTCTTTGAACCACATACCGCAGTGTTGTGCCTTGGATCCAGCACCGCCTTTGGAAATCAACAAGACTTTACCCTTGTCGATTTCACCAACCGGAAGTGAATCCAAATCAAATGGAACGGTAGTACCATCCCACATCATTGCCTTTGATGGATAAACAACTAAAACATAATCACAGCCTTCCTCATAAATTTCACCTGTCTCATCGTGTAGATTGAAAGGATTGTTATGAAGACTGTCAATGTGGTAGTTATAATTGTTCACAGCCTCTAAATGTCTAGGAGGAATCTTACTAAGATCAACACCAAGGTGGGTACTCTTCAAAATTCTTGCAACTTCATATGGTTTCATCGCAATCGATTCAGAAGCAAAAATGTAAACACCTTCATCTGCTAATGCTGGGCTATGATACAAAACGTGATTGCTATCTTTCAGAGCATCCAAAAACTTCTTCATTCTTGAACCATTCAAATTGTATAGTAAAGAGTTCTGGAAATAATGATTCATAATCAGATAAAACCGGGAAAACTTACGTTTTAATTGGCCAAAATTTTCCATTGTGGAGGTGTACCAGCGAACCATTTTGTGCTTGTCCAATGGCATACCATCATAAGGGGGGCCTTGAAATTGATTTTGAACATAGTGGTTCAATCTGGCCACCAGTTTTGAGGTGAGAATTGTGAATTGTGTAGCGACTTCAGAAGAACCACCCTCGATGTAAAAACCAAGATTTTGAAGAAAGGACCACTCTCTTTCCAACTCTTCCGGTTCCTTGAACGTACGGAACGATTTGGTAGATTTTGGGGAGTCCAACAGTTTCTTATTCAACAAAAACAAATAATGATGGACGCAATCAAGAACTGCATTGTCAAAATCAGCATCTTGATAATCTGGTAATGAGATCCATCCTTCTCTTGGTGCACAGTACTCAAGAAAAGAGGTACGAATCTCCAACGCCAGGTTCAAATACAGCTTGAAATCTTCAAGAATTTGATCAATGATCATCATAGTTGGGTTTTTGAGCTTCTTAGCATATGAAACACGAGTCTTCATCAATTCTTTCATCAGTTTGGTAGGGAACGTAGCCAAAACAAGAAGAATATCCACATAGCTTGGTAGATTCAACTTTTCAAAATAATGCTGATACTCCAAAAATGATTCTTTAGCTTTGAAAGTCCAATGAGCGCAACATGCAAACAATCTCTTGTTGAACAAGTTCTCAATGTCTTTTTCCTTCAATATTCTTTCCACGAATGATCTATCATCTTTAAAAATATGGCCATTTTTGCTTTGATTTTGACCTTTTTCTTGAGATTCTTCTTGAGAATCTTCGAGCAATCGTAAGTTCGGAGAATTTGAAGGAGCCGAACTTGGAGAAGAACTTTGTAAAATGTCCAAATCGTCGTTTCCGACCCACTTCCTGAGCACGTCGGCTTCACGTTCGATCGCTGTAGTCACCGAGGTCCACGCCACGAGTGCATTCAGCCGGCTGACGAACTCCGGATTGGCACAAAGCGGTTTGTCGTTTTCCATTTCTTTTTGTGTACGCCACAATTCTTGACATTTTTCGTAGTTGTTCAAAACATCGTTTACTTGTCGTAAAGCAAAGTTCACACGAGCTGCGTATGGTAATAAAGATACTTCCTCTGGGATTTCCAGCTTGAAATTCATTATGCTCTCGAGAGTTTCATCCACCAAACCTCGGTGATACATAACAAGTCTCTTCTGGTCTTCCTCTGTACGCCCAAACAATTTTGAGCGAATTCCGAGCCAGAGATCTTCTTTGTACGAGGCGCGCAGATAGCTCTCACCTTCCACCTCATTCAAAGGACGAATCAACTTGGTTTTTTCTCCCGTTAAAACATCACCGGTAAGCACGGATTGCAACATTGACTGCCATTCAAGTCTTTCGACAATATTTGAATTATCTTCAGTGTTTTTCAATTGAATGTCATCGCTCTTATTGAGCAAATCTAAAAGGACACTTGAATCTAGTCGATATTCTGATGGCTTTTCCCAATCGTTATCTGCCATTCCGATTTGATTACTGAGTGCTTTGAGCGCTTCTAGTTCGTTAGTTTCATCCTGGTCGACGCGACTGTCGTCTGCGCCGTCCTCATTGTGTAAGAAATCGACCCCTGCCAAACGTTCTGGTCCTCTCGAAGTGCTTTCAAGCTCATCATCTACCGTGATTTCACCGGAATCTTCATCGTCATCAATAACCACGGATTTGTTGTAATAATCATCATTCACACGGTATCGATGCTTGAACTTGTTAATCCCATTCAAATACATTTTTTCCTGTTGCTGATACTGCTGAGAGTATTTTGTATTAAGATTCGATCGTAAGATTGAGGAATGAGGTCTGACACCTTCATTTGCATTGAAAAGGGGTCCTGCTCCATTATTCGGAAGAATGAAACTGCTATTTCCATTATTTGACAGCAACGAACGCAGTTTTTGGTAATTGTTAATGCTTCTTGTAGCACGTGACGATGTACCAGACGTTATTGCGGCATGCGGTGAGCTTGAGTTCTTGAAAGAAGGCATTCTCTGCAGCGCTGGAGATGCTTGAGCCGAGACTGGGGATGCGTACGATGTATGCGTCTCCGAGAATGAGCCGCGCGGTGACCTTGTTTTGTGGACAAAATCAGAGGTTGTTATTGTTGCGTCAATTGCAGCATCGCTCAGCCGTCTGTTGTCATTCTTTGAATCGTCATCATCGTCTTCTCGTAGTAACTGGTCCAAGGGTGAGGGCTGCACAAGTTCGTCTTGTCTTGAGATTCCGTTGAGTTCCAAATGGAGATTTTTCATTTGGTCGGACGAAAAAGCACGCGTTGGATTTGGTGACGGAACTGGTGTTCCCTTTGGTGATAGCAGAACCGGAGCCGATGTGATTGATTGTAGATTAATTTTTAGTTTGGGGGGGTTTTTCGGGAGCGACGCAACCACGCTCGGAATTGATTCATGTACAAGATTGTCTGAGCCTGTCAGAATTGGTGGTTCGGGTTGCGACGGAGCCACTGGCGCCACTTGCTCTGGCTGTTTCTGGTCAATGTTAGGCTGCGACACGGCGTTGTTTGACATTATATTGGGGGACGAGACTGCCAGGCTGAGGGATTTTTGATGCGATGATAATGAAAGAAAACACTTTTTGGCGTGGGGTGGTGTAATTAAGTATCCTGAGCAGTTGAATGAATGAAGAACTACAAAAAAGAGACAGGTGGGAATAACTTCAAGTTTTTTATGTGTGTTATTTTTTTTTCGCCCTTGGCACAAAAATACTAAAAAATGTATTAAAATTGTTTATCGCACAACGAGTGGTGAAGAGAAAGAAGAAGAGCAGGTGAAGAAATGGCTGATCAGAGCTGTAAGTATGGTTGATGGATGGCTGGAGTGAGGGTGAGCCAAGAGGGCTGATTGACTGGGCGGTGCAAATCAATTGGGGGAAACGTGAGAAGGTGAGGTGGGGGAAGGGCAGAGGGCGATCAGGGGGAAACAAATGAAGATGGAACTACGAGAAATCAAGCAAAGCGGGTCAATGCCAGCTTTTTGCGAGCGACAAGCAAGAGACTGATGACGAAAAGCTTGTTTTTTTGCCCGTTGTTTTTTACCCTGCCTCCGCCATTGTGTTGGACCACTACAAACGTTTGCCTTGTTAAGACGCCTCGTCGTGACTCTCAATTGACTACACATCTCTCAAGTTTCTCATCTTTTTTTACGTGCATTTTGGCTGTCTTTGCTCGCTCACCCGAGAGACTCGGCTCGGCCGTCGTTCAAGCAAGTCGTTACTAACACAAGCAGCTCCCGTGGATCTCGACCACTGCCTTGAAAAGCTCTACCAGGGTCAACTTCTGTCTGAACCGGTTATCGACCAACTTTGTTTCAAACTGAAGGAACTTCTCATCAAAGAGTCGAACATCGTCCATATAAGCTCACCAGTTACACTTGTTGGTGACATACACGGCCAGTTTTATGATCTTCTAGAGATATTTCGAATAGGAGGATATCCGCCTGACACCAACTACTTATTCCTCGGAGACTATGTGGACCGAGGCTATCACTCCGTTGAAACAATATCATTATTGATTGTGCTGAAATTGAAATACCCCAGTCGGATCAATTTGATTCGTGGTAACCATGAGTCGAGACAGATAACGACCAATTACGGGTTCTATACCGAGTGTCTCACCAAGTACGGATCAGAATCACAAATCTGGTCAATTTTCACTGACATTTTCGATTATTTGATTTTAGCTGCCATCATCGATAATACGCTTTTTTGTGTTCATGGCGGTTTATCGCCCAACGTTCAAACAATTGATTCGATCTTGGTGATCGATAGATTCAAAGAAATACCTCACGATGGTCCAATGGCAGATTTAGTTTGGAGTGACCCGGATCTGGAGTTGTTGAACTTCAGAATCTCGTCAAGAGGTGCCGGCTATCAATTTGGAATTAATGTCGTCAACAAATTTCTACAGGTGAACAGTTTTGAACGAATATATCGAGCTCACCAGCTTTGTAATGAAGGCTATCAAGTTTTTTGGAAGGGGAAAGTCAATACGGTGTGGTCTGCGCCAAATTATTGCTATCGGTGTGGTAACAAGGCTTCGATTCTAGAAATTTTCGATCATTTGAAGAACCCCGATAGTTTCAGATTCAATGTTTTCGATGCTTCACCAGAGAGTCACAGTGAGTTTCTTAGAATCGCAAATGGCTCTGAGTTTGGGGAGGAAGCCCCACAGGACGAGTTTTTGGCGGAGGGTGGAAGCATGATGAAGAAGGCACCGTATGTGGAGTATTTCATGTGACGGCCAAGGACGACCGACGCGATTCGAGCGACACATGAATTTCGTCCATTAACAGTCCGGCATGAGACATCCACCAACTAAAGGCAAGCAAACGACGGGCGAAGCTCGCGTCGCTCGCGTCGCTCATCGTTTGCTATCGTTCGCTAATGACTTACGTTACTATTCATGGCTCACCTAATTTATCATAATTAATAAAATTTGACCGGCTTGAATGACTTGTTTTAGCGTCATTCAAGCCCGTCGTGTGCGGGTCGTACGCACTCATCACGAACATATATACTAATCAGAACGGGAAAGAACGAGCGATTCCTTGGGTGAATGCCCAGCTCACTCAGCGTGTCACCCACTCGTTCCTTATTTCTCGCTCACCACTCAACTACCCTAAGAATAATACAGCTCTAAATTCGTTCCATCGTGGATCTCATAGTCATCCAGAGTAATATGGTCTTTGAATACCATGTAGCCTTTTTTCAGAACCAATTTGTCATGGTGCGTTCCAATCTGTAGCGAAAGTACCTTCTTGAAGTCTCCAACGGTGTCTGTTGGTAGACATTTGACCTTTATTTTTTTGCCGAGTCTGCAATGTTAGTACGTGTGCTGCTCAGAGCGTTATTGACCAGTTCCCAGCCAAGTGCGTCAGGCAAACGAAACAACCGGAGTCAGTGAAGCCAGACAAGCACGCCGCGCCAGCCAGAGGCCTCGAGTTCTTTTCACGGACTTCACCCGTCACTCCGAGCCTGTTCCGAATCAGACTGCTTGTCACTGTTTCGCACGCTTCGCTCGCCCCGCACTGAGTCGCTGTACTCACCTGTCATTACAAACCACCTCAATCATGGCTGTGTCTACACCAACATTCACTCTTTTTACATACATTTTTTTATTTATCTGTATTTTTCATTATTTTTTTTTTTTGGAAATTACCTGTTCACCTATATTGCTACGCCTCCGCCGTCCCGTCCCATAATATTCCACCGCGCTGCTCCATGCCACTTCCCTCAGAAACACCTACCCCTCCAACGTCCCAACCCCCAACCCTCTCGTCGTCACCAATTCCGTCTCTTGCCCTGCCAGATGAGACCAGACAAACCCGACCGCCTCGATCAGCAGGCCGCCCTGGCTCACAAAGGTTATCCCAATTGCAGTTCCTCCGCCCAGACTCGTTCGTAGAGGAAAGTGAAGACGAACAGGAACTATACCCACCAATCACAAACTTCAATGACCAACCTTCCTTATACACACATTCAAACGGCTCTGGTCAATCTTTTGGAACATCACTATATCCAAGAGCCCGGTCACCAATTAGACCAAAATCTCCACGTCGTTCGTCCTCACCGCGCAGAACGTCTCCTGTTCGTTCCTCATCACCATCAAAGTACCAGCCTTTCAAGTTCGGCTCAATATCAATGAACGGCTCAACAGACAGTTTATCATTAAACCCAACATCATTGGCACCTCCAGGTGGGTTAAAACCCTCTTATAGAAAGGGTCACCGTTATAAACACTCGTCGGTTTCAATGAACATGTTCCAGGAACCACCAAAAAAGGCTCCGGTGAATTTACCCAAAACTTACTCTGTCCCCTCGGTCAATGACGTCATCCAATCATTGAGCTCTTCACAACGGTTCATGCTCACATGTGCGGCCACACATCTGTTTGTGACCCTCCTGACATACCTGCTCGGTGTTGGCTATGGAAGCACGAGTTTAGTGACACTTTCCCATCTTGTTTTCTACGATGCAATTGGTAAATTTCTCACCGTCGGTGTTCAAATCATGGGCAATTTCGATGTTTGGAGCAAATTCTCCCTGAGATATCCATTTGGACTTGGTAGAATTGAGGTTCTTGCCGGTTTTGGTCTTTCCGTTTCCTTGCTGTTTGTTGGTGTTGATTTGATCATGCATTTATTCGAGGAGTTTGTTGTTGGTTGGGTGGTTGTTGAATCTTCTGAGGAACACAGCCACGAGCACAGCCACGAGCACAGCCACACCATGAATCCAGTCTTATTTGAACTTTACATCTTGACAGTCGCAATTATCACTCTTATCGCATCTAAGCTTGTCACAGGAGCATCAGCAAAGGAGCCCCAAACCGATGATTCTGCTGCCATCAAACCGAGAATGAAGAGAATTTCATCAATCACATTGAAAGAAGATATTCGTCCGCCAGATACAGCTCTGGTCCAACAATTGAAGAAAACTCAAAATCAACTGGGCAGCTCAACGAGTATTCTCACTCTTGCCTACTGTGGCTATGCTATGTTGCAGCAATTGATCGAAAACACCAGCATTGCCGGCCGCGTTAACGATTTTTCAACACTGATTCTATCCCTATTGGTTCTTCTATTCGCATCTAGATTGATTGGGAAACTGGCCAGTATATTACTTCTCAGAAGACCGTTCCAGAATCTGGAATCAGACATCCTCCAGCACGTTCAAAGTCTGGATACTTATAAATCGTCTTATAAAGTTGAAGAATTGGCAGTTAGCAAGGTTAATCACAAGATTTATGTGATTGTGATGAGGGTCAAAATGGCAGGTGCTTCAGATGATGACGAGTCTAAGTTTAGATTCTATGCTACCAAGATAATCAGAAGAATCATGGTTCAAACGGTTAGTGGCGGAAGTTTCGAGACTGAGGGAGGCTCGATGATCGACCTGTTGGACGTCGATTCCAACTTTGATTATATGGATAAGTCGGGTGAGCAGTTTGAGATCACGATTGATGTGGTGAGGATGTAACGGACGGGCTACTCACAGGACTCTTAAAAAATGCAAAAATGACGTTTCTTTGATATATAGTTGAAGTAGATAATACCCAGACGCTCTCTATAGACCAATTCGATAGGCGGAAAGACGAAGGAAGTAAGAAACAATCACAGTGGAAACTTGTTTTGTCCACCCACTCCACATGTGGCTCGGTCACACCTTGATCGGATACATTACCCTCTTCCACCAACAGCCCAAACCGTCTCCCAACAGACCCTCATACCGCTCCTTTCTCTCCATCAACAGTACATCGTCACGGCCCTTCTCTCCCGCCTCTAACGACTCCTGGGTATCCTTCAGCCTTCCTTCGACGACTCTTCTGATCTTCCACTCGCGAACAGGAATCAGGAATAAGAGACTGGTGAAGACGCAGCAGCCTGAGAATATCTGCGCGTGCAAATACGGTTTAGATAGAGACATATCACGTAACACCAATGCCACCGGCTCGCTCATCAAACAGAAACACCCGACAATCACGTTCTCATAACTCCAGGCAGACGGGAATAAGTGGATTGGAACGGAATCAGGCATGATTGCTTGGTTCAAAGTCTGACACCAACCCGTTGTACAGCCCGATAAAATTGCAAAGAATATAACTGCAACCAGATTGTTGCAATTGATCCAAAATGCTAAAACAATGATGGTCACTATAACATTGATCCACAATGCCAAGTTGACACGGCCCATTCTATCACCAATAAAACCCATGATAGGTCTGCCGATTGCCTGGCCAGCATTGAAAATCGCCGTCATATGAGCCCCTGTAGTCTCTGAGTAACCCATGTTGGTCACAAAAGACGCCAATGAAAAGGTAACAACTGTATATGAAATAATGCCCAATCCGAACCACATCGAAATCAGTAAAACAGGACCACGTTTGAGAACTCTTGGATTCATAATAAGCTTGATCTGCTTGCGCACGTGATTCAAAGAAATCTCTCTTTTCATTGGATTTCTTTCTTTGATCAACGTCGCAACAACCAAATTTATCGATAAACATGCAATTCCCACAAATCTGGCGGCCCATCGATAGCTACCGGTGTCTTGAACAAGTTTCTGTGACCCAAGAGAAAATACAACACCGCCAATACCAGCTCCAGAAACAACGATTCCGCTCGCAAATGCTCGATATTTGGAGAACCATGGTGCCAGAACAACGATAGTCGGGTTGAAAACAAAAGCAAACCCCGTTCCAATCAGTAAACCCTGCGTACAGTATAGCTGCCACAGTTCAGTTGCATAAGAACATAACATGTATCCAACAAACTGCAAAACAGCTCCGAAAATCAGCGTTGGTTTTAGTCCAATGGTGTTTGATGTTATTATCGCAAATGGTGATAACGCCTGTGCAAGAAAAGTCGATAATGATGATGTTAATGCATAATTGGTTGAAGCTGCATTGTTGAAATAACCATTGTTCAGCCAGCAACTGATGAAAATACCGTAGCAATTGACTGACCCCCATGTCGTAATCAGCATTAACAACTCGGCAAAGCAAACAACCCATGCGTATCCACCATCTGCCGGCGGAATCAGCTTTTGTGAACTTTGTAGCTGATCATCTTGGGATTCGGTCGGTACTTTACCAGTAATATCTCTGTTCTCGGCGTATAATGATTCATCATCAGGGAAATCTTGGGGGTTGGTAGCAATTCTGATTGCATCATCCATGTCAAGATTTGTCAGCATTCTTCCGAGCTCTGTCTTACGACTTTCCCGTTGGTGGACTTCTGTTTGAAGATTGTCATCTCGCACTTCTTCAACAAGTCCCCTCACACTTTTGGCACCACTATGTGTGCTGACAGCGGATCTGAACGTCGTCACACGCGAGAGATCCGCTGTTTCATGCTCCGTCTGGTTCGCCATGTTGCTTGTTCTGTTTGAGTAAAAAAATGCAAGAAAAAGTGAAAACAAAATTAAATTTCAAGCCTTCGGTCTTCTAAAGTCGGCTTCGGTGATTTTATCGTGCAGATGGGCCCTGCGCACCGCGCATATTAATAAGAAATTATTAAGTTTTTCCGACCAGTTCGCGGTATAATCTTCACCCAAGTGGTAATACTTATTTCCGACAAGTGTGGCGCAGGTGGGCACGGCTTGGCAAGTACGCCGTGCGGCGTAGAGCGGCGCGTTTTGACGGCTACCAAAAAAAATTGGTAGCCGATCTCCGGGTCGTCGCCCCTTTTACCCCCACATTATTCCTTCTCAACCTCTGATGTGGGAAAATGGGGCGTCGATATGAGTACAATTTCTGATCAGAAAATAATAGCGGAATGCTATCGATCCCCTTTTTTGAAGCCCACAAGTATTGTAGTGATATATCTTTCCCATAATGGACACTACTGGAACCGACGAACCAAGAACTCCGAGAAGGAGCCCAAAGAGACACCATTTTCTCAAATTACGCAGATCAGATTCAGACTCTGAAACATCACTTACAGACTCTGATACAACACTTGATCGAACAATATCGTTTTTCAACAAACCCGTTAAACCATTCGCAGAACCCCAAACCGAACCACAAACTCAAACTCCTCAACCAAAAGATTCACCACTTGAACTTAATGTCATCCAATTGATCAATGACTTGTTGATTGCACTGACAAAGCTTGTTGACGTTCTTGTCCCAGCGGAGAGCAATTACCGTAATCTGTTGCTACTGTAAGTTGCCACCAAAAAAACGTGATTGATCGAATTGTGTTAATTTTTTTTCCTCACATAATTTTTCTCCCTTTTGTTACCAACTTATTTACTAACAAACCTTTAGAAACGCCCTCAACGTTCTCGAGTCAGCAAAAAAAGCAGTCAAATCCCTAGTTGATTTTTATTCTCATCATTCGCCGGTATTTAACGTGAGTCAAACAAGTAACTAACTTCAATTATCCAGTCTTACTAACCATCATTTAGGTTTTCATCACTATCCTTGTCCTCAGCTCACTGCCACCATTCCTATTCTTCATTTTGATTATGTCTCTCTACACCACTACAGTCGGATTTCTCTTTACCACCGGGCTCACAGTTCTGGCGGTTGTCTCATGTAAGTGTTTTATTTGCTTTGTTGACACCACGTTAATACTAACCTGATGCGTTCTCCCACAATAGCGGTCGGATTTCTCCCTCTTTTTTTCGTCAGCCTCACTATTGTCGCCTCACTAGCCGCAACATTAGCCACAATTTATTTTATATCTTCATACACATACAACATGTTTATGGGATACATACCAATACGGCGATTCCTGACGTATGTAGCAGACATGCTACCTCCATCTGTGGGAGTCAGTGAGACCAAGTCATCGTCTTCGAAGCCGGAGAAGGCCAAAGATGAAGAGCCACAACCAATCCCAGAACAAACAGAGCCTGTTCAAATCGAACAAGAGGCTAATGGTACTAGTACACCAGTTGCTGTTGCCGACCAACCATACGAGAACAACTCACCACTAGTCTCTGCTACTGCATAAGCGTCTACTGATAATTTTTCGTCGCTATTTTTATTGTTTGATATTGTACATTGCTAATTATAACGGAAGATCACAGAGATCAGTTATCTTATGCGTTCAGTTTGTCGCGTGTTACCAACGACTTTGTGTTTCTCTTTCATATCTTTGAGGCTTTTTCTCATTTCCACATAAGCCAAATGCATTTTACCCACAAAGTGATCAGCCAATCTTCTATCATTATCGAGTCTCGAAAGATATGCGCCACAATCCTGACAAACTTGCAATTTCTGTTGTGCAGTTTGATTGATATTTTCCAATAAGTCTGTATAAGTTCTTGAAAGTTCGTGTCTTTCTTTGACGGTTTTATCCAGATCTTTCGTAAGTTTCAGAGCCATTTCAATTTCATTTTGATCCACAAGAAGTTGTATTTCTTGCGACATCAGACCTATTTTGGTGTCAATATCGTCGAGTTCTCTTGTAATGCTAGACATTTTTTGTTTCTCTTCATGAGACAACTCGAGTCTCTTCTCTGCAATCCAGATTTTCCTATTGCATTCATTAATGAAAACCTCCAAATCTTTAATGTAGTCAAGTTCAAAATCAAAATTTGGCATTTGTACTCCTTTTTTCTTGCAAGTGGCATAAAGAATTTTATGCTTTTCAAGATGTAACTTTGGACAGCTTCCAAAGTCTTCTTTGGTTCCAAGAAACAGGTCGTAAGGACATTTGCCAACAAGGAAACTTTTGCATATTTTGGGTGAACTGAGAATTGAAGGGTCTGTTAACTGCTGTGTTTGGCGGTATTTTCCATCGAAATCTCTAGGCAGATGGACCAGAAGATCTCTGCCCATGAGCTGCTCAAGTTGTTTCCTCTGCTCGTACGAGGCCATCTGTAGATATATATAAATAATAGGGACTAGCAAGAGGTGTGCAAGGTGTGAGAAAATATTGTAAATTAATATTTTTTTTTGTAGTAAATAAATATTTTTCACCTGGCAATCACCTTCACCACCACCAGACCACTGCCTACCACCGAGCGTTTCATAGTCATGTCGCGGGTTGGGAACTTCTTTTACAATGCCGGGAAGGTGATGTCGTACAGTGTGCGTACGGTTGCCGCTCTACACATCTTGTCTATGAATTACTTCGAGCTAAGCGAAACGTCTGGTGAGTCTATGCTTCCTACCCTTGCGGTGATGCATGACAGTGCTGTCGTGGACAAAAGATTCAAATTTGGCAGGAATATAGAAATGGGAGATCTTATAGTGGCTAGAAAACCAACGGAACCATCGAGTTTGGTCACCAAAAGAGTCACTGGAATGCCGGGAGATATCATTTTGATCGATCCAAGCAAAAATACACTCTCAAACCTCAAGGTCGACGAAGATGATATCGGAGAAATCAAAACTATCGAAGATTCAACGCGACACTCTAAGAACTATGATAATTATGTGATTGTGCCAGAAGGACACTGCTGGGTCACAGGAGACAATTTGAGCGCATCTCTTGATTCTAGAACTTACTCTGTGGTTCCTATGGCAATGATTGAAGGTAAATTGAAATACGCGTGGTACCATCCGAATTTTTCAAAATTACTGGCGAATTACCCAAGGGAATTGGAAAATACTTTTATTCAAGAGTTTTGATATATGTAATGTGACGAATATTTAACGCAAACCTGCTTCTCTGAGCTTATACAATTCACGTAAAACGTTCGATCCGAGATAAACAGAAATCAAACCAATGATAGCAGCGCGGAAAATTGTAGTGAAAATTGATGCTTGTAAGTAGTAATCAAAGAAAATAACTTCGAAAAGTGCAATACAAGCGAGAAATTGCACTGTGAAGCCAGCTGGAAGTTTACCAATGTTATTAACGTTGATTGCATCGAATTGAGTCCATCCGAGGAAGAGACCAAGGAGCACCGCCACCAGCGCCACAACAAACACGCCTGCCACCACAACATTGACTTGTTTTTCTGCAGTACCGAAAATATGATGAATCTCTGGTTTTGAGCCGAATCTAGTCGCCGTGGAACGCGAGCGAGCTGATTCTTGAACTGCCGTGACCGGCTGGAGCTCGCCAATTTTGGTGAACGCATTATTGCTCTTTTGAGAGTCTCCCGTGAGAATACTCACTTCAATTGTTTCGTGGGACTTGAGGAAATTCGAGATCTTAGAAATTGGAACAGTCAACGAGGCGTGTGAATTCTTAACACTTGGATAATAATAAGCATCGACATCGGTGTTTGGAGTAGATAAAACAACAGCGACCTGGCGAGGAGAACGTGAGCTTCCGGATTCAATGTCGAAGTCAACTTTGAAGTTCTTGACGGATTCTTCAAGAACTATTGGTGAAGAAGATCCAAACTTGTGAGAAGATTGGTCAAGAGAGATCACACCATTTTTTAACTCCAAAGATGCCACTTGTTGTGACAAAAAAAGCGTGCTCGACACAAGAACCTTGACAATTGACCGGAGGTTCATTGTAAACGGTGTAGTTATTTAATAAATGTTTATACGAAGAGCTATGTTTGGTTTGAAGAGTCTTCGCTAAAAATATGTGTTGTCTTTGGAAAATCGTGACATGGAGCCAGACACGACCTCAACTATAGCGATTATAATATGTTTTAGCCCAGTAAATAATCATCAAAGCCAGCCCGTGTAGCGTAATGGTTAACGCGTTTGACTTCTAATCAAAAGATTCTGGGTTCGACTCCCAGCATGGGTGCTTTGTTTTTTGCAATTTTTTTATATTTTTTATGAGGATTTTTTTCACCTACTTGGATTGTCGGAGCTGTTTTTTGTATGCAATCAATCATATTATTATACACTCATACTTATGCAACCCATTCTATGCGCCTTTTTTAGTTGAACTTCTTCTCAACGGTCGCCTTGAGAACGAGTTCAACACCCCGGAACCGGAATCTTGATTCAGCAACCCTGACCCAGTTCCTGCATTTCCGCTCCTACTGGTACCTCTTCTCTTGTAATATGGTCTCAACGTCCGTGTTGGCCGGCTGCGTTTCTGAGGAATCAGTAAATCGCTGCTCTCTGAAACAGTCGTTGGGACATCATCGCCGTCCAGATTCCTGGAAACATTAGAAACAGTTGTTCCAGAACTGTTTGTTTTCTGTGCAGCACGTCTCTTTCGTGTCGTCACAAAAGAATCAAAACTCACTTCAGGCTGATCAATATCATCAAGATTGGACTCTGAGATTAGTCGTATTGGGGACTCGCTCAATGTGAAATCTCCTTCTGTCAAATCAACTGCCTCTCTGTCGCCTTGTGCTTCTTGAACGGTCAAGTCAGCTGACTCGTCTCGAATTTCCACTGTTTGCGTGCGATTCGCAGACTCAACCGTCTCGTTCATCCCTTCCTCTTCGCTATCTATAATAATGCTTTCATTGGCTTCACTAAAAGCACCTGAACTTGTATTTCTGTGAGGAAAACTCTGATCGGAAACTTCAATTACTTCTAGATCTTCAGATTGCACACTCATCTTGCTAGCGGTACTTTGGGTCTGTATCGGATCCATATCGAATTCATCAATACTGCTTCTTGTAGGTGAACTAGGCAATCGGTTCTCCGCCTTGCGAGTACTTCTAGTTGATTTTCGAGGTGATTCAGCAATCTTGCGAAGCTTTCCACTTACCTCAATCGACTTGGCCTCAACTGAGTCTGTTCTCTCTGTCTGCGGCTTCCCGTGTGCACCCTCTTGCCTCTGTTGTCCATTTGAATTGCGTAAACTCTCTGTTTTGCGAGCAATCGTGGCCTCTCCATTAGTTAAACTCTCTGTTTCTGGATCCCAAAACCAGGAAGACCGTCTGGATTTTTTCGGCGGAGGAACCCCGATGAAGACTGGACCAGACTCGATCTCCGGGGAGTTGAATTCCTTCTCAACAGTGTGCTTGTGTTGTGAAGATTTCGAGACACTTGGACGAAGTAAGTCCTCAGCTTCGTAATTGATCGAACGTGTGCTTCTGAACAATGCCGAGCCATTCTTCTTGTTGTACAAGCCTTCCACAGCGCTGAAAGAGTTAGCCAGCGAAGAGCCCGGTTTCAATCGAATAGCGTCCCGACCTGCGTCCGACGAGACTGGATTGCTCAAACTCCGTGTGAATGAGCTTCCATTCGTTACGCGTTGCAATCTTTTGGAGTTATCAACGAGCAAACCTCCATTTTCCAATCCGACGAGTCGCTCAACAGTTTCAGGCTGTGAATCCGGAACCTGGACCACAGACTTTGACACATCCTGTGCTAATGGGGTCTCTCGAACCTTTGGAGCCTCTGGAGCCTCTGGAGCCTCAGAGGTTGAAGTAACTCCTTGAGTTGCAATACCTTGTTCTGGCACCTCAGTAGTCTCAGAAGCAGGGTTTTTTTCCTCTAGAATCATCACATCATCGTCTTCTCCGCTCAAATAACCACCTTCATGGCCCTGGCTGCTGCCAGCCTTGAGTGAAGACGCAGAAGAAGTAGTTTCAGAAATTATTTTTTTCTTTCTCATTCCGTTCGTTTCTTTCCCAATCAATGAACTGTCTCCACCATTTTCGTCTACCTGTTTCTTCAGCAGCTCCACAAGCTCATTTCTCAATTCCTGTCTTATGGATTTCCGTTCTTCATCGTTGAACATTTTAGTGATTTCAGCAATGTTTCTCGATCTTTTGACAGCTACTTTTTCAAGCACAACGTTCCTAAACTTCTCTGGATTATCGTAGAACTTCTTTGCGTTGTAGATAACGTGCAACCCGCAGTCATTGAAGTTCCGTTGCTGCGGAATCAAACAATTGTGTCTGGTGATCTGTGAAAGTGGTATATCAATACCATACTTGTCTTTGGCATACTTTATAAGAAACTGCTTCAACGGGTTGGCGATGTTTGCGTTCATTTTTCTCAGTGAGTCTAAGATAAAGATGTTGGCTAGTCTTTTCCTCTTTGGAGATCCGAGTAGATTACCGTCCTTAGGAATGTCCTCAAACTCGGTCAACGAAATGTATCTGCCAGTCGACTTATATTCCTCAAATTCTTGAGAGGTGTCGTTTGATGTTCGATCATCTGAGTCAATACTTATCGTTGAAGAATTTCCGGGGTTGGGGAACTCATTGATGTGGTGTCGTTTCAATTCAGGTAAACCGGTTATTATGACAAAAAACCAATGTAAATCATGCATGATCGGAATGACGATATAATCATTGTCGAATAACGTATCGTTTGACTTGAACCAACTCTTGACATTCGAATAATAATCGCCTTCCTTCGTCATATTGAGTTTAGTGAAGAAAAAAGAGTTGAACACTTCTATATTAACATTTTTGAATCTTCCAACATCTTTTGCATTTTTCAAGTTATACTGTAGAAAAAAATCAACGATTGAATCATTGACCCAGTTCCCATTATAAAGACAGTTGAAATCTTTGTTTGAAACAATAAATGACTTTTTATCGTTAAACTTGTACTTTAATGTCGGCGAAAAGACAATTTGATCTTCCTCTGAAACATTCTCATACTGTATCTCGGTATCATAACGGGAGTAACTGAATGCGTCGTCAAAAGAATAGGATAACATGTCGGGACGTCTTCTCGTTATTCGGGGGTGATTGATTATATTTGATGCTTTAACAGTCGAATCAAAAACACGTTCTGGTGTTCCATAGAACTCTTCCGGACTTGTTTCCGTGACTAATCCGTCACGTGCGGATCCTGTACTGCTCACGTGAGTCCTGTTCAACTCGGATGCTGATAAAAGGTTACAATTGAGATCACTGTGCTTGAAACGCTCAACAAGAGTTCCAAATGTACTCTGGTCTTCCGGGTACAGGAAAAGCCACAACTTTGAAAATAAAACACTCTTCCCAAAACAAACTCCACGTAGTGTCTGATCAAAACTTATTATGAAATTGTTGTTGTTTTCAGTCGGATTCGAACAGATGTCAATATGTTTGATCTTGTCTAAAGAGACATTAAGTGTAAAATAATCGGTCGTATCTGTTGCGCGCAGTTGTAATGCATTTTCACGCACTTGCAGCAGAAGTTTCTCGCTCAACGTCTGCGGAACTGGATTCCCACGTGAAAATGCTTTAAGTCGTTTGATTTTGATCTCCTGCGGTGCTATCAAGCTTGAAGACGGCGAAGCCTGTGATGAATCATCGTGTTTTGGTGACTCTAAATCTAAAACAATGGGAATCGGTATTCTTTCAGGCACCACAGATGTCGTGGATGTCGACTTATTCGGCGAATTGCTGCCATGGGGTACCCTAAATTCTGTTAGTACTCGTGGAGGGGGAGACACACAAATAATTATCAATAACACTTACGACAGACTATCGCTTGGCACGAATTGTCGTCCTTTGAGCCGTGGGTTGTGGAGCGACAGGAGGGCCTTCTGTTTGTACGTCGGCTCTTTGTGGGACATGGTTTGCGGTTAACGCGGCCCTTTGGTGTTTTGTTCCACAATCAGTGTGCGTTTGATTTGGCGATCGACCTTGTTGCTGATATGCTGTTGATGTTAATGAGTACTGATCCAAGGAGGTGGAGGTCGCACGTCTGGCAAGTAAAATGTCACAGCAAACAGATTCGTAAGTCTTGGGCTCGATTGCTTGTTTTCCCTAAGTGACCCTTCTGATAACTCCTCTCCACGCCTCAGAGCTTGACTTACAGAGTTTTTTTTACACTCGTACTGACAGACAGCCCTATTCGATCCAAATCGGTAAATTTCCACAGCCCTAAATTAAGGACCCGTAATGAGACATGGCAGACTCTTTTTTTTTTTTTTTTTCAACGAAGACTCACTGAAAAAAAAGAATGAAAATTGAACAAAACAGATTTTGTTCTACATAAAAGTCCCATCAAACCCTGCCCCACCAATCATGCTCAGATCACAAGCAATCAAAAACAGCAGTCTGATTTTGCGTGCCGGTACTTCGGCTAGAGGATTCCAGACCAGCACGGTGTGGCGTGCAGGACAGAAATCGCCGATCCAAGTGTTTGTCGATACATTCAAGAACGAATGGAAGAAGTCAAGTGAACTCACAGATCAAATCAAGCAGCTCAAGAGCGCAACAGATGAGATGAGCGAAAGTGAAGCGTTCAAGAAGGCCAAAGAAGCCTACGACACTGCACAAAAGTCATCGGGTAAGATCGCCAAAGGTGTTGAGAAAACCGCCGAAGTTGTCGGAGAAGTTGCTGCTAAGGCATGGGACTCTCCTGTCGCTAAAGGTGTTCGTACCACTGTTCAAAAAACAGCCGAGACTGTCGATCATGTGATTGAGCCAGTGCGTCAAACTAAAGCTTACAAAGAGGTGTCCGAGACATTCAACGAAGGTTCATCTAAATATGGTCTTTATGAAAGCAAAGAACAAAGAAGATTAAGAAGAGAAAGGGAACTCTTGAACAAACCAAAGCCTGTCAAGAGAAACGAGGAGGCAGGTACTGCGGTTGTGGCCACAAATATAGAAGTTGAAACAAAATTCAAGGACAAAGTTAAGATAAAGCCAGATTCTGCACTTGGAAAACTTTTGCTTACATTGAGAGAAAAATGGGAAGAAGCTGAAAACCCGCTTTTGGTTTTGATCAGAACAATCATTGACAAAATCGGTGGCTTCTTTGCTGAAACTGAAGGTGCTCGTGTCATCAAGACTTTCAGAGAAATGGATCCAAACTTCAACAGTGAAGCTTTCGGCAAACAATTGAGAGAATACATTGTTCCAGAAGTTTTGGAAGCATATATGACTGGTGATGAGAAAGTTTTGAAGATGTGGCTTTCAGAGGCTCCATTCAATATCATTGCTGCTCAACAAAAACAAATCAGAGATCAAGGATTGTTCTCTGATGGTAGAATTCTTGATGTTAGAGGTGTGGATATCCTGTCTTACAAGATGTTGGAACCAAATCAAATTCCAGTGATGGTTATTGGTGCGCGTGTTCAAGAAATCAACCTCTACAGAAAGGCCAAGACTGGTGAAATTGCTGCTGGAACTGAAGAAGATATTTTGTTGTCTATTTACGCGATGGTTGTCACTAGAGTTCCAGAGGAGATTGATAACCCAGAGACCGAAGGTTGGAAGGTTCTGGAGTTTGTTAGATCAGGCTCAAGAAAGTTCACCTGAGTAAACGACGAGTCGTTCGAGTCATTTTTCCGTCATTTGGCAGTGCATAAGCCAGAACATCAATAAATTGAGCTGTAAATAGGTTATGTTATGCGAATGTTGTACCATCTAATGGCGAGCGAATGGCAAGCTAGGCAAGTCATTTGGCAAGCCATTCGTCAGTTATGAATGAAATTAATTTAATCGTGTGACATCGCGTAATGCTAGTCATGTGCGTAATCCGTCGCCAGGTGGCTCCAATGGACCCGACAATTTCCTTCTAGTAGATGGATTTGATAACCAGTGCGAGCTGGGCCATCTCTTTAGCTTGACAGTTTCTTCCGTTTCTTGAAGCTTATCTTTTTCTCGCCCTCACTATCAGAATCAGATAAATCGATTTCTCTCTCTTTATCCAGCTTCCAACCTGACAACTCCTTCTCGGATTCGGCCACTTTACGTTTTGACGAACCCTTTGGTATGGCTGGTTGTTGTGGTATAATAACCTCCGTGGTCACTGATGTCCATTCTCCAATGTCAGCTGGTGGTGGCGATTGAGGAGTCTTTGAAACAGGTTTCGGTACGCTTCGCGACTTTGTACCATTTATCGATTGTAGCTCTTTGTCTGCTTGTTTTTCCGCTTTTTTCTGCTCTTTTTGACGGTCTTTAAGATTCTTTATGATTTTGAATGTACCTGCTTTATGTTTTGCACTTGCTTCATGCAGCGACTTGGTGTTTTCGTCCACAAACTGAAAAGGTTAGTAAGATGACTGTGGTTGATGCTGCCAATTCTACTCACCGTTGAGCATGTTTTACACCAATATTTTCCCATATTTACCGGAGAAGGGAACAATTGATCGTTATCAGTTTTAGTAGAAAAAAAATATTCATATAAAAAAATCTATAAAAAATATATTTTGTTTTGTGCTTGGTTCATTGTTTTTTGCTTCTCTCCGGTATAAATATTCCCAATGTCTCTCAAGAGTCAATACGAGGAGTATCGAGACTCACTGAACGGTGTGTCTTCTGGAGCTGTGGAGCTCCCTAAGCGAACAAAGATCACCAAACACAGAAAACACAAGACGAAAGTGAAACAAAGCAAGGCAGTGGAGTTGAGATTCGAAGGTTTTCAAGTCATAGAATCTCCAGACTTCCGTACATCAGATGAGGAGGAGGGGGATGAGGATGAGTTTTTTCACCAACAGCAACTCCCACAACCGGCAGCCCTACAGACTGCCTCGAACCCTCACTCACAACGACAGTTTCTTCCCAGTGAGAGTGTGACGAATGATCACACTGACGAGCCAACGATGTCAGATACTCCAAAGGCAACGCGTTCACCTCTTGAGTTGTTAAACGTTTCTTATGAGTTTGGGGATCGTGGATCCAATTGGCGAATGACGAAACTCGATCTTGTTCTGAAAGAGGCGGAGAAAGGTGGTAAATCTGCCGAAAAAATAGCTTTGGAAAGGTATGGAGATCTTGTTCTGTTTTACATTGCACTTGAAGAAAAAGAGGAACTTTCACGACGTCGCCAGGTTCGTGACAAGAGAAAATGGATTTACAAACCAACTGGTCGGATTGCGAAGGAAAAGGGGGTCCTGAATGAGAAGGATGAACAACAGGAGCAGGGAAAAGTGAGACCGAAAATTGAACTCCCTGTTACTGAGAAAATGATTTCTGAGGCAAGAATCGACCTGATGAGAGCGAAGATACGCAAAGCCAGCAATGTGAAAGAATTGGATGAAAGATTACGATTCATGGAAGAAGCAATCAAGAAGAGTGCGCCTCCTGTTCAACCCTCGGATGACCTCCAACAACTTGTTGAGGAAGAAAACAGAACGACTTCTCAGTCCTTGCTACAGCATTCGGCCAAACAAATTGCATCCACCAGAGATTTCGACAATAAAGATCTTGAAATGCAAGATGAAATTGCATCAAACCTTGCGGGACTCGCAAAGAAACATAATTTGGACGTTAAACAGTTCATCGAAGACCCAACACTTGCGAAAAAATTGGATAAATGTGTCTTTTGCAAGCATCAATTACCAGTGATATCAACTAGTGAAAGTTTCTTCTTGACTCTGCCACCGCTACCAGAGTTGACAGAGCACGGGTGTATGGTGGTGCCCTACAAACACCTCCGAAGTTCTCTTTATCTTGATTCACATGAGTATCAAGAATTATTGGATCTTTTCAAGACTTTGGGAATATTTTATTATGAAGAGTATGGAGAAAGCGTTCTGTTTTATGAGGAATCTGTTGCGAAATCCAATCATTTCACAATCAAGGTAATTCCAGTACCCGTTTCTTATACCCCAAAAGTTCTGAAATCCTACTTCAAAGTCGGGGTTTTAGAAAGGTTTGATCATAGCCAAAGTTATGAGAGTAGTGTTATAGAAACGGAGGAAACGTGCTACCGTTCGCTGATTGCTCGTGAAGCTCCATTTTTTCATGTTTGGTTTACCGTTGATGGCGGCCTGGGTCATATTGTAGACCCTGAAACATGGCCAAACGGTGAACGGTTTGCGCGACAGATCATTGGAGGGTTTTTGGGGCTGGACGAATTCCAAATCAGAGCGAGAACTAGGTGGGCTGGACCTGGTGAAGCTGAGACCGTTGAGGAGTTCAAAAGGAGGTTTGGAAGATACGAGCAATGACCTGCAAAGCTGCTCACCGCCCGACGTTCTGAGTTAATAAACTCACATCATTTTACTTGGGTTTTCTAGGAGCTCACGACAAGCGATACGACTTGCTTCGCTCTTTACTTGCTCAATTTACTTGTATATACATGACATTCATTCTATAAATGGCGGGCATAATCACGAGTTTTGACTCTCATTTTTTTTCCTCACGACCAGTTGCGGCCGTCGTTTGTTTTGTTGGCTGTTCGGTAGTGTCCTCTTCATCCAAACTCAACTTATCCTTCACAAGAACCACATGATCTTTTTCCTGGACGTTTTCACTCTTGATGAGATTCTCTTGTTCTTTAACAACATTAATGCGCTGCTTAAATGTCGCGTTCTCAGAATCAACGTGCAATTCCTGTTCGTGATAGAATTCTTCTGGTAGCGAGCTCAAAACTGCTTTGAGAGCGTCGTATTGAGAATGGTAAATTTCCGCATCACCGTAAGTGTAGGCATTGACCAAGATCATCAAAGTGGATGGGATGCGCTCTTGAAGTCTCATTTCGAGCCAGTTGGTCAACCATTCTCTCATCTGTTCTGGAGAAGATGAAGAGATTTTGATACCTCTTGAAGCACATGCGACACGAAGTTCTGGAACAGAAAGCGAATCAACACCTTCGTATGAGATCAACTTATCGTCTTCTTTGATTTTAAGCATTTTGTGACGAATTCTGTATCTCAAGATCTGATCTGTTCCAAATGGACGAAGATTGATATATTTGGCCATCGCCACCAAAATTCCACGTGAAACATTATCCAAAATCAAATCATCTTTGAACATTTTAGCCACACGAAGAAGTTGCTCCTTGCTGATTTCATCAGTTGTAGTTGCAGAACGTAGTTTTTGATAGAAATCTTTAAAATCAGCACGCTGTTCATCACTGATCGAGCTTGGTAGCTTAATGTTCTTTTGTTGTGTACGAAGAATTTCACTCACTCTGGTACGGGTGTTTCTGAGCAACGCAAGCTTCTTTTCTTTATCTTTCTTGGACTGATACGTTGATGGAAGTAGGTTTGGGAAAAGTTTTAATGCCACCGGGAGTAAAAGTTCGGCAAATGGAACCAAGACAAACATTGCAAATGGAAACAATCTTAGGACATCCGAAATGGTTCTTTGTAATTGACGGTATTCTCTTCTGGTGAGCTCGTATCCAGAAGCAAGTTTCAGTAATAATTTTGAAGAAATACGAACTTCCAAACCAAGTAACTTCGTTCCATCCCAGTAATGTTGGGCTTCATGTTTAACCTTCTCCCAAATGGTCAGTTTGGTAGGGGTTTCCTTGGACCCTGGAGCTTCCGATGGACTTCCACTACTTTTGTAGCGCAATCCGACGAACTGTCTGCCTATAAGCGGAGACACTGGGGTCGCTGGGGACACTGAGTCCAGGCTGTTAGTACATTTCTTCAACTAGACTTGTAGATCATGCTTACCCCTGTGCCTGACCAATGATCTGGCCATAAAAAGGGATGGCAGTCCCTGGAGTCCATGCAGTCTTCTTGCAGATCTCAACATGGTGTGGTGGAAAGTTTGGAGTCAAAGCAGACAAGAAGGAGAGTGTGAGAGAAGTTTGATTTTTCAAATTGATATGCACGGTGAAAAATTACCACTCCTCGCACCGCACGACGCGTCGACCGACCTCAAGAAAGAACAACATCGGAACTGCGTTACTACATCATTCGTGTCTTTTGGACCAATGTCCAAAGAAACAAGTTGTAATCTGACAAGCTTGATTACACAATTATGACCAACTAAAGGACGTGCGGTTCAAAGACGACCAGAGAGGTGGTTTGGCGACCATTCAGCTAGGAGATCTGCCAATTTAACTCCGTACACCACCTTCCCCATTTGGCCAAGGTCTCAAAAACTTATTTGATTTTGAAACACGACCTCACAATTTTTAGACAAAATTTTCTGATAGAGATCTGAAGTAGGTACAAACAAACCTATCGACAAGTGACTTATTTGACTACGCTGATTCATTACGCGTGCGAAAAGCAGTGCGATAAAAACCATCCTCTCTTCCTGTGGACGACCAGGACTTTTACTCGGAAACTTTCTATCAGAATAGCCGAAAAAGAGGTGAAGTAAACAATTCAAGAGGGCTCAACATGTCTAAGAGAGCTAGAGAGGAAACTCTTGTAACCGAAAGTGAGGATACTGAACACGTTAAAGTCGAAAAATCCGAGCAAGCTGATGTTGAAGGCGATGTGAGCCAAGACGATTCAGATTCTGAATCCGAAGATGAACATCAATCGAAAAAGGCAAAAACTTCAAGACCTCAACTCTTGGCACAAGACGTCCAAGTTGCTAGAGAAACTGCTGAACTATTCAAATCCAACATTTTCAAACTTCAAATCGATGAACTCGTCAAAGAACTCAGATTGAAGGAGAGTCATTGTAAACTGATAGAACGTGTTTTACACAGACTTCACGATATAATTCAACAAGTTCCAAAGTCCGGAGAATTTTCATTACAGGATGCCGAAGAATATTTCAACAGCTCCAAAAACAAAGTTTCTATACCATTCCCGGATCCAAAACCAACCACTATGAATTATAAACTTCAATATGATACACCAGAAGATATCTCATTAGTTGGATCATTTGGTCTCAAAACAGGTATACAACAGCCAAAGGGAATGTCCATCGACGTGGCTCTCACGATGCCAAAAGGATTCTTCCAACCAAAAGATTATATGAACTACAAAGCATTGTACAAAAGAGCATTTTATCTAGCATATTTGGCTGACCACCTTATTACTTTGAGTTCCAAGAATCACCTACCCATCAAAATCACATACGAATATGTTAATGGTGATAGACTATGTCCAGCTATCAAGATCGAAAGTGTTGCACCAACAAAACCCCATGATGATGATTTAATTTTCGAGAAGACAAATTTTTCGATTAGATTAATTGTTGGTTTTGAATTTGGTTTATTCGACAGCAAAAAGCTTTTGCCAGATAGAAATTGTATCAGAATCCAATTGAGCGATGATAACCAACAAGAGTTGCCACCAACGCCACTATACAATGCCTCTATTCTTACATCCACATCTTACAAGTACTACCTGAAATACTTGTACACGAATAAGAAGGCTACGGAATCATTCAGAGATGCAGTTGTCTTGGGTAAACTTTGGCTCAAACAAAGAGGTTTCAATTCTCATATCAATGAAGGTGGATTTGGCCATTTTGAATTTGCGATTCTCTTGGCTGCTCTTCTCAATGGTGGTGGTGAGAGTGGTAACAAAATTCTTTTACACGGTTTTTCGAGTTATCAATTGTTTAAAGGTGCTGTTAAATATCTTGCAACTCAGGATCTCAGTGAAAAGGGACATCTTTCCTTCTCGTCAGTGGTTGGAGGACCAAATTCTGTTTACAAGAAAACAGGTTTCAATGTTCCAACAATTTTTGACAAAAACACCAAAATTAACATCTTGTGGAAAATGAGTAGTTCTTCATACGAGTTATTGAAGAAAATAGCCAATGAGACTTTGAGTCTTCTCAATGACGTTGTCGAAGACAGATTCAGACAAATTTTCATCATGAATTCAAACAATGATATCTTGAAGTATGATACACTTATTCAGGTTCCAATAAAACCTTTGTTAGAAGCTAAAGATTTCGGACCACTCGAGAAAATCTCTTTTCTTACCTATGAAAATTTCATTTCAAGCAAGATTTATCAGATTTTATCAAAAGCTTTACATGAGAGAGCATTCCAAATATCTACATTTGTTTCCACATCTGATTCAACTTGGTCTGTTAGTAAGAGAAAGCCTGCATCCGTGGATTCTGACGAGAAATACATCAACATCGGTCTGTTCTTAAACCCATCTGAATGTGAAAGAAAAGTCACCAAAGGCCCACTTCATTCTGATGAAGTTAGTGGACAGAAATTTTTGGCCTTTTGGGGAAATAAAGCACAAGTCCGGAAGTACAAAGATGGTAATATTCAATACAGTTGTCTCTGGCCATCTTCGACTACCGAGCCAACCGTCGTTACCATCACGAAATACATTTTGAATCTTCATTTATCTGAGAATATTTCGGATCATTTGATTGTTCATTCTTCCAAATTCTGCAAATTACTTCCACAGCCGCTGACAACACCAGCAAATTCAACTCAACCACTTATATTACCAGCGAACTTCCAATCTTTGAAAAATTCATACAACGAATTATCGAAATTGCTATCTAATATTGATTTACCTCTCTCATTGAAATCGATTCTTCCCGTTTCTCCAGCTTTGAGAAATACGTCATTGTTGTTACCGGTTCCGTTTGCCATTTCTAATCCTGATTTCTTCAACGAGTCTATTCTTCAGTTTGAAACATCCTCAAAATGGCCAGATCAATTGGAAGCTCTCGAACAAACCAAGACTGCTTTTCTACTGAAGATTGACGAGTTCCTCAATAAAGAAACCAATTATAGATCTTATTTGGTGGAGGATAAAGAAAGTGTTCCATACAATGAATTCATCAAAGTTTTACACGTTTTATCACCAGACGGATACGGTTTCAAGTTCAGGGTCCTCACTGAAAGGGATGAAGTTTTGTATCTAAGAGCTATTCAGAATGCAAATGAAAAGCAAAAGAAGACAGTTACTGATGTTTATCTCAAGTTCAATCAAAAATATATGGGCTCTGTCAAACATCATAGAGCAATCAGCTCTTTGAGTACACATTTTGCTTTCTATTCTTCAACTGTCAGATTGTTCAAAAGATGGTTAGAATCACAGCTCTTGTTGCACCATTTCACTGATGAATTGATCGAGCTTTTTGTTATGAAAGTATTTGTTGATCCAGCACCATTTTCAGTTCCATCTAGTGTTGAAGCTGGATTTTTGAGAACTTTGAAGTTCTTGAGTCAATGGAATTGGAAAGAAGATCCACTTATTTTGGATCTTTCGAAAGAGTTTGCTTCCGATGAAGAAACAGGAACATATTTGGATAAAATTTCAGATAAACTCACGACGGAAACATATCGTACAATGATGTCTGGCTTTACAAGCTTAAGGAAATCTGATCCACATGCTTTGAAAGTTCAGTATTTTGTTGCATCAAAAGAAGATCCATCTGGTAAGTTATGGACATCTACTGGAATTGGATTACCTATTGCATCCAGATTGACGGCACTCTCAAAAGCAGCGATTTCTCTTTTAAGCAGAGAATCCCAAAGGATTAGTAACAAAACAATGAAACTCATTTTCACTCCAGCACTGAAAGATTACGATTTCGTTATCAAACTCAAGCTTCCAGCTGAAATTGCATCAAAATCTGGTATCCTTGCTGAAAATAAGTTCAAAAACTTGATCCCATCACTGACATCCTATCCATCAGAATTATCAACTTTACAAGATCCTGTACAAAGATATTTCAAAGAGTTGAGTTCCAGATTCAGCAATGTGATGATCTTTTCTTGTCACAAATACACTGGTCTGAATGATGAAGGTGTTGTCAATGTGATTACCGGTTTGATTAATCCGTCCGTGACTAACGGAAAAAAGAAGTTCCGTGTTAACATCGGATACAACGTCAAGCCAACGGATGATGAACAAGTTGAATTCAATAAAGAATCCGTGTTCAGTCAAATTGTCACTCTTGGTGGTGATTTGGTTACCTCGTTTGAGGCCAATAACTAATTAAATACGTTTATGTATATTGTACCATCATTACATCCTTACACGGGAAAGTGTAATCTACAGTGTTTTTTTTCGTACCCAGAATATTTAAAGTATACTTATTATTTGTACACATTTATCACTGAACATTGGGATAACTGACAGCAGACTGGTATTGGTGTCAATTCGAATTTTCAGCTGTTTACTTCTGTGAACAGCTAGTACTGCATTCATCATACTATGGATCATAAAATTCGATTAGATCAAATAAAAAGCTCAAAAGATAGCTTTCTGTATAAGATGAAGCTCAAGGATGATCAGATGGCACGTGAACTACTGTTGAACGACGAAAGAGTCCTCAAAGTGCGAAAAGAGGAATTTAACACATCATTGGTCAATAGATTAGATCTAATGTGTTATTTAGTATTATTGCTCATATATCTTCAAGATTCATCAACTATACTTTTATTGATTAGATCATTCCATCAATTCATGCTGGGTCATCCACCAAACTCTACAGAGGTACTAGAGTCTTTGAGTGTCTCTGCTACAAAAGTTGTGGCTCATAAAGTATTGGTTCTTTCCATAGCAATTAATTTGGGTGCTATGATTTTGCATACAGTTTTCTCGGCTGGGTCCGATCTGGGTGAAGGTTATTCATATGGTAGTTTGAACATCAACATCATCGGCGAGAGGAAGTTTGAGAGTTTTTTCAACAAGTGTGTTCATCTTTTGGTTATGGATTTGCTTTTGGTGGCACTACAGTTTGTTTTATATTGCATCAATTTCGTTATGAAACAACGTTTGTTGGGCGAAGCAGCAGAGGTGTGCGATGATTCTCCAGAAACTAAAAGTTATGATGGCTATCAAGGAGAAGTGGTGTTGTATCAGTTTGAAATATTGAATATTTTGGAAAAGGCAAAGTCGTTTAAATCAGCTATGTTGGTAACAGATGAGCCGCAACAGACATCAGGTGGCTCGGGAATGATGCAGAGTGGTCTCAATCAGTTACGTGGGCTGACCGAGAGAAACTTATGGTCAGAACCGTGAATAGTGTATAATAATAGGTCTATTATAAGTACAAACAATGAGCAACGAGCATATTACGACGCACAGACAGAGAACGGAGCGAGTCATTTGCGAGGAGGGAGTGAAAATGAGAGAGCACTATAACGACTGGCTTGTCGAATTGACTACTCGTTGGACCTGCTTCGCTCGTCATTTGGGTCGTCTAGTTGAGATTACCGATTGGACAATTTCTCAAGTACTCGGCCTTATTTCTCAACACTCTAACCGACTTGAAGAAGATCTCTTCTGGTGGCATGGCACCTGTGCTTTCGACATTGAAAATGAAGTGGTCTCTTCTTCTTCCAAGCTTAACCTTTCCATTAAACTCTTCGTGTCTCAAAACCTCTCTCGAAACAGTGTCCTTTCTTGCGTCTTGTACAAAAGCATTCTTTTTTGAGTCAATTCCAATAACACCAGATGGGAAACATTTTTGGAACTTAACGGCATCATCGCCGGTGATTGGCTTCAAAATGTCAATCGTTGGAAGAAGTCTATACGATGCAGTAGAGACTGGTGAGAACTTAGCATGATCAGAACCTATTCCGAGAACACAATGAACTTTCAACGAAATTTCTTGATTTGGTCTCAATTTTGCGAGTAAAATATCAGGATCACAAGGAACAACAGGGCATTTGGCAAAAAGAGTATCTTGTCTTCCCTTTGGCTCAAATTTCAAATCTCTAGCATAAACATTTGAGTTTCTGTACAAATTTTCCGGATCGTTATTACCTGGAATTGCGTTTGGATTCTTGGTACAAGCAACATCGAGTGACAAGACAACAGTATTTTCGTCAGTGAATTTGTCTTTCTCATCTGCGTTTGGATCAACCCACGTCAACATATCTGGGTCAACTTTGAGTGGAACCAATCCGATTCTATGAGCCAACACTTCATCTTGGATCACAGAAGTGTTATTGAAAATGTACACATATTCGGCAGCGACCGATGGGACCTCGGCAATCATGATTCTTCTGAAAGCATTAGCGATCGATGTGTCTATTCCGATCAAGTCAAAGTTGGCGGTTCTTGACGTGATGTAAGAGATGTTGAGTTGAAAATTCTTTTTGAATTCTTCGAGATCCCAAGCGTAGTCGCTGTTGGCGGAGTAGCCTGGAAAATCTGTCGCCGTCGTGTTGGTAACACGGTCGTGTTCGATTCCAATGATGTTTGACATTGCGGGAGTGTTGGTGAGGTCGGGTCTAACAAAGAAAGGACTCAGTCAAAGGAGTTGAACAACTGAAAAAAGATGTATGAATTTTTCTTTAATTTTTTTTTTAAAAAAGAATTTTTTTATCTGCCACAACAGATTTCGGGTTTTGTAAAACACCTCTACACCATACAGTGCCCTATTAGTCCCAAAAAAAACTATCATTTATTTTTTAGGAAATGTATCTAGAGTATTAGGTATACTCATACTTGAAGACAGGTCATCAATAAGATTAATTTATCATAATCGTCATTGCAATTGAACCTAACAGTTTGATTGTTGTATCCGTGTGTATCCGAAATGTCCACGGAAGAAGACAAGGAAATAATTTCGAAAAGTGAAGAGTCTCTGGAAAGTCCGGCAAATGAAAAAGCACCCCCATTACCCCAGCGGGGCCATCAAACAGAGGCTCAAGAGGAAACAATTGAGATAACCAATTCTGAACTTGATGAAGAACACAAACCACAACTACCGAAAAGACCCACTTCAAGGGCCAAAAGTACCGAAAATGGCGAAAAATTTGGTATGAAAAGGTCATCAATAGATGATTTTGAGATCTCATCGCCAATTTTTTCAAAGGAACACAGCTTTAAAAAGAAAGAACATCACAAAAATTATGGGCAATTCAATCCACAAGAGAAACTACTCAAAGATGCCAATTTGGACTACTTGGTGAGTACTAGGGCCCGTCAAGTAGACGCTGCTATCAACAGTTTGTCACCAGAATGGCTGGAATCTGATGATGTGTTTCTCACAAAAGTCAATGCTAATGACCAATTAATTGAGTTGATGAGTGAAGTTCAAGCTGGTGATTTTGGTAATCCTGATAAACAGGGGGTTTACTCGTTGGTGTTAAAAACTGCTAAGATCAAGAGTTTGTACCTTGAAACCGGTGTGGAGAGTTCACAAATGGCTACTTTGATAGAAAAATTAGGATTCTCCGGGGATTACGAAACTGGTAGGAAACTAGCTGTTGCACTGAAGGTTTTAGGGACCTCTGAGATTTCACCGTTGTTAGTTTTGATACATTATCGATTGAAAAGTCCTGAGCTGACGGTAGTTTTGAGTCGGCTATTTGATCAAGTTGTTGGGTCAAATTTGTTTGTATTTTTGCTCTCAAGAACGATTGAAAACAATGACCCACTCGCACTTGCAAAAATATTTGATAAAGAGAAAACCAATCCCGTTACGCATTTTCACGGGCTTCTGTCATCAACCGACTTTTGGATTGAGTTTTATGAAAAATTGGAATCCTTACAACTTTTTGATAAGCTTATCGAATTTGTTGTGGTGTACGGGTTTTTTTCGATAATTGACAGTTTGGCTAAATTTATTGTCAACCCAGATGATTTGAGAAGATTGACTTTTGAAGAGAGACTGTTACAGTTTGATCACGAGTACGAGGTGCTAGCGAAAGTGGCCAAATTGAACAACAAAGTGAAAGATTTTGAGCAGTTGCGTTTGTTGAAGAAAAAACAGGAGAAATTAGGTCGTGAGTTGGAAATGAAAAGCAGCCAATACAATCAACTCCTCAATAACTACAAACAACTGAATGAAGAAAGGTTCAACAACGAATCTGTGATTAAGAAACTAGAGGCAAATAACGGAACTTTGCGTCTCAAAGCAGCCGAGCACGAGCGTAAACTCAATTCATTATTATCCAATTTTGAGGTGATTAAAACCAATAATGACAAGAATACTGAAATTGATAAATTGAATGATAATCTCCGGCATGATATTGACAAACTTCAAAAAGAGCTAGATTCTCTGCGAAAGAAAATTAAAAAGAAGTGATCAATGTTTTATTTTGCCTGTATATAATTAATGACACAAAATTTATCTGGAGAAACAAGGCTGTGACTTGTTCCCAAACTCACTTCTGACCGAGTTTTGCCGCACAGCAATTCCGTTAAAAAAGGGACCAAATCAACGGGATTCCATAAATAAGTTGGGCCATAGCTGCGTTAGCAGGATAGACTAAATTGATGCGGCAACGCGTCTCCCTTATCATACGTGCAGCACGGTTGGGAATTTTACCCATTAGGCCGACATATGAACCCTTTTTACTAGCTTCAGATCTTGCAAACCGGACTATTAAAGGCTTCAATTAAGGTTTCCTCAATCAACGTTGATTTTCATCTGTGGAAACCAGGAGAACCCCGCGGACGACTCTGTGACGTCATAGTCCCCGGAACTCGGTGCTAAGGATTAGCGGGCACATCTACCAGAATGAGAAAGGGGAATATGTAGTGTCCTGAAATAAGAGGTTTTGTTAGCCTTCGCATTGTGCCGTGCGGAACTAGACAAAGGTACGTCATGG
Source organism: Ogataea neopini (assembly GCA_030578575.1). NCBI lineage: Eukaryota > Fungi > Ascomycota > Pichiomycetes > Pichiales > Pichiaceae > Ogataea > Ogataea neopini. The sequence goes on from JAJMSO010000001.1 coordinate 375,907, forward strand.
GTAAGTGGGGGGGTGGCTGGGGGTGATAAATTGGGCGCGGAGTTCCGAAGTGCGTAAGCTTCTGTTGTTTCCCTCGTTATTTTCCGATTCCGCGGATTTCCGAAAGCGCGAAGTTTCATTTACCTTAAAATACTAGAGTGTGGAAAAACTGCTTACAATGATTACAGAAGTTTAAACTGTATATGCTGTCCCTGCAGTCATTCTTTGTGCCTCCTCACCCCTCCATGAAAACAGGTACGAAGATATTTCTCGTATGACACCGTCCGCCATGTGTAGTTTGCATGCAGTTTTTCCAACCCGCATTGTGGTTACTGTACGACACGGAACACCGTGCCGGGGGAAGATTCAAATTTCCGGATAATACAGGTTTTATTTCCTAGTTTGAAAGGTTCTTAGACAGCAATTTAAGTCACCTCACCATGCAACGTAAACTCTACTGTGAAAGCCTTACACCCAAAAATGCTTGTTGGATAAAAAACTCTTACAGATGCTGCAAGATCTCAGATACGACCTTGGCAATAACCAACTGGACTTGTAGAACCTCAAAGGTGCTACCGAGACCTATAGAACACTTAGATTTGACCATAACTAGACCCTGGTGTCAATTAAAAAATAGTCCTGAAAGCTGAGGTTTTCCTGTGCTCCAGATGCAAGTCAGCCGCATATATGTCTTGCGTGTCAATACGGAATAAATCGAGCTAATCTCTTATGCATTAACTCCTTTACTTTGTCTTTATTTCTGGCCAACCAACCCCAGATAGTTCTAAACAATGGAAATCCACTTGATTATGAATCTGCGACAAAGCCAAATATACCCAATTTTTGCGGAGGCGTTAAGGTTAGCTTCTCCGTTCCTGCTGGTTGACAATAAGGGATATGCACTAGTGCCCGAATGCTGAGTTACTCTCAGCGATATAAATACCACTGTGTCGCCCGCATCAATTGTTTGGATTTCATGTTCTACTTGTAGTAGTAACAAATATTTTTTGCATTATGAGTGAAAGTGAAAAAGAATTGGAAGTTACCCACCAAGAAGGTGGTCTTTTCGATAGTAACAGCTCCATCGACAAGGAAAAGGCTTCTGAAGAAGTCGACTCCGAAACAGATCAAAATGTCTTGAGCAATTACTCCGAAGAAGAAGTCATGAACATGGGTAGATCATATGCTAGACAATATGGTCTTGATGAAGAACTTTTTGCTAGAGGTGCTGCTATTGCCAGAACACCATCGAGCTTCAATTCGATGGAGATTCTGAGTGAAGAAGAGAAATCAGCACTTTATGACGAAATCCATCATCCTTGGAAGTTGCCAAAGACTCTGTACTGGTTGGTTGGTACTGCTTCTATGGCTGCCTGTGTCCAAGGTATGGATGAAACTGTTATCAATGGTGCTAATCTTTATTATCCTGACGCCTTTGGAATTGGTGATGGTTCAGAGAGAAACACCTGGCTCAATGGTCTGGTTAATTGCGCACCATACTTATGTTGTGCTTGTATTTCTGTGTGGTGCACGGATTTCCTCAACGATAAGCTATCGAGAAGAGGAACCATCTTTTTATGTTGCTCGATTGGTGCACTTTGTTGTATTTGGTCAGCATTTGTTAATACTTGGTGGCATCTGTTTATTGCTAGATTCTTTTTGGGTTTTGGTATCGGACCAAATTCCACCACCGTCCCAGTCTACTCGTCTGAATGTGCTCCTGCCAAGATTAGAGGTTCGTTGGTTATGAACTGGCAAATTTGGACCGCGTTTGGTATCATGTTGGGTGATGTCTTCGGTTTGGCTTTCTACAAAGTTCCAGATAGAGGTATTGGTGATGGTCTCGGCTGGAGATTAATGCTTGGTTCTGCTTGTTTGCCTGCGTTTGTTATTTTGGCCCAGATTCCTTTCTGTCCAGAGTCTCCAAGATGGCTGATGAGTAAAGGAAGACACGCTGACGCTTTTAATTCGATGTTGAAGTTGAGAAACTCTCCTGTTCAGGCAGCAAGAGATTTGTTTTACACCAACGTCTTGTTATTGGAGGAAAACAATGAAGAAAAGGCTTCATTTTTTGGTAAACTCAAAGAAATGTTCACAGTTAGAAGAAACAGAAACGGAGCGCTTGGTGCGTGGGTCTGCATGTTTATGCAACAATTCTGTGGTGTTAACGTCATTGCTTACTACTCTTCGTCAATTTTCCTTGACTCGGGTTTCTCCGAGAGAGATTCTCTCATTGCTTCCTGGGGTTTCGGTATGTTGAATTGGGTTTTCGCCGTTCCAGCCTTCTTAACTATCGACAAGTTCGGTAGAAGAACTTTGCTATTATTTGCATTCCCGTTGATGAGTGTCTTCTTGCTTTTGGCAGGTTTTGCTTTCTGGATTCCTGAAGAAAACAGCAATGCGAGAATCGGTGTTATTGCTCTGGGTATCTATCTGTTCACCATTGTCTATTCCTCCTCTGAAGGACCTGTTCCATTCACATACTCTGCTGAATGTGCCTCTCTTCGGGTTAGAGACGTCACCATGTCCTTTGCTACTGCCACCTGTTGGTTCTTCAACTTCATTCTGTCTCTGACTTGGCCTTCCTTGCTGAAAGCTTTCAAGCCACAAGGTGCTTTTGGTTGGTATGCTGCGTGGAACATGGTCGGATTTTTCCTCGTCTTGTGGTTGCTGCCAGAAACTAAGGGTTTAACTTTAGAGGAGTTGGACGATGTGTTTGACGTTCCAACTGGTGAACATGCTGCTTACCAAACTCATGCTCTGGTTAACTGGGTTCAAAGAGCAATTTTGAGACAAAACGTTCAGCCTCTTCCACCTCTTTACAAGAAACACAGAATGGCTGTGACTAGTACTAAGTGGGAAGAACAGAAGCAAGCTGTCCAGCATGTTGAGTAATGTTAATTCGTTAAGTTTGTATGAGTAATGACGAATAAGAAAAAGCAAATCAAGTAGTGGTCCCAGCCCGATAGTGACTTGATCAACGTTGTTACAAATGAGTGCAACAAAGAAACGTTAGTTGCCCATAGCTGGAAAAGCACTGGTGAATCATCGTTGAGTCATCGTTTCTTTTGGGTGTTGGATGACTCGGTAACGACTCGCTTAGCGGTGTTCGAGATGTAAAGCTTATACATAAATTAATAAATTTACCCCGAGATTGTTTACATTGCCTGGTTGCCGGTTGTGTTAAATCTGACTCCGAGATGATCGGCTAAGGTCAAGTGCATTTTGGATGCTCCTGGTTTGTGAGGCTTGCCTACGCTTACGCAAAAGGGGTTTCTTGGAAGTTTCGGTGTTTCGGGCTAAACGCGTCAAGATATAGGAGGTTTTGAAACCTCGTGTAACAAGCGGGGGGTAACAGAGAGGGGATACTTGTGGTGATCATTTACGCGACGAATTGGTTGGGAAAATTATTTTGATCTTTTGAGGCTTTTTGATTGCTGTTTTATAGTGTACTAGCAATGACACTGGAAACTCGGACTCGACCGGAGAAACCATGTTCTCTGAGCTTCTTTGTAACAATACACGGCCTCAGTAAGCATTGACGCCCTCTATTTTTTCCATTGGGTCCTATGTCACAGCAACCCGCACGAGATAAGCACCCTGCATATGACGTCACTGTGCGTTGTCCTGCCCCCACATTTTTGTCGTGACAGGATATGGCAGAAAGCAATGTGTGCCCTCTTCTGCAGCAATCCTAAACTCACTAGAAGCTTCGTTTATCCAGGATAAACATGCAAACAAGTCTGGACCGAGTTCCGAATAAGGTTAATTGAATTGATATATAAAACCCCACGAATTCCCTTTCTAATTTTTTATTAAACCGAATATAGCAATTATAGAAATTAACTAATTTAAATTCAAACATTAGATTATGTCAGCCCCGGACCACGTCGATAACGAACAAGGCCTCTTTGATCACGACTCAGTGTCATCATCTGCACAAGATGAGAAGCTAGAACAATCTCACACACGTGATTTTGAAGAAAACATTCTGAGCAATTATTCCGAGGATCAAGTCATGAACATGGGTCGTAATTACGCACTCAAATATGGTCTTGATCCGGAACTGTTTGCCCGTGGTGCTGCCGTTGCACGTCGTCCACAAGGCTTCAATTCGATGGAATTCTTAGCGGAAGATGAGAAGGCTGCTTTGTATAACGAAGTTGATCATCCATGGAGATTACCAAAACAGCTTTATTGGCTTATCATCACCGCATCAATGGGTGCAGCAGTCCAAGGTATGGATGAATCTGTCATCAATGGTGCAAACCTTTACTATCCGGATGAGTTTGGAATTGGTGATGGTTCAGATAGAAACACCTGGATCGTGGGACTTATCAACTCCGCACCTTACTTATGTTGTTCGTGCATTTCATGTTGGACAACAGACTTCTTGAATGAGAGACTCTCAAGAAGAGGAACGATTTTCCTGACATGTTTTATATCCGCTATCACTGTTATTTGGTCTTCTTTAACAAACAACTGGTACCATCTTTTCATCTCTAGATTCTTCCTTGGTTTCGGTATTGGGCCAAAATCCGCTACAATTCCTGTCTACAGTTCAGAATGTGCTCCTGCCCGTATCCGTGGTTCTTTGGTTATGATGTGGCAAATGTGGACCGCCTTTGGTATTATGTTTGGCTATGTGATGTCACTTGCCTTCTATAAAGTTCCATCCCATGGAATTCATAAGGGTCTTGGCTGGCGTCTCATGCTCGGTTCAGCTTGTTTACCGGCTATCTGCGTTTGTCTTCAAATATTGTTCTGTCCTGAATCCCCTCGTTGGCTTATGGGTAAAGAGCGTCACCAAGATGCTTTCAAAGCATACTCAGATATCAGAAACCATCCGATTCAAGCTGCTAGAGACACGTTCTATACCCACGTTCTGTTGTTAGAAGAGCAATCTTACGAAGTTCCATTCTTTGTCAAAGTTAAGGAAATGTTCACCATCAGAAGAAACAGAAACGGTGCAATGGGAGCATGGGTTGTTATGTTTATGCAACAGTTCTGTGGTGTTAACGTCATTGCTTACTACTCTTCGTCAATTTTCCTCGACTCAGGTTTCTCCGAAAGAGATGCTCTCATTGCTTCATGGGGTTTCGGCATGTTGAACTGGGTTTTCGCCATTCCAGCATTTTATTCAATTGATAAGTTTGGTAGACGTACACTGTTGTTATTTTCATTCCCGTTGATGAGTGTCTTCTTACTTTTGGCAGGTTTTGCTTTCTGGATTCCTGAAGATCATAGAGATGCAAGAATCGGTGTTATTGCTCTGGGTATCTATTTGTTCACCATTGTCTATTCCTCCTCTGAAGGACCTGTTCCATTCACATACTCTGCCGAGTGTGCCTCCTTGTATGTGAGAGATGTCACCATGTCCTTTGCTACTGCCACCTGTTGGTTCTTCAACTTCATCTTGTCTTTAACTTGGCCTTCTTTGCTGAAAGCTTTCAAGCCACAAGGTGCTTTTGGTTGGTATGCTGCGTGGAACATGGTTGGATTTTTCCTTGTCTTGTGGTTGCTACCAGAAACCAAGAATCTCACGCTGGAGGAACTCGATGATGTGTTTGACGTTCCAGCACATCAACACGCTGCCTATCAAACAAGATTCTTGGGTAACTGGCTCCAAAGAAAGGTTTTGCGCAAAAACATCCCAGAGATGGAGCCACTTTACAAGAAACACCGTATGGCTATTCATGCTCAAGAATGGGTTGATAACAAGCAAGCGGTTGAGCACGTTGAGTAGGGTGTTTGGCCAATGTTTTATGATTTTATGATTAAGTTTTGCTTCTATTTGTGTGGTATTTATTTTTAAGATATGATTGACTAGAACGAAGCGAATGACTAACATAATGAGGCGTTCGTGGATTTGTAATAGCTGAATTTTTTAATGTTCAATTGCCTAGCCAGTTGCGAAAAGAAACGGGCAAAGTTCACTCAAAACTGTACGCTCACGCTCTGATAAATAAGACCCGGTTTGACCATCGTTTGCTCGCCGGTTTGCTCGCCGGTTTCCTTGCATGATTGCTCATCGCTTATCACGTGTCCATTTTGTCGTAAATTAATACCCAATGCTACTTTCAGGCTCCGCCTGGACGTCTACTTAGGGCCTCCCTCCCTACCGACGCCTTTGTTCATTGTGGCTTTCAATCTGGCTTTGGGTGTTGTCCGTTTTGAGGGTTCGTATTATGCATGGCGTCTAACTGGCGACAAGACAACAAATTCGCCTTGACAGACTTCTAGTGCATGCCGGTTCATAGCACTGGCTTGTATCACTGGCTGTCTGTGCGATCGCCAAAAATCAAGGGAATAGTTGGAGAAGGAGAAAAAAATTACATCAATCTGGAAAGCTGTAGCGATATTACGCAAAATTTTATAAGAATATTGGTTTTTTTGGAGACAAGAATTCTTCTTTAAAACAGCCAAGCCTTCAATTTTGCTCAAAGTCACGTAAATAAACTGTGCCCCTCCGAAATTTCCATGTCTGAAGGTTATGTACAGCGGCTCGAGACATGCATATTCGGAGCAGTTTTCCCAATAACAAATGCTCGCTTAATTTTATTTTTTATTGACCTATTGTTCTAAGCCCGAACTGAGATGTTTGGAATTCTTAAAAATGCTGTAGGGGGTAAAAAGCCTACCGCAGGCCTCCCACGAAATAAGTTGCTCCATTTTCACCTTTTGGCTCAAAGCAGAATTCTATAAACGCAAGGAGTAGACATAAAGAGCGATCTATTTGACTGTTTTTTACACCTGAATAGAATGTTTGCCTTCTCTTTGCAATATTTTCTATTCCGAGGCAATGTTCTCCTAGGCAACAGCAGGGTAAACTGTTAAGGCGTATGCCTGCGTCCATGCCTCGAGATTAACCAGTGGCGCTGAACGCCTTCATACTGCAAAATTTTAGCTCTCAGGGACACCAAGGTCGGTTTGGCGACTTCAAGTTGCTCAACTGCCGAGTTTGTGACTCGCTACTGGGTCATAGAACTATGAAAACACGTTAATTATCCCGCCTCGCGAATCTGGAGATCACGTTTTGTCGGCCCGAGGCGGTGTTTGGATCGACCTTCGGTAACTTCTCTTTTACCAGTCGCGAGTTAAATAGAGGGCAGCATCTAACCGTTTTTTAATGATACATAAGAGGCGCAGGTAACGCAGATACACATTGTTTGATACAGATGAATCAGGTGAGAATAAGGTATGGAATACAGTTACACAACCATCTGTACATCACACGAGTTGCGGAGTGGCATTTTCTTGGGGCGTTTTGTGGTTTGTGCCTGATCGACTCCGTATATCTCCTCGCGATCAAGGCGAAACTAACAGAAATTCTGTTTAGTACATGAATCGGTTAGGCTTTCGTAATATCAACCTAAAATAATCAGTCTATAAGTAAATCTAGCGAGTGATCTGTATAATAAGATTTTCGAATAACTTTAATTTTGACCAATTTGGGAGAAAATCTTAACCACATCGAGTTTTTCAATTGGTCAATGATATGTACCTCATCTGCCAATTGATGTGGTACATTCTAAAAACTTATACCATGCCACTTGTCTCAGTCAAAAATAGCACCCTTGCCAAACTCCTCATGCTTAGTGTCTCAGTTTTCTCGAGAACAATAGGGAGTGCATACGCATATCCGCTTATATGCATGGAAGCAGTTATTTTTTTCCGCGACGCAGAGACCATTTCCCATTACAGAGTACTAGGCCGATTCCGCATGAAAAGCACAGGGCCCATGTCAATGTGATTACCAGATAACGACAGCCCTGGCTACGGCAACAGCTGTTACGGGGAGCACTTGTGCATGCGTTCTGCACGTTATTGCAGGTTTGCAGCGGAGCTTTTCTCAGGGCAGACCGTTTTTTTTTTTCTTGTTCGGTTCAAGTCCAGCCAGCCTGAAATCAAGATGTTCGTTTACGGACTTGTAACATTCATACATATATATATATATAAATACATTTACAGAACTTGGGCAAAGCAATTTATGGATTTTGAGTGGTAGATTATTGTGGGATATCTTGAGACCTTTTTAGAGGCATTAATTGGTCATGAATGATTTGGAATCGCTTTACATGCCTTTGGTTGTGGCGATTTCAGGCTCCGAAGAGCTCAATTCAAAGTTTGTTACATCTAACTACAGTCTACTCGAAGAGGAATTAAGAAATATGGAAGGTAGAATCAGTGATAGTTACTCACAAGACACTGAGTCTATGTATTCTTATACTAGTGGGGGTGTTGATGAAGCAAATGAGTTTGACCAAGTTGCTACTGAGACCTTTGGTTTCCATGTTGTTCCTGCGCAAGCCTGTCGCCCTCCCACAATAAACGAGGCTTATTCCACTGACTCTGAGAACTTATTATCTCCCGATCTGTTCGGTGATGAATCTACTTCTTTGCTACCATCATTAATTTCAAATTATGGGGAAGTTGAAACGCCTGAAAAATCACCTTTACCGGCAGTGGCAAACACCAGTGATGCATCTGGAATGCTTCAATCATCTTTCAACACACCCTTACCAATATCACCAGTTCCTAATTATAAATTTGTGGGACCTATAAGGAAAACAATTGCCACAACGACGGTTACACCAACTGCTGGTGGTGGCTCGATGACGTCAGGTAAATGTCCAAAATGCCGCAAATACATTACAAGAGACATGTCAAGACATCTACGAACCCATGAACCTGTTTCGAGATTCAAGTGCATATACCCAAGGGATCTCTGTATCCATAAAACTGGTCAGTTCAACAGACCATACGATTTCAAGAAACATCTTCTCAACTGTCATTTTCGCTTCGAGAACTCAGAAGCAAAACGGTTGCACAATTTGAGCGATAAGCTACCGTATGTTGGATCATGTTGTTGCGGACTCCGATGCACAGCTAAATACTGGCTTGAGGAACATATTTTACCTGATAAAGGTGACAGCTTTAATTGCGTTTTTTTGAAAACGTACTATAATCACCTGGGTAGAAAGCCACCAACACAGAAATTTACTACTAAATAATGGGAAAGGATTTACGCATTGAAAGGGACAAACTATACGAATCATAGGCGAAGCGGCGAGTGGAGAGCGGCGGGGTGATGAATCCAGCCACAAGCAGTTAAGGGGTACCCCTCGATGCTATTGTACCTTCAAGGCACCCAGACACTTATATACACACTTCACACGGCATAATCATATGTAAGCTAACGCTGGTATCGTAAGATTCGATCTAAATATACAATGGTAGAACCGTTTAGTCGGTGCATTGCATCGCGCTCGGCTAAGAATTAAGTAATATTTTCCAGTATGGCCGATCCCGTTATACGGCCAAAACTGGGCTTTATCTCATCAAATACTCGAGTGCAGTTTGCATTAATCCCATCACTTAGAACGACACTTTGGCTAGCTTTGCGGTGGTTCGGCAGGTTAAACCCAAACTAAAGATCGAATCTGAGCCCCGATTGCTACCAATTTGGATCTGTGCATATGCAAAATTTTGTCCCCCAATCAAGACGCCCATAAACAAGGTAATATAAATCATTCAGAGTGCAGGAACTTTCCGGAGAATGAAGGCAATGCAATATTAGACTTGCAGATGCACAAATGGGCCATCCTGGAGCCTTTTCAATGCCTTTTTAGGTTGTTTTGATTGTTGTTGCTGATGTGCTGGCATTGTTTGTCACTCGCTCCACATTGCAGGATCACCCTCATTCTGTATCGTATCGCCCCAATGCGCCTCGTGGATCAATGCATCCAACAATAGAAGAGACTTCAGTCACTAAAAAAAACCTGTATCGCACCGTTTTGGGGACTGAGCTCCCTGGCCAATTTACAGAGCTCTTCACTTTTCATGCCGGAGAGCGGTCCATTGTAAAACCTGCCGCTGCAGTGCCAGTTTGGTTGTCTTTCTTGCCTGTTTTTGTGTCTTCAACCCTCAAAAATGGAATAGAAAATAAAAGAATAAAAATAAAAAACACTAAAAAAAGACGCAACTCAGGACGCTTCGCTCGGCAAGGCTTGTTCCCTTCGAGCAGATGTATGCACATGTACCTTGAAGCTTGTGATGGCTTAAGCGTGTTAGATCAATATAAAGTGGTCTGACTTTCATAACTGTAATGCGGTATCGATCTACATCACACTAATCTCTCGGGGAATTGCAGATCGTATACGCCTACATACAGGACTAGAGACGGCGAGCTTGGCGAATTACTCATCGTCGAGACTATTCCTCGCACATAATCCTCGTTGCTGGTCAATTGTCGCTCCTCATAACCGTTATTCTTCTTTCACTTGCAAGCAAAAGTCGTTACTCTGTTCACACAGTCTAGCTTCGCTCGTGTTCTGCTTGGTTCATTCGCTAGTTTTACCACATCCCCGCATCGTCAAACAAATGGCATGTAATACTAGAACTAGCCCCGACTAGCTCTCTTAACTCGTTCTTCACCTCCTTGAAATCATTTGGGACCGGGGCGTTCTCAATTGACGGTCTCATAATGGCATCTTTGATCTTATTCCGAATCACCTCGATGTTGACAGAAGTATACTTTGCCGTCTCCGTTCCCTGCTCTATAACAGGCGAGGACAATCCACTTTGCAAGGTGAACGAAGAATTCCGCGTTGGTGTCGTTGCAGAACCACTCATGGACACCGAACGTCCGACACCACCGACACTGGCAGTTCTTGGAGTGCCTGGCAAAACCGGCGTTCTTGGGGTACCTGGAGTGCCTGGTGTTCCTGTAGTCGGACTAATCGGAGATGAAGCTTCTGGAGAACCAGCTAACATCTCTTTAGACTTGTTCAATGATAGAGGTCTCATCCATTGAGAAGTCTGACTATCATCAACTGAAAGATGTGACTCATCTCCGGTGAGATCCATAGATTGATCGAACGAAGATTCTGCAGTCTCATCAATATCATCTGCCACAGTAACACTACTGACCCTCCGATAGCTGTCAAATCCACCAGTCTCTTGTTCTTTGCCCTGAATGAACTTCAAGGGATCATAAGCGGTCACAAACAGTCCGTCTCTCGAATATGGTCTAACAGGATTCTCGATTGAGAAATTTCTGATATTCAGCTTCTGGTGAGGATTAAACGTCTTGGTGTACAACGAACTTGTGAATCCAATAGCGCCTTCAACGACATGTCCGGTCATCTGGTTGACCTGTTTCCCGGTCTTATCAATGAAAGTTTGTTCTTGGAATTTCTTGTAATCACTCAAAAGCTCCAACGAATTCAGCTTGTTACGACTTTGTGTGATACTGTCGTTCCATTGAGCGATGATCGAGTCGAAATCCAACTCCGAGTCTCCCGTAATCAATCCTTGCAAAATGGCAAATTTTCTCATGTTGGTCGTCATGAAATTGTAAATGTCCCGATTTTGGTAGTAATGCTTCACGGTCAATTTGTTGATAAACTCGGATAACGTGAGCAGAACCTGAGGCACAATCAGTTTAACCTTTGCATCTAAGTCTTGAAAAACAGCTTTACTTGCATCTAACTGGATTTTCGACATCTCCAACTTGATTTTCTCCTTTTCAGCAAAATTCCTCACCCCAAGAATCTTCTCGACTGAGTTATGATGCATGTCGTAATCCACTTTCTTGTGGTTCCTCTTTGTAATGAGCTTTAAGGTTGCCTTCAGATGGTCTTTCATCTCTTCACACTGATCAACGAATGTCTCCTTACCAACCTCCATCTTCTGTGTGACTTGGTCGTAAATAATCTTGTACAGCTTGACAGCTTGTTTGATCTCATTGGAGGTGATATTGGAAAATTCTTCGTTTTCATCATACTTAATATCTTCCACGTCATCATCAGGTGCTGTATCAACAGGCTTATGGAGTACCTTGAATGTGTCCATTGAATTCAACATTGTATCCAGAACACTCGTCCAACACTTGTTCCATTTCTTCTCTTGATCAGCCAGAAATTCGAGCCCGGCAATTGCAGTTTGAAGGTCATGTTCCCATGCTTTGATGAGTTCGTCATCAATCGACTTCTTGCCCAAAAAATGGTGTGGGGTTCTGTAAAGAGCCTTCTTAGCCCCGCGTAGTGACATGATTCAATTGATTGACCCGGTCTCGTTAAAGTCTACTCGGATGCTTCACCACGTTCAGTAAACCAGTCTAATCACTCAGTGTGACATAATTTTTTTTTTGGCTCTAATCCTTCCTTCCCGGACGGCTCCTATTTTTTTTTACTATTTTTTTGCAAGCCCTGAAATTTTCCTTCTTATCCGTCGGTGTAGAGATGTTTGTCCCATCCAGAAAAATTAACTTGAACTCTAACCAACCTAAAGTGTACATCCATTGCTTTAGACAATTATAAATCATGTATATATATATCAATCATCTCTCATGAATCATTTTTTCCAGTCTTGAAAAAATCTTATCTCTGTGCATTGCAATCGGATCATCTTCATCGGTCGCAAAAAAATTGTTCCGACTATACGATTCATCGCCTACGCTCGCATCCATCATACTGTCATCCTCATCATCGGCACCATCATCTAACAAAAGATCACTACGATCACCAACAGTTTCATAAATGTTGGAAAACTCCTCAGTAGTCAATCCTTCAGTGACCCTGATATCCTTGTTGTTGAACCGTCTGCGGTCGTGAATAATATCAAATTCATCATCCTGGTCATCGCTGGGCTCCACGAGTCCATCAGAGTCATCATCGTAACCCCCATCTTCGTCTTCTGGATAATCGTTACGATAGAAGTTCTCGTCGTTAGAATCTTCATCATCGCTTATAAAATTCGTTTTCTCTTCCTCCTCATCAATTGTCTCAATATCATCCTCATCAAATTGAATATATCCAATCTTATCTTTCTCCCATTGGTCGTTCACAGCCTTATCCCGGTAATAAACATCGTAAACGTACTCACTATCATCATCATTGGCAGGGGGTTTTATCGTATTAGGCAATGGTCTTTCGCTATCGGCTGAAACTGATGAAGTCCGGCGTTTTGGAGGCTTCACAACGTTATAGCTTGTGTCGTTGGTCTTCAAATAATCGTTCAGCATATCCAAAAGTTCTGGGTTTATTTCTTTATCGTCTGTTTCTTTCTTAGGCAAACTAAACACATTGCGGCTGTTTTGCCCTGTTGTGCGCTCCAGCAAAGAAGAGGCATCATTTTCATTGTCTTTTTCCTCGGTTCTAGCCAATTTGAAGAAAAAACCGGCTGGTTTTGATCTTTTAGATTTCCGATCTTCAACCAATAAGGCTTGTAATGGGTCTTCGGTACGTTTACGCTTGATCCGAAGAACCTCTGGTGGCTGTCTCAACTTGGAATCGGCGGGCACTCTCTGCATGTTGTTGAAGCGTGATTGTTTGTTTTGGCGAAAATTGTTTGTGACGTTCAAGTTTATTTGTTTTGGTAATGTTGTTGTAACCATAACAATCAAATGATAACTAAAGAACTTTTTTTCCTTTCTCTGATAACTTGACATATGATCTGCCAATCTAAAATCACGTGCTCATCTTTTTCTTTGCACAGCCATTAAGCGCCTGAAGTGGGACAAAAAAGTTTAAACAAAGCAAAAAAAATTAGGGATAAAAAGTAAGGAAAATGCCCACTTTATCAAAAAGGGTTCATTAAACTTTACTTCATTCTTTTTTAACAGCATCATTACCACCACCAAAAAACACAATTCATCATGACCGGCCCGTTAACCTCTCTGTTATACCGATTAAATAGGCGTTTCAAAACCCTTTCGGAACTTCTAATTGGCGCTACTTTTGATCCTTACAGAGATATAGTTCTCATCACCGGTGGAAGTTCTGGCCTCGGAAAGGAATTGACCAAAGTTTTTAGAAATGCTGGTGCCACGACGGTAGTTTTTGATCTCAACATACCCAAAGAGGAAGACGCAATTGAAGGAGCGCATTATTATCAATGTGACGTCAGTGACAGAATAGATGTTCAACAAAAAAGTGAACAAGTAACAAGAGAAGTCGGTGTTGTGACTATACTTATCAATAATGCTGGAATCACAACAGGTAAAACAGTTTTAGATCTTACTTTTGAGGAAATCGAAAAAATGCTAGAAGTTAATTTATTATCAAGCTTTTACACTATTAAAGTATTTTTACCTTTAATGCTTGAAACTAAAAGAGGTTACATTGTCACAATTGCATCAACATTAGGGTATATGTCTCCTGCAAGATTGAGTGTTTATGGTGCCACAAAATCTGGTCTCATTGCATTGCATGAATCCCTTACTTATGAACTCGGACCACCTTCCCTAAACACTACGGGGGTGAAAACCTTGCTCATTTGTCCAGGTCAATTGAAAACAAGAATGTTTGACGGTGTCAGAACACCGTCTACTTTATTAGCACCCGAATTGGAACCTGCTGATGTCTCCAAGGCTGTTTTCAATGCTATTGAACTTGGTAAACGAGGAGAAATCAAGTTACCATTCTATGGAAATTTTCTCCCAATTTTTAGAGCGGTTCCGTGGCCTATTGTTGAGGTTGCACGTTATTACTCAGGTATAGATGCAAGTATGAAGAAGTTTGTGGGTAAAACGATGGCCATCAAAGAATCTTCAGGAGCAGCGATTTCTACAGCAATCAATGAGACAGGATCCATTATAAGTGGTTTATTGGGAGGCAATGGTGGAAGTAAACTTGAAGATGTTGCGGCACTCAATACGGGAAATGTTGTCGAGATGATTGATTAAAATTCACTGCACAACAGTCAGCTACTCCCTTGTTCATTGCTCAGCTAGATCAAAGGTTTGCACAAAATTTATACAGCATGCCTTTTACAATTATTATAATTTCTGAGAGTCTCTTTTCGCTTGTGTGTTTACATACACTGTCCTTATTTTCTTCTAGCTTTTTTGGTTGTTTTGGTTGTTGCTTTTGTGGCTGGTCTCTTTTTATCAGTTTTGGCAGGTGCTGCAACTTTGAAAAATCCATCCAAACGGCCTTGAACACCGCCTTTGAGTCCCTTTTTCAATTTTTCAACACCTTCTTTGATCCTTTGTTCACTGAAACCATTTTCCTTCACCATGAAATCAATCAAGCCATCGAGGTCAGGTTCTTCCCATTTAAGCTCGACTTCACTGCAATCCAAAACGTCTGGGTGTAAAAATAACTCTCTTGCCTCCTTGTAGGGCCAGTTTTCGGGCACTTTGTATTTACTTTTTGGATCTTTTTCAATAAATTCGATAATTTTCTCCAAAGAGCCGTGTTCTCTGATCAACTTCAATGCTGTGACGGGACCAACACCTCTGATAGTCTCGCAATAATCGCAACCCAAAAGAATACAAAGATCAACAAAAGTCTGGCGATCAAACTCGAAACCTTCCAAAACTTGTTTGGTATCGTATTCATCGATTTTAAGCTTACGAGCTTCCGCAGCTGTCAAATTTCTCAACAAAAACGGTGGGTCGTAACAAAGAGTGTCCATATCTTCTGATGCAGCAGCATAAACTTTCCCTCCTTTAGCCAGTTCTGCACATTGTGCTTCAGCTTCACATGGAGCTCTGACAAATGGAATACCCATGAGTTTCAACAACTTCATTGCATCTTCATTATGTTGTCTGGTGACCTTGACTGTTCTTTTCTCAAATTTTTGCAGATCCTCAACGGTTCCTGTTTCTTTTGCCTCTTTAGCAGCTGCTTCAGCTTCTTCTCTTTTCTTCAGTCTCTTTTCGAGTTCACCACCCTTGAGAACGGGAGGCTTACCATCAAAAACATAGCACGGTTTGATTCCGTGATTCACCATTCGTATCGTACGGTAAAAAAATCCCATAAGGTGTGAAGTTGTTTCTCCGGTCTCGTTGGTTAAAAGAGCACCATCTTGTTGTCTAACTGCAATCATAAATTGATAGAGACACATTGAAGCGTCGATGGCCACCTTTCTACCGAAAAGCGACTTCATCTCGCTTGATCTGATGGCCCTTGGTGCATTTTCTGACACAAGCGCATTCAATCCCTTGATACCCATGGTAGTTGTTGGCAAATTGAATTGGTTCCAAGAAACAGTAAAAGTATGCTCAAGAGGTAAGTCGCGTCTCACTAAAGCTAGCATTTTTTCACCAAGACGCGACTTGATTTTTTTTCCCGAGCTATAGAATGTGTCAGTCGATCGACGCGACGCTCGAAAAGAATCAGTTTTTTTTTTTTTTTTCTCTTCTACCAACGCTTTTCTTGTGGGTTTTTGATAATTTGTTTGGCAAAACAAGGTATTACAAGTTATATTCCTTTTAATTTACCCGTCTTCAAGTCAAATTCTTGTGCACAATTTCTCCTCTCATAGTGAGATTAGAGTTTCATCATGTTTGGGGGTTCTGCCGCAACAACTAGCGGGTTTGGAGGTTTTGGCAACAATAGCTGGAACAATAACAACAATTCTTCACCATTTGGAGGTAATAACGCTAACAATGCTGGCTCAAATCCATCGCCTTTTGGTGGTGCAAACACAAATGCTGGAACGGGTGGTATTTTTGGTGCTTCCAACAATAATACCGGTGGCGTAGTCGGTTTTGGTGCCAACAACAACACTGGAACCGGTGCTGGTGCTAACCCAACTGGATCGGGAGGTGGTCTTTTCGGTTCTGGAACAAGTGGATTTGGTGCTAGCAATTCTTCTCCATTTGGTGGCTCAGCTTTTGGCTCAAATACTGGAGCTGCCACCACTGGAACAAACAATTTGTTTGGTGCTTCATCCAACACTGGTTCCGCTTTTGGATCCACTATCAATTCTTCGCCTTTTGGTCAGCAAAACAATGCTTCCAGATTTGGCTCAACAATGGTCAATGGTACTTCTCAAAACAGAGGAACTGCCGTGAAACCTTTCAAGGCTCTGGTCGACAAAGACCCAACATTGGGTACCCAATACTATGAGACTATTACTGCTATGCCAGAGTATTCGGGATTTTCTGTGGAAGAATTGAGGGTTCAGGACTATATTGAAGGTCGTAGATTTGGCAACGGTGGTGCTGGTGCTGGTGCTACTGCCGGAACCGGTTTCAATTCTACTGGTGCAGGCTTTGGAGGTAATTCTACTGCATTTGGTTCTACAAACACCAACTCCGGTGGATTGTTTGGACAACAAAACAACAACAACAATGCTTCGGGAGGTCTGTTTGGACAACAAAACAATACTGCTTCGTCTGGTGGGCTTTTTGGTGCTGCAAAACCAGCTTCGGGAGGTTTATTTGGTGCTTCTTCAAACACTGGTTCTGCTTTTGGTGCTAACAACAACAGTTCTGCTTTTGGTTCGAGCTCTTCTCCGTTTGGTCAGAACAACAATGGCTCTCCGTTTGGTCAGCAGCAACAACAACAACAGTCCAATGCATTTGGTGCCACTACCAGTTCACCTTTTGGACAACAACCTTCCGCAACAGGAGGAGGAGGAGTCTTTGGTGCTGCCAAAACATCCTCTCCATTCGGACAACAACAAACCACGGGATTTGGTGCCAATAACAATCAAACTGGTGGTGGTCTTTTTGGAGCTTCCAGCGGCTCACAAGGAAACAGTCTTTTTGGTGGTGCAAACAATAATAATAACGCTCAATCTGGTGGGTTGTTCGGAGGTGCAAACACTGCCAACAAGCCTGCATTTTCAGGATTTGGCTCAAATAATGCAGGTGCTACCAACAATGCATTTGGTGCTGCCAACAACAACAATTCTACTGGATTGTTTGGAAATAACAATGCAAATCAAAATTCGGGAGGATTTTTTGGTGCAGGCGGAAACAACGCTACTCAGAATACTGGTGGTGGACTGTTTGGTGCAAAACCAGCAGGTACCGGATTTGGTGCGACGAATAACCAATCTGGTGGATTATTTGGTGGTGCTGCAAACAACAATCAGACAAATAACGTTTTTGGTGCTAATAATAACACTCAAAGTGGTGGTCTTTTTGGTGCAAAACCCGCTGGAACAACTGGATTTGGTTCGACTGCAGGAACCGGAGCAACTAATACCGCAGGTGGATTCAGTTTTGGTGGTAACAACCAAGCTTCAACCGGTGGAGGATTATTTGGTGCTAAACCAGCAGGAACAGGTACTACAGGATTCGGTGCTACCAACTCTAGTTCTGGTGGTTTGTTTGGTGCTAAACCAGCTGCTGCCTCAGGTACTTCGGGTGGCCTTTTCGGAAACAACACTGCAAGTACTGGTGGTGGATTATTCGGAAACAACAATAACACTAATAATACTGCTACATCTGGTGGACTTTTTGGTAACAACAGCAACACCAATAACTCTGCAACATCTGGCGGGCTCTTTGGAAACAAACCAGCAGGGCTTTCAGGGGGTGGTCTTTTTGGAAACAATCAAAACAACACTGCTTCCGGTGGTGGTTTGTTAGGTGCTAAACCTTTGGGCCAAACATCTGGTGGATTGTTTGGAAACAATACTCAACAACCATCTCAGACATCGTTTGGACTTGGACAAAATCAATCCCAACAGCAATCCCAATTATTCAATCAACAACAGCAACAACCATCTGTCAATGCCAATCCATATGGAGCAAATGCCTTGTTTTCATCTGTTGGAGGTTTGATGCAACCTGTTGTTTCTGAACCTGTTAAGCCATTAGCAAAGCCTGTTAAGCCAGTGGAAAGAAAGAAGGCTTCCATAGTCTCAGCCTACAAACTTACACCAAAGCCACTGTTTTCTTCTCATGATACACAAGTTGCCAGACCAGGTACTATAGTTGCACCAAGTTCACCATCTACTGCAGGATCTAATTTGTCAATCGGATCTGCCAGTCACTCACTGATTGAGGACAGTAAGGAAAACAACAGTTTGACAAAGACCGAAAAGTTGTTCAATTCTCTCACTGATCAAAGTATTCTGTCCAGTCAAATTTTCGCTCCATCGAGGAACATTACAAAATTGGTCATTAACAAAGGAAAAGAGGAAGAGAAGTTCGAAGGACTCAAGACTGAGAACCTTTTGACTCCTCGTAGACAGGTCACTTTCAAAACGGACTCGACTTTGAAGTTGAAGGACTCTGTGCCTACTAACGATACTATGGCTGTGACTCCAAAGAAAGCATTGAGTGATCTCAAGACTGAAGATGTCAAGAAGGTGGAAGCTCCTGTTGATGTCATTTCTAAGACCATAGTGTCTCAGCCTCAAAAAGAGGAGAAATCCGTGTCATGGCCAGAAGATTACTGGAGCTCTCCTTCGCTGAAAGAATTGGAGAAAATGTCACCAGCGGAGCTCACTTGTGTCAAGAATTTCAAAATTGGTAAGAACGGTTGTGGCTCTATCGAATTCTTGAAACCTGTGGATTTAACCTCAGTCTCCTTGTCTGAGATTCCATCCATCGTAGTTTTTGAAAGCCAATCTCTTGCAGTGTATCCAGACTTGAAGACAAGGCCTGCGGTGGGTGAAGGTCTCAACTTGCCTGCTAAACTTTCCATTGAGGGCAGCTTCCCTCTTTCAAAAGACACTAAGAAGCCAATCACCGATCCTCACCATCCTGTGGTGAAAAAACACATTAGAAAGCTTCAGAAAACTCCTAACACCACCTTCAAGAGCTACGATCCTGTTTCTGGTACTTGGGAGTTTACAATTGAGCATGTGTAAACATTTGGAAGGGCGTGTACTGTATTGAGAGGTCAATGAGCTCTAAGTTAAATCTACGTAATATTGAAGAAATTAGAAAAAGTATCGAGAAATGACTGTGTGCCATAACTCAAAAAAAGGCGTAAGATAAAAAGTCGCGTCGAATAACGTCGATTAATAATCAAATTATTTTGTTTTGATTTTTTTTTACCTGACGCGTGAGTAATGTAATGTTTACATCTATCTCTTTTTTTTAGATATCATCACTTTTCTCATTGATCAGTTGCTGTTGTTTGGAATATAAGCAAGCAAAGATGTCTACCAATCCAGTCCTGGACAAGGAAAACGTTAAGCTCAAGTCTGCGTTCCTTTTCAAGGCCAAAAAACCTCAAAGACGTCATACCTTGCTTCCTCTACCACCTAGAGGTATTTTGAAACCTTCAGTTGATGAGAATCAAACCATTGCTGTTATTCCAAAAAACAAGTTGAAAAAGAGAAGAGTTTCATTTGCCACAGATGTTGACGTTCGGAATATCGTTCATCGCTCTCATGAGCACAACTTTGATGATAATCGTACTGGTCACTTCAATCCAAGAAGAAGGGAGTCTATACAAATAATTCCTTCATTCAGCCAACACAACCAGCGCAGCTATTCAAGAGTTGAAAGTCCACTTTCTAATGTAGTCCAGCCAAGATCTTTTGATGAGGAAGACGAAAATATGTCTCAAGTCATTCAAAAAGTCAAGATAACTGCTAATGAGGTGGACGAGGATAATGTTACTGAGCCAATGGACATGTCTATTGATTTGAAAGAGAAAACCAGAGGATTAGCAACAGATAAAGTGGAAATCGAACAAAGGCAAAACACAGAAGATCAGGCAGAATCCCAAATGATGGATCTGACTGAAGTTTTCAAAAGAGCTGATGACGAACAAGCTAAGGATGACGTTCAACAGGGCAGACAGACGACCCGACTGCCACTTGCTGTTCTTCCACTTACTGTGGTGCCTAATGAAAGTGAATCGGAGAATCAACATGTGTCCGATATCGAAGAAGAAGAACCTATGGAGTTTACCCAGCCTGTTCGAGGAATTTCTCCTGAGGCAGAAGATGCAGAAACGATGGAATTCACTCAACCAGTGAAGCTGGATGTACCAAACGCCGAAGAAGAAGCTGAGGACTTCCTGATGGAATTCACACAACCTGTGAAACTCAACAATGATAATACTGAACCACAGGAAGAGACAATGGATCTCACACAGAAATATAATGTTCCAATTCAAGCGGTGTCACTCAGTACTCAGACGCCTCCAAGAACTCAGATGAGTCCGGCAACTCCTTCGTCCAGCGCTAGATCCCAAAAGATAAGAACAGATGAGTACGGATCTCCTCAGAGCGCATCTAAAGAACCTAGAAGACTTAGTACAGGATTCCAAAAGTCCAAAGACATTACTGATAGTCTTCAGAAAGCCATGGATTTACCAGAAGAAAGAGGTGACGTCACTGAACTTACAACGCCTGCTGCGACTACTGTGGCCGAACCAACCACAGAAAGTCGTCTGGATAAGCTAGAGGTGGAAGAACACGCGGAGTCGCCTAATAATAGCGAAAATGCTGGAAATTCTAGTATTGTCGAAGAATCTTTTATTATAACTGAAACTGTTCCACTGGCCGAGGTTACTTTGGACTCGGACAATGAAGCAGGTGAAGATAACTATGAGGATGATGAGGATGATGATTACGTTCATGTGACATTGCCTGAATTTTTGGATCAAGTTCAAGTTCATTTTTATGACCATATTGGTCCTTCGGAGAGAGAACTCTCTGTTACGAGTGAAACTTCTGGCTCTCAAGCTCTTCATAAATATGTCGATGCCGTTACGCAATTCCCAGATTTTGATTACTTCTATCACTTGATCGCTCAAAGAAAGACGGGAATCGAAAGATCGCAAAAGAGTATTGCAGACTTCAGTGAAGGTATTATCAACAATAATCCTACTTCAATCCGTGAATATTACGAAAGTTCTGACGAAGTGAAGAAGGATTTGAAAGTTAATTACCAGGCTTTGGCCAGTCTTGCAAGAAGCATCGCTGAGCATGGGAATTTGGTGTTCATGATTAAATCGCTCGAAGGATTGCACAAATCGTACCAAAACAGGAAGCTATCAGTTTTATCTCAACTTCAAGATATGGAAGATATTAGGGGTGCTTTTGCATCAGAGCATCAGAGGTGTTTGAAAACGAAATCAGATCTCTCAAGAAAATTGTCCCAATTGAATAGTAACCAAAGAAACCTGGAAAACGTTGATATAGCTAAGTTTGAGTCTCTCAAGTTGAAACTAGAACAGCTGAAAGCGGAGAATGAAGTACTAAAAGACAAAAAGCAAATTACTTTGGATGAACAAAAGTCAGATGATAGTGAAATTGAGGCTTTGTCAGAAAAATCCAAGGAAATCAATGAGAAACTTAAAAGTCTTCAAGACCAAATAATGAAAAATAAGCTTCCTTCCGATGCTGAAATCATAAACCTGAGGAAAAACTTCGAATCTATACAAGAATTGGTTGGAGTTAGACTTTTGAAATTGACTAAGGAAACTTTTGAAGTTTTAATTCTCAATGAACTGGAGTTGTCTGTTAATTTGGTTTCAGGAACAAAACAAATCAAGTTGGTTGAACGTGATGACCAATTCTCAAGTATTCGTGAGAAGTTCCTTTCAAAACTGAAGCAACTACAGTGTAGTAACTTGAAAGAATATATCAAGGACATCAGAGGTCGTTTGGTCAAATTCAACCAAACTTTGAAGGACTTGAAGATCTTGCAGCTTTATTATCAGTTTGACCATAAGGAAGACAAAATCAAGTTCTTTATTTGCAAATCTGACCAGTACAAATTGACTTTATCGTTCCATGTTGATGCATTACTGGAACCTTCCTCAGAGATTAAAGTTAACTCGGAGCTTTTCGAATTTAATGATCAATCAAAACACAACGATATCGAAATTCTTCAGACCTCCAAAAATACTTGCAAGCTGGATTTGTTGCAAAAATTGGTCATTTGAACTGTTTGCAACAATGTACTTTACATCATGGGTATCTTTTAGTTATGATTAACCGAACGATCCTCTCCGCTTCTCTCGTTGTATATTATTGCTGTTTCATTACTCGATTACATAGATGACTTAAAAATAACTCGCGCATTCCATAACATTATGTTCCCTTTAAGACTTATCATCTTCTAAGCCAATATTTCCAATCTCAGGAATCAACTTACTTATCTCAGTTCCGTTATCGTGACTGATGAGATTCAACGGGACATCATGAATCCTATTCTGATTGACGTTTTGCTCAGAAAAGGATCTAGGCTCAGAATCCAAAGAAACGTTATCGATACCTCTATCAATTTGTGTGCGGTGGGAAGCGGCTTTGCGACCACCAAAGCTCAAAGTGAGCTCTGCAGAGTTATCAGAGTCAGAGCCGTCAGTATCCAATTCACGAGCATGTTCTTTGTCTGAATGTTGAAACTGCAAGGCTAATTTCTTCCCATAAAGTGGGTGTCTTGTCGGAGCACCCCCCTGTGTTCTTTGTGATTGTAAAGCTCCAACCGGTGAACTTGGTTCCTCTCTGTTATTCCTATTATGCAAAGGATCTATCTTAGAAAAAGTCAAAGGTGCATGATCTTCATCAGAGGATGCTGACATTGAATCTTCTGTTTCATTTGAGAAAACTACTTTCCTAGACTCTCTTCTTGATTGAGGTGTTGTTTGTGAGTTTGTACCACCAGTGGTCAATCTATAACTATTAGAAAATGCAGAAGTTCTTCGTCCATTTGATACAGTATTGTAGTAATCATAAGTGGCTGATGGTGTTATAGGATCCATATCTGTTGGTTTCAAGTAGTCTGGAATAGACACGGCAGAGTTCAAAGAAGATTGCAAAGGAGTGTAATTTGTGTCTTTGAATGCGACAGCACCAGACCTTGATGGATATCTGGCACCAGCGACATCGCTACCTGGTTGGAAACGGTATCCTCCATAATCTGTACTCTGTTGGCTACGAGCACCTGAAGCTGCTGAACTCAATGAAGCTGCCCGACTACTTTGAGTAGTTGGAAATCTTTGTGATGGAATCCCTGTATAGATAGGTAACTCTGCAGGAGCTGTGATCGCTCCATCATAGTAACTATCCAAAGAAGCAAAACTCGGAACTACAGGAAGATCAACAGCTCTTTTCTCTGATTTCAATTCCAACTCATCTTTGTAACTGAAGGTTGCATTAGCAGATTTGGATTCTATCATGGGACTGTTATTCACAACAGCTGTTGTTTCTTTTGGAGTAGTAAGAGTTATTTCACTTTCATTGACTAACGGCTTACTTTGCGATTCACTAAGGCTGCGGTCCTTTATCATAATTTCAGAAAGCTGCTCTACAGCAGTAGAGTTCTTTCTGCCAGGTAGACTGAATACATTTGCTTCGACATTAGTTTTGGTTTCAACGGGACACGAAATAACCGATGATGATTCAGTTGTGCTTGATTCAGTCGATGCTGCAATGGATGGACGGTGAGTCATGTCCGGTTCAGTTTTCTTAACTTGAGCAGTCGGAACCGTTTTCACTGCCACTGCAGGGGACACTAATGAAAGACCAGAAGAAGGATTGCTTTCGGCAGTAGCTGCCAAACCTTGTGAGGAACCTGGAGCCTCAGCCAATAAGTAAGTTTGTTCACCTGGAAGTAATGAATTGCTCGAAGATTCAGAGTCAGAATATGGTGTGACCATACCTTTCAACGACTGAACGTACAAAGAGTTCTTTTGTTTAGGTGTTGAAAGTCCGGAAAGTCGGAAAACATCAGATAATTTCTTTTTGATTCTGTTGCCAATTCCAACAACTGCCTCATCAAGTTCTTTGTTGGTGACATCGATGATCATTTCGTTATTCCAATTTGTTGAATACTTTTTTGACTGTGCTCTTGATAATCCTTCCAAGAAAAATGGATGATCTTTGATTTCTGTAATTTCAATTCTGTCATTTGGATCTTTCTGAAGCAATTTGTTTAACAAGTCTTTCACTTGTTTGAGATCGTACTCTGGTATTGCAGGAGAATACTTCCACGCTGTAGTATCCGGAAATTTCAATTCGTCATTATTGATTGCATCGAACAAAGCAAACTCTGTCTCTGCGTTAAATGGCAAACAACCAAATATTAGACAATATAACGTCACTCCCAATGACCAAATGTCTATTTTGTAAGTAACTTTCTCGCAGGAACCATCGGTCTTACATAGTTCTGGAGCCAGAAACGCAGGTGTTCCTGCCGTTTTAGCTAGCTCTAGTTCATTACTTCCGTCTGAATTAACGGCAAATGAAACTCCAAAATCCGAAATCTTGACAACATAATCATGAGAAATCAAAAGATTAGAAGGTTTAATGTCTCTGTGGATGATACCTTGGTGATGTAAATATTCGAGACCACTCACTGTACCTCTGAAAACATTTTTAGTTTCTGATAGTGAAAGCAGAGGTTCTGGTTTGAAGTCTGTTTCTTCGTCTTGTTTTTGCCATTGAATCTCACCCCGTTCTAAATATTCCAGAACGAGATAAATCTTTCTTGAGTTTTCTGCATCCAACACTTCAATTAGCTTCACCACATGCGGATGAGAACACTTTTTCATGATTGCAATTTCTCTTCTGATTTTGTCTTCTTGTGAAGATCCAGGACGTGTTAGTCTCCCCAATCGAGGTTTAGAAGCTCTATCAACAATCTTGATGGCAACAAGTTCATTCGTGTACAATTCTTTTGCCAATTTCACTTTTCCGTGTTGTCCACTACCGAGATCTTTAAGAATCTCATAAGTGTTCAAGATTCTTTTTCTGGTAATTGGATCGTATTCCACATGAACATAGTGGGTTTCTTTAACCTGTGAGCCAGTTGTTGGACTTGAAGATGACATGTTCACTGTTGTAGACGAATTTGATCTTGATAAATCCAGAAGTCTTGTAGAACTCATTTTCGATTTACTGAACATTGCAAGATTGTCCCTTGAAGGACTTGTCACTATTGATGATGAACTTTTCCTGTTTGATAGCGTAGGACGATGGCTTTGTAAACTCTCGAAAAACTTTCCTAACGAAGTGGTTGAGCTATTTCTGGAGCCTGTTGGAGAAGCGTATGCATAAGGTGAAGTTCTTCCATGATCATGGTCGTGAGAGTTGCTTAATGAATTTGAGAAGTAATCTCCAACTTTATGGGCAACTTCCGATAGTCTTGCATGTGATGATCCTCTGCGGATTAGTGATTCTCTTTTTGAACCACCTTTTGGGGTTGCTCCACTACTTGTAGACGCCGAAACCGTTGAAGATGACGTATCGCTTCCAGGCGGTCCTATCTTAATAATAGGTTGTGACGACTCTAGGGTTGTGTGTTCCAAGATCTTTGTAAGGGGTGGAGACCCCACTGAGATGTCCACGTTATTCACCACCGGTTTGTCGGCCTTTGACTTGCTGTCAACCACTCTGAGATCGCTGTACGTTCCCTTCGTCTTTTCCTCATCTTTGTTAACCGACATGGTGGCATCAAACAAACGTTTTTCTCCACTTCCGCAGTACACGAGAAGGTCTATGTTTCTATGGTAATGCTGTTGTGTTGTTGTAGGGAGTAAAAAGGAAGCAAGAGGGTCTTTCAATTCTTTTCAGATGATCTATGCTTGTGAATAAACAAAAAGACTGGTCACTTGGTTTTTTTTTTTTTTGCCCACTATATCAACTCGCAGTCAAAATAAAAGAGCCGGTGTCAAAACAATTACAAGCCAATAACGAGCGGAACGAGTTATTGTGTGCCGCTTGCTAGTATAATGTGCATCTATTGCGACGGAGATCCAAGTCTGGCAGAAGTTCATTGCACCTGCTCGTCCTCTCGTTCTCTTACTTCGATAGTTCACTACTGCACCCTACTCCCCGTACCCCATTCCCCCTCACTTGCAAACAAGAGCCCCGGGACGCAAATCTGCGAGATGCGGGCCGCGCGCGTGGCCGCGCCAATTTTCTCAAGTGGCGAGAAAAAAAACTCAGAGCCAAAAAGCAAAAATAAATTTTAAAAAATACGTCAGCTACAGGATTTGAACCTGTGCGGGCAGAGCCCAAAAGATTTCGAGTCTTTCTCCTTAACCACTCGGACAAACTGACAGTACTGAAAGGAGTGTTGTCGGGCTGCAGCTACGAGGTGCATCGACATAGCCGAATTTGTTTGGAATGGATCTTCGTGTAACTGGACAGCGATGGTAATGGAGCGGCAAAAAATCAGCACATTGAAAATAAATCCATTGCTTTTGCTAAGCATTTATTGTTTCATGAATTTCATGCCTTAGTCAACCCACGTGAGCTGTATAATACCGTATCTACTCTGTGCACGTTTTCAGTGGTTGCAAACTAAAAGAGGAAATTTTCAAAAGGAAGATCCCCGAGACACATTTGAAAAAAAAAAAATGTATACTGATTACGTCTCCGAGATCTCATTCCGAGATTCCAATGTTATGGAGAATCGAATTACCACCACCAACATCAATGCATTTTCTGAACTCTCTGTAATAATTCCCCGCTTTTGACATTTATTACCGTCCCCAATGAGTCCGTAACTTAGCAACAGACCGAATCCACCTACCACCAGGTGCATTCCAGGCACCTATGCGGCGCGCACGTTTTCCCCATAGTTTTCCATTTTGGTCTAAGGCGCTAAGAAAATTACCTTCATTAGAGGTCTATTTTGATGCTCTTTCAAAGACGCAAAGCTGCGGTAATTGATGAATCAAGCGCTCACGACCAATCCGTCTAATTGTATTGGGCACGAGTATTAAAAAATTGATTTATTTAAACTCAGTAGTTTTCGTTCTTTTCCTCGTATCTTTTCCTTAAGTACTTACTGTCTTCAAGTAAGAACTTTCGGTAACTACAATGCTTACTATCAACACATTGCTTGCGGCCGCTGCGGGTATTTGGGCAAATGGTGCTTTGGCATCGCCTACAAACATGGAAAATTTGCTTGACGGTGCTTGGCCAAACTCTCTTTCTGGTCCAACAGATGACCAAATCATTGACGTTGGTGTCCAACAATTGTTTTCCATCGGCAACAGTACCGATTTTGACGACTGTTCCAAATGTAAGACAAGACTTTTGTTTGCCAAAACTCTTTCCTTGACCAGACCTGATTTAATTCCAGATATTTTTTCAAAATGGTGTATTGAATCTGGTTATTTTTCTAAAACTAAATGTCAGCTCCATTACAATAGAGATACCGTTAAGAGGGGAAATGCTGGTTCTAATTATGTTGATATGGTTTCTTTGATGGACCCAACTTCTTTGGACGGTGATTACTTCTGTTACTACATTGAAAATGAGCAGTGTTCTTATACCGAAGCACCTGAAATTGATGCTTCAGTTCTTTGGAATGGAACAAAGCCTGAAAAATACAACTATGCTCCAGAACCTGGTAATGAAACAATGACCGTGTTGCACGTTTCTGATTTCCATCTTGAATTGGATTATGTTGTTGGTGGTGAATCTAACTGTACATCTAATATGTGTTGTACTCCACATTCTCAAAATGATGAGACTGTCCCAGATGATTATGATTTCACCGACCTATACGATACCACCGATGGATTCTCATTCTGGAATTCTTCTTACGTTAATGGTGTTTTCGAAAAGGGTAATTGGATTGGTGCAAACGATTCAAGTTGGAACCCAGCAGCTACTTTCGGTTCGTACTTCTGTGATGCTCCAGAAGTGTTGATTAACAATTCTCTCGATTCTATCACAAGTTTCCAAAAACAAAAAAATATCACTTTTGATTTCGCAATTTTCACTGGTGATCTCGTTGACCACGACGAGGCTCAATACACTTCTTTTGAAGATACGTTGGAATCTGAAGTCACCATCTTCAGAGACGTCAAATACAAGTTACAAGACCTTCCAGTTTACGCCGTTCTTGGTAACCATGACACTTTCCCATACGGTCAATTGGCTCAAGAAAAGTATGGTTTCTCAAATAAGTTTGCCTGGAACAATCAATTGATGGCTGAACTTTGGAAGAACTACGATTGGATTGGATATGATGAAGAAAAAGAAGTCAATGAACATTACACTGGTTTTTCCGTCACTACCAGTAAAGGACTCAAGGTTATTTCTCTCAACTCTAACAGTTGGTTCACATCAAATTACTATGCTTACATCAATGTTACTCAAGATTGGGATTCTTTTGGACAATTCGAATTCCTTGTTAGTGAACTTCTCGAATCTGAAGCTAAGGGACAACGTGTGTGGCTCATTATGCACATTCCAGCTGGTACTGATATGCTTCCAACTTGTTCTCAAGCGTTTGGCCAAGTCATCGAAAGATTCTCTCCTTACACCATTGCAGGTATCTTCAACGGTCACACTCACAGAGATGAGTTCAAAATTCTTTATTCCAACTTCACTGGTAACAACACTGATGCTCAAACTAGTGAAAATGCAATTGCACACACTTGGATTGCACCATCTGTTACTACCTACCGTAAACTCAATCCATCATTCCGTTTCCTTGAAGTTGACACCACCACTTTCTCGATTATGAATGCTTTCACCTACTACACCAAACTCAATGAAACTTTCACCAACAATGGTTCCGAGCCAGTCTGGGAGCTTGAATATGATGCAAGAACCGATTATTCAATTGATTGGCCAGAAACTGCCCCACTTAACGCTACTTACTGGCATGAAGTTGCACAGAAGATGAAGACATCTAACGATACCGTTCAAACGTACGAAAACTACGCTACAAGATTCTCGCCATACCTTTATGACTGCAAAGAATCTGACGATTGTGAAGACTACTACTGTTATGTTTCCACTTTCACTGTTGATCAATACATCAACTGTTGTAACCTTTTCGGTATTGACAGTGGCTATTAGTGGGCAGTCTCCCGTTTCTAGTTCATTTTATTCTTCTTGTTCGTTGTTGTGTTAATCCTAGGAAGAACACGCTATTTTTAAATGGAAAATATACTTTTTTAAACGTTAAATTGAATACATTACTCGTTAAACCTATCCATAGTAATCCTTTAGGCAATCCAGAACCAAACCTTTTCCAAAAAGTTTCTTGGAACAGGTGCGACATATTCGTCGGCTTCCTTTTCAGTTTCTGCTAAACCAGTGAAACAATCGATTTCTTCCAATGGTGCGAAAATCATCCAGTTTTTGTTCCAAAGAGCATGACCAACGTACAAAACGAAAACAATAGGAAGGGTGATGTAAGCTGCAAAGAAGTCAGATGTGCTCCAATCGAAAAACACAGCGTAACCGTTAGTTATCGAAACCAAAGAGAAGAAGAAGATGCAAGCATAACATCCAACGACTTGGAGTCTTGGTCTATAAGTAACTCTATCATCTAGTCCATGGAATGCAATAGCCTTTCTGTATCTGAGATAAGTTGTCGACACGAAAATCCAGGAAATGAATCCAGAAACAGTAGAAATGTTCGAAAGCCAAGTGAAGACTGTAGTCGAGGAATTAGAAACATTCAAATAAGCCAAAAGGGCAATGGCAGCACAGACAGCCACACAGTTGTAAGGAACACCATAACTTGTACATTTCGAGAATACTCTTGGAACTTGGCCAGTCAAAGACATGGAATATAGAGTTCTTGATGAGGCGTACATGAATGAGTTACCAGCAGAGTAAGCCGAGGTCAAAATGGCAGCATTCACAATATGATTCAAAACTTTGATACCAGCGTTTTGGATACCGATGACAAATGGAGATGCAGCAGCACCTGAAGCTCCTTCATCAATAGCAGACATCAATCTATCGTCATTGTAACCAACAATAACACCAATGGTCAAAACACCTCCAATGTAGAAAGCCATCAATCTGTAAATGAATCTGTCTGTAGCCTTTGGTAGATTGATTCTTGGAGCCTGTGCCTCAGCAGCAGAACAAGTAATCAGCTCTGGTGACAAAATGAAAGCAAAAGCGGATTTAATGATTGCTGTCCAACAAGCCAAGAACTTACCAGTGTTTCCAGACACCAGATGTTCATTGAAAGCACCTGGATGTTTCCAATAGTGGAATCCGAGAATTCCATGACGGGCTGGACCAGCACCCCAGAAAATTGCAAAACCGACTATGATGAGACCAGTAATTGTGAGAATTTTAATTGAAGCGATCCAAAACTCGGTTTCACCGAAAAACTTGACAGCGCAAAAGTTAAGAGCAACAATTGTAACCCAAAAAATTGAAATCCAGATAGCAACATTCAAATCTGTCCAGTATTGAATAACGAAAGCAGCTGCAGAAATTTCAGCAGGGGTCAACAATGCTTGAGCGTAAACCAGATTCAAACCACAGGCGAAAGCGAGAGACTTGTTTCCGGTATATCTCTCACATAAGGCATACAAAGTTGATTTTCCAGGCGTTGGGATGAAGGTAACCATTTCACCCAATTGGTTCATGATGCACCAAACGAAAAATGATAAAACAAGATAACCAGTTAATAATGCCGCAGGGCCGCAAGTTGCTATAGGAACAATATGTTAGCATGCAATTTCAAAGAAAAATATTACGCGCGTACTGCACGACCGATGTCTCTTATGCCTCGAGGAAGTTAAAAAAATTATGAAAAGTGAGGGTCAGAATGGCAAAAAGAGTGATGGTAATAACTTACCCAATGCAGAACCACTTCCAACAAACAAACCTGTACCAATGGCACCGGCGAGAGCCAAGAATTGGACATGTCTTGCCTTCAATCCTCTTTGAGTGGTGAATTCTGGTGAGTTGTCGAGTGTACCCAACTCTGTAACATCAGTGCTGAGATCTGGCTGTTTGGAACTCTCAGCTTTAGAAGTCCCATGTATACTGTACGATGACGATTCCATGATTGTTGTTTCGCTGAGCGTGTATCGGTGAAGTACAATTTAAATCAAATCAATATCAAAAATCACAGAACATGGGACAAATATATATGCCGTGCACAATATTGGTCTACAGAAAAAAAAAAAAAAAGAAAAAACTCCACGTCCCAAGACGCCCATCTAATGCATAGTTAACAATAGATTTAACTTAAATAATCTTATCTGCACATTGAGATAAACGACCGGCGCAGTTAACTTGCCTGTTAAGAGCGTTTTAGATATCTATGGATAGGAAAATTACTCCCGGAATCTAACGATGTGAGGGTGTGGCTAGGGTGAATTTGATTTGAGCATCTGATCATTGAGTCACATCTACAACAGTAGTTTTTACTATCGATTTGAACTCAGTCGCTGAACCAATGGTTTGGTCATGTCTGACGTAGTTGCCCCTCATCTCGTAGATAGATTGATCTGCTTATCATAGCTCGGTTATTGTCACCTTACTAAACTGTTTGCCCCGCAAAAAGTCTTGGAACTGGTTGCAATAGCTTCGGTTATACTTCCTAAACGCCCTACCGTCTGACCGTTTTTACATCATTCGAGAAGAAAAAAAAATTAAGACACGGCATTTGTTTTCCGGCACTATGCTAGTGCCTCGAGGCAACAGAAATAACAATAACATCTGCAAGGAAAACAATACACATTTCCGAAAAATTTATTGGTCAAAACAATAGGAATTCTTGCCATTTTAGTTGTAGAAAATAATTCCTAACGTACCTGTGTGCACTGATGTTTTGAGCCGGAAAAACAAGCGAGCTCAAAAAATTGCACTGGAAAGTTTTTGCGAAAGACAAAAAAGACTATAAGGCCACTACGGTAACCTGTGGTAACCGCGCAAACCTCAATTACTTGGTTTGGAAAGTATATCCGACCTTACCTTATGTAAGGAAGTTCCCAGTTAATTATATCTCGGTTAAATGTATTCTATGTACAATATTTCATATCTGGTGTAGTACATCACTCCAAAAGATAAATCATCTTACCTGAGGCGTCAAATCCGATCTTTCTATCCTTTCTGTTATCTCTTAATGGCTTACCGTATCTGTAACCGACCTGGCCAACCTTGACATCAGTGAATTTGAAAGCGACCCTGTCACCCTCATACATAGGAGCAATGAAAGATTTCTTATCTTTAGCAGCGATTTGGTTTGTGAGACTATGAGAAGAATGTTCACCACCTTCGGATAGTTTTTGCAAAGTGACTGCAGCAGGTTCTAAAGCAAATTCTTCAGCAGCGTCCACTGGTCCAAATGGCTCGGATTCAGCAATAGTTAAGAATCTGGATTTCAATGTCTTCTCAGGAATAGGAATTTCCGTCAAATTCTCACCATGTTTGGCTTTGTCATAAAGTGGGAACATCTTGTACAAGACTTCGCTCATCTTCTTCATATCTTGGGTAATTTGTCCTTGACTTTCCATTCTTTGTTGAATGTCATACAATTTCAAAATGGCTTCGATTCTTTGAATCTTGAGTCCATATTTAAGAGCCACCTCCTGTGACGAAAGTTTTAAATTGATAACATCATTCACGATGCTCTCTTTCATTTCTTTGCTGATTTGTACATTGGTGTTGCAGTTTCTGTTCATTGGGAATGGTTGTAGTGGGTTTTTTTGTGCTCCACGAGCACCTTCTTCAGTCAACCCACCAGTCACGGATGCATTCTCAGAGTCCTCGCTTGAACTCTCGCTTATAGCTTCAACAGCTTCTTCACTTGAGCCAGTTAGAAGTGAATTTCCTCTTTCAGACATTGGATCGATGTAGTTAGTCGTGTGATCTTGGTTCGGATAAGTGTATTTGTTCAAAATGTATTGACCTTTAAAATTCTTTGGACCTAAGAACTCATCCATCAATCTTTTCAAAACAGTTTGTTTCCCCTGTCTCGCTGGTGGGATGTTACCAGCCTTGGAGTAGAATGGGTAGGCCATAGTTCTTCTGTAACGGACCTGATTGACCTGGCCGCAAGCCACCTTGACCGAATTTGTCGTGGCTCCAACGGCACTCCTTGAACCAAGCATGTTGTATAGTGGATGTAAATGAAGTAATCGAAGTAATGTAAAGTCACTATTACACCCTTATGCAACTTTTTTCACCTGTTATTGATGAACTTCGAGACAAAAAAAATGCTGAAAAAAAAAGGTTATGAGCGTTGAAGATTTACCGTGTGCGTGGTTCTGTCTATTGGTCTAATAAATAAAACATCTGTACACCGGATGCGTTTTTTTGGTAGCAGCTGTAAATTTGGTAGCAACAGAAAAAACTTGAACTTAACAAAGATGTCAGTCAGTAACTAAATCAAATATATTAGTGGGAAACTGGGTGGCTGAATGAAAGTTGGAAAATTTTGTAAGTTTGTTGGTTGGCTACTACTCCAAGTGGTTTTTTTGTGAGATGCTAGAAATTCTGTTTTTTAAATTAGAGATTTTGATAAACTAATTTTTTGTATTGTCGAAAACAACAACCAAGTAAATTATACAACGAAGATAGTGAAAAACCCAATAATAATAAATGCAATTTATATAATAAAAAAACGGTCATGAAGAATGAAAACTAAATATTGTACAGATGAGAGATTGTGATTGGAAGATGAATATCATTGCCCTTAACAAGAGACAAGGTCAACAACGTCCAAGTAAACTTCAGTACATTGGTCACCAATGTATTCATCGTACAAGTTGTAGAAGTCACCAGACAAACATTGGTAGAAAGTGGTGCTGTTACCAATGGCAAGCTTACCATCGTCAGTGATGGACCATCCAGCAGCGTAAATGGCACCAGCTTGTGGTGGTGGACCATCGAATTGGAATTGTCTGTTAGCAACAATGGAACCGATTCTACCAGAAGCATCAGTCAAGATAGAACTGTTCAAAGTCATGGCCAAAGCATCCTTGTTGTAACAAGCAACGGAGTCGACAGGGTTGGAAGCGTCATCGAGAGCAGCCTCTTCGGAGCTGGAGGCAGTGGAAGTAGAAGAGGTAGAAGAGGTACCGGTAGCAGTGGAAGTGCTGTTAGAGCCTTGAATTTGGCCATCACCAATTTGAGTCACAACGGCATCAGCAGAAGAAGTGGTAGTATCAGCTTGGATTTGACCATCACCGATTTGTGTAACAACTGCAGCAGCAGTAGAAGCGGTAGTGGTGGTGGTGTCAGCTTGGATTTGACCATCACCAATTTGAGTGACAACTGCAGCAGCAGTAGTAGTAGAAGAGGAAGAGGTGGTAGTGTCAGCTTGGATTTGACCGTCACCAATTTGAGTAACAACTGCAGCAGCAGTAGTGGTGGAAGAAGATGAAGAAGAGGTGGTGGTGGTGTCAGCTTGGATTTGACCGTCACCAATTTGAGTAACAACTGCAACAGCAGAAGAAGAGGTAGCAGTGGTAGCTTGGATTTGACCGTCACCAATTTGAGTAACGACATCTCTCTTGATCATCTTCTTAGCGTCGGCAGTAACTGGGTTAATAGAAATACCGAAAGTGTAAGAGTAGTCAGTGACGGTACCGGCCAAAGTTCCATCTGGAGTCAAGGTAGACCATGGCTCAGAAGGGACGTAAGCAGCAAGACCTTGAGCGGCCAAACCAAGGGAACCCAAAACAGTGAATTTGTGTTGCATTGTAATATATGTGTGTGTTTGGTTGGTTTTTTTTTGAAATTTGCTTGAGACTGAAGAGGCTCGAGACTAATTGATTGTTTGATGATGAGAAGCTAAAAACTAATTGGAAATCTTATCACCAAAGAAGTGAATTATCTCTCCTTTTATAATCCACATTTCGATCTACTTGGATCAATAGAATATCCGCAGTTTCCCCAACGTGACCGATTTACTCACAGATGGCTGGTTTTTTAGGATGGCGTAACTGAAGCTGTTCGTTATTACTTGCATAAACGAAAACTCGAAATTTCTTCTTTGGGAAAATTCAAAATAAATATTTTTGATCTAAAATTCAATTATTAGTCCCAAAAGGGTAATTAAGGATCTGGAATCTATTTTAGGCTTGCCAAAACAATTGAAAACAATAATTTCCTCGATCGACTTACAGGAAGTTGACGTATGCATGAGAACACTTTCCTCAAGCCATCTTTTCGAAAATACATTAGTGGTCTAGACGTTTGTTACTTAATTTAGCTCAGTAAGATTTGACGGTATATTATTGGAACTCTGTTTTTTTTTTCTTTGCAGCTAGGGTGTCTAAAACAATAGAAAGGCAGTAAAGGCATGGTTACTGATATTATCTTTTTGCCATACTTGTGATCCAGTGATAGCTGAAATTAGCTATACGATGAGGTACAAACACTCGATTACATATTCATTAGATAACTCAACTCTAAAAATAGAATGAAAGTGGTATAGTTTTTTTTTCCTTCACCTACGAGAGCTTAGCTAGCGTCTCTGGTGATCTTTCGTCATTTTCGCGTGCCGAGACTGATCCGCGGTTCAACATAGATTGAAATTCATTCGTGTATGGTGCTTTTGTAGTAGTATTCAACTGCTTAACAGTTTTGAAGTAGTGATTGTAAATATCACCACTGTAAGCACCAAGAGTTGAGTTGATGAAAAAATCTGATAATTTGAACGAATCCGTCAATCCAACTACTTGTGGTCTCAAATTCCTTAGTAGATCCTCATGTTTTTGTTTCAATGACTTGAAAGTTTCTCCATCGAGAACACCAAATTGTAAAAATTGGGACCCAAAAGTCTCAATGTTCGCTAAAGCAAAGACTTGTGCAAGCAAAACCAAATACTTGTCGATCGATCCATTGTCTGTCTCGAGTTTATTCATCCTTTTGATCCAGGCCGACAAGATATATTTTGCTGCATAAAGCTTAGACAGCGCGAGTTTCTCCGAAGAGATCAGATCCCAATTGTTACCATTTTTTTTCAAAGTAGAGATACAGTCTAGACTAATCCGGTAAAGCAAAGATTCAAAAGCAAACAAAAGTCGATCTAAATGAGTTAAATTCGACTCGTCCAAGATCGTGCCTGACTTAGTTGCTTTGGAAAGGAACCTGTAGCCAGATTGGTGAGCTTTTCCTGTTTTGGTGAACGAAATCACTTTTTGGATGGTGATCCTTCCGCTGTTTTGAGCAAGAATGTTATTGTCACCTTCCCAAGTACACTGAACAACATGATCAACATAACCTTTGGCAAAGCCACTGTAAGATGAGTAACCATGGCCGCCACATGACTGTCTACACTCGTCGATCAAGGTGGCACACATCCAAGTACAAGTAGATTTCAGAGATGCAGAATCCCCAAAAAGACTTTTCAAATCAGAAATAGCAACTCCCAATTGATCGAAGTCACCTGACTTGACTCCTTCATCAACTTTAGCTAGGGTCTGCTTGTAGAACTTTTGAATTTCATGAGAAGCAATACCCATTCCAAAAGTCCAACTCAAGAGTGGAATGAGCCTGCGCTGATGAAGTGGATAATTTATCAACTGATTCTCAGTCTTCTCACCTTTTGAGGCAAATTGCCGTCTACCAACAGCATATCTCAATGCTATGGTGATAAATCTTTCGCTTGTTCTGAAAGAGTCTGTCACCATTGTGACTCTACCTCCCAGAAGTGCCCCATAAGCTAATTGTGCCAGTGGAGGATCAACCACCTCCCCTTCTTCACTTATGGTGGTGAATTTAGACAACATATATTCACGTGGAATTTCCACATGATTAAATTGGATCCAGCCGTTATCAATACCGTCTCTGCCCATTTTGGCTCCAATATCACCAATTGAAATTCCTGGGTGTAATTCATGTCTGGAATCCCTTAATGGGACAACAAAAGTTTTGACCCCGTGGTCTTGACCATCCGAAATTAATCTTGCATAGCACACAGTATGGGTAGCAGAATTGGCGGCACCTCCAATCCACCACTTTGTTGCGCCGACATGAGGAGTATGAATTGTGATTGTATTTTTCCCCTTGTTGAACGTAGCAGTAGTTTCCAGTGCAGCAACATTGGAGCCATGAGCAAGCTCGGTCATGGCAAAACAGCCATATATTCCTTTCATGAACAAAGCACCACGTTCAAATGCCCAGTACTTGAATTGTTCATCAGTACCATTCCCTCTGACTGCTCCGAGAAAGAGTCCGAGATGGACACCAATCCGAGTGCCCAATTGTGGATCAACAATTGCAATCAGGTTCAATCTGTTTTGAAAAGTATCATAGTTAGGAGCATCAACTTCCATGTATTGAGCCATTCTCGCTATCTTTTCTGCGGTTTTAGCCCGATGTTCCTGTTTACCCATTTCATAGTAAGCTGGGTCTACCTTCAATATTGGATCCCTTTCGAGTTGTTGCATCAATTTGAGGGTTTCAAGCGCAGCCGGCCGCGATCCTTCAAGGAATTCGTGCATTTTGTTGATATCAAAATCAACTTTGAGCCTTTCCGACCAAATAAGGTCGGCTGGGTTTGGTTCACTTGCTTCTGGGAATGCTGTTGTAGTCATTATTTGTGGTTGTACAGAGTGTTAGATTACATGGGTTGTCTTTTGGGGGCCCTACTGAGCTATTTAAATAAGTTGTGATTTCACATGCTATAGCAGAAAAAAGAACCGTTGTTTACCCCCTCAGTGATCACCCGAAA
This sequence comes from Ogataea neopini, assembly GCA_030578575.1. Taxonomy (NCBI): domain Eukaryota; kingdom Fungi; phylum Ascomycota; class Pichiomycetes; order Pichiales; family Pichiaceae; genus Ogataea; species Ogataea neopini. The sequence goes on from JAJMSO010000001.1 coordinate 413,954, forward strand.
ATAATTTGCTAAACAGTTAGTGTGACATTATTTTTCACATGTTAAATGAACATAGTAGTACCCCACATTTTTCAATATGCATGTGCAACTAAAAAAAATTAAAAAAAATAGAAGATAGAAAAAAATTGAGTGTATATTAAAATATGCTTTTACTATCTATTATAAGTACTATTTCTTCTCCTTCGAGGCTTCAAGCTGTTCTAAAGCCTTAACGCGCAGTTTTGCACCAAATTGAATCAAGAGCATACACCCGAGAAATCCAAACCACAAGATTACAGCGCTGCAAGTAGATGTCCAACCAATTCCAATGTGTTCGATTTGAATCAAACATGTGGCTGACGCGATAGCACCTCCAAAAACATAGCGCGCAAAGTAATTTGATGCAATTGCATCACCTTTTAAACTCGGCAGACAGTCCACACAGTATGCGTTAAGAGATGCGAACGTAGCAGTTTGGCCAAATGCGCAGCAGAACATAGCAATTATCGGCACCGCTTTTCCACCTTTCCGTTTTTCAAGACACCATCCGTAAACCAACATGCTAACTGGCTGAACAAATCCAAGTGAAAAAACAGCCGATTTCAATCTATCTTCAGGAACTCGAGTTCCGCCTCTTTTTTTCATCCATTTTCTGACTGTGTGATCAGCATAACGGCCACCCAAGAATCCTCCAGAAATGTAACCTGCACCCGGTGCCAGATAGAACAACGCACCTAAGACAGGGGTCTCGAGATTGAAACGCGGGTTGATAACCTGTCTGATTGGAGTCAACAGACCATACATGTTGTAGACGAGTGAAACACTGATCATAGCAGCAAAAATCAAATTGAGATATCTGAAGGCTGTCACAACTCTGAATGGATTGTAAGGAACGAATACAAATTTTTTGCCTGTTTTGCGGCATAATTCTTTAGCAATTACCACCCTAGCGGTTTCTTCTAGGAAAAGAACCACAAGAACCGCATCAATGGCTCCTAGTCCCGTCACTGTCCAGAAAATAACACGCCAGTTGGTGTAAGTTATGATGATTCCTCCTATCACTGGACCGACTGCGGGTCCAACCTGTGTTCCGATCAAAACCCAACTAATTGCTCTACCACGTTCCTTTGGCGGTTTGATGTCTCCAACAATCGAGCCGCCAACACTGAAACAACAGGTACCCACCAGTGCATTGAGAGCACGGAAGACAAAAAACATAGCAAGATTTTGCGAGACTGCCGTGAGGATCATTGTGATCGTGTACCCAACAGCACATATCACCATCACCGGTTTACGGCCGTATATTGCTGAAAGCGGCGTAAGTAACATCGGCGAGATCGCCATGAAAATATTGTACACTGCATTCGACACTGTTATCACTCTTGGAACTGTATGAAATGCAGCTGCCACTTCGGGGATAGCTGGAGTGAATGCGAGGTTTGAAATTGGTGATAAGAAACATGTGAGCGTGACTATGGCAACAAATAGATTCTTTTTAGCTGGCGAAAACCTGTCATAAAATGGGTCATCATCTGCTAATGGTGGTAAGGTAACTATTCGTGAAACTTCTTTTGAAAGGCCTGGAACTTCTTCTGTCTGTTCAGAGTTAGCGACGTCGATGTCGTCATCACCCTCGCTTTCGTGAGCAATCACATGATACGATTCCAAGTCATGTGATCGTGCCGATTCACTAGAGCTACGGTCTTGATTCTGTTTTTGAAGCCCTGACATTGTTGTAACATCCTCATCCGTCGTTACCTGAAGATTGGAAATATTATTACTCATACTGGGACAAGGTTCGTTCTTATCACAAAAAAATTTTCCATATCCGTGCAATCTGCGATAAGTGGCGCGCAAAAGAGGGCCCGAAGAGTGCCAGTTTTGTCGGTGGCCTTTAAAATGCTACTCTTGAATAGCTTTTGATACCCTAAATCAAGTAGATAACTTGTTGATTGAGACGGCCAAGTATGTCGGTCGCTCAAAGAGACCAATTGAGGAGATTACGATAGCCACAATAATGGTGCAGGTTGCGCCGTTCCACGGGACTCGCGAAATGCGGGACCTGCCTGTTCAAGAAATGTAGACGCGTCTATCGACGCCTATGATTTCGGAAATTGTTTTCCCCTCATTCTTTCTTTCTCGCGAATCCTTCCAACCAAAAAAGATCAACTTAGCATTTTCCAACCCACGAAGTGGGAAGGCTGTTTCCTGCGCCACCCACCAATTCACCCCATTCTGACTGTCTTCTTATAATGGACGCAGTTGCACCTTATTTAGAGGCTAATATTGATTTCAAAGGCCAAGAACTAGCACAAAAGTATCTATACATACTGTTAACTGGAGGTGCTATTATTAGTGTCATTATAGGCTTTATTTTGCAAAACCTTATTGTCACCGTTGGTATTTTTGCCAGTTCGATTCTGCTTACCCTTGCTGTGGTAGTTCCACCTTATCCATTTTACAATAAAAACCCTGTCCCGTGGCTACAACCTCAATCCCAAAAAATTGACATCGATATACAATAAACGATGAGTGGTGACCAAGACTTATTTTTGGGTTTCGACCTTTCAACTCAACAACTTAAGGTTATTTCGTCTTTTGCAGATTTGAGACACCATAAAACTTTCCGTGTCGATTTTGATTCTGAATTGTCTCATTATGGAATCCGTAAAGGTGTCATTTCCAAAGAGGAGACTGGCGAAATTTATGCTCCTGTTGAAATGTGGGTCGAAGCTCTTGAACTTTGTTTCGATAAAATGAAACAGGAAAATTTCCCATTTAATTACGTTCGTGCTATGAGTGGATCCTGTCAACAACATGGCTCCGTTTACTGGTCTTCAAAGGCCCCTGATCTTTTTGAAACACTCGATTTCTCCAAATCATTAAAGGATCAGCTTTGTCCAGAAGCTTTCACATTCCAGACCTCTCCAAATTGGCAAGATCATTCAACCGGACCTGAACTTAAACTATTTGAAAGCTCTGTTGGTGGGGCGCATGAACTCAGTGTTATTACAGGTTCCAGGGCTCATTACAGGTTCACAGGACCACAAATCAGAAAACTAGCTACTCGGGGAGATCCTCAGACTTACCACAAAACTTATCGAATTTCACTTATTTCAAGTTTCCTTAGTTCACTTCTTTGCTCCAAGATCACCAATATTGAAGAGAGTGATGGATGTGGTATGAATTTGTACGATATTCGCAAAAGCCAGTATGATGATAATTTGCTTGCTGTTGCAGCCGGAGTCCATCCAAAGATTGATGGAGCTCCTGAAGATCAAACCCGTGCCGGTATTGATGAGTTGAAATCGAAATTAGGTCCATTGGAGCCAATTGGTCCCCAGGCAATCGGTGCTATCGGATCGTACTTTGTGGAAAAGTACGGATTCACTCAAGATTGTCAGGTTTATTCATTTACTGGAGACAACCTTGCTACCATTTTGGCTCTCCCGCTTTCAACAAACGATACGCTCATATCTATGGGAACTTCAACTACTGCTCTTTTAGTCACGAATCAATATGTTCCATCAGAGAACTACCATTTGTTCAAACATCCAACTTTGCCTGACCATTATATGGGTATGTTGTGCTATTGTAATGGTGCTCTTGCGAGAGAGAAAGTCAGAGACAAGTTGAATGAACAGAATTATGCACCAGCCAATTCTTGGGATGGGTTCAACTCTATTTTAGAGTCTTCGAAGCCATTAAATGGTGATCTTCAACTAGGAATCTACTTCCCCCTTGGTGAGATTATCCCAAATGCCAAGCCTTGTGAAAGACGATTCACATTCGACGTTTCTAAGAACAGTCTAGTTGAACTCGATAGTTGGTCAATTGAAAGCGATGTCAACAGCATCATTGAGTCACAGGCATTGTCTTGCAGATTACGGATGGGTCCACTTCTTGCTTCTACCACTAAAGAATCCTCTTTAAAACCTGAACATGACGTTGAAGTTTTGAAAAAACTGTCCAAGTATGGACGTATCTCTTCTGATGGTACTGAACAATCAGACGAGGCTTTGGTTTCGAGACCCAATAAAGTATTCTATGTTGGTGGTTCATCCAAGAATTCATATATTGTCGAGAAGTACTGTGAGATCTTGGGCCCACTCCAAGGAAACTACAAGATCGACTTGAGTGATGCGTGTGCTCTAGGGGGCTGTTACAAGTCACTTTGGTCTTACCAATGTGAAAACGGTGCAACTCATGATGATTATGGTAAATGGCTTTCCGATAATTTCAACTGGCAAGAGGATGTGGAGGAGTTGAAGTCTAAAAACCTATGGGATGAATATGTAGATGGTGTTGGACTCTTAAGTTTAGCTGAACAGCAATTAGAGTCATAAGAACGAGTTTGTACCGATATAGACAGATAAATTATGTCGCCCTATATAAAAGAGATGTGGAAAAATATACACGTTGAGCCAAAGACAACCCATACGACTGAATTTCCTGAAAAACAGAATAGTATGAAATCAATAAACTCCGGAGTACCAAGCAGGTTATTTTGTTTTTGAAACTTTGTTCAAGCCTCTGGTCCGAGAGTTGGTTTACTGTTGGATCTCTTAGACTTGTAATCCTTGATGGCGCTCTTGATAGCATCCTCAGCAAGCATAGAACAATGGAGCTTAACAGGAGGAAGCGACAATTCTTTGGCAATGAGAGTGTTCTTGATGTTAGCAGCCTCGTCCAAAGTCATTCCCTTGACGAGTTCAGTAGCATATGAAGAGGAAGCAATGGCAGAACCACAACCAAAAGTCTTGAATTTCACGTCTTCAATAACTCCGGTTTCGTCATTCACCTTGATTTGTAATCTCATGACATCACCACATGCTGGAGCACCCACAAGACCAGTTCCGACATTGCTCAAGTTCTTATCCATAGTTCCGACATTTCTTGGGTTTTGGTAGTGGTCGATAACCTTTGGGTGGTAAAATCTCTTGGATTGCAAAGCGATCGGTCTGAGCGCCACCGAAGCACGGACACCAGAAGCGGTACCGGAAGTAATACGAGCAGCTTGAGAAGCTTGTCTGATGACTTGTCTGGAGAACATTCTTTCTTGATTAGATGAAACAGCTAAGTAAATCAATATGACTCAGAAACAAAATCAATTAATTAATTAAGTATCCCCTCCTTTTGCTTATTAAAAAGCGATTTTTTTTCTATCTTTTTGAGGTCACCAAATCCCGAGGACGGGTAACCCAAAGGTCATTTCGGCAATTTTGCTTTTTCCAGGCTTCGATACATGATTATGTGCAGGTAGGCTTATAGAAAAGCAGTTTATACAATGCAATACTACTTCGTTTGTGATAGCCACAGTTGACTTGGAATGGTCGTATTGATTTTGACTACCTTTTGCTCAATTGGTGTTGGTTTTGTGCGACTGATCCCAACGTCGGAACCGGATTGAAATTTTAAAAGCCAGCAGTCGATCGACCCGTCGCATTTGCTGATATTCGGGCGGCCGTTAATTGGGGTCCAAATTTTCTATCTTTTTTTTTTTTTTTTTTTTTGGACTTTATCAACCGTCGTAAATCTCCGGGTATTGTTTGATTTTTTGCGCGCCGCCACAGCTATTGCCCCTCCTACACAGGCTACCCCTCATATTGGCGAGGCCGTTATGGGCAACGCGATGAGTAGCCTATGTGGGCCATAGAGGGGAACTATCATTCAATATATGTGGATAAACCGTGATATATAAATGTTTGATCATCCGCGATGTTCGCTGTGATTGCCCCACAGCGTTTCCCGGGGATTTGTTATCCCTCTGCGTGACGAGTGTTTAGGAAGATTTTTTCCGCGTAAAATCTGGGGGTCGGAACATTGAAAAAATAAGAGGAGTTTTTTCAACATAACTTTTTCTTCATCAAAGAGTTTCTCTTGCTACAATAAAGACGAATCATTCAGAAGTCAAGATGTCTACAGATCAAAGACCCCTTCCGTTCTTGTACCAATTTGCCGCCGGTGCCATTGCTGGTGTGTCAGAAATTCTCGTGATGTACCCACTTGATGTGGTTAAAACGAGAATTCAACTTCAAGTTGGTACCGGTGCCCAAGCTGAATACAGTGGAATCATCGACTGCATGACCAAAATCGTCAAGAACGAAGGTCCATCCAGACTTTACAGAGGTATTACTGCACCAATCTTGATGGAGGCTCCAAAGAGAGCTACCAAATTTGCAGCTAACGACGAGTGGGGTAAGGTTTACAAGCGTGCGTTCGGTGTTGAACAAATGACTCAACCACTTGCTATTCTCACTGGTGCTACTGCGGGTGCCACTGAATCATTTGTTGTTGTCCCATTTGAGCTTGTCAAGATCAGATTGCAAGACAAAACTTCTAAGTATGCTGGTATGGGTGATGTCGTCAAAAGTATTGTGAAGAAAGAAGGTGTTTTGGCTCTTTATAATGGTTTAGAAGCTACCTTGTGGAGACACATTACCTGGAATGCTGGTTACTTTGGTATTATTTTCCAAGTTAGAGCCTTGTTGCCAGAGGCAAAAACTTCATCTGAGAAGACCATGAACGACCTGGTGTCGGGTGCTATTGGTGGTACTGTTGGTACTCTTCTCAACACTCCATTTGATGTTGTCAAGTCCAGAATTCAAAACACTCCAAAGGTTGAAGGTGTGATTCCAAAGTACAACTGGACTTTCCCATCTCTTGGAATTGTGTTTAGGGAGGAAGGTTTTGCTGCTCTTTACAAGGGTTTCTTGCCAAAGGTTTTGAGACTTGGTCCTGGTGGAGGTATTTTGCTTGTTGTGTTCACCCAAACCATGGACTTCTTCAGAAGCATTCATTACAAAGATTAGTTTATGACTAAGTAGCTGTATTCAAATGATTTCCAAAATATGAGACAAACGACAGGCAAACCTGCCTCAATTGGTTGTAAATTCGACGCCTGCAACGAACCAAGTCAAGCATGGTTAGGAAGGATCAGAGTTCGCTCTCCCTTTAGTTTCGCTTGTAGTTTGAGATTTTGAAAAATTTCACTGACGGAAATCCGTATTTTTCACTCACAATGATTCCCATCCTTCGGATTTCCAGTGGCTACTTGTGTCTCACTAAGGGGGCAAATGCATTGTTTAGGCATGTGTCCCTTCAACGGGTCAACCCGCCCCATTTCCATAACAGTATTCGGCGTACGTGCTTATATAATAATAATTTACTCACCCCACCACACAGAAATTATCGCGATGCATCTCCCCCGAATTTTTTCCCATTATAAATAGAGGAGAAAACCTGGGGTCGGAAACAATTGTTTTTCAATGGGTGTTTTTCATAACTCCAATTAGCACAACCATACAAAATGTCTGATAATCCATCTGTTGTTCTCAAAAAAGTCGGGGACATCGTTTTCGAAGATAGACCTGTTCCAGAGATTCAAGATCCTCATTACGTTAAAATCGCTATCAAATTCACTGGTTTGTGTGGCTCTGACGTTCATTACTACCAACATGGTTGCTGTGGTTCATTTGTCGTGAAGGACCCAATGGTTTTGGGTCATGAATCTTCTGGTGTCATTGTCGAAGTTGGTTCCGCCGTCAAAACTCTGAAAGTCGGTGATAGAGTCGCATGTGAACCGGGTGTTCCATCCAGATATTCTTATGAGTACAAAAGCGGTAACTACAACTTGTGTCCAGAGATGGCATTTGCGGCTACTCCTCCCTACGACGGAACTCTGTGCAGATACTATTTGTTGCCAGAGGATTTCTGTGTCAAACTTCCCGAAAACGTCACTCTTGAGGAAGGTGCCCTTGTTGAGCCTTTATCAGTGGGCACCCATGCAACTAGACTCGCCCAAGTGACTGTTGGAGACAGACTTGTGGTCTTCGGTGCTGGACCAATTGGTTTGCTGGTTGCCGCAGTGGGAAAAGCTTTTGGAGCCACAAAAGTTTGTATTATTGACATTGTTGACGAAAAACTCAGTTTTGCAATCAAAAATGGATTTGCAACTCACACTTACAACTCAAAGGGTAAATCTTTTGAAGAAATTGAGGATTTCATCTCAAAACAATGGGATGGCCAAAAACCAAATGTTGCCATGGATGCTACAGGAAATCAATATTGTATTGCCAATGCTATCAAATTGCTTGAGAAGAAAGGAAGATACGTTCAGGTTGGTATGGGCGGTGATACCATCAACAATTTCCCAATTGCCGCAGTGGCTGAGCGTGAACTCAAGGTCACTGGTGTTTTCAGATACTGTGTTGATGATTATAAGCTTGCAGTGGAATTGATTGCTTCCGGTAAAGTGGCTGTCAAGTCTTTGATTACTCACCGTTTCAAGTTTGAAGAAGCTATCAAGGCTTACGAATTTTCTCAGGAAGGAAAGTCGATCAAAATCATGATTTCGGGACCAGAATAGATAGTTTTATTATATATACAGAAATACAGTAATGCTTACTCTTCACCCTTTTTTCTATTTTTCTCTTCTTCAGCATCCGCAATAATTTGGGCATGAGAAGAGTCGTGGGTAGCTTTGAAGAAAGTATAATGCAAAACGATGTCCTCAACGTTTCTCATGGACGGATCCTGAGAAAAATCAGGATCAATAAAGAAGAACAAAGGCATATCGACTTCTTCACCAGCATTCAATCTTTGTTCTTCGAAACAGAAACATTGAATCTTGTTGAAATATGGTGCAACATGATCTGGTGTCACAGAATACGTAGCCATTCCAGTGATATCTTTATCTGAAGTATTCTTAGCCTTATAGAAAGCTAAAGCTGTTTCACCTGGAACCAAAAACACTTCACGTTGTTGTGGAATGAACTTCCATGGGAGTGATCTGGAGGTCTCAGCAGTGAACGAAACTCTGATTTTTTTGTCTGTGTCAACTGGAACTAACTTATCTGGAGTGATTTTAGACTTGTCTGTCATTGGAGTACCACCCCAACCTGTTTTTTGACAGATTGCTCTGTACAACGGAACAGAAGCAAAAGCTAATGTGAGAAACACAAGTGCCAAAGAAAGCGAGTAATATGCTGCAGATTTTTGTCTCACGCGGTTCTTTTCCTCATAGTATTGATCTCTAAGCTCTCTATATTCACTAATGGACATTTTTGGTAGTTGTTTTCTCGTCGTCTTTGGAGTGTGAGTTGACTCTTGGAAACGCAATGAAGTCGATGCAAACGAACGGACGGTCATAGGATGCACTGCACCCCACACGTGGTTGCTCAAGAGCGCCCTTCTAACTGTCACATTCGGTATCCCTATGATTCCGCGTAAAAGTGACATGGTTGTGGTTGTAGTGGCGAATAGATCTGTTATAAAATGATAAGGTACTTTAGTATTAAATCATCTCGAAGGTTGAAAAAAAAAAAACTTAGAAAAATGGAAAAAGAAAAATTACTGTGAGGATGGATGGTAATTGAAACTGTCACTAAAGAAATGGAGGTGCTACTTTTGCTTTGTAAACGAATACATAGCAGAGTAATCTTTTACCTCGTATTGAACTTGTGTGTTGGTTGAGGTCAGAAAATACTATTCATTTTAGTGTAAGTTTACTAGGATCTTCCCTAAACTCTACTTTAGTAGATATTTAAAAAGTAGGATTTTATAATTTTGAGCGAAATGACAAATTTGTTCCAGAATGACTTGCTTTGAGCCTGGAACGCACATATATGTAAAGATCGTACACATATTACAGACAGGAATTATCTCTCACTTCTCAAACGCTTTAATTATTCACCTATCAGTCTCACTACATTCAACAATCCTTAGCTACCATTTATTGTGTAAAGCAAACCACTATCCATACCATATATGATCTCTCCGATATAGTGTAACGGCTATCATGGTCCGCTTTCACCGGGCAGACCCGGGTTCGACTCCCGGTATCGGAATTTTTTTTGCATCACGATTATAGATTGATTTTACGGCCTACGGATTGTCAAGTTGGAGATTGTACTAGTGGAGGTGTGAGATCCCGCTATGTTGTGTCCGGAGTTCTCATTAGAGCACATAGAGAGACCGTAGGTGTGCTGCAACCAATGTGAATCTTTTTTGTAGCCGACCGAAACGGACCGAAGCGGTACCGAAGTGTAATCGATGAGGCCTTTATGACTTTGTTACTTCAAGTCTGATACGACTGACTTGGTTTCTTATAGTACAGAAAGTCAGCATACACTAAATCAGTTTTACTACGCTTCATCACCCGAATACCGCTGTTCCACCATAAATCGATGGCTTGTAGAATATTGCTAAGCAATTCAAAGAAAGGTGAGCGAAAATGCTGCTCTAATATTTTTTTTCTTATCATAGTCAACGAATGAGGCTGAGGAGGTGTTAAGAAATTACTGTTATAAACTTATAGAAGAAAGCGTGAACAAACAAGTTTGCTCGTACTTATTCATATAAATCATCAGTGCAGCTAAAGATTCAACCAGGACACGTTTTTACACCGATCTGATTCAAGTTTTGCATGCGTTTATTTATTGAAACATACTAGATGAGGAGAGCGGTGAATCAGATACTTCCGTTGAAGGGGTCCAGGATAACGCTCGCCCCGAGGGCCCGGATGGCCATAGACGAGTTTTACATGTCTTTAGATGAGCCCCACAAAGTATACAGACCTGGTGAAGAAGTCTCTGGACAAGTTGTGTTAATATTGAAAAAAAATATAACAGAGATTGTGATAAATTTATCACTTTCTGGGTTAATCAAAGTGACTTCAGCATCTCCGCTAAGATCAGTCAAAAAAGAAGTTCTTTTTGATCACAAGATTGTTCTTTATGGTAACACGTCCAATAACGAAGGCGCGTTAACCAAAGGAGAACACAGATTCCCATTCATTGTTAAACTACCAAAGAGGAACATCTACACCAGTCTCTCATTTGAGAAAGGTGAAATCAAATATCAGCTAAAATGTTGTTTAATGGAGAAAGAGAACGAAGATTTAGCTGCCGCCAGTTGCGAAAAATTGCTAAACATCGTGAAACCAATAAATCTTACATTGCTTCCAGAACCGCATCCCAAAGTACTGAATTTCAAGACTGGGAGGAAAAAACTGCGCAAAACAATATCATCCACGTCTTCCATAACATCTACAGAAACCGTTGATGGAAGTCCAGGTTCCGACGAAAAAATAACAATCAAACTGTTCACATATTCAATGGGATATTTACGAGGAGAAACGATACCGATCAAACTCAACATCAAGCACTTTAAAAAGCTATCAAATGTCAACGGTATCATTGTCACACTTATACGAATCTGTCGATTAGAACTCGGGGAAGAGCATGAGGTTCAATCATACAGAAAAGACTTATCGCAAGTTATTGTTCCGCTGATCCTTGATCCCGAAACATTCACAAGCGACATATCCACTTCTTTGCGCGTACCTGTTGACTGTTTCCCAACGATCGTATCAAATCTCGTATCGTTTCAATATTACATTGAAGTGTTAATAAACATGTCAAATTCCAAAATTCAGCCGTCTCCCAAAAATGAAATTTTAGATGACGAAATTATACAGACAGAGCAACCTTCTGCACGTATTTACAACGTTGACAAGTTGAAAAAAACAAAGAATGTGTTAACGTTGACTTCTGAGATTGTCGTTGGTACAGAGAGGAAACCGATTTCCGCTTTAAAAAAGAGCCGAGCAGCGTTATCAAGCACGGCGACAATGTCTGTTACTTCACCTGCAGCGGAAGATACGCCTACTTCTATACAGAAAACTTCTCCAAACACGATAAGCACTTCCTCCCCGCGAACTCCAAACACTTCAACGGCAAACAGTTCACCTATACCATCAGCCGATTCTCCCACAGCACTTGCATTACTTCCGTCAATGCTTGGACAACAATATGCTCCTATACCAGATACGTTTGGTGGATTATCTGAGAAACAAATGATGCGGTTACATGAAGAAGCTTTGGTCCCTAGTGAACCACCAGTTGATCAAGATTATGATCACCCACCGCCGCTTCCAAATGGAGAACAATCGTGTTCTTCCATGCAGCAAGCAAGTGGACAAGAATTTGACAGTTTCCTGCGGGATGACGCAAACGAGTATATGACAGTTCCTGCATATGAGGAGAACGAAGCCACAAAACTGAACCCCACAACAGCCACGAGATACGATGATTAAAACGAGAACGCACCGAGTTATTACCTATATACAATAAATTCATGTATAGCAATTGTGTATATAAAAATCACTTCAAATTACCGAGATATACTGCCATCACTTCCTGTTTGTCGTGACAACCATCGTACTCTTAACGAATATGACGTTATGGTTTGCAATTCAAGTCACCGAGGGATGTGTCTCGCTAAATACAATAGTAATAATATGGGAAAAAGAAACAAATCACATCTGAGTTTCGCAACTTTGCTCTTTTAATCACGACTTTTCTTTAGTTGCTGAATCTTTCCTTTTGCTATTGGGGTTTTAATATACCATGTCAAAGCAATCATAGGCAAGATGAAACAGCAAGCAGTGTAGCTGTCTTTGGTTAATATAAATATGAATGGTTGTACCATCAGTACCACATCTGATCAGTAGAATATAATCGTAACTACACGATATGGCTGAATTAAAACAAACAATAAATAAAGCGAAAAACATCCCCAAGAGGGAACAGGCCGTTTATGACGAGCCAGGTGCTTACGCAGATCAGATACCACGCTCCGGTACTGCTACAGGAGGGACAGGTACTGCTAATATTCCAGGCTCGTACAACTTTAATGAGGCTAGTGAAGGTTATTCCAGAGGGGCAGGTGGAGCTGGTTACGATTCGTCCAACTACACCTCTTCAAACAGAAGACAGGGGGGATACGACACCTCACCAACCTTCGAGCCACATGAGGGTTATGAAGATGACGGCCTTCAGGGGGCATACGGTGCCAAAGGATCGCATGCCACACAAGGTGCTTCCGACATTCCAGTCGACGAAGACGATCGCACTGCTGGTTCCAAGAATGAGACATCATTAGCGGGTAAATTGATGTCTGCCATTGGAATTGGATATGGTGGCAGCGGTGATAAGAGGACTGAGACCAGCGAAGGATCTTACAGAGGTACTGAACATACTGGAGAGTCTGGAAGTGGTGGCTACTCGTCTCATCTTGGAGATGCCAGCAAGAACACCATGTCTAAGTCTGATGTCGAAAGAGAAGCTGGAACTTCTGCTTATTCTACCTCTGATGATGCAGGTAATCAATTTGATGTGATACCTGGCAGCCAGAACGTGAAGTACTCTTCTATGGTTGATCCTGTTGTCGATGAGAGCGATGTTAGACGCACTCAACAGAACGTCAAGGATATTAACCGCAACCAGTACTCGAAACAGGGTGGCTATGATAAGGAAGAAAGCACTTACGGTAAGGAGGGAACGAAGACTGGTGCTTATGGCAAGGGAGGTTCCCACGACAAGGCCGGTTACGATGGTTACGACGATTCCGATGAAACGGAGAACTATGGCGGAACCGCATACCAACAGGGTGGTCGCAGCGGTCAATACGGCGAGTCCAACCAGTATGGTGAATCCAGCCAGTATGGTGAATCTGGTCATACAGGTAAATCTGGATACGGTCAATCTGGATACGGTCAAACCGGTCACGGTCAAACCGGTCACGGCCAAACCGGGTACGGCCAAACCGGGTACGATAAATCTGGTCAGTACGAGAAATCTGGTCAGTCGGGTTATGTCGATGAAGACCAGTATGGCTACGGGGACTCCTCGAAGCACTCGCATGGCAAAGGGTACGTTGCTGGAGGTGCCGCTGCTGGGGCTGCTGGAGGAGCTGCCATTGCTGGAGGAGCTCATGGCGGATCTTCTAGAGGGGCAGCTGATCAAAGTCGTCTTCAATCAACCCAAGGCTCAGGTGGGAAAGCCCCTTACGGATCAGACGAGGCCAGATTAGCTCCGTACGGAGGTGCTGAAGGTGTTGCTTCTGGAATGGCTGCTGCTGCTGGAACAGGCGACTCTGCATACACCAACACCAAGAACCAGGGCCAAGGATACGGCACTGGTTCAGGAGCTCAAAATGTTGGTCAGACAGGTCAGGGAGTTACTGGTAACCAGGGCACTGGCTACCAGGGCACTGGACACCATGGAAGTGGTAAAAACGTTGCTGGTGGAGCAGCTGGAGGACTTGCAGCTGGCGGACTTGCCGGAGCAGCTGCTTCAGGCCACCAGGGAAAGCAATCGCAAGTAGGCTCACAGAACTACGCAGGATCCCAGACTCACACTAGCTCTCAGCCTTACGCATCGCAGTCTCGCAGTTCTGAACCTCAACGGTACAACCAAACCAAACCTTTAGATTCTACTGGTTCTGGTACCTCTAACGCCCAAGAGAATGTGGGTCCTACTGCTCCTGCTGAAATGAGAGATCAAGGTGTTTACGGCTCCAATGCTTATGGTAAGCACCAGGTCCCTGAATCCACTGCAGGATCGAACGATGCAGGCCAGTATGGCCAAACCAGAGAATATTCAGGTACACAGGGTCGTTCCACCGGTGGATCTGGTGTAGCTGAAGGTGCTGCTCTTGGTGCTGGAGCTGGAGGATTGGGTGGTGCCGCTGTTGGCCATCACCAAAAGTCATCGTCAGCCGGAACTGGAAAGTCTTCTGGTATCGGATCCGGAAAAACTCCAAAGAATACTTCTGGTTCAAAGTCTGCTGGTACTGGCTCTGGTGGCTACGGCAGCAAGAGTGAGCCAGTCTCACAGTACGGCACAGTTTACCGCGATGTTCATCATGAAGACCTTGGTAGCAAAGGTTCACGTCAGCAAGGCCATTCCACTATCGGAGAAAATATGCTGAAGAAGGGCAGCAAGAATCCATCTGCTAAGTCCTCCGGAGTGGGAGCAGGTACTGGTGCTGCTCTTGGAGGCACTGGTGGTGCTCTTGGAGGCGCTGCTCTTGGAGGTGCTGGGTCTAAGGGTAGAACCGGAGAATACACCGACGATGCTTCTACTAGTGAGCTCAGAGGTGTTCCTCTGGGAGACAGTGCTACTCAATCAGGTGGTGCCACGCAGACCCAGGATCCATACTCCAACACCTATGCTGGAGAATCTTACCCTCATAAAACTGTTGGTGGTTCTGACTACGGCCAACAGCAATCTCAGTTTGGAGGCCAACAGGTTCCAGGTGGTGCTAGTTCGGGCAATGCGGGTGGTAAAGGTCTCGATTATCAACAGATTTCTACCAAAGCTAACGATTTCTCAAGTCAAGGAGGTCAACAACTCGACAAGGCAGGATTGGGTCAGTATTCTGGATATACTGCTGGAGCCGGTGCCACTGTTGGAGCCGGTGCAGGCTATCTTGCTGGTAAGCAGGGAAAGAAGCAGACTACAGGCTCAGGATCTGACCAATATGGATCTGGCTACCAAGACCAGGGAGTTGGTTCTCATGGACACACTTCCCAAGGTTATCAGCAACAACATAACTATGATCAGGGTACTGGATCTGGTTCCCATGGCACACACAGTACTCATGGTGGTCAAGGTACTTACGGATCAGGTAGCCAGTACGGTAGACAACATCAAACTGGTACTGCTGGATCCGCTGATTATGTTGGAAATGAGCCTGCCGGTTTGAACCACCGAGCAGTTCCTACTTCTGAGCTCAACCATGAGAAAATCAGAGGCGGTGTTGGAGGTCCTGGATCTGGTGGAGCTGGCGGAGTGGGTGGTTCTGCTTACGATAAGGTCGGTTCCGGAGCACAACAACTTGGTCAGCAAGGATCTCAAGGACTTGACAAGGCTGGTGCTGGCGAGTATGCTGGCTATGCAGCTGGCGCGGGAACTGCAGCTGGTGCAGGTGCTGGTTATCTTGGCTCAAAGAGCGCTGGAAAGCAACAATCTAGCCAAACCGGATACGGTAGTCAACAGCATCAAACTGGATACGGTAGCCAACAGCAGCAAACCGGATACGGCAGCCAACAGCAACAAACTGGATATGGCAGGCAACAGCACTCTGAAGTGCCAGGTGAAGGTTACCAGAGTGGAAAATCTTCTAATCATCCAGGCACTTACGGCCAAACTGGAGGATACGATGCTAGAGGCACTGGAGCTGATCCAGAAGTCGCTGAGAGTGGATTTATTGAGACGCAAGACGTCCAGCCAGGCTATACTGGTTCTGGTGGTGCCCAGCAACGCCATCAACAGCAACCAGGTTATAGTTCAGGAGTTCATGATGACTACAGTAAACACGGGGGATCCTCAAAGTATACTGGTGGAGTTGGCGATGAACAAGTCCAGCAAGGAAGATCTGGACACCACGCTGGCGGCGTCGCTAGTGGAGGAGCTATTGGAGGAGCTGGAGGAGCTGCTGCAGGTTCTCAATACTCAGCAGGTGTTGGAGACACCACCAAAGGTGGACAAGGCTATACTGCCGGAGTTGGGGAGAGAAACCCTCTTTTGAGTGAAGACCAGAATAACACCGCTAAACAAGCTGCTAATAGTGCGCTGAATGAGCAAAGGGCCGGCACTCTTGGTGGAGCCGGTGGAGCCAGTGGAGCCAGTGGATCCGGAGGAGCTGGTGGGGTTGGCGGCACTGATGACAGCACTACCCGTGTGCTGAATAGAGAAGAGCTAAACCAACAAGCTGGTAAGGAAAAGCTTTCTACGAAAATCAAGAAGATTTTCAACTGACGTGCGATTGAGAGGAATGTCTCATGATGTTTATTGATTTTATTTTTGTTCTACTATGAATTATGATAACTATTTACTAAGTATATGATTATGTTGAATGAATGGACTGAGTTTTTGAAATTTTAATTTAGTATTACATATACGTAATATTGATATTTGCTTGCGCAATGCTTTTAGTTGCTCTACATGACGTCACGATATTGGAGAAATTGCCTTATCCCCATTTTTATATAAAATGTAGGCAAAAGAAGGGCATCTAATGCTTGTCAATTTAATTAATTGATCACAGTTTTAAATCACTGCAATTTGATTTACATCGCTTATCATGTCAAAACAACACTACACAGCAGGTATCACAGACTCACACGGTCACAAAGAAAACCAACAAGGGGAGAAGTACACTGCTGGAATTGGATCAGATGATGTGATTGACAGCTCGGAACACTATACGGCAGGTGTTGGACCTTCGGAGCATCACAATCCAGATAAGGGATACACGGCAGGGATCGGTGGAGGTGTTCCCGAGACTGAGCCTTCACATTCATCGAAAAGAGAGCCATAAACTGACAGAGATAAGGAGTTCAATCGTTAAACCAGTCGTCGGTATACCTGATACTGAGAGGGGCACACCCTAACTAATTATGATTATCAAAAACTCTTGCTACCTACCTACCTACCTACCATTAAAATTCTTGTTTGATACATTATCCCGTGTAAAGATGTAGTCACGAAACTTTTTTTGTGGGCCTTCTGGCCGTAATTTTTGGCTTTGTAAATTATTATAATGTGTTGGCGTTGCCAAATTGGATTAATTGTTTCTACTGTCCTGATTCTTTTTCCTGCAAATCTGACAGAGATTCGTTAGAAGTTGAAAAATTACAAGCAATGTCTTTCAAGTTCCCAAATCTTTCATCCTTGCAGCAATCTCTGCAACAAACGACTCAACAGCTCACATCTTCATTGCAAGATAACTTGAGTCACTTGGAGAAAGAAGTTTCAAGTTTGAATTCCAACATATCACCAATCTTGAAGAGGACTACTAGATCCATTCAAGAGAAGTTTGGCTCCATTGATGACATTTCTGAGTTGCCACAAGAGTACAAAGACTTGGAAAAACGCGTCGACAATCTTAAGGCATTCTACAAGAAGATCTTGGTGATTACACAGCAATATGAAATCGAAAGTTATGATTACCCACCAAACTTGAGAGAATCTTTGCAAGACTACACCAAAATCCTGAACGAGAAGTTCACTGGACTTTCCCAAGCTACCACCACTTCAGAGGCCGAGGCTATTTTGCTGTCCTCTTCTAAAGAGCACACCCCAAAGACTTTCGCTCATTCTCTTTCTAAAGCTTGTTCTTCTGCTTATGAAAACCTTTCTGCTGCTGAAGATGAGGGATCTTCTGGATCTCTTCCTAAAGCTTTGTTGAAAGTGAGTGAATACCAATACAAGATCGGTGATGAACGTTTGGAGCAAGACAAACTTGTGATCAGTGAATTCAACAACAAGATCAAGAACATTCTCAATGGAGACTTCCAAAACACATACAAGCTTAGAGCTCAAGTTGAAACTTCTAGACTCAATTTCGATACCGTCAGGGCAGAAGTCAAGTCTTTCCAAAAGGGTGACGAGTCTGTTGAAATCCCAACTGAATTGTCAAAGAAATTGGAGTTCGCTGAAGATGAACTTGTGAGCGCCACTGAATCTGCTGTCGAATCTATGAAAACTTTGATCAAGCCAGTCGAAGGTGTCAATTTGTTGAAGGTTTTAACCAAGATCCAACTCAACTACCACAAGAACGTTGTGACAGAGTTGTCATCGTTGGTTGACGAGCTTGAATCTCTTCCTCTTGAAGAGGACTAAGTAGTATTATTGAGTTAGTTTAGTGTTTTTTTTTACTTTGTCTTTTTTTAGTGTTATCTATGAATCGACGTTTTTGATACATTAATTAGTGTTAAGATCATTATTGTTTAATGGAAACTTCCACAAAGTGCGCTGTTTTTATTGATTCCAACAACAATCGAGAGTCGGTTGAACAAAACTTCACCGAATGCAAATCCGAGACAAATAGCGAAGAAATAAAGCAACACAAAGCTCATTGCTGCAAGCATCAACGCATAGCCCACCATCGAAACAAGGAATGCAAGAACCAGTCTAATACAATCTCTTTTGAGCTCTTCAAGCCCTGGGAAAAATGTCTTCTTGAGTATGACACCAAGTGAGTTAATTGATTTCGATGGGAGTCCTTTTTCAACAGAATCTTCTGGCCCACACTCACAGTTATCAACTTCTTGAATAACCACAGAGTTGGTCCAGTTATGAAAAACAACTTGTTCCAAATATGCACTGACGAAGAAGATCGCTCTAAGAAACATGGCTCCGAAGAACAACACACAGAATATGCCAAATGCTGCACCACCACTTGATGCTTGCAGCGTCTTGAATAAAACAGGTGTCGAAGAATAACTTGTTGTGAAATATTGGTTCATGCTCATATCCATGTCGTCCATACTGCTACTGCTCGTACTTGAAGTGGTTGACATTGCCATTGACATGGTTGATGTAGCGGTTGAGCTGCTAGTCATTGACATACTGCTACTGCTTGAACTGTCGCCCATGTCCATATCCATCCTAGCCACTAATGTTGCAAATGCTGTCATTTTGTATCTTTTTTTTTGAATGTTATTTTTTTCCCCTTGTTGATTGTTGATGATCAGAGTAGCATGAGTAGTTATTGGAAAACAAGGGGTCCTATCTTTTGTATTTATACAGAACTTATGTTCTGACAGAATCTTCTAAATGTGCTCAAAACGAGCACATTATTTTCGCGCCCAAAGACCAAATTTGTCAAGACCACCCACTGCACTCGCCTGTATCTCCGTAATTCGCTCGTTGTAGATGCAGAGGAGAAAAAAAACGTTGAAAATTTGCTCATTGGGCAGTGCAAAAAAAAAAAAGCTCAGGGCCACCCAAAGTCCCTAAGCTGATGATATAATGAAAATGACGTCTTTTAATGCTGATTTGGTGGCCGATTCACCCGATTGCGCTCGAGTCGCACATGAAGCCACTCAATAGCATCTTTGACGCCATCTCCAGTTATCGCACTCACTGGTAACACACGGGAATCACGTGCATTCAAGTTCTCCGCAATAGGATTGAAAATCTCTTTCACATCTTCCAACTCTAGTTTTGTAGCATCTTCAACATCTTGCTTGTTGGCGAGCATTAAAACAGGAAGTCCTTCGATCAATTCGTTGCTCATGACTCCTGTCAACACTTTCGAACACTCCACTAACCGCTCCTTGTCACACGAATCGATGATGAAAATTATTGCATGTGCATTTTCGTAGTATTCAGACCAAAGCTCACGCAAACTATCTTGTCCTCCAACATCCCAGAATTTTAGTAAAGTTTTTCCCACAGTGATAGTGCCCACATTTTGTCCCACAGTCGGCAAGATTCTACCTGGTTGTAACTTCTTGTAGTTTGGAATGTACAATGATTTGAGTTGTTCCAGAAACGTAGTTTTACCTGCGTTATCGAGTCCCAAGATTAACACCGAATACTCTTTACAATTGTCGTGTTAGTATCTAAGACTTGTCCTTAACTTATTTCGCCTTTGATTGCTTTCCCACATACCATCTTTACGGTTGTACGATTCGTACAAGCTCTTTGCTAAATGAAACATTTTATCACTAAGCGTCACTGGTTTTTCAAAGAGACCACAACTACTAAAGGTTTTCAGTGCCCATATTTTTTTGTCTTGTCTTATAGACATACATGTCATCTCGATTTGGTTATCTTGTTTGGAGAGCCATAAAAAAAAAAAAACAGTAGACCGCGTCGATCGACTTAAAAATGAAAGGGCTACTTAACCCGAGTCGTAGATGAGGAAGAGTGAAAAAAAAACCTTCTAAAATGATTCCAACGGAGCATCAACCTTATTTGAATCCCAACCAACATCACAAAAGTCGCCCATCATGAGACCATCTATTATAAGTCTGGCCAGATCATCATGGAAAGGTACGTCATTTAACCGAAATTACGAACCTGACAACCGTTTACTAACAAACATGTAGGTCCTCACGTTGTTCCTCTCCCAATAGCTGAAGCTAAGAAGACCGGTGCCCCAATCAGAACTAATGCGAGATCATGCACTATTCTCCCACAGTTTGTGGGACTCAAATTTCAAATTCACAACGGAAAAGATTACGTCCACTTGGAAATCACAGAAAACATGGTTGGTTCCAAACTCGGAGAGTTTGCTCACACCAGAAAAAGATTCAAGTACACTCAAACTAAGAATAAATGAGGAAATCGTTACATCCTCACTCGAGTGCATGCAGTATAATAAGTACATTTGGCGAACTTGTATATAATAGATGTTTATAATGGACTTCGGATATTTTAACGTTCCCTTCGTGGGACATTCATAATCTTCTCCTCTCTGAGCTTACCGGTTCGGTCAACGAGCGGCCACTTACCCCATCCACCTAATTTCACTACCAAACAAGTGGCATTATCGTCGCCTCCAATACATTCGACAAACTGTACAACTTCTTTGGCAGCTTCTCCGGGAGTTCCACGCAGAGCTCCCTTATTGTTGGTTGTACTAGTGACGAGATCGACAATTTCTTGGTCACCAAGGAAATTTGTCACTCCGTCACTAACAAGAACGAGGAAGCATTCGTTACCTCCAAAATCCCTAACGTTACAACTTTCCAAATATTCTTGATTTTCACTCTTATACTTCTTCAATTTATCAGAATCCCCAATCAACAGCTCAAAGATCTCTGGTTCTGCAGTGACTCCAATGTTCTTTGCTGTAAGGTCTCCAAATGATCTTGTATTGGCAAAATTCAAAAATCGTTCTTCACCAAAAGAATCTGTCATCATAAGCCCCGTACTGTACCTTGTGAGTCTTCTCGACTCTACTGGATTAGACGGATGATGATCCATAGTTAATGAATGTGCAATTCCTTCTTTGTCACACAAAATGGCTCTTGTATCCCCTAAGTGTGCAATCACCATTCTGCTCAAAACATTTTCTTCGTAGAAATAACCATTGGGATTTTGAGGATCCTTATCAATTGTGTAAACAAATGCAGAAGTGCAGGTAGAACCTGAGTTAATCAAACAATCCTTGTCTCTGTCCAAAGCATCGTTGTGATGATCTTCAAACTCCAAGAATTGATAGTCCGTGTAAAGAAATCCAAGAAAAACTTGCAACTTGAAGAAATCCTCGCCTTTCACTAGTTTCTTGAACTCCTCATAATCCCATAAGTCGTGTTCTTCCAAATCTGATTTCAATGCTAATGGTTCACCTGTGTCCTGGTCTTTCAAATAATTATCCAATCGCATAGCATTGATGAAATGATAATTTGGTCTTCTTACCCAACGTCTCCAATAACCTCCTATTCTGCCTTTGTAGAATTGAAATAATCTTTTGATTGACTTTTCGGTGATCACAAACTTCTCCACGTTCTCCAAAAGATGATTTTTAGTGTAAGTGCTGCACTCTTCTCCTCCATGACCATCAAAGATGCTGAAATTGAATACTTTTGTGTTATTTGACTTTGTGTTGTAACTTGGCTCTCCAGGATCGTCTACTCGATTTTCCAGTTCAGTATTAGACCCTGTTGAGTTTACCGTTTTTTGCTGAAAATCAACATCCAATATGCCCACTTGATACTTGTCCTCATTGTACATTCGGTTTACTCTCGATGTGAAATAGCCAAAATTTGCCGGCACTTTAAGCATATTAACATTGAACTTGAGATTCCCCTTTTGTGCGCTACCGGTAGCCACAATTGCCAGATGCTGGGACAGGTTTCTGTGTGCTGTACAAGATACCAAGAGTCTTGCAAGACTCTCAACAGCCGATACTCTCCGACTGTAATGAATCATTGTTGTTCACCAAAACTCATGCAAATTGTTCAACTTTCGTCAATCTTCAATCTATATATTTTTGTTGACCCGGAGGTAAAACAACTGACTCGATTTCAGTTCTTTTTTTTCCCCTCCTTATCGGATATGCAATTGCCGAGTAATCAGTTAGCACAAACAAACTATCGCGTCCTGCCGTGCTGAGTCGGATATTGTTCTGAATCAACAGCCTTCTATATCCCTAAATTGTGTTGTCGTAAAACAGTTCAGGGTCCAACTCCCACGATCAACCGTACCTGAATTACGTACTTCAAGTACCTCATATGAGTGTTAAATAAAAAAAATCTCAGCAAGTTTGCAAAAAAAAAACCTTTTCAAGGCTGTGCTGAGCCGTTCTGTCAAGTTAATGTCATTTATATATATAAGAAAAGAAATGAACGGCGTTAGTATACAGTAAACATCATAAAATATCCCTAGTTCCAAACTCTTCTTCATCATCATCCTCAATTAACATGATATCATCGTCGCGCAACAACCGATTGTCGTTATCAAACGAAGGATTGGTGTTCAATGAAATTCCTGTTTCAGAACTCGTACGACGACTCAAACTATCACCACTACTCAAGCTCAAATTGTACGAACGTAAACCATTGTAGGTATTTTGACGTTGATCTTGGCCCCGTCTCGAGAAAATGGAAAAAATCCTGCCGGTAAAGTTCTGCATACCAGCAATCAATGAACTTCCAGTCGCGGCAGTTCTCTCTGGTACAATCATTTCACTGGACCTAGCTCCACTCGAGGAGAGTGTAAACGGACGAATTGGAGCAGTGTTCCCGCCGGAAAACCGGTCTTCGGTGTTAAGTTGGCGTTGAATTATGAGTTTGGCCTCATGTATGCGAGCATTTTCGCGATTGAGTCTGTTATCGAATGCTGCTCCCCCCTCCAAATCATCATCAACATTATTGGAATCACTGTCAAAATCCAGTTCCGTTAAAATGTAGTCGAACAAAAACACATTAGAGAGCCAATTTCTTATTCTTTCCCAAATTCTGAAAAACGATAACAAGATCGGGATCATGATCAATCTTGGAAGAATGTCGTTCAAGAAGTTACCCAATGATATAAGTTGGATAGAGTCACCAAAGAACAACTGGAAAGAAGAGTTTTTGGTAAAATTTGAGTCCAACAACATTAAAAAGTTATAGGACAAAGGAATAGTGAGTCGACAGGCATAACTGATGAAAAAAATGGCAGAAACTGGATCCGATGATTGGTTGGATTCAATATGGTATATGTTGAAAATCTTCACCTGTGAAAGCGATAACATGGCACAAACAAGCATGTAAGTCAAAACCAGGAAAGAAATAGCAAATATCTGTAAATAAATCTGAGTGAAACTAGCTGTGAGTCCTCTGATAATCAGTTTAACCAAACAAATTTGGATTCCATGGAAAGTTTCACTTTCAATAACAACAATGGAGAGCAATACAAGGAACATTGCAAAAGTTCTGCCCAATGCTGGTTGGACGTACTGCGAAATGATGAAGTTGAAACGTGGATTTTTTATCAAGGGACGTGCAAGTCTTGGATTCAATTCTCCGAGTAGACTTGCATTGACTCTGTCTTCCAAAAGAATCACTTGATCAACCGCGAGTTTGAAAGCAACTTCATTATGGTTATATCTCCATTTTAACTCTTTCAATTTTTTAGACACTTTGTTCAAAGTTTGTGTGTTTAAATCTTGAGTAGTGAACGTCTCCACTCCATGATGTGTCAAATTTTGGAATTCTTCAGGAATAGATTGCTGTAATTTCAAAATCCAGTCTCTGTATTCTATAACATTGTCAAGTTGTGCAAGGGTTTTAACTCTACCACACAACTCTTTCAGTTCGAATCTGGTATCATCCAGCTTCTCTTTCAACTCAGGCACTTTCAGATACATTTTGTGCAACCTGAATTCATAGTTACCAGATGTCTCCCATTGGTTTCTAGGAATAGAAATTAATCCGTGAGCCATGAGCCAAAGAGCCAAAACGAGTGAGTAGATATGACTGATGGTAATGATCAAACTTTTGAGAAACTTAAAATTAAGCCACCCAGGGTGTTGAATCAAAATATAAATGAGTGCCACAATACCACAAGCAATCATGATCATTTGAAACTTGATAAGCCTTATCATAGCATATTTGAACCTATCTGTTCTATTGTAATACCCGGAGGCAAACCAGTACTGTAAAAATGGCAGAACAATCCATGTGAGGAGAAACGTTGTCCAATAGTTGAAACGCCACAAGAAGAGGACAGTAGGCTGACTCAAATAAAAAATAGAGTTCCTGAATTCTGATGAGGTATCATTAGATGTCGAGATCAAATCGATTGGCAGAAGGAAAATAATCGAAAACGGAAGGAAAAGTGACAGAATCAGAGTAACACTGAAGTAAATGGGTTGGCTACGCAATCGAATAAACTTATTGATTGCAGCCGCTGAGAAGAACAACGTTGACAGCAAAAAGAACGTGATTGGGACCCACTTGAATAAAGACGTGTCAGTATATTCGGAAATGAATTGGCAGCACAAAAGAACAAACAAAACATACCATAACTCAATTATAACATTTAGAGCGACTATAATTTGGGTTGTAAAG
Organism: Ogataea neopini; assembly: GCA_030578575.1. Taxonomy (NCBI): domain Eukaryota; kingdom Fungi; phylum Ascomycota; class Pichiomycetes; order Pichiales; family Pichiaceae; genus Ogataea; species Ogataea neopini. Next base: position 439,074 of record JAJMSO010000001.1, read on the forward strand.
GAATTGTTCAGCTGACAATTTGTAAAGTTCAGGCGATGGTAACTTAGATTATCCTGGATACGTATCTGAAGAATACAGAGCCTTAGCCACAAGGCGTAAAGATTTTTTTTTCAAGCTCTCACTCTACTGGTGTGGCTGGAATATTAGTGTGGCGCAGCGAGCAAGGACTGTTCGAATTCCTATAGATCAATAAATTAGAAGCTACTTACAACTACTGGCCGTCCATAAAGTATGGATCTGGTTATAATTAAATAGACCATGTGTGTGCGCAGGCTGAAAGAGATAAACAAAAAAAAACACAAACAAACACAACTAATTAGAACCATACTAGAAACAAATGAATGAAGCACTGGTATTTAGTGACAAGTATGTGAATAACAAAAAAAGGTGGAAAGAATAAGAAAGCAGTTGCGATAACCCAAACAACTTAGACGACAACAGGAAAGTTAACAATTAAGTATTTCCCCTGCAGAAAACAAAGCGAAAATTATGCCATGGTTGAAACATTCATAAACCGGATCAAACAACAAAAAAACACACGGAAAGACGCGCAAACAAACTCATTGAGTTGTTTGGGTCTCACCATTCACAAGAAACTTGTATCTTTTCTTAGTCACACCCACAACATCGCTGACCGCGTCGTGATCAACAAACCAGGCAATTCTTCCAGCAGCTTTTTCATTAATGATAGATGCAGGAAGCCCTTTGTCAGGTCTTTCCATGATCGTGCTAATAACTGGAGCTTTTGTAGCACCTTCCACCACGAAAGAAACACGATGTGAATGACAAATGACAGGAACTGTGAGGGTAATTCTTGTTGGAGGTCCGGAAGGAGCATCTTCGACGGGAGCACACCAAGCATAAGCTTCTCTAAGGGTCTCATGGTTTGGGAATAGCGACGCAACATGTCCATCAGGAGCACATCCGAGTAATATAAGGTCAAACATTGGCAACTTGACTGAGTCTTTATAGGCAAAACCTTTTATAAGGGTCTTTTCATAACTGTCAGCACACTCTTGAGGATCACTAAGCAATGATTCATCGATCGGATACACTTTGGGATATCCTTGTTCGGAAGGAATTTTATCAAACAGTTGTCTCTTTATCTTACCATAATTTGAATCTGGTGAATCGAAAGGAACCAGTCTTTCGTCAGCAAAGTAGACGTCCCATTTCGACCATTCAATGTCATTTCTTTTCAGCAAACCTTCATGTAAAACACTGATCAAAGAACCTCCACTCAGTCCTATTCTGAATCTTCTATTCTCCTCTTTCTTTTTCTTACGTTGTTCTTTTGAGGATGGAGCACCGCCATTGACAGACAATGAGGATGCTGACCTTTCTGCTGGTGGTCTTTGTTGACTTGCTAAGTTTGTTGAGCTGTCCGATGAGGCTTTCTTTCTATTGTAGTCTCCATACAACGCGTAGTTTTGTGCCGCCACAATATGGTCAGCAACGGCTTCTGCCACGCCGCTAAATTCGGGAAACGAGTAGATCAAAGGAACCGCCGTTGTCATTGTCTATTTGTAATGTTTCAAGCACACTTTGACTCCTCTGTCTCTTGTCTCAATTCTTCAATTCGATCGCAAGAAACAAATATTTGTCTTTGCTAATGTTCTTTTCAAACACCTGGTTGTTTTTTCCACCAATTTGGTGTGTCACACTGTTAAACTTGCTGTAAACTTCCAAAACAACTTCCAACGGAAATGTCGTGTGTCTGTTTGTAATTTACTTTTACTTTAACTAAATGTAACTATGGTAGCTTTCACTTGATGCACAACAGCCTACCGCAAGTTTTGTTAATTTTTCTGTCAGGTTCCAAAATCAACTCTATCAGGCTATAACAACAAAAAAAATTATTTTATCGAGACAATTCTTGGCTCAATTTATATTTTTTTCCTCAAACAATCCAATTCATTTAAATGACTGTCACTGCAGAACATCTTTTGGAACTAGTTTCCTCAGCATTGACTGATTATCTCAATTCTCTACGTCATGAAGTTTCAAAAACTGAAATCGTGAACTCAATTGCTCAATTGTCCACCTCCACAGACTTGAAGGCGTCGATTATCCCTTCCCCCGAAGAAAATGTATTCCAAATCCAAATCACAATGAATGACAATGGTAGACCCACCACTCTCTCCACATTTGTTGAATTTGATGATGTTTCCTCACTTAGATTCCCACTTGAGTACGACAGCTTTGCAGATGTTTCAGTTGCCCCAATTTATGCCGCTATAACTCGTAAACTGTCTCCTTTCTTCGGCAGTAATCAAGAACAAACGACTAAAAATAAACAAGGACAGGAGCTAAATGACAGTTTGCCAGTATCAGTAGATTATAAGGCACCGACACAAAACAGAGAACCAAGCTCAACTGACCCAGAAGTCCCAAAGTTCTCACCGCCCTCCACAACCCCCGCCAAACCAGCACCAGATAACCTCGCACCTCCAAAATTTGACGACGAACTTCAATTACAATCGTCCTCAAGAACTGATGTCTCCATACAACCTGAATCGTCACTGGGAGTCAATGATCTGTATCCCGGAGGCGTCAAAGATCCTCTGCTTAAATCTTCGTTGGATCCATTGAGGCCTAATCCGGCTGCAGGTGGTGGAATGTATCCAACAGCTTCTGATCCATTGTTTAATAGGTTTTCTCAAGGTCAAAATGGCCATCCTGGGATCCGCCATGACAACCCGGTGTTAGGACCAGACGATGACATGGATCTGATCGGATCCGGACTGCCAGGGTCACTCGGGCTACCAGGCCAGAACCGTGGAAAAGGTTCAAGAGGACCTAATTATCCTGGCTTCGGGCCAGGGCCAGGATTTGGATCAGGATTTGGATCAGGATTTGGATCAGGGTCAGGATTCGGAGGTTTCATTTAATGAAGTAAGGTTTTTTTGGGTTCAAATGGAGTTAATGATTACATTTAATTATGAGTGTTTATATGAATAACCATTCTCTCTGACTTGCTTGTAGCGTACACCAATCTATATGGTGATAACCTTATTACATAATAATAATCTGAAAACCCTTACACCTTGAATTTTAGATTTTTCCCTTGAGAAATAGTTAAATTTCCTTAAACATGGTTGGCTGGCTTGAAGAGGATAAACATTCGGTATTAGTGAAGTGATACATTACAGAAAGAACCATGCTCAGTAAAACCTTTTTCCAAAGTTTCAGAACTATTGGCTTTACACGCCTGAATTCTACACTCACCAAGAAAGCAGCTACTGGAGTCCTGGAGGCTAGGTCACTGGAGCCAACAACTCCTCCTACACTCAAGTCAGAACAAGCTGAGGTGACTTTCACTCAAGCCCCCAATCGTGCTACCACATGGTCTCCAACTCAAATACCCAGGGATGAAGTTCTGAAGAACAATGTTCGTTTTGTCGGTGTCGACTTGACCAAACAGCCTAATCCCCAGGCAGCCATTGACTTGATTGCTCAACAGCCAATCACTTACCTAGCACATGGAAACATTGCCGTTTGCAATGGTACAGATCATCAACAAGGTCATCCAAGAGTTTACATCAATCTGGACAAGGATCAAGTTGGTACCTGCGGCTACTGTGGAGCTAAGTATGCCAGAAAGGAGCTGGAGGGTAAGCTTTAGGAAAAAGGTTTATTACTTACTTATTTATTTATTTATTTATTTATTATCTATCTATCTATTTATTTATTTGTCGTCTCTGAATTATTACGTTAGATGAGTGATTCAGCGTTCTTTCGAATTGATTATGCGTCGTAAGATAACGTCTAGTTTACGTGACTGACCCCCCATAAATTTCGACGCGTCTATAGACGTCAAAATTTTCTTTTATTTTTTTTTCAATATTTTTTTTATTTAGCTTCTCGGGGATTTGGCTGATTCAACTTGACTCATTGAAACCCACATCTTCCGAAAAGTACAACCATATACAATCGACTTTGCAATGTGGAAAAGGGCACAAACAACGCTTCTGAAGCCAACGTTGCGGAGATTTTATTCTTCTCATAACACAACTGCTAGACAAACTACCCTTATTGATCTGGGAAAGTTATACGAGGCTCAAACTCCTATCACAGTGGTGACAGCTCACGATTACATTACTGCAAGAATCGCAGACTCGTCAGATGATCTCGATGCCGTTCTCATAGGTGATTCTCTAGCTATGGTTTCCAAGGGGTATCCCTCGACGCTCGAGATCCCGTTCGAAGAATACTATTATACATGTCAGTCTGTGCTTAGAGGGATTGAAAATAAGTTTGTTATAGCCGATCTGCCTTATGGTTCGTTTGAGACGGGGATCACCCAATGTTTGGAGAGTGCGGTCAAATTAATGAAATTAGGCAAAATCGGTTCACTCAAAATTGAAGGATCTTTCGAATACACTAGGGAAATTCAGAGACTTGTGGAAATAGGAATCCCAGTGACAGGACATATCGGACTCAAACCTCAAAGATTCAACGCTATGGGTGGATACCGAGTGCAAGGAAAAACACATTCCCAAGCTCTTTCGATATATCAAGAAGCCCTACACTTGCAAAAACTAGGTATCTCCATGCTAGTTTTAGAATGCGTTCCTCACAAACTCGCTAAGTACATAACTGATCAACTTTCGATACCAACTATTGGAATAGGTGCCGGATCAGGGACATCAGGACAAGTTTTGGTTCAAGCTGATCTTTTAGGAATGCTTGACAACGACAACGCCAAGTTCGCCAAAAAGTACGCAAACTTTTACAATCAAGGACTTTCGGCTATGAACGAGTACACGAGCGAAGTTAAAGTTGGAACTTTCCCTAATAATAAGGATCACGGATATCACATGAAGGATGAAGAGTTTGAACAATTTTTAGATCAAGTCAAGTCCATTCAATGAACCGGAACGCCCAGTATATATCATTTCCTGTCTATAAGTATGTGTACGTCATTTATAAACTATGCATCTCCCGTCTCTTATAAGTTTTGGCTCGTCACCGTTTTGACTTGTCTCGACGTGATTGATATCCATAACGATGGTGCGCCCATGATCAGGAGCTAAAAGACTGCTCTCTAGACCTTCCAATTTGGCCAATTCTTGCAATTTTTCTTTTGGCTCATTAAATTTTTCAGAACTCAGTATGAAAGTTCCCCAATGAACCCCCACCATCTTGGATACACCTATGTCATTGCAAATTCTGAGCGACTCCAACGGATTAATGTGCCTAGGCCGTTGGTGCCATTGTGGACAGTATTGACCAATCGGTAGAGCAGCAAGCTTGACAGGACCATATTTTTCACCAATTGCCTTGAACATTTCGGTAGTATAACCAGTATCTCCACAATGATAGAAAACCGATTTACCGTTTTTCAAGATCATGAAAGAGCACCACAATCTTTTGTTGGTATCCAAAAGACATCTTCCAGACCAATGCATTGCAGGAAGACAAACCACTTCGTACGTGGAATCAGATTCTCCTTTAACAGACAGTGGAACGCGATCCCACCAATCCATCTCTATAACGTTAGTTATCCCATGTTTCCCTAGGAAGTGTCGAAGACCCATAGGGACGATCCAAGTCGAAGAATTTCCGATTTTTTTGATAGAAGAATCTTCTAAATGGTCTGGATGGTCATGGGAAACCAGAACAAATTTCGGAACAACCACCTCACCTAGAAGAGTTTCCAAGGAGATTGGGGAAGGAGTAATTCTCCTTGGACCTCCTAGCCTTGTGATCAAATAATCTTCAAATAGTGGGTCAGTTAGGAAAGAAACACCTGAAAGCTGAAGTAACGAACATGACTGACCAAACCAAGTGAAAGTCAGTCTATCTTCAAGTATTGGAAGCTCCTGTTCGTCCTGTATAGCGCTAAGACCCAAATCATTAGATTTAATCAACTCCAAATCTGGTTTTCGCACAGGAACATGATCACGTAATTCTTCAACAGTTGGTGGAAGTTTCCCACGTTTTCCCAATTCCAACAGATCAAGAAATCGCATAGCAAAAAACTCCAGTATGGTTTGTGGACGATACTCAGGAAACGGATTTTCAAACCTTCCATTGATAGTAAGCGATCCAAATCTAGACAAGACACCCCTTTCGTTCCCATTTTCATCTGACAATTGTAAGTTATCGTTTGCATGCACTCTTCGTCTTATTTCTTGTTGAGTCTTGTAGTAGACATAGCTAGTGTATGAGGAGTACACTGCCAACACTCCTAGTCCGATCTTCCATCTCAACGTTAAAGACATTTCCACTTCGTTCTATTTGGTTGGACTCTCTATTCTTTGTGGGCCATCTGCACTGAAACAGCCCAAATATACAGTTTTAAGAGATCAAATCGTTATTCTCTAACCATTTGAAGACGCGCAACTTGAGTTTATTACAATTTTTTTTTCACAAAAATAGTTGATTTTTTATACAAAGTTCAATAAATAAATTATCGCTATTCTTAATTTTTTTCGGAACAGAATCATACAAAAGGAATACAATTTATGCATATGCAAGAAAATCAGTCGCTATCAAAAACACCAAGGTCATCAAGACTCTTAAACCCTTTCTCAGGGGCTTTCGGCATATCGCCACCAAGCTTGTTCAGAATGTAACTGTTGTTAGTCGGAGAGGTCGCTCGTAGCTCCGTTGACTGACTTTCACCTACGATGGTGGACTCAACATCGTCGTCTTCGTCTTCATCATCATCTTCATCGTCGTCATCGTCGTCATCGTCATCGTCATCTTCGTCGTCGTCGTCATCATCTTCGTCATCATCTTCGTCGTTGTCATCCTCCTCCTCCTCCTCCTCATCATCATCGTCGTCGTCCTTCTCCTTTCTCTCAGCTTCACCTTTCAACTTCTCTAATAGCTCACGCTTATTTTTCTGAACAACCTTGAGACGCTTGCACAAAATATCCACCATCTCACTCCACTCGCGCATACCTCCCATACCAATATCTCCACAAACCAAAACCTTCTCAATAGGTTTCAAAACTTCAATGAACTTGAACTCCTCTTTGAGAACATTCAACTGCTTTTTCGTCACCGGATGCGTATACATGAATGTATTCATTGCAGGGGCCATCAAAATTGGGATCGACGGATTCCAAACACGAACAATCGATGTAAGCAAATTGTCTGCCAAACCATTAGCAATCTTTGCTAACGTATTGGCAGATAATGGTGCGATCAAGAAAATGTCTGCCCATTTTCGAAGTTCAACATGCAAAATGGGATCACCAGGCTTAGTCATTGGATTTGACCATTCTTCATTTTCTCTCCAGATTTTGACTTCCGTGGAAATCTTGAGTCCCCTCAAAAAATGCTCAGCAGCTTCAGTAACAACCAACTGTATAGAAACATTATCAACTCCATATGTCTTGAAAAGCTTATCAATAATCATTGGAATTTTGATTGTCGCAACGGATCCCGTAGCTCCTATTAAAATATGCGTCTTGTCGTCATCTTCTTTGCTTAAATATTCAGTGAACGGCACAACTGGACCAGTAGGTTTTGAAACGACCGTTTTGGGAGTTGTGGTATTCTTTTTCTTAGCCTGTGGTGCAGGCGATACACAACTACGAGGTTCTGCTCCTAATAATTCTGGTGTAGTTTGATGCAATGGGTCTGATGGGAAGCTCATATTTTGCAATGGATGATTATGATGTGAGAAGTCAAAGGAAACAGGCGATGCAAAGCCGGATGGAACCACTTTGGGAGATGAAATATTGCTTGTATTCGATGAAATACTGTCTGCTCTTGGTTCATAAGATGGTGGTATTTTGTTATCGGAAGAATTTTGCCTAGCAGCGTACGGATTCTTCAATGGATCCACATGTTTGATAGTTGCAGGATTTGCAGGCGAGCCTGCGTGAGCTCCTGCAAGATGTTGTGTTGGAAGTTGGTTTCCGGATGGTTGTCTAGAGCTTGGAACTCCAGAAGCAGGCGACTCTAATAATGTAAGCTTGGTTGTGGAAGGACGCGCACTAATAGAACCTCTATGCTTTAAGGTGTTCACAGGAGGAACCTGAAACGAAATCGAACTACATTTGTTCAACGAAGTCGCTGAATCCATTGACGATTGCAACGGTTGTTGACTAATAGGAGTTGCAGATGCTGAGACAGATGTTGGTATTGATGCGATTGCTGAGACGTTCTGAAAAGGAGTTTTGAAGAAGGGACCCGCAGACTGCGAATTTAAAGCCTCAGTAGAGTCTGTTGCACAAACATGGTTATCTTGTTGTTTTGGTTGATCCAAATCAGTGTTCAAAGGTGGGAGAGTCGAGTATCTCGAATTGATAGAACTTTTCGAAGACCCACTTTTGAATAAAATAGGTCTTGGTGTCAAGGTATTTGCTCCAGATTGGTGTCCAGATTGGTGTCCAGATTGGTTTAACTTCTTATCGGTATCCACCGTCGTTGATCCTGGTGGAACATGAACGTGATTTGTTTGTTCCACCGTATTAATAGATTTTTCTGATAATGACATGAGGATGTTAGCGGTGAGGGCGTAGGTTGCGCAATACGCGGAAATCCAGGCTTCCTGCGACTAGAGTTTGAGCAAACGATCCACTGAAACGGTATTGGAGTGTTGTATGTTGTTTCTGTAGACTGTTTTCTTTGCTGTCTTGTTAAGGTCAAAAGAGTAGAAAATTAACAAGTTTCAAAAGTGACAATTTCTCTGATCACACAGAAGGCAATTAGGGGAATTTTCTCAGGGCAACCAACGCGGAAACAAGTTTTTTTCTTCGAACAATTTTTTATTTTTAATTGTTTGTTCTACTTAGTCAATTATTAGTGCAAAATCGCGCACTCATGGATGGGTAAAGATTAATTTTTTTATTGCTTAGTTAATTTTTGTTCCTTTATTATTTTTATATTTTCATATTTGCCTTAGCTAAGAATCGATATTATACAACATGATGTGATATGATGGTAATGATGGTATTTGCTCATTTTTTTTTGCTAATTTGTAAGTTTTTTCTGATTAATTCTTTCTGAATTCACTCAAAACGGGATAGATGGCCTCAAATGCCTTGTAAATTTCCTCTCTTTGTTTAGCACCAGTCAACACAATTTTTCCAGAAACGAAAATCAACAGCACGATCTTTGGCTTGACCATACGATAGATCAAACCAGGGAATAACTCAGGTTCGTACGAACTGAAAGTACCGTGCGCGTATGCAAGACCTTCCAAACGAATAGGGAACTTAACGTCACACGAACCAACAATATTCTGGATTTTGAAATCAGTGAACTTGGCATTGAACCCAAGTTTTTGAATGATTCTAGCATATTTTCTTGCAGCAAGCTTGGAGTCATCCTCAGACTTGGCACCAGTAACAACCATCTTTCCCGAGGCAAAAATAAGAGCCGTCGTTTTTGGCTCACGAATTCTCATAATCACCGCAGCGAAACGTTTTGGGTTGTATTCAGCATTACGGGCATGTAATGCTATCGTCTTGAGCTCTAAGCGGCAATCAAGATTCACTGTTGCCACAATATTCTGTAGTGTAGGAACAATACCTGAAGCAGCAGCATCATCTGCAACGGTGTCTTCTTGTGCTTCAGCATCGACATCCATCATCTTTGATTCAGGTTCTTGCTTCAATAATTCATAATCTTGTTTGCTATCTTCCACTTTTGGACCCCCTTCTTCTTTCACCATGTCCGTTTGAAGCATCGGAAAGGCCAGCGATCCTTGTGCTGTAAATGCCTTGGCTCTTGCAGCCGTCGTCGGTAACTTCAATGAATCCATGTTTTCTGTTTGTATGTGTGTATGTTTGTTTGTTTGTATGTGTGTTTGTTTGCTGTATCAATCAACCAACCAAATGCGCTCCTTGCCCTTGTATCCTAAGCAAATATAAATATATTACAACATAAAAACTATAAACCTCCTGCGCGTCTCCGTTTGTGTGGAAAAGATGATCAACCAAATGAATCCTTTCTAATTAATATACAGTGCTTGAACTTTCAATCGCGATGAACTCTGTTGTGCTCAAATAAAAGATTTCAGTTGAAACTCGAGCTTTGATTAGGAAGTTTGAGATTACCTAATTGCTTAGTCAGACTGAGCCTCTTCCCTTACAAACCGAAAATCTTTAACCGGGAAAAAGGGCTCCTATTTATACTCGTGCGGAAACGTCGAAAAAGTTCAAAGCAAGGTCGCGAAAATCCTGAAAAAATTTAGTCAAGCACATCTGCACGGCCCAAAGCCGGGTAACAAGTCACAACATAATCAATCCTAAATTGTATCTGCTTTGTGTATTTCACAATGCTCACCATAATGTATAAGTACTTTGAACGTGCTATCAACTGGATCAGAGATCATCATCTCTGAACAATAGTAATCAATAATCATAGTGAACCACATGATGATTTGATGCGAATTATTTCACCCATTTGAAATCTCTCTAGATTTTCCACACGCTGCTTGCTGCACACTCACTATCTCGCGAGAGCTCATCAGAATATCGAACCTTTTATCTAGCGACGCTAACAGACGGGTCGATTTTTTACGCGTCGTTACACGTTAAAGTACTAACTAGGCCAAAAAAAATATATCTACTTCATTGATCTGAGATTTCTAAGTGGAATAGAGATAACCGTTTGAGTTAGCATGAGCACGCACGAGCGAGAAGTCACTAAGATCGAACGGATATTGTCTGCGAGTGAATGGTTTGTATCTAAAGCCCACTCGATAGGTGCATCAAGTTTGGGATCTGAAGAAGGCATACTAGAGTACAACCGATACATAAAAGCAGCATTGGCCTGTCTGATTAACATAGTGGAGAACTACAAATTCAATTTGTCTGGAGATGTTGAAGCTACTATACATTACAAAATTACACAACTGTTAGTACAAGAAACAACTTCGTTCACTCTTGCTGCTAGCCATTGTGCAAAGGGGTTACAGCTGGCCAGCAGAGGGAAGTCGATCAAACTTAAACTTCAGCTTTCTCTTATGAACTTTAAAATACAATACTTGACCGATGACAGCAAATCCAAAAGAGCCAGTCTGAATTACTTCAATACCATTGCTCATGAATTTGAGACCTATAACTGTGTTGAGCTCAACTGTTTGGTTAACTTCTTGAAGTTAAAACATTTTGGAATGGTTTTCAGTCAAAATCAGTACCTTGAAAGTTTACAGCAAATCATCTCGAAACTGGAACGAACTGATTTACATAAGGGAAGTTTCGGATTTTATCAGTTCTGTCTCATATCTGAGATTCAACATCTTCTGCAAAGAGGCAGTGCAATCGAACAGGCCAAAGCTACGCATAAAAAGTTGCTAACTCTTCAGAAAAGTTCTGCACATTTGATGAGTTATTTGCCTTTGCAGTTCAAAGCAATCACAAGTCTATTGGGATTGTTGGTTTCGCTGCAAGAAGATGATTTCAATAGTTGCAAAGCACAGTTGAAGGAAATAGACGTTTTGATTAGACAACTCAAAGCAACAGGAATGTGGGATACAAATCCTAAATTCAGACTCGTGATTGCACCAAGTATTGAAGGAGTCACTGTAGAATTTCCAATTGAACTGAGCTGGCTCAGTTTGAAAGAATTCACAATGATGTCGTATCTTTATTGCGGAGTGTCTTATGTTATGAAATCTTGGGACGGACAAAAACGTACAGAAAGATTATTTTCATTGTGTCACAGATATATGGAGATTGAACAGTCCTCGGATGCATCAATGTCCTTATCTGAGGCAGAAACAAAGCTGCTTAGAATGCAACATATTGGCTTGTTGTTGAATTTCTATGAAACACTCTCGAAATTTCAAAGGAACGACTGGATTTCGTTCACACAGACTGAAAATTCCAAACTTTCCAAATTCATTGAAGATTACGAAAATGGTCACTTGTCATCACAAGAACTACAACTTTACCACAAGTTGATTCCTTACATTTTCTATGTCATGGGACTCCATAGTCATCGATTGAACAATTTCGATATGGCAAAATACTACTATACCAGAATACGCAAAATGCTCTCTTCAGTCTCAAACGAATGGAGCGAGTCGGAATTTTTCAGTGACGAAGTTGCAGTTACCTATGAGCAAATGCGATCAGGAGTCGGCGGTTCATTATTCGAATCAAAAGACTATCAAAACGAACTGTATTACTTGTCTACGTTGAATCTTCTAGTTCTGAATCTTCGAGACTTGAAGTTGTTCAAGTCTAAAAATGTTTCCGAGTTCGATAAAAGTTACAGGAAAACTATGGATAGATACTCGAAATCTTTGAGAATGAAAAACATGTTGGTGGAGGAACTCAGAAAGATGAGTCCATTCTACAAATCATGCACATTGTTAAACATGACTCTTGAATTTATGTTGAATTTTGTATCAGTTGAAGGAACCATTGAACATCAATTTTCATTTGAAAATTTGGAAACAATTACGCAATTATCACCTCTTTTAGCTTCAATTTACTACTATATCAAAGGAAAAACTCACAAAAATGTCTCAACCTTGTCTGAATTAGAAAATTTGAATCAAAAAGTCCAATCTTACAATAAGAGTTACAGATTATCTTGCAAATTGATTCGGGATTCTGAGAACGGTGCCAATGGAATGGGTTTTGCGGCATTAACAGAGATAGCGAAATTAATGAGTGTTAATCTAAACTTTTTTGACAAAGATCAAGTTGACTCTATCTGGCAGCGCTTGAACGAACTCAAAAAGGGTTTCAACCAACTGGAAAACATCCGCAAAAGGGAACGCGAGGATTCTGCAAAAATCCAGTCAGATCGTGAACAATCGACTAAAAGAATCAAAACTAGTCCATTCACGGATGCACCTGAGCAAATACCTATTTTTTCAAGTCAACAGTCAAATCACTGAAAATACAATAATAATGTTTTAATACAAGTTTATACGTTATTGAGGTATCGATTAAGAAGGTAGAATACGAACAAACAAAAATTCCAAACCTTTATATGTAATGCAGGACAAAATAATTCACAAATGAAAAGAACAAAAGTTCATTGAAAGAAAAACTGTCCTGATCACTCAGTAGCCTTTTCACCAGAACTCTTGAGAGTAGATTCGTCCTTGACTCTGTTGTTCTTCTTAGGAACTCTCACCAACCAGTAGAAGAAAACGGTGAAGAAAATGTTGATGGCAATGTAACAAATGAAAATACCCCAATCTCTCCATCTCTTCTCGTAGTTCACGTGGATACTTTCCAAAAAGACATCGGTGCTCTTAAGAGAACAGAAGGAACAAGAGTCAGTGGCATCTTCATCCTTCAAGTAACCGCCAGCAGCCGAAATGTATGTGCTCATGTACTCCTTACAGGTTTGACCAGATGGTGGTGGGAAGGTAACATACTCCTTTTCACCACACTTGACTTCAGCTCTACCAACAGCAGAACTCAACATGGAGGCAACCCAGTAGGTGAATGGAGAAACACGGTACATGAAAGACCAAAAACCAGTTGGGTATTTCAAGATACCACAGAAGTTCAACGACATAGTGAACAAAAGGGAAGCAAGATTAGCAGCATTGTCCTTGATTTCAATACCGGCAACACAGGCTTGTCCGAGAGTACCAGAGTAAATGAAGAAAGCAACAATCAACAACCAAGAAAGAGCACCTCTCTCATGGACAGTGTCAGTCAATTCAGCATTCTTGTAAAGACCAATTGGGTAGTACCAGCAGAAGTATGCAATAGTACCACAGAGAGTGTTCCATGGGATCTCAGCAGTAACTTGAGCCAAAACAAAGGCAACCCAACTAAAAGTCTTTGATGGTCTTTCTCTAACTTCGTACAATGATCTTTGAGCAACATAGTTTGGCAACATTTGTTGGACCAAAGTCAAAAGTGGAATAGCAAACATGAAGACAGACAACATCTGGTTCTGTAAACCTTGTTTAGAAGTACCAGCGTTGTAGAAAGAGAAACCGTTGAAAAGAGAAGAGAAGATTGTCAAGATCAATTTGTTCCAAATGTAAGTTGGAGTTCTGTAGTATTGTTGGAAGACTCTCTTGGTGACAATCAAATATTGAGTGTAAAGAGAAGTAGCAAATTCGTCATGAGCACCTGGAGCTTCAGAAACAGGAATCTTTGCCAATTCAACTTCCATACTCTTCAATTCTTCTCTAACAGCCTTTCTTTCTTCAGAATTCAACCAAACTTCGTGATAATCTTGGTTTGCATGAGAACCTGGAGCAGCACCAATAACTTCCAACATCCATTCGGCAGGGTTGGCTTCCTTTGGACATGCTGGAGCACCATGGCTTTCGAAGTAGTTAATCAAAGTTTCACAGTTTTCACCCAAGTCACCAAAGTAGACAGTTCTACCTCCTCTAGCCAAGAAAAGAAGTCTGTCGAATTCTTGCAACAAAATAGCCGAAGGCTGGTGGATAGTACACAAAACAGCTTGACCGTTATCAGCAAGCTTTCTCATCAATTGACAGATAGACCAAGCAGTTTGGGAGTCCAAACCAGAGGTTGGCTCATCCAAGAACAAAAGCAATTGAGGCTTAGCAGCCAATTCAACACCAATAGTCAATCTCTTTCTTTGTTCAACGTTCAAACCTTCACCAGCAACACCAACGATAGCGTCGGCGTACTTGTCCATTTCCAAAATAGAAATAACATTCTCAACATATTCATCCTTTTCAGCCTTGCTGACATCTTTACCTTGTCTCAAGTAAGCAGAGAATCTCAAAGCTTCCCTAACGGTAGAGGTTTGCAAGTGCAAATCTTGTTGTTGGACATAACCAGTAGATCTTTGGAAAGAGTTATCTCTCAAACGACCGTTAACGAACATAGAACCAGAAACAATACCCATGGTGACACGGTTAGCCAAGACATCCAACAAAGTGGTCTTACCAGCACCAGAAGCACCCATAAGAGCGGTCAAAGTACCTGGTTTAACCCAACCATCAACATGATCCAAAATACGTCTAGTTTCAGACTTGATTTGAACTTCGTAACAAACATCTCTCCAGTGGAAAATATCCTTACCGGCCACCAATTTGTTGACACCATCTTCACTGGAAGAGGAGTCATCTTGAGCACCAGCAGGCTTTTCACCATCCACGGAACCTTCAATGTCAACATTGTTGACTGCCAATTGCTTTTGCTTCTTCATTTTTCTCAAGGTAGATTGTTGGAAAACAATGATTTCACCCTTTTGCAAAGCACCCTTAGAGAACTCAACAAGACCAACATAAACACCCAAGAAGAAGATAATGTAAGCAACAACAATACCAAAGTTTCTCCATCTGTTGTGGAACTTGTAGTTGAAGGATTCAACAATGTAATTAGTACCGTTAACATAAGTTTCACCAGCAACGGCACTGACAGCAGAACAAACCTTGTTCTCAATACTAGCATCAGCATAGGAAGGAACATAAACCGCACATTCAAATCTTCTACCATGGAATTCGTTGGCAATCAAAGCCTCGAAAACGTAGGCAACAGGATCAATGTAGTTGATCCATCTGGACCAACCATGCATGGATGGAGTTGGCAAAACGAAACCGGTGTAAATAACCAAGGCAAGCAACAAGAGAGCTGCTGGAGACATGGCCTCCGACAAAGTACGGTAGATGGAACCAATAGTTCTGAAAATGTGCGACATGACGAATGTTGCACTGACGTTCATCAAAAAGTAGAAAAAGAATGGACCTGCACTTCTTCTGAAATTGACCATAAAGTAAAACACCAAATTGAAACCAATGGCAGTCAAAAGTTTGGCAGGAATTTCAGTCATAATAGAAGCAAAAGCGTCGGCAGATGGATGGTACAAAGCATATTTCTTATGCTTTTCGACGATCTCTCTGGATTCAAACAAGGCCATAACTTCCAACAAGGAAGAGAAGGCATTGAACAACACGGCAAAGAACATGGAAGCGGTTCTGTAATAGAAAGTACTGGTATCAGAAGAAAGATTGTAGAACAAAGAGGAAAGAATAAGACCCATAATGGTGTTAGCAATAACAGAGAATAATGTAATGGAAGGATCACCCTTGGTTCTCCAGTAGTTTCTCTTGGCAACTGCCTTGATTTGCATCCAGTATGACAAGGTGTATGGAGATGATGGTCTAGTGTGATTGGCTTGTCTGGAAACGTGAGCAGATCTGTATTCGTCCTTCAAGTTGTGTTCATTAGCGTGGCTGATGTAGGAATCAGTCTCGGCAACAAGTTCTTGATACTCCTTAGAAGCTCTCCAGTATTCGGAGAATTCTTTTGGAGTTTTTGGAACCTTATTTTCCCAACCAGCCTTGGCAACTCTCTCAGCTGGAGAAGTGATAGAAGTCAAGAAATCAGCAGTGGTTTGTCTTGGTGGACATTCGTAACCCATTCTCTCGAAGAATTGTTTGGCCTCGGTGGCTGGACCAAAGTAAATTTGGTAACCTTCGTACAACAAAACAACGTTGTCGAAAAGATCGTAGGCGTCTTGTGAACATTGGTAAATGGCAATGAGCGGAGTGGTATCCAATAACATAGCAGAAGTCTTCAAAGCCCTGATGAACTCCAAGGCAGTGGCAGCATCAAGACCTCTAGTGGCGTTATCCCAACATTGAATGTTGGATCCACAAAGAGAAACTTCAGCAATAGAAACTCTCTTTCTTTCACCACCAGAGACACCTCTAACGAAATCGTTACCAACCTTGGTGTTGAAAGTGTGAGAAAGACCGTAGGTAGCCATGTAAACTTGAGTCATGTGCTCGGCATATTGTTCTCTGGTAACTCCTGGAGGTCTGTTTTGAGGAGTTCTGAGACCGGCAGCAAAGTTCAAAGTTTGACCAACGGTAAGGTGAGGGAAGTGGTTATCAACTTCAGCGGAGTAAACAACTTCACCTCTGTAGTGCTTTTGAATATCAGACATGCTGAGACCATCGTAAGAAATGGTTGATTCTTGATCAACCTTGAAACCGTAAGTGTGGGCAGAAATGGTTTTAAGCAAAGTAGTACAACCAGCACCTGGTCTACCCAAGACGACTGTAAGGGTTCCTGGCTTGATCAAAGCATCCATTGGCTTCAAAATATCAAAGTATCTGGATTGGTCATTCTTCTTGACGTAATCAAAGTAGAAATCTCTAGCCATCTTGTATGGTAAGTTGATGACAGTTGGTTGGAAATCAGAATCAGAAGCAACACCCTTGGCACACAAGTTTCTGTAAGCGACACCGAGACTGGTTGGTCTGTAGTGGTCTGGGTCAGAGCTCATGAGTTTTCTCATGTTCTTAACCCAGAACTTAGAATCGAATTCATCAGAAGTTGGGTCAAGTCTTGGATTGATAGAAGTCATTGGTTCCTCACCTGGAACTTGGGACATGGAAGACAATGTTCTAATCAAGTCCTTGCTGGATTGTTGTGGTTCGATACCATTCTTAGATGGGGCACTGTTCGCAGTGAGTTGTCTGGCGAGTTTGCGAACTTCCCTTTCAGTATGTTCATCAAATCCTTGGTAGGTGCCAGTCTCTTCTGGATTTTCCAGTTCAGACTTAACACTGATAGAATCAGCCGACATCTTTAGTTAATAATGTTCGGTAAATTCAATGTCAGAATTATATCAACTAACTCAAGTTGGTAATGTTTCCAATTTAAAAAGCGAATGGGTGAGCAAAGATTTATATACTTATACGTGTGGGCGGTTTTCGGAGGTTTACTACGCAGCGGATGACAAACCACTGCATTTGCTTCCGCACTTTTTGCCGGAAAAAAAATGAATTACAGAAATCAAAACACTGGGGAGCTGTCGTTTCGCTATCGAGGGTCCCTCCTCCATGCAAGTCGTATTACAAGGAATTGTTTATGGGTGTTGTGGCTGGAGTGCACGCCAACGAGCGGCTTTTTTTGTAGGCGCAGCCACGCCAACTCACCGTGGCTGAGTGTTTTTGGCAGATAATTCCTACTCATTATTTACTTTTTCGTGGCTCACCAGCCACATTCGGAACATGAGTTTTCGGAACTTGAAAAAAAAATAAACAAAAGTTTCTCGTTCCGAATTCCAAGTTCCGAGCGGTGTTGCTTATGCTATTTGTGGTTATTGTTATCCCGGTACGACAAACTGCGCAACGAGGAAATTTCTACCAACGTCTTTGGGAACGAAGGCGCAGGTGCAAGTTCTAGTCCAATGCATCTGATTTACGAGGTGAACGATAACAAGTTCAATCTGAACTTCTCGGAATACTATAATTTATTTTCGGGATCGGCTCCTCAGTCAGCCACTCTCCACTTGATCAATTTGGTAGAGTTGTGGGAAGCAGGGATACAGCCGTTTGCATACACCCCTGGGTCCCTAAAGTTTAGAAACTGATATGCGCGACTTAACTATAGCGAGTCAAAACAATCAAGGCAGTGTTTGAATTAAGTCCGAAGAAAATAAAGATCAGAAAACATAAAACAGAGAAAGAAACAACAATAGAAAAAAAAAGAAAAACACGCACGCAAACCGAAACGAAAACAAACCTCATGCACGTGTCAAACGTCACGAGATGAGATGTTTGATTTGTATGTTCTGAGCACATGACATCAGCCATGTGACTGGGACACGCATTTTTTCTTCCCGATGTTTTTTTCGTCTCGCTCCACGTCTTGTTGATGTTTGTAAACAGAACCAGATTGCTTAAAAAAAGTTGGTAAAAAACTTGGCATGTGTTTACCAATAAATTTGATTTAATTCGTTTAATTAGTTATTTTTGTTTCTATTGATCGAGTGTTCTAAATTGTCAGCAACAACAATTGAACATATATACACTCAAAAATGTCTTCGTTAGAGCTACCTTCTTGGTTGCCCGTTCCAACAATAGACAGACCATTTGGAATCTGTCTTTTTGACCATTTCGATGAACTCGTCACTAAAGCAACTAGCGGGCGTTTCATTCCAAGCGAATTCGACTTTATTCAAGGGGAGACTTTCTTCTCAACCCCTGAACAAGTGTTTCCTGCCATTGCATTATACTATTTCGTTGTTTTTGGTGGCCGAGCATTTATCAGAAAATGTGGATTTCGTCCACTTGTTTTGAATGGTATTTTCCAAATTCACAACTTGTTTCTCACTACTCTTTCACTCACATTGGTTCTGTTGTTTGTGGAACAGCTGATTCCTATGATTTATCATAATGGACTTTATTACGCTATTTGTGACAATGGTGCCTGGACTCAACAAATGGTTGTTCTATACTATTTGAACTACTTGACCAAATTCACTGAATTTTTGGATACTTTGTTTTTGGTTGTTAAGCAAAAGAAGCTTACTTTCTTGCACACCTACCATCACGGTGCCACTGCACTACTTTGCTACACCCAACTTTTGGGATTAACTTCCATTTCTTGGGTTCCAATATGTTTGAACTTGTTTGTTCACGTTGTCATGTACTGGTACTACTTCCTTGCTGCTAGAGGAATCAGAGTCTGGTGGAAAGAATGGGTCACCAGATTCCAAATTATTCAATTCATTCTTGATTTGGCTTTCATTTACTTCGCAACTTACCAAAAGATTGTCTTCAACTTTGCACCAACTCTTCCACACTGCGGCGACTGTGCTGGTACTCCAGTTGCTACATTCAGTGGTTGTGCTATCATCTCTTCTTACCTTGTGTTGTTTATTGCATTCTACATTGAAGTTTACAAAAAATCCACGAAGAAATCCAAGGTTGTCAACAGAGTTAGAGGAGGTGTCGCTGCCAAAGTCAACGAATATGTTCTTTTGGATAAACAGACCTTGCAAACAAGCTTTGACTCTAACACTGGATCTCCACTCCCAGTCCCTAGACAACGGAACTTGAGATCAAGAAAGAATTGAGTAGCATCTTTCTTCGCATTATTTATAAATGCTCATGAAAACAAGACACTCACCCACTCATGTTTCACACCAATCGGTGTTATTTATCAAAGTCATCTCACTGATACCCTCTATCTGTTTTTATGTTACCAATTTCATCAATGAACCGTTGTTTTGATTCTGGTTTATCTCTTTTTTTCGTTTTATCAAAAAAAAACCCATCAAGTTGGCTCAGATTATTCCATTCACATGGAGCTTGTCTATTAATACTAATATAATTGTACGTAAATGCTTCAATTAAAGAGTCTGGATCATGTTTTTAGCTCTTCTGCGCGATAGATCAATTGCTTTCTCAATATCTTTTCTGGAAATACCGTTAATATCTCCACCAAAAAGTGTTAAACTTGTAAGTCCATCTTGATTCGAGACAACCTCGAGTTTCTTGGCAACTGCTTCTTCAGCATCTCCTTCTAAGTCTGCCAACAACACTTTCTTAGATTCTTTAACATCTAAATCCATTGCATCTTCATCGTTTGTGTTCACTTCCACTAGTCCAAAAGTCGAACTCCACGCGAGATTATTAAGTTCTAGTTTGAGCTGGGAATGTTTCGTAGGATCACAAATCAATGAGTAGTCATTACCTACATTTCCTCGAGCTTTCCCCGCACCAGCTGCGAAATCAAAGTTTCTTTCATCAATATAAGCTGAAGGGAGTTTTGTTTTTTTCAGTGCTGCAAGAAGGGCTCCATAACATAAATCAAAAAGCGGACCAGTTCTAGAGAAAACTTGGATGTTGGAATACAAAACGAATGAGTAGCCTTTGGGTTTTGTCACAAAGAGATCATCAACATCATCATTGGAGTTTCTATAGACAATCTTGGACTCTCCATTTTCATTTGTATATTTTATTCCCAAATCGATAGCGAGTGATTCTTTTTTCAACAATCCAGAATGATAAAGAGTTTCATACAATTTTTGTGATAAAACAATCTCTTCTTCCGTTGGTGGGCCTGCCCTTCCTCTTGAAATCTCAACTTCTGTATAAACAGAGCTATTCTTATTTTCAGGTTGTGTGGCCTCTTCGGAGCTGGTTATTATATCTTTATCTAGCTTCATTCTGTAATCATTGACTAGTTCCTGGCTATCTTCAACTATACCTGCACTGATCGTACAGATGACAGTGGTAGAGCCAGATTTCACGATAGATGAACCAAGAATTGTTCCAGTGTTGTTTTCTAATTCACTAGTTGTGCTTGCCTCATATCTTCCTATTCCTGCCTCGGATATGTCAACAGTCTTGAATTCTTCAAATTTTCTTAATGAAGGGCGAAGTCCTATTTGAAGATGTTTCTGCAATGAAAACTCCGGTGCTATACGAGCTAAAATCTCTGGTGGGAATTTTATAGGAACAAGAGATGCTGTCAATGAATCTTTGCTCATTTTGTAAATGGGTGTGCTCAATATGCTTAACTTTCTCCCAAAAGATTCATTGATAGTTTATGAAATATACTTGATAAATTTTTTTTTTTCTGAATTTTTTTACGAAATTTTATTTAAAAGTAAGTCTCTTGCACACTGATTTGAGGGAGCAGCTTTATTTTCCATAGATTAATGACTAATTAAGAAAAATATACTATGTAAAACTGATGGAAATAACAAGCAAAGGGAGGAAGGAATTGAAATTGACTTTAATGAGTAGATTCGAATAGCTGAACTAAGCGTTTAATGATTGGCCTCGCTAGTCGTTCTCAATCTCACAAATCCGAGTACACATCATCGTTATTATTACCGACATTCGAAGGAGCCAGTGCACTCCCACTGTATGTAGAAACGTTGTCATCCAAATCGCTGCATGGGGACCCAATATTTGAGTCTAAAATATTGCTTTTCTTGAACATCTTCTTCCGTCTCTTGTACAGATTGTCTGTCGAAGCCATCTCAGCTAGATCGAAAACAACTTTTTCGGGCTTGCCAGTGTCTTCGGGAATGTTCTGATCGGTACTGTCCGAGGCAATATCAGTGGTAGTATGCGAGCCACTAGTACTACTGCTGACTGTGCTCAAACCTTCATTTGAAGGAACAACATCTATCGGAGTAGGTGACTCGTCAATACCAGCACCGGTTTGCTGAATATCATCAGTTTTCATCTCCATATCTTTGCGTAATCTCACAGCATCTTCTCTCTCCTGTCTGATAGCATCAAACATACGATTGAAAAAATCGCCACCCAAAGGCTCTGAAGATCTCTTTCTGTAAAACAACAGATAAGCGGATCCTTTGATGGAGTCAGCAGGATTTGCGGATGAGACCATCGAATCGTCATAATAGTACCATTTGTTATCGACAAAATTCTTGACATATGCGGTATAATGACCACCGCCAAGGCCTCCATAATGATTATCAACCGCAAACAAATCATAAATCAAAGTTTGCCCTTGAATGTCAACAACGTATTGAGACATGTCCAGACCTTCGATAGGAAAATCAACGACTGCATCAATCTTGTCACTAAAACTTTTAGTATTTTCAAAACGTTTCAAATGAATGGTTAAAATATCAGGAACCGACCAAATCTGAATTTCCTTAGTTGCTTGTCTATGCTCCTCACAATTAGGGCAATACCACAAATCGTTCTCACCAAGAACTTCAGACTTGGAGAACAATTGCAAACAGTCGTCCAATGTAATGTTCTTCTTTGCATTTTCAGCTTGTTTCTTTCTGCTTTCCTCCAGTTCCAAATTTCTTAAAATTTCTGGCGAAGACCAAGTCTCTTTACCACCTTCTCCTTCTTCTTCTATTCCCGTAAAAAAAGTGTCAAACAATTGTGGATCCCACTCACAAACAAGAGCAGTTTTTTCTTGAATTAGAGGTTTGGAGTCCAGCTCCTCTTCTAGCTTTTCTTGTGCATTGTTGGACACATGACTATCCAACATGGTAGCATCCACTTCTTCTTCTTCCACTTCTTCTTCTTCCTCTTCCTCTTCTTCCTCCTCCTCCTCCTCTTCTTCTTCCGGAGACCCCCGTTCTTTAGTCAACTCAAATGCCTCCAGATCCACTGAAAGTGGTTGTAATGCCGTTGACTCGGTTTCGCTTTGTCCCTCCGATTCTTCAGACTCTTTCGCTTCTTCTTCAACGTTGTTTTCAGTCTCTTGGACATCGTCAGAAGCAACAACACCCTGATAAGTGTAAAACTCCCTCTTCTTGCGACTTAACCTTTCTAATAGATCAGGAAGACCTTTGAAGTTATTGTTCGTTCTAGGTATCCACAGTGAATCATCCTCGTCATCCTCATCAGGAGGCTGATATCTTTGAGATCCATAACCGTTGTACAAGTAACGGGAGTATCTATTCTGTGATTTTATTTCTCTTGAACTGTCAAACAATTTGATGCTGAATCCGTAATTTCCTGGAAGATCAGGATTAGCCAATGAAATATCTGACTTGGCGTCGTCATCTTTATAATCTGGATCTCCGTTATTGAGTAATGGGAAGTCCTCCAATGAATGACTTATTTTGGATTGCGATCTGATTTGCTGGAAGTAGGAATACGTCGAAAGTTGACTGTATCTTTGCTCCAACTTCTCTCTGATAGCTCCGTACGAAAACTTTTCATCTTCAGAGATTGTGATGAAGAATGGAATTCCAAAGGCTTTTGGAGATCCAGTTTGTCTTCCGTCTCCCAAGGTATTGAAGACAGGGATCACCATATCACCCGGTTTGTGTTTGATTTGGTGGAACCAGATATCGTCGTTGCTTCCAATCAAATCGGATATTGGGAGATACCTCGTATCAGAGTCTTTGGCCTCAAAATTTTTGTAGACTTGTGATTGGAACGTTTCAATCGCCAATAACTCGTTCATTGGAACGTTGAGT
Organism: Ogataea neopini; assembly: GCA_030578575.1. Lineage (NCBI taxonomy): Eukaryota > Fungi > Ascomycota > Pichiomycetes > Pichiales > Pichiaceae > Ogataea > Ogataea neopini. Next base: position 462,669 of record JAJMSO010000001.1, read on the forward strand.
TTTTCAGAAATATATGCTTTTAGATCAGCAAAAGTTGATGTTTTGTTCAGCTCAACTTCAAAACGCTTTGGAAACCCTTCTTCCAACAAAACGTTCACTGTTCCTGTCCATTTTTTATTGATTGGAAGAGGCAGGGTCAGGTCATTGTAAGGGTCAAAAGTGATGCTCACTTTGTTACACTCAGGACAAACAAGTGTAGACTTATACATTCCAACAAAAAGATCGATGATAACAGAGTCATTTCTCAGCTTATGAGCATCCCAACATTCCTGAGCAAATTTTCTCACTTCTTCTGGATCATTAACTTTTGAGTCTGGAAGCTCTGGTTTTTCCACGTAAGGTTTTTTGAGAATCCTATTAAGATCTTCGTGTAGTCCATCCAACAAGAATGCAATCAATTCTTGTGAATCTTGTTGGTGATAATCGGAAAACATGCTATTATAGTAACCGAGAGTTCCCTTGAACTCTCTTGGGGAGTAGGAACTCAAACCTCCCACCAAACGTCTATCAAACAGATGTTTCACGAGCGACGCATAAGAGGAAGCGACTTTTCCATCGTTTCCCAATGGGTTATCAGTATTAAGCTCCTTGTCAAAGAAATCATGTAAGAAATAATGAGACAGTTCAGGTATATGGACCAAACATTGTAAGGCTGAGTTCATGTAACAGGTGTTTCCAAGGTTATTCAGTCCAACTAGTCCGTTACTCAATGTTAGGAAAGATGATGTGTCCATTATATACGAACCGTCATCTTGTTGAATTTCAATCAATATATCACCAGATTGTACGTTTATCTCATTGAGGTGTAAAGGACCTGATTTTTTCCCTGCGGGAATCAAAACTTTGGAGGAAATTGTATCCAGCGATCTTGGAGTTAAAATTGTCGGCAGTCTGGTATTGTTGCCCCCTTTGATCTTCCATATTCTGGTGGTGCTTTTTGTGATCTCGAACTGTCTTTTCATGGCAACCTTCAAGTCTCTTGCTGTGTTAATACCTGATATCAAAAATGGCTTGGCATTTGCTAGTCTGTAACGATTCACGGACTCCGCACTCGCACATAGTAAATGTGGTATGATATAAAGTGGATACGTTTCCAACTTGAATTGACCATCTTGTTTGTCCATGAACAAGAGACGCTCAATTGGTACGCTTCCCGATTCTAAACCATACCACTCCACGAGCTTGCGAAAAATAGGTTCTGCAACAAAATCAACTGCTTGTCTACTATCGAGACAGAGACCAGTACCGTCTAATAATGAAGTGGTGCTGATGGGTCCAATTTTGCTGTCTATTTCTGTATCATTTTCATCGAATTCACCATTGAGAAACGTCTTTAACCATCCATTTGGAACTCCAAAAAATCTCTGTCCTTCTTTCAGACTAAAGTATGCTTGTTCGAACAAACTTCCATACATTTCTCTGCGGCTGAGTAATGTTTGGTACGCCGATTCAAACACCTGCTGATCATCTTGTGCGTCTTTAGGTGCAATATTTTCAGAATTCAACAAAAGTTCATCATTTGATCCCGTTGCAGCACTGGTTTGCGCCTCTGTAGACAATTCCATTGCATCACTGACAGACGCCGGTCTTTCGGCGTAGGTGTCTCGGTCTAGAGCTGAGACTATTTCCGCGTTGTTGCTCATGGTTAGCGGCAGTCTCAAGTAAATGTACGCCCCTTCAGCTGCAAGCACCTGTAATTTGCTGGTTTTTTGCGCACCAAGGCTCGTAATTCCTCGAAGTTCGAAGAGTTTCTCCACACTCTGAGGCCTCTTGACCTTTCAGTCTCACCAAAACTTTTTCGTGAAACTTTTTTTTTTCGTTTCTGGCATATTTTTTTTTTTAAAAAAAGGGACTGAAAAGACGTGTACTGCTCAATATGGCATTTCAGGAATATCATGGGGAACTTGAACAATATTTAAAAGAAGGCTTTTAAATGAAAACGAGAGATTGTTGTCATACACACTCTAACGAAGACTGAGGGTAACAAAAGGGAATTTCCGAGTTAGGGAGCCCTCAAGTTGTCCACTGACACATAAAATTGGAAACTTCAACATCGAATCACACGCTTTGGCGGCTACATATTGGGAATTTGAAGAAAAGGTAGATCACATTAGACTATATGACAGACGCTCAAGAAGACTCAGTGTCTATGTCAAACGAGGAGCACATCATACTTGAGCTGAAAAGAATACTCCTGTTGGGCGAAAGTCACCAAGGATTGATCTCTTTTTTGGATAATTGGAGTCTCATCCAGTCAAACAGCAACCTGATTATAGAATTTCTGGAAAACTCTGAATTCTTACTTCTTTTGGCTTCAAATGTTCAACAACAGGTATTCAATTTGGTTGATGAAGCATTGGGGAATCTTGAATCACTCAGCAATCAGTTTGTTCTTTCATTCATCACTAATCTATGTTTGATATCCCCGCTGAATAAACAGAGAGCGTATTCCGTCGAGCTATTGCAATGTCTAATTGACTGCGTCATGGACTCGGGTAGCTCTATCGCAAAAGAATTGCTGCTTTCCTTGGTTGACTTGGGATTGAGTTTCAATGAGTGTGCCCAGTTGTATAGACAAGGTTTGAAAAACGAGAGCTTTTTAAATCTGTTTGTGGAAATTGTCACTACTTCACTGAAAGGCCACAAATCACTTTTGCTCCTTGAAAGCTCGGAATTGAATTTCCCAGATTTAAAACTGGGAGATAAAAGTACTGGATTCACCGTTCAATCGTGGTTTAGACTAATATCAGGGATGAACAGTCTACATAGTGATGGATCATCAGGTTTTACGTTCATCACCGTTCAAAACAATCAACACGATTTTCTGATAAAATACAAGATAATTGAAAATAAGTTGGTTCTGGAAGCTCAGGGCGAGTTTTTACAATTCGACGGCTTTCTTTTTGAAATCGGCAATTTTTATAACATTTCGCTTGTCCACAAATATGAGAAGAAACGAAATGCAAGAGTTGAGCTGTTTGTTAATGGCGACTTCGTTCAATCCGTTAATATCCTTCACGCACTCGATCATTTGAGCGAGGGCTCAAGTGCATTAAGTTTATTCAAAAACTCGCTGGGTAATAATCAAAGTCATACACGATGTATTCCTCTCAAGCTTACAATTGGAAGTCCATCTTCGGAGGACAACGTGATACTGGAGTTGATCAGTATGATGTTTGTTGGTAAGCCGCTCAAACTGGAATGGATGTCACTTTCATACTTCCTTGGTAAATGTTACAGTGGAAGTTTCAAAGGACAAAATTTATTTCAAACTTTACCTCATAAATCACGTCTTCTCATGAAATTAAAACTACAGGAAAAGATCGAGTTTCTGGACCAAAAAGTGATTTTAAAAGGCTCTGACATATCTCAATGGGATTCTGATATAAGCCATTTGAAATTTCCTCACGACTCTGTACTTTTGAATGTCAACGCTTTTAACATGCGATTGGACGGGTCGAATAGGTATCTGATGGATGAAGCAACGAAAAAAGCAATCAAGATCGATAGCGGAAAGATTCTGTACTGGAATCCTTTGTTGATCAAAAGCTCGCTTTATGCGATTGGTGGTTTTGCTGTACCACTAAGACTACTTGAGATTTCTAGGACAACACAAAGTTTGGTAAGGTCTCTGTATCTTCTTTTCTCTTTTCTTTTGGAAGATCCGGCCTCTTTGAAGGAGTTTGAGTCCAACAGTGGATACAATATTCTTGCCACGATTCTGAAGACGAAAAAGTCTCTCATCACCTTGGAAGTTTTAGATTGCGTTTTGGAGTATGTTGGGTTCAATCACGTTACTCCTGTGGATTCAATTATAACCAATCCTCTGGCTTACAAAATTCTGATAGCTGATTTTGAGATTTGGAAGCCTTCTTTTATCGATGGGGGTCTTGCACCTTCTGAAAAAGATACATTCAAGTTTCTTCTCTTTCAGTTTTCAATATTCGGTCAGGACAGTAAATACCACTCCTACAATATCAGAGAGCTGATCAAAATGAGGATCATCAAGCGTTTCATCCAGGCAATGAAATATGAGCTGTTTGAAAGAGATATTTTACCTCTTCTTCATGACTCTATGCTTATTTTGGTGAGATCCAATCCTACACCCGAGGTTTTGAGATCATTATCGTTATACACTGTTTATGCATTGAATACGGGAAAAGATGATACAGTGCTACAGAGACAATGTGGTATCACTTCATTAAAGGTTTTAGTGTCCGTTGTTTGTGACCCATCGCCAACGATTAATCCACAGTTATACAAGAAAATTTTGAAGTCAATTACCATAAAATGGTTGTTCCTTCTTCTGGATAGGACAAATGAAGTCACCAAGTTGGTTCTAGAACTTTTGGTGAAGATATTGACTTCAGCTGGTTCCAAAAATCACAAGATATTTTCCGACTCGATTGGATTGGAAGAGTTGGCCAGATTGTTAGACGACTGTTATGAAGATCAAGAAGTGTTCATTATGCTATTTTCGGCGGTTTTTGGAATTCCCTATTCGGAGATGTTTGGATTGAGTTTGCTCGACTGGGCAAAGAAGACTGCAAGCAGAGGAATGCTATCAAATGTTGTCATGCCTGAGTTTTTTGCTCTTATGAACAAAACTCTTCGGAACATGATACATAAAACAAAGGGAGACGCCAGTTACAAGAAATCTCAGTTGAGGTCGTTAATTGAGGCATATCTCGACACTATTACATTCTTGATACAAAGTGTCCCTGCTTTTGCACAAATGTGTTTCCATGATACCAAATGGCTCCATGATTTCATAGACGTCAGCATAGAAGCTTTAAGCGAAGATGATGAAACTCAACTAATGTCTCTTTTTTCATCTTTCTTGAATAACTCTTTGTTCAAAGAGTTTTTCCATCCTCAGTCAGCAACCCACCACCATTCAGCTCATTTAGTTGAATCTTTGAGTCAAAGTTCCACTTTTGGAACACAACTTGTTATTGTTCCTTTGTTTCTGCAAAACCTAAAAGACTCAGAATCAAACCTTTCAACATTATTGAATAATCCACTGTTTCTTTCTGTTTCAGTCAACATGCTCACGCGTGCACTTGAATGTCGCAAGTCATTCCAAATCGACATCGTTGAATACACGTCGACGATTGACACTTTGAATAGTGTAATCCAAATTATAGAGAGCCTCAAAGCTTCCTCAAAAACTGCTTCATCATTCAAAGTATTGAAATGTGAGTTTGCTCAAGCGTGGCTTCAGCTGTTCATTCGTGTCACTGAATGTGAAATTAAAAGCCCAGGAACGAAGATTGATCAAATCAAGCTGTGTTGTTCGATACTGATGATGAGCCAGCTTTCAATTGTTTTCTCATTGACTGATGAAAGTATAGCTCTTTTGATATCTCTACTGTTGAAAAACACTGCCTTCGAGGATGATGATGTTTCTTCACTGTCTGCTAACTGCATGAGGATTTTGGCGATCACTTTAGATCTAAAATCGGCTTTGAATCTGCTCACTATTGACTCAGAATCAGATTCAGACTTTACAACGTTTTTTCGGAGGCTTCCGACTCTCAGTGACGAAGATATAAGGTCCGAGTGGAGCTTAAATTTACCATTGAAACTAGCTTTAAACAAAAGGTTTACTATTGGGGTATCTATACTGGACGACAACAATAAACTACCGACGAAAAAAGAGTTCATCAAAGAATTGCTTGTTCAAAATGAAATGAGAATTTCGAAGATGGAGAAACTCTCACACCGAAAGGACCCTTTGATCAAAGCTATTATGAGTTCTGAAACCAAACGATTCAACCGTCATATACAGGACGACAAAGATGATTTAAATTTTTTCATATCCATGTTCAACTCAATTAAGTCCCAAATTCCGGTGGAGAATTTCAAGTCCTCTTGGTCTCTGGATTCAGCGGAAGGACCAAGTAGGATGAGGAAAAGAATCACAAGCCAGATTGATGTCTCAAATAAAGTCAAGGTTCCTACGGGTGGCTCACTTAACGATCTTGTGAAAACCGAGTTCAGCGAATTGGATGACGAGAGTTATGAAGTTTTATCACAACAAATTGAATTTGATATTTCCCAAGAAGACAAGAACAGGAAAATTTTGAGAAGTTTGTTCGTGGGGGACAAAATCGTTGAGATGTTGAATGTTACGCAGATTTTGGGACTTGAGACGTTAGAATCCATTCTGATTGTTGGGCTTACACATCTTTATCTTACTGGAAACTATTTTCTCACCTCAACTGGTGAAATTGTCAATTTGGAAGATGCTCCAGAGCATGAGCGGGATCTTTATGTGAAGGTGATTTCAGGAAATGACAAAGATAAACGAAACAAGAAGGACTCATCCGAACACTTGACAAAGTCTTGGGAACTTTCAAAGTTGGCGTCCATATGCAAAAGAAACTTCTTATTGAGAGATGTTGCCATTGAATTTTTTTTCACTGACGGAACGAGTTTCCTTATCACTTGTATCAATAAAAGTTCTAGAGACTCCCTTTTCCATCAATTGTCTTCGAAAATAAAGGCAAGTTACTCTGATGAAATCTTGGAACAAACTTTGAAACTTGCATCTCAAAACACTGCAACGTTGGGCTCCACCCCGATACAATTTGGATCGATGATCTACAATGCGCTTTCAACATCAGCTTCGAACTCCAAAATATCCCTCATAACCAAGAAATGGTGCAAAGGTGAAATTTCTAACTTTTATTACTTAATTCTTGTGAACACCCTTGCAGGTCGGACATTCAATGACCTGACACAATATCCTATTTTCCCTTTTGTGATTGCCGATTATGAAAGTGAAGAACTTGATTTAACGGATCCTAAAACTTTCAGAGATCTGAGCAAACCCATGGGAGCACAAACAGAAAAGAGAGCTAATCAATTCAAAGAGAGATTCGAAGCATCTATTGAGATGTCTCCTGATACCCCACCGTTTCACTACGGAACCCACTATTCGTCGGCAATGATCGTGACGTCTTATCTTATCAGACTAAATCCTTTTGTTCAGTCGTATTTGCTACTACAAGGAGGTAAATTTGATCATGCAGACCGACTATTCTATTCAGTAAAGAAAGCATGGAATAGCGCCTCAAGAGATAACTCAACCGACGTTAGAGAATTGATACCCGAGTTTTATTACCTACCCGACTTTTTGGTGAATTCAAACAATTTTGATCTTGGGGTACTCCAAGATGGAACTAAAGTTTCGGATGTTATTTTGCCACCTTGGGCCAAAGGCAGCCCAATTATATTTGTTGAAAAGATGAGACAGGCTTTAGAAAGTGATTACGTCTCTCAGCACCTTCATGAGTGGATTGATTTGGTTTTTGGATCAAAACAGAGAGGAAAGCCTGCCGTTGATTCATTGAATGTGTTCCATCATTTAAGTTACCATGGCTCTACCAACCTGGATAAAATCGAAGATGACCACGAAAAGAGCGTCATTGTTTCTATCATCCATAATTTTGGACAAACTCCTATGCAGATTTTCACAAAACCGCATCCTGAGAGAGTAGTCTTCGAGAAACTACAATTTGACAGTTCCAAGCTTTTTGACTTACCACTTTCAATCATCGATACAAAAATACAGATTGACACCATTGACTTTGATTTTGGTACAAGTGAATGGAGACCATATGACAAAGTCACCAGACTTTTGAACGATTTAGTGATACGGAAAGAGTACCTTGATACGCTGAATGTGAACAACAACATGTTTTTCGAGAAACTAAACAGTGCTGAGATAACAGCCATTGAGATTTTGAATTTCAATCATGTAATCGTTGGGTTTGGAAATGGAACCATGCAAGTTTATAAAATGAGTTCCAGTAGACATCTCAGCGTGAAGAATTCCCAAAGATCAGTGATTCAACATGAATTGAATAATGATTGGTACAAAAACAACCTGAATCTTGAACATTTGGGAACTCTTCGCGGACACTCATCTGCAATAGAATGTATCAAAGTATCAGATGCTTTCAATTTAGTGATGTCGTTAAGTTCCAACGGTGAAGTGTTGCTCTGGGATCAACTCAAGATCACCAAAATAAGAACAATGACCATGTGTGGTGTCAGACTTATTGCAATCTCAGATGAAACAGGACTCATGGCAACAATCAACTGCGAGAACGTATTGCAAGTTTTCACTGTTAACGGAATGTTAATCGCCGAAACTGCACTGAAAGGATCTCCTACGGCGTTGAATTTCTCTGAATTCAACCTAAGACATGCTCTTGCAATTAAACACAACCCATGGAAGTCATACACCATTCTGGTAGTTGGTTTTGAAAACGGATCTGTTTCGCTGTTGGAGCTCAAACTTGAAACCGCATGGGAATTTATAAAGTTGAGAGAGTTCAATTTGATTGGTACTTCTAGAATAGTGGCAGTCAAACTTAAATTGAGTGTTGAATTAAATGGCGAAGGAAATCATGAAGGAAGAGGGGAATTGATTGTTGGTGACGAAAGCGGTAAAATGATGATCTGGCGATAGTTAGGGTAGATACATTAGTCTAGAGTTATTTAAGTCTAGTATGGAAGAGAGAAACAGTATTTATATACAGCGATCATTTTCTCGACCCCCATTTATCATACGCGTACAATCCAACTGCTATATGTGAAAGCCCGAGAACGTCCAAAACTGAAAGTTTTTTAGCTGTGAGAGCCATACTAACGGTTATGATGACGATTCTCTTCATCATTGCAGCAATTGAATATGTGACAGTTGGTAACATGGCCAGAATATGAAATGCCACTAACGATTGGCTGAAATGGCTGATACCGTTCAAAATCAATAATGTCCAAGGAATGAAGTGATAATTAGGAATTGGACCTGAGTCAGCAACCTCTTTCATTCCAAAAAAAAGATCTGCCGCTTCATAGGTAATAAAGGTTGGAATAGACAAAATAAGACCATAAATAGCACAATAAATGAGTGTCGTCATTTTGTCTGGTTTTTCGAGTAAGCTGTCGTAGTCGGAAGAGGACTTGGCGCGTTTCGCACTATCATGTGAACCTCCTGCTGTTGGTGAACTCAGAGATGTGAAAGGTATCGATTTTTCCAAATCTTGATGAGTATCCTCATCAGAAGCGTCTGAAATGGCAAGCGATCCTGGGTCTCTCGAGCGTGCATTCGCAGGTTGTATTGTAACCACGTTCTTGGCATAAATAGATTGAGCAGCAAAAATCGACGCGGATAACAAAGCATACATTATTCCTTTCAAGTTTTGGGATTGTTGTAAGAGTAAAGCGTTCATGGCTTCATCTTCAAGTTGTTGTTTTTTACTCAACTGCGGATCTGAAATTGCTCCTCTGGTAGTTTCCTTGTCATTCGATTGTGAGATGACAATAATTATCACGCCTATCAAAAGAGGAATCAACGAGACATAAGTGTGGATGGAAAATTTGACTTTATAGTAAAACCTGTATCCTAGAACAATAAAAAGGGGTCCTAAAGCTCTTATAGACGCCACAGTTGCGATCGGACAAAGTGCCGTGGCTGCCAAATTGAAAAGTTTCCCAACAAATTGGAAGGTACCCATGGGGAAAAACAAACGAAACAAGCGTTTGTTGAGAACATTTGTTGTTGCTGGTGCCGAGCCTACCGGCAGTTTAGATCTTAGATCGGGGAACGCGGCAAAAAGTGTTATAGCGCTGTAGCCAAGGATTAAACTCGAAAGGAATTGGAATTCGCCCACAAACACCGGATAATCAAGTTCGTTCAAGATTTTCTTCGTGAGTTGTGATGTTATGCTGGAAACCAAGTACCACGTGCAACACATTGATACCACTTTGAACTCCACAGCGTTCTCTGTCACCGCGCGGTAGACAATTTTGAATGGATGCATTTTGACGGTATCAGGCTTCATGCAAGTTGTTTTGTTGAACAGAAGCTAAAAAGTATGATAGAGCCCAAATGAATGCGTATGTTATCTATTCTTGTGGGTAACACGATTTGAGGGATAAATAAAAAAAATCAGGGCGGTCACTGAGAGGCTGCTGAGCGAATATTTCCAGGATTATGGTTATCAACTGTCGACAGCAACCAAACGAACTTGTGTCAGTTATTATCTCTATAAAGCGACTGCGAAAACAACAACAGACGCAAGTGACAAGACCAATAGTCACAATATTTTGATCTATAATTTTTGAAAAGTGGGCTTTGCTGAAAAGACCTAAAAAAAACAGTTTATTGTTTTAATTATTTTTTACTGATCCCGTGCATCCATCCCCTTTTTTGTACAAAGCGAAAGTGGCTGCGCGACGCTTAGCCACAAGTCTGTATTATTTTTTTTCGTTTATAGTGTGCACGTGTCGTCGATCGACGATTGATATATACTGAAACTAGTTTTTGATCATTCCAGGCCTGCCTGGAAACGCCGCAGATGACAATAGGATCAATTAGTCTTCTTGGCTTCCATTGCAGATTGTTGAGCTTGGATCACTCTTTCATTGAATCCAGGGTCCACAAATCCAATTATCGTTGGCATCAAGACAATGATCACACACACGAGAAGTCCAACACCCAAGACTGGATGTTCGAGAATCATACCTATGAAAGGAACTGAATTGATCAGACGTGAGGCATTATCAACATCAACAAAACTCTTAATTCCCACGGATTCTGCGGTGAAATTGAGTTTCGACTGTAATTTAACCAAGTTTTCCCCATTTTGGAAACCTAAAGGTAGCTCGTAAACTTCGAAAAGGGATTTGACAACCTCCTTTTCAGTACTTTGCTTAATATCAGGAGCAATTGACACTTCTTCTGAAGTCTCACCAACTACCAACTTGAACTGGTTTGTCCTTTTTAGTTGGAAATCAAGCGATTTCACAATGAGTTTGTATTCACCATCTTCGAGGTTTTCCAATTCAAATTGACCAGAACGGGTAAAGTGGTGGAACTGAGTTTCTCCCGAGGTAGTATTTATGAGCTGTAAATGTGAACGAGAAGGATCGAATAATTTTCGATGCTCAGATGGAACTTCAATAACTCCTGTCACAGTCGTAGCAGCCAATGTAAGGGTAAGAAAATGAAGCGCAAAGACAGCGATGTTGACTAACATGATAAATAATTAGGCAGTGAGTCTATGACCGGTTGCCTTCTAAGTAATGAATATACGCATTTAAAAAATCACTAACATTCAAGATCAAAAAAAAAAAAAAAAAACTCGAACTCGAAGAAAAAAAAAACTATATAAAGCCAGGGATCTCTAAAATTTTTTTGTCGATGAAAAACATTTAGGTTTTTTCTTTCTTCACTCATTTACAACAGGAAAGGTATATATTGTAGGGTGGTTAATGACGAATTTACCAGATTGCCCCCCTCTACAACCTTTTCGAGATTAATCTTGTTCTAACTGAAAAGTGGGAGTTCAGATCGACGATTCTGGGTTCTCCTCAGCGGGTTCAAACATTACAATAGAAAGAATGATATTACTAATACATAAATTGTAAATGAAGAACAAAAACACACACACGGCAAAATAAAACTGATCAAAACTTCAAGCCTCCGCTGATCAAAGACCAAAGTTGTTTTTGGAGTAGTTCATTGGAGGTATGTTAGGGTGTTCCACGTGCTTGAATGTCTGGTGGTCTATGGTGTATTCCCCTTGTTTGTCCAACGTGAAATTGAGGACAGCTCCTAAGTTGCCTTGGACATCACAGTAGTTTGGTGCACTGAACACAGTAATGAGTCTACCATCGTGCTCGATCTCGTAACCACCCATTCTAACTTCGTGAGATCTGATAACAGCCTTCAAATTATTCTTTTCACAGAAGTCTTTAGTAACATCTGGACCAAACTGGATTCCTATTCCTCTCTTTGATGGAGCTCTTCCTTCAGAAGCTTGTGGGTCAGTCCACAAAAGTTCCATTTCTATTCCTTCTTTAGGAGGTTGCTTGTGCTTAAATCTGTTGATCTTTCTAATATCGTCTAACGAGGTCTCGTCAGATGAGAACAATCCTCCATGCATGACCAAATACTCTTGACCAATCAAGGTGGCATAAGGAAGAGAATTGAACGATTCCGAAAAACATTGGAACAACTTTTCGTTATACTTGGCCTTACATTCATCTTCAAACCCGTAAACCTTGTTCATGTCATTGGTTTCATGGTTACCACGGTTGATGTACAAGTTGTTTGGATAAAGCACTTTCAAACTGTACAGCAGGAAAGCAACTTCACAAGACCAAGATCCTCTGTCCACAAAGTCACCGTTGAAAAGGTAAGTATGTTTTGGAGAAACTTTTCCAAACGTCTTGAAAAGGTTTAAAACATCATAAAATTGACCGTGAGTATCACCACAAACAGAAATAAGCTCAACGGATTCACTTTGATATTCTTTTTCTTGAGTTTTTGATCTCTTGAGACCGAACTCAACCAAAGAAGCATCTTGCTGAAAAAGTTGGTTGGCAGCTGCCACAATCGCAAAAGCGTGTTTCTTTGGCAATTTACCACCATTTCTGAACAATTCGACCATATTCTGAACATATTCCTCGGTCAAATTGATTTCAACTTTTTGTTCGTTTTTGCTAATAGCAGTCACTGAGATGTTGAGTTCTGGGCCAGTATACGACTTCTCTACCAACATCGAATCGTAGTCAATACTGTTGATGATCGAGGAAAGCTCTTCGACAGCAATAGCACGTTCAAACTTGATTTGGTTGATGATCTTTTGTAATTGCTTCTCGAGGATTTTTGCATGTTGATCATTAGGAGCTCTAGAGAGGACAATTTTGACATCTGCGAGGGACTTCTTGTATTCAAGAATAGCACTGTGTGCCACTGCTCTACGATAATAACCTTTGAGATAGTTCTTGTCCAACTTGATAGCTTCATTGGCATCACTTATGGCGAGACCGTAGTTTTCGAGCTTGATGTGGGCTTGAGCTCTGTTAGAGTACAAGATTGCAGTAGGATAAGTTTCAATGGCTTGAGTGTAGTACTCCACGGCAGAATCATACTTATTAAGTTTCAGCTCTTTGTTTCCCAGATCTTTGAGTTCAGCAGATTTTTGAACGAGTGATTCATCGTTTTGATCTTGTGATGTTATTGTACTCATGTTGATGTGTCCCCTTGGTAACAACCGAACAAATTAATTAATATGAACAAAAACACAGTCAAATGCAGAATAAAGAGTCCCAATGAGATGAAAATCAATCAAAAACCAACAAAAAAATGCCTTCAACTAAAGCCTGTACTTGGTTTACAATTGTGTCTTATCTCCACTTGAATTGAAGACAACCTCAACACCAAAAAATTTGCCCCAGAAATTTTTTTTTCTTTTTGCTTTTTCCATACAGTTTTTTTTTTCTTTTAACGGTGCAAAACAACAGCCTTAATTAAGCGAATTTTTTGAAAAGTAAGGTGTATGTACGTATGTGTCTATACAACAATTCTATAAATTTTAGCCTAGAATCATACAAATCTGCCGCTATACAGAGAAACTTGCCAAAATACACATCATCATTTGACTCTGACTGAGTAGTTGTCTCCACTTTTTGTGATGTATCTAACATACGGATAACTTTGATAGTTGAGTTTTGGCTCATTGATCTTGAGATATTTGATCTGAAGACCACTCGTAACAAATCCTTGCATCTCAAACTTCAAGTTAATCGGTTTCTTTTTGAAAGTTTCCAAGTTGGAAGAGTCATGAACCGATGGGAGTAGTAACTCGGCGATCATTACATACTCCTTACCGCCTTCAATTCTTTTAAATTTCCACAAGACAATGTTTTCACTCGGAATGTATTTCAGGGAGCCCTTATTGTAGTGGAATTTTGGCGAATCAACATCTTCTGGCACAGGAATACGAACCTCTAACCTGTTTGCAGTGATTTTGTTCTTGAAATTGGCCTTCACTTTGATCATGATTTCGATTCTTGTATTCGAATGATTTTTCATTTTGTAGTCGATCATGAACAAAGGTCTAAGAGTCTGCGAATGAACCCTGTAACTCATCAAATCAAATTCTCCATCAGGGGGAATAAATGAAACCATTTTATCTGCCTCAAATTTCGATAACCTGACACATTGATGGAATTTGACATCTTCAACCTCGATGCCCTTGGTTGATCCTTCAGAGTTATCGCCTCTTATTGAATTCAAACCACTATTGAGGAATCGATCGTTCAGTCCAAGAACCAATTCCGGCATTCCGGACAAGAAAGATTTGAGTTTAATGACGCCATGAATCTCTGAACTCAACATTTGGCCCTTGGAGTTTATAAGCATATCGATGGACTCAACGACATCCAAATAGGCTTCATTCTTCTTGTAAAATATACCAGGAGATCTCCAACTGATCGAGTTTGTAAGAGTTGATGGTGGTTGTTTGATTTGTTGTTGCGTGGCAATTCCGGTTCTGGACGCCGTTGCAGAGGCAATCACCTTTTCAAGTGTGAATGACTCTTGTGTGATATACTCTTTCAAAATTTTCGTGTCTGTGATTTGAGGAACTCCAAAATCCATCATTTCATCCAAAAGTTCGTATATGATCGAGAAATTATCTCTGATAGATTCTTCTTCCAATGACTTCACGTAGCTTTCCAACACCTTGATAAGATTGTTCAAATAGCACATGATTGTGAATATATTAGTGTCATTCCGCGTCAACGCAAGCACATATAGATTTTTATGCATCAAATAGATATAGTTGATTCCGTTGTCATGGAGGATAGGTTTTGCTGCTCCATCATCGATGTTGTCCGTAGTAGTAGAGTTGTTTAACAACAAAAATGGGAAACGTTCCACAGCCCTAACAGGAATATCCCCCTTATAGTCTCGCGAGAGTAGTGGTCTACCTTTGTTGTCGAGGAAGTAAACCACGGAGGCCATTTTTCACTATTTGTACGTTGGCGTTGTTCTAAAGGAAATTGCGATCTGTTTCCAAAGCGTCGGACGATGTCAATTACAAGCTTTATGACCACTAAACAGCGTCTTTATGACTCAAACAACTGTGCTGCAATACAATTGCCTCGTGTAGCAAGTCCAAACTCAACTAGTGAGTGTAACGATGATTTGTTTGTTTGTTGGTGGCCAAGAAATAAATCCAAAAATAATGTACGTTGTGATACGGTGTAAAGATGTGGTATACATCAACAAATGACACGCACATTCAGATGACAGTGAATTTTAGAATTTCTTCTCTGAAGATCTTTGCACTTTGTCTTGTGAGGTCAGCCACTCGCTACGCCACAAGAATAGCCACGCGCGCGAGCCCTAAACTACCCCAAATTCCCCTTCTACTCTTTCTTTATCTGTGCAATTGTCATTAATTTTAGGCGGGGATCATTTCCGCTATGACCCTTGCTCCCCTTCGTAGCAAAAAAAAAATAATTGAATAATGCATAATTTCTGGTTTACGTAACCAGGCGTGATGTCATTTCGAAAAGTAATTTTATGTGGTGATAAGCAAACAAAGGGCAATTGATCTAACCATTTTAACTTTCACGAATAACGGCAATAAAAGACAACTTAATTTCGTGCAATTGTGCTCGAGGTTACAGTGATTAAAATAGTGACTTTCTTCTCATGCCGATTTAGTGTCCTACATATTAAAACTAAAGAAAAATGACTATTGAGTCTGTATCAAACCCTGAAAGGTGAGTGTTACAAAAACCAAAAAGGGGGTTCCCAAGTGGTTTATTTCATCAATATTCCCGAAGTTAATTTGGCAAACCTCAAATTACATGATACTAACAATTAGACGTTGTTCCGGACATCCGGTGCACACGATTACAGCCCCAATTCTGTTATCTCCAAACGCGCAACTCATGCCAATAAGCACAGATACTTGTTATCTGATTCAAGTTACTTCAATGTCCGAATTACGATGAGGTAAGTGTTTATGCAGTTATTTCGAAGCGCCCATTTACTAACAACTTCAACAAGTCACTGGCAATTGAAGGATCTGGTTTGTGCTGCTTCATCATCTAACTCCCTTTACTATCCATGTAATAATTTTCTTATGAACTTGAACCTAGCGAAGACGAAATCGCATTCAAGTAATAATAAGAAAATTGTGAAATCGGTTGCAAAGTTTGAAACAGCTCCCAAATGCCTTAAAGAGCTCGATAATCTTGTGGTTGTCGGAGGAGTTGTCAGTGGTTGTACTCAACCAGATAATTCTCACAGCAGAGGTGTTTTTGGTCTTTATTGCAAAGAAACAGGTGCGGTTGTGAGCAAAAATGTGGGATCTTATATCAACAATTGCGTCTCAATATACAAACACACCAATTCGAGTTATAAGTCTATTGTTTGCAACAACGACAAAAAAATGTATCTACTTGACATTTCGAATCGTGACATAAGCAATAACAACAGCTCAATTGATTTAGGAGTTCCATTGAATCATGCCAGTCTTTCACCAGATCAAAAGACCATTATTGCTGTTGGTGATTCTGAATTAGGGAATTCTGACAAGATTTTTATGCTTCATACTGATGAGAATATGAATGATTTATGCAATACAAACTCAATAGTGACCAAATGTGATATTGGAATATCAACTGATTGGAATCAATCAGGACGACAATTCAGTGTTTGTTTCCAAGAAGGTGTTAACCTGATTTATGATGTTCGTAAACAGGACCACCCACTTCACGAAGTTTTCTCTACAAGAAGATCTGATGCAGCCGGTGACTTCAGAGTTTGCAAATTTAGTGGTGGTACGGAAGATCTTCTATTTATTTCTGAACATCAAGGAAGAGTTCATATGGTTGATACGCGCGATTATTCCAACCATCAGATCATCTTGATGCCGAAGCACATTTATTATTCCGAGACAGGTTATTACGACCAACCATTAATAACTTCTGTGGAAAAACTGAGCGAGGTTGAATTGTCCCCATTCATTTCAGTCCAAGAAGCTTACTCAAGAAGATTCCGTAACGAACCACGTTATGAATATGCACGTGAATTTGGTAACAGGTCTTCAAACAGAGAAGTTCTTAATGAACAGGAACAGGTGTCTCAAACAATTGACCAAGTGTATCGTGCAAACATTCCAGACCAGGAGCAAAATATCGAATCTTATTTGAATTGCGATCTTGAAATTCTAGGTCTCGATGTCATGCAACACCGTGACAAGCATTCGTTGGTAATTGGTTGTGATGAAGGTATCATTAATTGGGGAATTGATGTTTGGAAACGGAGATACTTTCCGTCAGTGTCGATATCATGACATTAATTAACCTCATTAATGACTACCATTAGAACAAAGATATTTTAGGTTTTGCGCTTCTCCATAATTTCTTAGTTCAGGTTTTACTTTTTTCTTTCAAATCCTTGTTTACACAGAAACGTGTAACGCTATCGAATCACTATAAAATACAATGTAAGCTTATCTTCATGCTTGCGGATTACCTGTAATACTGGGGCCTGTTGATGTTGAGTCCGTACTCGTCCAACGCGCTGCTCAAATCTTCCAAAGTCAGAGTAACCTTTTGATTTTGTTGTTGTTGAATTCCACCACCTAACGAGTTACTTGTTTGACCTTCAGTTCCAGCAGTTCCTGATGCTCCAGAGACACCTGCTCCATCGGCACCTGTACCATCTTCAGCAGCAGCAGTCATGTTAGAAGTAGCCATCATCAATGCTCTTGCTCTCACGTGAGGATTTGAAGAGTTGTACACTGCCGTGTTGGACCTAATTCTCGAGTACTCGTAAGCATCTGTGGCAATATCACTAATGAATTTTTGGGTAGCGAGGGCCAAAAGTCTCTTGATCTTAACATTTGATGTTTGAAATCCACTCTTGGCTAAGTAGTAGTCTGTGACGCTGTCTGGAATAATTGGAGTGAATTCTTCATCATCCATCATTTCAAGCACTTCCTTGAGTGTCTTATCACTTCTGGTGAGTTCAGGCAAATTGGGGAGTGATGGTTTTAATTTCTCTAGGGCAGGGTCTTCTGAATCTTTACCGATCGTATTGTCTTGAGTGTTTTCAGATTTTGTGTGATTTTCTGCATCATCATCATCATCATCATCCTCTCCTTCTTCTTCCTCTTCTTCATCATCGTCTCCGTCATCATTCTCGTGATCTTGTTCTCCATCGTCGTCATCTTCCATCAACTCGTCCACATCCTCGGTGCTGAACAGGTTCCCCTGTTGTGTTTGTGGAGCACTGCTGTCTTGTCCAGCATCTACAGTCGAAATGTCTCCAGACTGAGTCTCTGTATTTTCCTGGGTGTCGGACATTTTGACAGATGAGAAGCGACTAATGCATAAAAGCAATCTTGCTGAATCGTTTCTCGTTTCTCGTTTCTCGTTTATCTTGTAAATCTTTCGTTTCGGAGGTTTCTATTTTTTTTCTGTGTTGCTGATAAATTCTTCTGTCAGTTTTGAATACGGGTCCAATTTGGTGTATAGATTTTTCACCTAATTAATCAGCCATATGAGCTATTTCATATTAGACTAAAAATATATATAAAGGCTACAAAATTGCTGTTTCATTACAATCAGATAAAGACTTCATTGTTATGTTAAATAGAATGAGATCGCATTATCAATACCTTGTCATTGGAGGTGGTTCTGGAGGAGTCGCCTCTGCAAGAAGAGCAGCAAAATATGGAGCATCTACTTTAGTGGTGGAATCAAAGCAAATGGGTGGTACCTGTGTGAACGTTGGATGTGTTCCAAAGAAAGTTATGTGGTACGCTTCTGACATGGCGTCCAAATTGAGACTTGCCAAGGAATATGGATTTGAAAAAGCTGATCCATCAGTGGCAGATGAATTCAACTGGTCTGCTTTCAAACAAAAGAGGGATGCTTACATCACTAGACTGAACGGAATTTACGAAAGAAACATGACAAAAGAAGGCGTTGATTATGTTTACGGTTTTGCCAGATTCACTGAGGAAGGTAAAGTTGAAGTGGTGGACAAAGAAGATAACTCCAAAATCACCACTTTCACCGCCGACAACATCCTGATTGCCACTGGTGGAACTCCTGTCTTCCCAGCCAAGATCCCTGGTTACGAGTACGGTATCTCTTCTGACGGATTTTTCGAATTGGAGAAACAACCAAAAAGAGTTGCAGTTGTTGGTGCCGGTTACATCGGTGTTGAACTTGCTGGTGTGTTCAACGGACTGGGATCTGAAACTCATTTGATTATCAGAGGTGACACTGTTCTGAGAAAGTTCGACAACATTATCCAAGAAACTGTCACTAAGCACTATGAAAATGAAGGCATTAATGTTCACAAGCAATCTCAAGTCGAGAAAGTTGAAAAGCTTGCTGACGGCTCGAAAAAGGTCATCCTTGATAACGGTACTGTGTTTGAAGTTGATGAATTGATCTGGACTATTGGCAGAAAGGCGCTCACTGGAATCGGTGCTGAAAAAATTGGTCTCAAGTTGAACAGTCACGGTCAAGTTATTGTTGACGAATTCCAAAGAACTAACGTTCCAAACGTTTACTCTCTTGGTGATGTCGTTGGTAATGTTGAACTCACTCCAGTTGCCATTGCTACCGGTCGTAAGCTCTCCAACAGACTTTTCGGTCCAGAGATTTTCAAAGCTCAAAAGCAAGACTTTGATAACGTTCCATCGGTTATTTTCTCTCACCCTGAGGCAGGATCTATCGGTCTTACGGAGAAGGAGGCGATTGAAAAGTACGGAGAGGCAGACGTCAAGGTTTACCAAAGCAAATTCACTTCCATGTACTACTTCGTTTCGGATCACAAGTCGCCAACTGCCTACAAGTTAGTGACTGTTAAGAGTCTTGGAGAGAAAGTTGTTGGTTTACACATGGTTGGTGATTCTTCTGCTGAAATCTTACAAGGCTTTGGTGTTGCAATCAAGATGGGCGCAACTAAGGCTGATTTTGATAACTGTGTGGCAATCCACCCAACTTCTGCTGAAGAATTGGTGACGATGGTTTAATGCGTAGAAAATAAACGACAATCAAATTAATAGAAGTGAAAAAATTGTAGGAACTCGTAACACAAAAAGCAAAACTCTCAAAAAGAGAAAGTAAAAGAAAGACAAAATCAAAAACTCAAAGGAAAGAAATACAAACTGGGGCATCCATTCAGTCATCAATCAGTAGGATCCATCACCTGTTTGACCGGTTCTTTGTCATTAACATACAAATTGTGCTCCTGAATGTACCTTATGACGGAGTTTGGTAACAAATATTGGACACTCATATTTCTTCTGAGGAAAAGTCTCACTTTTGTTGAGCTAATATCGTTGTAAATCAGTTGTTTGATGACAAGAATATTTTTTCGGTGCTCATACATAATATCGTGACTGAGCAAGAAAGATCTGACATCCGATCCGGTTCTTTCCACAATCAGACAACCATAATTGCCTAAAATGTGATGCAAGTCCCTATCTGCCCAAACATTTGGTTCTCCCATTGACTCAATTAAGTCTCCTCCGGCGAGTAACATGATTTTAACTCCCATTTTCTCTGTGTTACTGTCACATTTGTACACACCACCACGTTTGATGTTAATTTCTTCATTGAAGTGATCCAGAACAAGTGCTGTTCTTGTGTATTTTGGTTGTAATGATTCCCACGCATCCACCATGAGCCATGAGGAGGTTCTTTCGCAACCAAGTTCACACATTCTAACACGGTGATGGGAAGGCGCGAGACCTGGTTTCTTGTAATTATCAGAGACTGGTGAATAGTAGCCACCCACCACTTCAAATCTGGTTGATTCTCTAATGGAATCCAAAGCCATTTCGAACATTCTTAAATGGAGATAAGTGATTGGTGAGAAAGATCCGCAAGCCACAATCACAAGTGGAAATTTGTTTGGGTCAGAGAGTCTAGTTTTCAATCTATGAGTTGGGAATTTGTAGTCTTCAAGGTTTTTAGATTGTCTTTGAATTCCATGAGGAACCTCTTCCAGATCGGCAATTTGGAATGAATGAACACGCGGGAGATTTATATCAAATGACTGTGATCTTGAGGAGGCATCGGGGGTTTTGCTATACGTTTCCACGTAATGAGCACCGGATTCACTGGCTTCATCGGAGATAGGCGGAGTTGCTGCGGACATTGGATTTGGAGATGTTTCGTCTTCTTCTTCACTGGAACTAAAAGGTTGTAAGTCAGTACGAACCTTCGGGATCTTGTGTTTAATGGAACTGGGTGAAAGGGGTCTTGGAGGTGTATCGATTGAGAAATGAGTTCTATTCACGGCCGAATGCGTTGAGGCAGGAGACGAAGAAAGTTTCGCTGAGGATGAGCCGTTTGGTTTACCGTTTGAAAATGACGAATGTGTGATTGGTTGGTCTAGGGGTTCAAGATAGTCTGCAATGACGTACTTTTGTATGGGCTGTCTATTTGGGATCAGCTTTGAAGAGACTGTTGGCTCAAAAGGAGGATTGGTAGATGGAGGTCTAAAATTTGGGTCTTGAGTTGGATCCATATGTGAAAAAGTTCTATAATGTGTGCATATAGCAGTGTCTCAATTCAGTTGGGGACAATTGATTTATGGTTTTCCGGAGAAGAGGAGGAATTGAGAGGCTGAGATTTGTTCAGAAAATGTGTCTCGATGCAGCAAAGCTTCTCTGTAGTTTAGGTGGAGGGGAGGAGCTAGAAGAGGTGCAAACCGGTCTGAATCTAAGCAATGAGTTTGACCTAACTAAATTATGATGGCCACAATTATTTGGCAAAAACAAATTAGATAACGTCCGTAAAAGTGTCAATTCAGGAACAAAAACGCTAATCACAGACAATTTTTTTTCCAATCGAATTTTTTACCACCTTGGAAAGGAAAGTTGTTTCGAGGAACAAACCGTTGAATGATTTTTTGGTAATAAGGGATAATATACTTTGATGGTATACAATCAAAACGATTTTTATGGAGAATTATTTTCTTGGAAGTGATTACGATGCTCCGTATTGAGCCGACAATGTAAACAGGGCTTTGGCGCTTTTTTATTTTTTTCGGAATGAGTTGCTCCCACACTCAGCAAGCCCCAGTATTCATCGAATATAGTCCAAGCAGCTTAACTTTTTACCCCCTTGTCACCGTAGGCTAATCAGTACCGCCGGACTGGCGGAGCATCGCGTGAGCGCACTGCCAGATTGCGGAGTTAGCCAATGCGACTGCAAATATCTTCCCAACATGACATTGGTCACGGGACGGGCGGCCGAAACGCGAAGGTGGGGAAATAAAAAGTTTAACACCAGCCACATTGCTCTGCGCCACAAACATTACATTAATTTATATATATACCTTTACAATCTACACCACTTATCAACCCATGCAAACTCACGCAAAACATTGCCCGTACCAGCATTGCTATCTCTGAATGTTTTCAGGATCTCGTCCAGATTTATGTCACAGTGGTACATTTTGTTAGCCTCTCCGCCCGTATAGTCGGTGTAATTAATTCCGTTGATCTGTCTGATCGGTTCGATCAACATCCCCATGTGTATAAGCCGCTCCCAACATGAAAGGAGCAAGTCACGTGAGTGTGACATGGTGCCAAGTTTGATGTGACCCATCGTTTGCAATTGGGCGTTGAGCGTGTTTGTATGGGATTGGGAAAGTCGTTGGAATTCGTCATATGAAATGTTGAAATTGACTTGATCCATCACGTTTTTCAATAATTGTCTTGCAGCACAGATCAAAAGTTTGAGTTCCAGTTCACTCAGACTCAGAAGGAGATCGAAACTCTTATTGGTGGAACTGAAGCGGGCGAGTTCGCTATTGGAATTGTTCCCCAGTTCCCATTGACTCATAAAGATCATGAGCGAGTTCTTTATACCATTGAAATCTTTTGTCGTGTAGAAAGTTTCAACAATAAATTTTCTCAAAGGACTTGTGTTTTCCACCATTTGTCTGATCTGGCGATTATACTCGGACGTGGCTTGTTGAACCACAATGTCGTCCCCATCGACAGAGTCTAGTTCAAGCATACAGTACACGCTCTCAGCAAACTCGGATATGGTACGTGGTTTCACCACCTGAAGTAGCTTTTGACTGAATCTGCTTCGGACTCTTTTCTCCAGCTGTTCTCGAACGGTTGTCCTTGTGCTCAGGCCAATCACAGACACTGGAGGCGAGTCGGGAGACGAAGATTGTGCAACATCGAATAAATTATACAACAACGTCTGTTTGGGATCGTTCGTATACTTGTCAAACTCATCGATCACAAAGATGATCGGAACCCAATCTTTTTGAGAAACATTGCCATCGTTGAGTTCTTCATCGCCTTCTTGCACCAGTTTACATCCGTCTAAAATTCCCATGACATTGTTCATAGTTTCGTTCAACGAAAATCGCTCAACCGAAAAATCGCTCGTTGCAAGGTTGTTTTTGAGTAAGTGCCAGTCCAGCTGTCTCGCTATTTCTTTGATTGCAGCCTTGTCATCGTTCTGATACAATCCACTGATCCTAATCACAAAAAATGAATCTTGAAATTTAGTGTTCAAATCGAATAGAACGTTGTTAACAAGAGTGGTTTTCCCGGATCCTCTCGGACCAATCATCAAACACGACTTTCCTTCGCTGTGCTTGATTGTGTTCTCAAGCATTTTGTATAATTGGAGGTATTCCATATCGAGATTGTGTAGTTTTATCTTTCGAGATCCAGAGCTTGTGCGACTGGTCAAATTTGCTAATACTCGTTTCTTTAGCTTTTCTTGAAACACTTGTCGCAATTCATCATTTGAGACAACTTGCTCATTTATCTCCTCTTTAAGGACCGTCATGTTTGAGTCCAACTATTAACAAATACCTCTACAATGATGATAATACTGTTCTTAAGCAAAAAAAAATATTCAATATACATAATTTACAATACACACTTACGCGATTCAGTATTAATTTAGCACAGCCTTGATGTAGTGAGTTTGAATGGTAAATCGAGCAATTAACAATTTAACTTGCTCCGTTAGTCATCAAGTCAAAGTGGTAGCCACTTGAACTGCATCTGATGGATATTTGCAAGTCTTCGTGTGTCCTATTTTGGTGCAAACATCACAAGGTAAAGTTCTGTTGCAAAAAAACATTTTCTTAGCTTTCAAACAATTATTGCAACAAGCAGAATAAACAGGTCTAGCTAGAGTTTTGTGTTCAGTGGGACTATTCTCCTGGCTCAAATTCTGCAAGGTTTGCTCAGAGATCATGGTTTTGTGAACCCCATTGGTATGCTCTGTCCCATTTGACGGCGTTTGGTGTTCGTTGGACTGGGGATTCGAAGCTAGTTCCATATCTAACGGTGTTGTCGGTCTCCTAAAAGTTAAAGCGATTTTGGGCATCTTCTTAATGTTTTTTTTCTTCGACTTTCTCTGACCAGTTATTCCTTTCGCGTTTGAAGGGGCCGTTGGAAGAGTCTTTGCCACTGATTCGAAGTGACTTTGAGACAGCTTTTGTTCTAAATGTAGATTGTTGGATGCTACACTTGCTGGTGGTTCTGGTACGTCATCTGGTGTAGTATCAGTGTGGTATGTTAGAGCCAACATTGATTTCGGTTCTCGTGGTTCATCGTTCTTATCAGTGCCATGTGTGCTACTACTAGGGCCGGGAGGTAGTAAGTGTAACAAATTGATGTGGTTAGATTCGAATTCGTCTTCATCGTCAAAATCTTCAAAAGATGCAGGTGCCAAGGAAAGTGGTTGCATAAACGGTTCCGCCGGTTTACGGTTGAAAATAGCCAATGGGAGTTTTGAAGAGTCTTGATTATCTTGTTGAAGAGGCAATTGATGCAAAACTGCTGGTGAATCAGTTGTCTCTTTTAACAGAGCCGGTTCATTTGGATGTTCTCTCTCAAACCAAAGAGAATCGTTTGAATCATCTGAGTCAGAACTAATGGTGGGGCTATCAGCATGATTGATCGCAGTTATATCATATTCTTTGGCCCGGAGTACCATATCTGTTGAACTCGTGGGGTTCGTGAGAACAGTGACCCCAGTCGGTTCCTGATTATCAATTTCTTTGGAATTAACCTTTTTCTCAGTACCTCGGTTTGAAGTGGTACTGTCTGTGGTATCTGAATCCTCCTCTGGTGTCCAACTCTCAGAGCTTGAGCTATCTGTGTCAATAACGATGGGTTCCGACGCATGCACGCCATTTTGACTTTGGAAAGACTTTTCAGAGTACTCTGGATCCGATTCACCGTTGTGAGAATTATTGGTGCGCACCAGATCCGGTTCATTGGAGGACTGGCGAGACTTCTTACGTTTCGAAGATATAGTGCGCAAAGATCTTTTTAGAGTCTCCAACGGAACAAACGTTCTAGTTGGGCGCCTGTGTGTAGTCTCCACCACGGGATGACTTCCCCGTCTAATCGAATTTTTGGTAGTTCTTTGTTTCTGAGGTGGACTGTTTTTCCGAGCTTGAAGTGTTGGTCTGGGTTTTTTACCTTGGAGTTTTTTATCCTGGAGTTCTCTTGCTTTGCGTTCCTTCTCTTTGCGTTCACGGAAGCTTTTTATAGCGTTTCGTTGTTTTTCTCTCTCAGAAACCAACATTCGATGAATACTGTCCTGATCTTTTTCGGCCAAGACAACCTCTCTAACTTGATCGGGAAACATATCATTGAAATCAAAGACGTTTGTGGCAGAGTTCTCGGATAATGCGGACTCTTTGGTTTCACCCATCGAGGAATCCCGGTCCTCATAATCGGATTCAACAGTGTAAAAGTCGACAAGATCGAGAATTTTGAGGCGAACCTGTTGGTCGTAATTATATAGAGGACTTGGAATGTTGTTCGGGAGAGGGGAATGTTTATCATTCAAAACAGGGGTAACGTTACCGTTTAAATCGTCAGACTTTAAGGAAACATTGGTAGGACTCATAGATCCTGAGTCCACCTCGGATTCAATAACGGAAACTTCCGGGCCCTGTTCGGAATTATTCTGATGTAAAATGGGACTCTCGGGTTCATTTTGCTTAATCTGATGATCTTTCGTGACAGGTGGCTTTTTAGAACTTCTGGTGGTCTTTGATGATTCAACAGCTGCCTTCTGTGAAACTTTTGGTGCTTTCGGTGACTTCAACTTTTTTGGTTTTGGTGCACCTTCTGAAACCTCAATGCTAGTTGTATCGTTGATAGCAGAGTCTGTATGAGTACCGTCATCAGATTGACTGACCAGAGCAACCAAATTCCTTAGTTTTAATTTCCTGGGTGAGCGTTCGCTCGACTGTTCAGGAGTACCGGACTTTGCGGGCACGGCCTCCCAAAAATCAGGCTGCTCTAGCAAAGCTAAGTTTATTGTTCTCACCATCGGTTCGACTAGATCAGAACGTAAAGCCAGTTGAGGCAATGAAGGAGTTGTGTCTCTAGCCTCCATTTTCTGATCCGTTTCATGGCGTCTATTGAGCCTTCGTTTCGCAGCTAATTGTGAAAATGTATCGAGAGACATGTTTATATTTGTTTTTCAAGTCTTCCACAGCTTTAACATCTCATCAGCTGCCTGAGCTGCCTAATTGTGCGGGTCACTCCGTATGAGTACAAAGTTATCGTGGTACGAGTTCTAAGGGTCTGGTAATAGGTATTATCAGATAACAAAAGAAAATCAAAACACGATAGTGCATAGATCACAAATCATGTGGCTACTAAAAAAATTGAGCTGAATATTATCTACCAAAAAGAAACAAAAACACCAAACGTCGATCGTCGCAATTGAGGTCGATTAGAAGGAAAAATCGTACCGTTAATTTTTTCTTGCACATTTGATTGAACCAGGCTCAATTTTCAAAATTACAAAAACTAGTCTAACTACAAATTTAGGTTGTCGCTACGAAGGCAAATTTTGAAATTTTGGTAATATAATTAAACACCATCCACTGAATTACACCATATCAATGACTACTACTGAAGGCCCTCTACCTCCATCCGTTATACATCTTCTCCAAAATGCCAATTTTATCCATCTGGGAACTTGCCTTAATAATACCCCACACGTGAGTTTGATGAATTACACTTTTGTCACTCCTGAACAAGTTTTTCAAAACCAAACTGATAAAGATTACTATATTCTTATATCCACTCCTAAGAATACTTCAAAATACGACAATTTGACTCACAATCCGAAATGCTCTATTCTGATCCATGATTGGACTACTTCCACCAAAAGCAGTGAAAAAGACTCTTTGACTGAAGGACACTTGTTGAAACTGTTGAAAGACCTCAATCAAGCAGAAATGAGTGATCTGAGTTGTAATTTGACCGGGGTTGCGGAAAAAATCTTGGCAGATAAGAATTCTGAAGAATATAGTTACTACAGTCAATTGCACCAAGCAAACAATCCAAATGCCAAAGCATTCACCGATGGTGATTTGGTCGCCCTTGTCTTAATCAAAGTTGAAAAATCGAAAGTGGTTGATTCCAACAATAACATCTCCCAATATAGCTGATTATTGTTATCTTTTCGAAGACCATTTATTAACCTACTTGTGTTATTTTTAGTTCTATATATTTGCGAGGTATCGAACTAATTTCCTTCGGAACCAAAATCGTTGGTAAATTCCACAAACTTGTCGAGGTCTTTTTGATTGACGGTTGGTTTGTTTGTCTTGATGGCTTTAACGAAATCTTTAATCCCAAGATCCGGCTCTTTCAGCTCTTCTCCATCTAAATCCAGCCAACTCATTTCGATAGCGTCCGCCTCACCAGGCGAACATGGTGTATACTGTGTCATTTCTTCTCCCGTAGTTTCACTAATTGCAAGTACTTTCCTGAAATGTGTAGCCATTTGAATCTTTCTAATTGGTTGCATCAGGGCGTCCTTAACAACAACCGATATGTCGTGACCTGAGTAACCTTCCGTCATTTCAGCAAGAGTGTGATAGTCTTGAGAGGAAAGCATGCATGGAGTGTCCCCGATATTGAGCTTGAACATCTCTACTCTGGCCTCCTGGTCTGGAAGTGCAATATAAATTCTTCTCTCAAATCTTCTTCTAATTGCAGAATCCAGCTGCCATGGGATATTAGTGGCTCCTAAAACAAGAACTCCGTTGGAATCGTTTCCAACACCGTTCATTTGAACTAACAATTCGGTTTTAATACGCCTAGAGGCCTCAGATTCACCTTCACCTCTAGGTCCACACAAAGCATCCACCTCATCAATAAATATGATCGACGGTTTTTGTTCTCTAGCCATATTGAACAATTGTTTAACTAATCTTTCCGATTCACCCATCCATTTACTCACAAGATCAGATGAGGACACGGAGAAGAATGTTGAGTTGGCTTCAGTAGCCACTGCTTTTGCCAAGTAAGATTTACCAGTACCTGGAGGACCGTACAACAAAATTCCAGAAACTGGTTTACGTTTCCCTTTGAATAAATGAGGAAATTTCACTGGAAGAATAACGGCTTCTTTAAGTGCTTCTTTTGCCAACTCCAAGCCCGCGATATCATTCCATTGAACATTGGGTTTTTCGCTGAGAATCGAGCTAGCCAATGCACCCCTGAGCTTTTTTGTATCATTGTCTCCTTCGTCGTCTTCAGAACCATTGGTTTTTTTTGCCTTCACTGACCCAGAAGTGGCGCTCGCTTCACCTGTCTGATCCTGCTGTTGTTTTTTATCGAGATGTTCTTTCAATTGTTCCGCACGTGATAGATACTCGGTAAACTTAGACCGTATTGTTTCTTTAGATTTAGGATTCTTTTCATATTTAAGTGCAAGCATTAAATAGTCCAGTCCATTGTAGTAAAGTTTGTATGCTTCTTCATACTTGCTGGCACTATCGGCTTCGATGGCCTTTTTGACAAGTTCCACACCTTTATCGAGAAATTCACTGGCACTAGACATAACAGAGACCAAAGTGCAAAAAAGATTGTCTCAATTATATGTGTGAAACAAAAAGTATGCTTTTTGCCCTTGCCACCCGGTTAGATTACAGGCAGTATCTGAAAAGCTAATCTTTTATCGAAGACAGCCGGAATGGGAAAAAAAATAAATAAAAAATCTAAGAATCTTGTTTCATTCGGAACCACACATCCTTACACCGAGAAGAAGATAAAGGTGTCGCAAATAGTCGTACACCGTCGCGACTAATGCCTCATTGTAGTAAAACCAGACTTCCCGCACACGCTCGCAAATCTCCGCACGTGCAAGTCGAACCCACAAAATGGCACTATTTCTATTGGTGCGAGCCCTGAGTGATTTGCGAGCCGCAAGGGCAATCTGTGAAACATCTCTGCACGGCCAGCCTGTTTGGGAATTTCACTGTCGGTCAATCATTAGCCTCAGTCCGCTTGTATGCAACACAGGCGGCTTTCCGACAACACGCACTGCCGAGAGTAGCACGTAGCACACACGACGCGCAGCGTATCAATCTGCCGGTGCAATCTTTACGAACGACGTGTCTAGCACGGCTTTCGCCTGCTTACGTCATTTTCCGAGGCGGCTGGCATTTACCGCGACCCGGGGAACTAATCTCACACATCGTGTGTGCGTTCTAATTCCCGAGCTGATGTCTCACAGCACTGCCCAACCAAGAATTTTTCTTTTAACAGGTGCGCGAAAATAGTGACGAGTAGGCCAATAACACTTGTTCTGCCAACCGGACTAAAGTAAAAAGAACAAGACATGACTACGCACTGTGTGGATGTGTATCAATTTGAAATTCCGGAGTTGGTGCACTCCCTAGTTCACCACATATATATATCAACCACTTACGCTGTGCGATGGACGGCTCTCCGCCGCGCTGCTTAAACTTTTTAAGGTAACAGCAACTCATGCCTCTCGGCCCTTCCCTTTTCGTCCGACCGAGATTTGTTCCTTGATTGTTCCGCGGGATGTGCCCAACAATAGTACTGATAATCATAAAACAATAAATCTTTTGCCAAGACCTGCGCACAATGCAAAGAAAATAGTCCCGCTACTACCAAGTCACTGCGCGCGCGCGGTCTGTAAAGTGCTGTTTTAGAGGGACTTCACCGCCGCCCACGACGCCCGCGACGCACCGACCCTATTGTTGAGTCCCCTCTCCCCCGTTTTCGGTGTTATGATTGAGACGGTTTTTTTTTTGGGTTTTTTTTTCTCTTGTGGATGGCTTTTTTTGGATGGCGGCTTGCCAAGATTTTCCATCAAGCGTTGTTGGAGAAGCGCAAGGTGTTGAAGGTGATGAAGTTTTTACAAATTTACAATTTGTGAAGAGGTTGTTTCTTTCCAAGATACTGTTTTTTTTTTAGCAGAGTTGATATTTTCGTGCGAAACAACACCATCTTTCTTCTGCAACTGCACCGAGCGACTGTATAGTAGTTATTGAGTGAGTTGTACGTGTCTGCGGCACAGCCATTAGCGGAGCCAAAAAAAAAGTCCACACGAACAAGCGAACGAGAAACGAATAAGCTAACGAGCTAACTTCACGCGCAAACAGTCAGTCAGCGCCCAGTTTCTTGCTACAACCACCGAACCAATCCCCGTCCCTGTCTCAAACGCAATCAGCGGACAGCGACGGACAGCGATAGCAAATACAGCAAAAGAAAACAACAGCAAATATGTCGTATCAAAGAACAATTTCAAGTAACAACAACCACACAATGCCCGAGCGGGACCATCTGGACGAGTTGCTTGAGGCTGTGAAGAAGGAGTTTGAAAACCTCTCGAGAGAAACAACTATTTACAAAGACCACCACCATGACTATGAGCTCAAAATTAACCAGCAGCACCAAGAGCTTACGAGCATTAGAAACACTGTGTTCGAACTCGAGCAAGCCCATAGAACCATGAAAGAGGCTTATGAGAAGGAAATCCTCCGTTTGAAACAAGACCTTGAGAACAGAGATAGATTGTTGCAACAACAGTCTTTACAACAACAACAGCAACAAGCTCAGGCTCAGGCTCAGGCTCAGGCTCAAGCTCAGGCTCAAGCTCAGGCTCAAGCTCAAGCTCAAGCTCAAGCTCAGGCTAAAGCCCAAGTTCAGCAACATCCTATGCTTGACAGGCCGCAAGGTTCTTTCCCACCAACTCCTCAACAGCTGCCTCCTCCAAATCTCAGTGGTTCTCCATCTGACTACAGAAGTGCAGGTTTTAACGGCACTTTACCACAAATTAACCCGCAGTCTGGCTCCGGAGCTGCCTCTGGCGCTGCTGGTGCAGCTCCAAAGCCAGAATTGTCCCAAGCATCGCAACTTCCACCTCCTCCGCCTGTGACTACTCAGGAACAGCAGGCGGCCGCTCAACAGTCTCAGCAGCCTTCTGAACAGGCTTCTGCTTCAGCTACTCCAGCTGCTGCTAATCTCATGGGAAGCGCACAATCTGCCGTGGTTAAGACTGAATCAGACAGCGCCCACTTACTCAGAGCACAACACAACAAGCCAATTCCTGCGTTCTTGAAAGATTTCGATTCTTACAATTCTCTCCCATACAAGAAGCAACATAGCGAATACTACACAGTGTACAATCCTAAAGTTCCAAAGAGAGTCGATATTTCTTTGGTGCATTCTTTTGACCACACGTCAGTCGTTTGTTGCGTCAAATTCTCTAAAGACGGCAAGTTCATGGCCACCGGTTGCAACAAGCTGACCCAGGTGTTCAGCGTCGAGACAGGTGATCTTGTGGCTAGATTGAGTGATGAATCGTCGGCATCTTCGAACGGCTCCTATGATACTGACACAGGTGATTTGTACATCAGATCCGTGTGTTTCAGTCCAGATGGCAAGTTTTTGGCCACCGGAGCTGAAGACAAGATAATTAGAATCTGGGATTTGGCCACGAGAACCATTGTCAAGTATTTGAAAGGTCATGAGCAAGATATTTACTCTCTGGACTTCTTCCCTGATGGTTCTAAATTGGTTTCTGGTTCTGGTGACAGAACTGTGAGAATTTGGGATGTGTTCACTGGTCAATGTTGTTTGACTTTGAGTATTGAGGACGGTGTCACCACTGTGGCTTCTTCTCCAGATGGTAAGTTGATTGCAGCTGGATCCTTGGATAGAACTGTGCGTGTTTGGGACGCCAATCAAGGTTTCTTGGTGGAAAGATTGGATTCTGCCAATGAGTCAGGTAACGGTCACATGGACTCTGTTTACTCTGTCACTTTTACTCACGATGGTAAGCAAATTGCTTCTGGATCTCTTGACAGAACTGTCAAGCTTTGGTCTTTGAAAGACTTGCAAAAACAACAAGGCTCGTCGAAATCTAACTGTGATGTTACTTATGTTGGACACAAGGACTTTGTTTTATCTGTGTGCTGCACGCCTGATGACGAATTCATCTTGTCTGGTTCTAAGGACAGAGGAGTTATAATGTGGGAAAAGGCGACCGGAGAGCCTTACATCATGTTACAAGGACACAGAAACTCAGTTATTAGTGTGAGTGTTTCTCCTGTTATGAGTGCAAAGAGAGGTGTCAATGGAGGCTACTTTGCCACAGGATCAGGTGATTGTAAAGCTAGAATTTGGAGATGGGAGAAGATTGCTCCTTGAGAGATTCTAATCTTCCAAACTCGTCCCTTATTTCACATTTTGGCTGACGATCTCTATTAAAGATTTGTATTATTTTCCTTCTTCTCTTTCCCTAAGCTCTATTTTTATCGTTTTTTGGTGGATTAATCTCTTATAGTTTGTGTGATTTTGGATAGATTTTCATCAATCCCATTCAGGGCAAATTTGAGATTACTTTGCTAAACTTAAGAAGGCTTTGTAAACTTTGTGTAATCAGTGAGTATTCAATATGTATTTTTTTCCACTGTACGAGCTTGAAGAAAAAAAAAAATATACGACGATCACGAAAATAAATTTCCCTCGTTCAAACCCAACAAAAGGTGATACACATTATTTTCGTTCGCCTCAGTTGCAGCCAGTCATTTGCGAACAGTCCAAAAATGTCTGAAATCTACTACGCATCCAGCACCGCACCAGTCAATATTGCGGTAAGTCTCCATACCTGAAAGAACCATTCCCATAATGATGGTTTCTTCAAATTGATGTTCCCACCGTTTCGTGTTATACTAATTGAACTTTCATATAGACCCTCAAGTACTGGGGAAAAAGAGACAAGGATCTCAACTTGCCTACCAACTCTTCCATCAGTGTTACTCTATCACAGGATGATCTCAAGACATTGACAACTGCCTCCTGTTCGCCTTCTTTTGAAACAGACTCCCTCTGGTTGAACGGTGAGCTGCATTCCATCGACACTCCAAGATCCAAACAATGTTTACAAGACCTCAGAAACTATCGCAGAGAGCTCGAGGCTAAAGACCCTTCCCTTCCAAAATTGAGCGAAATGAAGTTACACGTGGTGAGCGAGAACAACTTCCCAACTGCTGCTGGTTTGGCCTCGTCAGCTGCTGGTTTTGCAGCTCTTATCGCTGCTATCGCCAAGTTGTACAAATTGCCACAATCTGCTTCTGATTTGAGTAAAATTGCCAGAAAAGGATCTGGTTCCGCTTGTAGATCGCTTTTTGGTGGTTACGTCGCTTGGGAGATGGGATCTAGAGAAGATGGTGAAGACTCTAAAGCAGTCGAGGTGGCTCCTTTGTCTCACTGGCCTGATATGAAGGCGTGTATCTTAGTGGTTTCTGACCTCAAGAAGGATGTCCCAAGTACCAGTGGAATGCAGTTGACTGTCAAAACTTCAGACTTGTTCCAACACAGAGTTGAAAATGTTGTCCCTCTGAGATTTGAAGAAATGAAAAAGTCTATCATAGAGAAAGACTTCCCTAAGTTTGCAGAGCTTACTATGAAGGACTCTAATTCTTTCCATGCTGTTTGTCTTGACTCTTATCCTCCAATCTTTTACTTGAATGATACTTCCAAGAGAATCATCAAACTTGTTAATCTTCTCAACGAGTCTGCCGGCCAAACGATTGCTGCTTACACTTTTGACGCCGGTCCAAATGCTGTCATCTATTACGAACGAAAAAATGAGCCATTGGTTTTGGGTATCTTGAACAAGATCTTTGGCTCTGTTGGTGGATGGGAAAAGGTTGACGCTTCTACTCTCAAGATTCATGAAAAGTTCCCAATTGAATTGGTTGATGAGTCGTGGTCTGAGGGAGTTTCTAGGGTCATTCTGACCTCAGTGGGTGAAGGTCCTCAAGACACCAATGAAATTCTGATTGATACGACTACTGGATTACCTAAGAAATAATCAGCACTGAATTTCTCAAACTTGGCTATCAAATACCTTTTTGCTTCCAGCATTCAAATTAGTTCAAATAATCATTGCTTAATCTGCTGGTCAATCACATGTATACACACACATGTCAAATTTGTATTGACATTCTCCTGGTCTACTCGCCATGGATATATAGAGATGGTACCTTTTTTGAAAAAATCTCAAAATAGATAATAAATCCGCAGACTATTTTTTTTGCTCCAGATAGCAAAAACCGCCTCAAAAAAGGGGGGTACCCTTTCCTGTGAAAAGTAGTGAAAAATTTCCCCTACGTTCTTTTATGTTGACAGCTGTCTGAAGCAATCCATCATGAGTTTGAGTAAACTGGTGACGTTGAACAATGGTACTAAAATCCCAGCAATGGGATTTGGTACTTGGGAATTGTACAATGCGAGAGAAGTTGTTAAAGCAGCATTAGATGCAGGTTATAGGTGCATCGATACAGCTACTATGTATGGTAATGAAAAAGGCTGTGGAGAAGCAATTATGGACTGGATCCAAGAGGACCCTGAAAATAACAAAAGAGAAGACGTTTACTACATCACGAAGTTATGGAATAATCAAAACGGATATTACAATGCCACAAGAGCAATTAAAGAATCGATGAAAAGAACTAGTGGACTCGGATATATTGATCTTCTTCTGATTCATTCGCCTTTAGAAGGAAAGCGTTTGAGACTCGAAACATACAAGGCAATGCAAGAAGCTGTTGATTCCGGAGTTGTTAAGTCCATTGGGGTTTCAAACTACGGTATTGAACACATTAAGGAGTTACTTGCTTGGCCAGAACTCAAATACAAGCCAGTGGTTAATGAAATCGAGGTTAGTCCGTGGTGTATGAGACAAGAGCTTTGTGATTTTTGCAAAGCCAATGACATCCAAGTCATTGCTTTTGCTCCATTTTCCCATGCACAAAGACTACAGGATCCTGATGCTGTCAAAGTTGCCAAAAGCAAAGGTGTCACTCCAGCTCAAGTCCTTATCAAATGGTCACTTGAAAAAGGATATATTCCAATTCCAAAGACTAAAACAATCAGCAGATTAGCTCAAAATTTGGATGTTTGGTCATTTGAACTTACTCAAGAGGATATTGCAACATTAGATCACCCTAATGTCCATGATCCTTCAGACTGGGAAGTCACCACATGTCCTTAAGGAGATGAAAAGCAAAGTATTTAGTCTATGAATTTTATGTTAAAATTTGTGAAGAAATTTCTAGTTTATAGTGAAAAAAAACCCGTGGTTTTTATTATATTTTCGAAAAAAAAAAGTTCGCCAAACAATTTTCTTCAGACATCTGATTCGAAAGCTCAAGAGTTTCGTATAATTTGTTAACCAAGAATGTCGGACGAAGAGGAGTTGTTCGATAATAACATTTTCGAGGAGCCTGAAGGTTTCTTGCCACCTCCACCAGAAGCACACTATGCCAAGTACGAAAGAAAACATAAAGATACAGATTTAGACAAGAGTGACATTGAAGAGATCAACCTTCGTTTGGTTGGTAAATCGCCATTATGGGGACATCTTCTTTGGAATGCGGGGAAATACACTGCAAATTA
The DNA here is from genome assembly GCA_030578575.1 of Ogataea neopini. NCBI lineage: Eukaryota > Fungi > Ascomycota > Pichiomycetes > Pichiales > Pichiaceae > Ogataea > Ogataea neopini. Next base: position 498,266 of record JAJMSO010000001.1, read on the forward strand.
TCTAGAAACCAATGCAAAAACTCTTGTCCACAACAAGACTGTTGTTGAATTCGGAGCTGCCTCGGCACTGCCATCTCTACTGTGCGCGCTGAACGGTGCTAAGAAGGTTGTTGCTACGGATTATCCAGATCCAGATCTTCTTGAGAACATCCAAATCAATGTGGATAGTCTTGGCAATGTCATACCAAAGGACAAGATCTCTGTGGAGGGATTTATCTGGGGTCATCCTGTCGATTCCATCGTCGACATTATTAAGTCAGTCGGTGACGAAAAAGCCGATTTGTTGATTATGAGCGATCTAGTGTTTAACCACACTGAGCATCACAAGCTTCTGAAAAGTGCCAAGGAGCTCATTAGGCCACTTGATTCCCTTTCAAAACCGAGATCAGGTGGAAAGTGTCTCGTTGTGTGGTCTCCACACCGTCCTAAACCTGAGATGGTGGAAAACGACTTCAAGTTTTTCTCTGACGCTCAAGAGATCTTCCAATTTGATGTGGAGCTTGTTGAGCTTGTACACTGGTCGCATCCAATGTTTCCCGAAGAACCAAAGGAAACAGAGGAGATCAGAACAAGAGTTTATTGCTACATATTACACCCAACATGGTGAATCTTGTTACCCCTGATTATATAATTGCTGACGTCATGAATTATATACTAATTAGAAATTAAATTGTTTTTTTCTTCCATTTCCCAATTCGGTTAATTAATTGGACTAGGAACTGGGACACAAAAAATAAACCTGTGTGGATGAGACAAAAAAATAAACCAGCCATTTTTTTAAAACACGCTTTATTAATCAAGATTCAGAGATAATAATAAGCAATCGACCTGGACATTTTGACGGGGGGCTTTCTTTAAAATTGTCTGCTTTTCATATAAGCAACTGATCTGATCTTATCATTAACACAAAAGTTTGTGTCTTATAGTACAGTGAGAACAAAAGAGACCGCGTCGGTCGAAATACGCGCAATGATTCCACAGTCACCAGAACAAAAAACAGAGTTAAGATCACCTCTTACACCACCAAGCAAGTCACGTTCTTTAGATTACGGGGGAAAGCATCTCAAGACTCCTACGTCCTCGACTTCGAGCAACAAGCATCATCTACAAACCCCTCACACGCCTCATCATACTGCAAAAAAACAGTCCTTATTCACATCTCCAATAGCTCATCAAAGTCGCCCACAAAGCAGTCACCTACAAACACCTGATCAAACACCACGGATTAACCGTAAAAAGGGTCTTTCAGATGCAATTACATTTGAGTCTAATAGCAAGATTAGCGGTGGAAGCGTGTTGTTTCCCTTGGCACATTCTACTGTTGGATCAGGAAGAAAGGTAGTCGGCAGTTCCATCCAGAAATTATCCCTATCGAATCTTGATCTGAAAAGCTCTTATAAGATTGACACTGAAGAAGATTTACGCTATTCTTCTGAGGAGGAGGCTAGTTCAGATGAGAAAATTTTGCAAAAGATCACTAAGAAGCTGGACTTTGAAGTGCCATCAACTCCTAAAAACCAATCATTCGATGATGGGCTTTCTCGTGCGATGCAAGCTGATGCTTTCAGACGCAAAGGAGGGGATAATGATGACGAAGAAGACGAGGTTTTGATCTCGAGGAAACAGCTTGTGAACCCATTTATAGAATCTGAAAGTCTTCAGACTCCAAAATCTAGACCAAATCCAGATTATTCCAGATTTGAGCATGAAATTGAGTTGGTCAACAATAAAACAGGAGAAAAAACTGTGCAGAAAATGGACGATTTTCAAAAGTCGATCAAACCTAGGAGGCTGTTTTTTGACATATCGGAGCCTACTGTTGAGATTGACAGGCCTGTGACGCCTCCAAACAAAGTTTTGTTGAATCCCTTAAATGAAGGACGCAAGGCTGAGAAGGATGACGACATGAATGAGTTGATCCGGAAGGAGAAGATTCACAATCCATTCAGATCGTCGCATCCATACCCACAAAGAAAAGGACTCCACAATACCGGAATCCACGAAACATTTTGCGAATCTACCCAGATCGAGTATATCAATAATCGTACCGGTGAAAAAGTTATCACCACTATGGACGAGGAGCAACGCAAGTTCAAGCCTAAGAAGTTAAGTTTTGATGGTTGCTAGTTGAGCTAGATGATTTGAAACATTGAGTGTTTATTTTATTGTGTGTACATATATTGAGACGAAGTTGTGGTAAGCAACAGTCAGAGGATGTATATTAGCTGCTTTTATGAACGAATGCATACGACAATTTTTGATAATAAACGTAAAAGTTGAATATTTTTACCGTCCGCGACTTTTAAAAATTTGGGAGCCGAAAGGGGGATACATGTTGGGGCTTTAGTCCTTTTATGTAATGTTTCTCGCGGTTACCTGGGTAGTAGTTTGTTGTGTTTGTGATGTCTCAAGCATTCAAGATAACATACATTATTGCGGGGGTGGCAGTAAATCCGTCCGATATGTCAAAACAATCGATATTTAATAACTGTTTCCGGATTTTTGCAGTCGATGACGCACGAAAAGGCGATATCAAGTTTTGTCGACCCGAACGATTACTGAATTTTTTGAGGATCTAAAATCCTAAAGGAGAGAGATAATAAGATCAATACGAAAATTTGCCCAGTAGCTGTAGTCAGCTTGAAACACAGTGAATTTATACGATGATTTTATACGGGGACCATTGTGAAATCAAAAATGGGCACTCTAATGTATAGAGCAATCAAGGAAATAAAAAAATGAGTATATCATAGGATTATAATAATAACAGTCGTGCGCACAAATTGTGCATCTGTGAGATCACTTGCTGCTCCTCAAGCGATCAGGAGACCCACTGAAACTTGGCGAAATTTGAAATACAGGGCGTACCTCCTTTGGGTGCCCGGTGTTTTTCGACAAACTGCGTTATATTACGCGGATTGTCCTTTTTTTTAGTGAAATCGCACACTATTTTTCAGTGAAAAACTTACAGACTTCGGTTTGACGGCTATGCGGCGCCAATTTTGGTTGTTACTTTATTTGCGGCGAAAAAGTAAGTTTGCCCCAAAACCGCCGTTTACCGACTAGTGATAAATTGAAATCACAAACGAATATCTAATTGTGGCGTGAACTGTTCCGGGCTGTAATGTCAGATCTGCATTGTCGCTTCTGCGAGTTCAAGTGCGCGCGTTTACTGGAAAGGTAGATAAATCCGGTGGGAATCTAGATGCGTTATTCGCTGACGCGAAATACTCTGACGCGATATGGATCACCATACTGAAACCGATCATACAACGTCTACTTGGAACGACGATAGAGAAACGATGAACTCGTGCAAATCACGCATAGTATGTGGGGTATGTATGCAGTATTGTGTTGATATCTGAGTTGGGATCGTTCTGTTCGAAACTAAAGATTATGCTTTGCGATTTTATGCAGTTACTGTGACCGAAGAACACTTCTCTACTTCATTCAGCATTTAATTTGATCTATTTATCTGTAACTTACACAGTATATTGCTTCATCCACAATAAATGCTCCGGATTTCGAACTTTTAGACTCGATTGGTATGTGTTGAATAATAGGGGTTCAGACCATGGTTTTAATTTGTTCTGCATGAGCAGCATCTTTGTTCATGTATTGCATAATAGAAAAATTCCAGTAGTAGAAGTTCTCCTTTGGGTGAAAATATAAATCACAGACACGACATACAGACTGCTGCTATCCATTCAATTATGCTAGATCACTGTCTGTGAAATTGGGCCAATCTCAATGCAATATATGCAGGGGTCCCTTGTGTCCACAAAGGGTAGTAAATTTTGAACGGGCCCGTGCTACAGACGGCTTTTAGCTTGGGGCTTGAAAGCTGATCTCTCGTATCGCGGCTTAATAAGATTTATGTTCGCTATTGTATGCTGTGTGTCTCTGTTTCTTCAAACAATAGCGCTTCATCCATATGAAACTCGGACTACTACGACTGAACTGTATATATTCCTAATAAATGGTAGTAATTTGCTCTATATTTCATAACTTTTCAATAACTATCCAATTTTTCAAAAACAAGCACTATTCTTATTTCAAGAATTTGCTAATACAAAAAGCATTTTAGGGTTTGCGCTTGTCAATTCTGGCTGTATTCCAACGAGTAATTTGGTATCACCCAGGTTAGCGTCGTTTCTCTTAAACAGACCCAGCAGACATGAGTTACATTGGTAGTTTCCAGACTGGTTCTGGGTTTGCAGAAGAAGTCGTTGACCTTGGGGAAGTCGAACTTACCGATTCTTTTGATTTTCCCGTCCCCATTGTGGGATATACTAAGTCTTTCGAAGATGATTTATTGCTAGAATGTATCGAACTAGATGCTCTTAGTAGCATGGAGGGTCTCAGTTTCGTTGATAGCTCAGACATTAGTGGGTTCGATGCTGATCAGTTCGAGCTGGCCCCTAGCATTTCAACAAGTGGTTCTTCAAATTCTTCAGCCCATGAAAATATTTTTAGTTCCCATGAAACTCAATTCGATTCATCTCCTGGAACTTCTTTTTGTGACTCCTTCATGTTTCCAGAAGAATCACTTCAAAGCCCTCTTGCAAAAAATCATCGTTCTAAAATTTCAACAGGTTTTGAAGAATTTGATTCCCAAAACCCACAAGAAAAGCAAAAACTATCAGTGGTATCCAATGACGCTTCAAAGTTTCAGCCGATTCAGGGATTTGAACAACTTTCAGAGACTTGGTTGCATAATCAGCCTGGTAAGAAGGCAGAAAAGCATTTAGCTGTGCCTTTGGATAATGAAAGAACTCGTCACATGGGAAAACCTTTTTCTAGAAAAGCATCAATGGGGAACGTGCAAAGGAGCTCGCCAACATCAGGTCAGATGCCTTTGACGCTGAATGCCATTGGTTATACTCCACATCCTAGAAAGTTGCAACTCTCCCCTCTCAAAAGTTCTCGATATAGGTCGAAGTCGGTTGCAGGTTCATCATCGTCGTCCTCAGCATCCAGTTCACCAACTAATCCGTTCTACAAACCTCCGGACATTTTACGTAGATTGAGCGAGGCCGATGCCTCACGTCTCAAACAAGGGAAAAAGTGAAAAAGTCTGGACTTCTTTTTGCTTATACCACCCATTTTAATGACAATCAATTCACGCACAAAGCAAATTGTGCTATTATGCTTTCATGACCCAGTTTTTTATTGCAAGGAGTTGAGGTCTCATTTTCAAGAATATTTTCTCTTCATTCACTTCAAGAGTGCCGTTTATTATACGTTTAAAGGACATTTAGCAATTATTACATACCAGTAAAAGAACGTTCAATAGAAGGGTCAAGTCTCCTTTTAATGCACCAGATCCAAAAAAAAAAAAATTCGAAGGAGAAATTAACTGATAACAACTGCAATTTTAACCTGGTGGGACAAAAAATTTTTTTCTTATCAAAAGTTGTTCCCTAAAGGAGACATTTCTCACGAGAGGCGACAGAAGATTTTAACGAAAACAAAGCTAACGCTTATTTCAGGGCGTGAACACCAAAGTTTCTTTATCACATAGTGCAAGATCCAAACTTTATAGATGACTTCAGGCAATTCTGTGAAGTCACCCGTTCTTGCACGATCACCTGTTATTCTCCTGAGACAACATGCTGACTCGCAAGGTGTGATCAAATCGCCCCGGCTTAAAGGCTCATCGCTCGAAATTACAGATGACGAAGTGTTAGATGAAGTTGTGGATATCATCAAAACTGAAGAGCGCAAAAGATGGATAAAAGGACTATTTTACATGTTTCTGGTCGTGTTCACATGGGTTTTCTCTCTACAACTAAGCAATAACGTTCTCAAAGGAGGAGAGTATCAACACCCCCTTTTCATGGCATATATCAATGGTTCTTTCTTTTTGATTTTTGGATTGGGGAAAGGTTTCAGTTATTTAAAGACTTTTGCGAGCAAGTTATTGGGTTGGGAGCCATCTTCTTCTATTTCAGACACCACCAATAACAGTTACGGTGCATGCTCAGACTCTATTGATCAACAAGAAGAAGACGAAATTATCATTCATGCTCCTACTCTCCAACTCACGAAAATTGAAATTATGGTTTTGGCGGCCCAGGCTGCATTGATCTACTTTGGAAATACCGCGTGTGGGGCCATTGCTTTAAAATATACCAGTGCATCTAATTCGACCATTATCACCACCATTAGCTCTGCTTTTACGTTACTTTTAGGATCGCTTTTGAGAGTTGAGTCATTTTCAGTCGCTAAATTGATTTCAGTTATTGTGAGCATAACAGGAACATGCCTTGTAACTTTCACTGATGTTCCATCAAATTACCACGTGATGGAGGATTTGAAAAATGCTACTTTTGGAGATGGAATTGCCATCTTTAGTGCGTTCCTGTATGCCTGTTTCCTTGTTCTCTTGAGAGTGAAAATGGGGAAAGAGACAAACGCTGAGAATGAAAAGCTCATATTCTCGTTGATTGGTATATCCACCTTGGTTCTGGTAATTCCAATCCTTCTGGTAGCAGACTGGCTCAAGTTTGAGGAGTTTTCGCTACCCGAGAGCAATGCCATTCTTCTCATGATCTTGATGAGTGGTCTATTAAACTGTTTTTCAGATTATTGTTCGATCATTGCATCTTTGTTAACATCTCCGCTACTCACATCGCTTTCGCTTTCTACTGCAATTCCTGTTAACATGATCTGTGACTCCATTTTTTACAAGGTCACCAACACCTCATTCCTCTATTACATGGGAATCATCATGATTTTCTCTTCATTCATATTTGCCAATATGTTCAACGAAGAAGAAGCAATACAGGAGGCGATTGATGAAGCAATTGAAGAAGCAATCACCAATGATGAGATGTTATCACCACTTCTGTCTCCATATTTGCATCAACATTTGGGTTCTCGTTCTGCCGAGGAAATTCCAAGAATGAACATTGACAGTACAATTTCTACCAGTTCAGCGCAAAACGTTACCAGAATGGGTCCTACTGGTCAAGTGTTTGTTACGGGTGGTCATAATCACAAATACTTTATTAGAGAAGTTAGTGAGAACTAATTAATTTGGTTTTTAAAAAATTGCTTCAGTTAAAATTCCGTGAATAACCAAAATTTTTATACCTTGATAGAATTGGTAGCAGTTTATTTCTCAAATCATAAACAATCACATAATTGACATGATCACCAAATTTATTATACATTTGAGGCTTGTGATACTACCTATAGAATTCAAAGTATTTACCACAATTGTATGAGATTTTCCCAATCACCCCTTTTCCTCCGCTCCCAATAACTGTTTTCACCTTCAACAAACTCCCAATCGAAATCGCTATCACCGACCTTTTTGAAAAACGAAGGAACATGAACCACATCTTTACCATCAGGATCTTTTCTTCTTTTACGCTGTTCACTTTCTAGAACAACTTTCAACCGCTCGGCTTCGTCAATATTACCATTTTCATATTCTCTTTGATCAGGTCTCATACGCGAGTCAGTTGGTGCACACTCTTTGTCGATTTCTGTGATCTGGTTCAATCCAGCAGCAAATTCAGTAAAGCCATATTTAGTCTGGAAATTAGGGACAAGCTTTCCAGCTTCCCAAACAGTAGTTCCTGTATCGGCGTATGTCAAACTTTCAGTCCAAGTACCCGTGATTTCCTTTGCAAGCTTTTCATTTTTATTGTTAAATGCTTTAATGTTCAGATCTTCAGATCTACCAGAAAACAATCCCGAAGCCTTGAAACTCACAACGGCTTTGTAACCGTTGTTACAGCTGACCGTCACAGAAGTATACGGCTCACAATATTTTTCACCTGCAATCAAATTTTTGAGTAATGTAGTAGGTTGAGACCATTTGTATGTCTCACCATTCCTAAATCTGAGACAAAGTTCTCCTGATATAGAGACTTCAGCTGATTTTCCACCAAACTTTTGTTGAGGAGACAAAACATGATCTATTTCCCAATCCTTTGAATCCACATGCACAGCAAAGATTGCAGGCCGGTGAACCACCTTTTCAGCAATCAAACGAATTCCAAGATCATTGCGTGCGAGTTCGAATGTTTCACCCAACAGTGGGTTGAAAGGCTTACGGTTATTTCTGACTTTGGCACGGTACGATGAGAGGTATGTGACAGCAAACGACGCGATCATGAGAATTCTTTCTCCTGTCTCCATTGGAGCCGAAACACATTCGTTCAACAATTTCACATACTCAAAGCTCTCTGCATATTTCTGCAAAAATGTCAGCGGCTCATTTGCAGTGACGGGCATCGAAATGGTCGAAAGATCTTTACCAATGTTCTTCCTGAGAAATGCAACCAGAGATGGAGGTTCAGACTTGCAAGGGTTTATATCCGTTCTGTAGCGAATCGTCACGTTTGGCTGCAAAGGATACAAATCTGACGAAGACTTTTGCTTCAATTCGGTAGCAGGAGTTGGGTTGGGTATTTCTTTAACTTCATCTTCCTCACCCGATGAGCTCGAATTTGAAGATTCAACACCAGAAATGAAAATATTTTTATTGAACAAAGTTCCTTCGTGTTGATGAAAGTCTGCGTCTTGGAATTCATCTCCATCGTCTTCTTCCTCTTCACCGTCTTCTTCATCACCGCTCGATCGAACCATATACACGCTTCGATTTATTTCATCCATGTACTCCTGCGCATCAAAGAAATCCTGCGAAAGTACGGATGTCGTAGCAGTATTGGTTCTGGATAATGGTTTTCTTGAAGGGGAAGAGAGTGGGGGTCTACTGAATCCTCGGTTCGTTTCAGTGTTCACCAACAGCATATAGTGGAGTTGTAAGTCGTTGATTTTGTTTGAAAGTTCGTTGATCAACTTTCCTTGTGATGGTGGGAATAAACTTGGAGTAGAACTTGCAGTATTTTTGTCCGCAGTCAACCTTTCGATGCTCAAGTTTTCGTATTCAGAAGTGCCAGCAGATTCTGGATTGTTGTTTGATGAGACTGAGTCTTTGCGATTCTTTTTCCAAAAGAAACCCGAGCCTCTTCTTTCGCTGGCAGACCGCTTCGGGGTGTCTGGGGTCAAAACTTGATGCTGTTTCGATGCCAGTAATAAATTGTCCGCCAGCTCTTTTATAGATGCAATTTTTTCCTCAATATCTCTAAATTGAGGGTTTGGTTGAGACTGAACATGTGCACTTCTCCCGACTCTAACCTCCTCAAGTGGAGAGGAAAGACTGGAATCTATATTATCATCGAATTGTTCAGACATAATGGTAGGATTTGCTGAATTGACTTGATGTTGAGGCAACTGTTGTTGTTTAACTTCAGAGTAATCGGCAGACTGCGAAGTATGACCAAGCAAGTCTTGATTGCTTTGTTTTTTGATGAAATTGAAAGCCTGCACCCAAATCTTGAAATCGTCTGGATTAAGTGCCTTGAGAACCCATTGTTCAATACCAGAATCAAGGTACATCATCATCTGCTTCGCATCGGCAGAAATCACAACGTTTTTTATGTACATATTTCCACGGACGTGATTAGTGAGATCATTGAAATAATAGTCAAGGGAACCATATTTGAAGTTGAGGACAAAGAATCTTCTTGAAAAGTTTTTAGCACCACTTCTTCTGCGTTTTTTCTTCAGCAACCAACCTTGGAGATACTGACCACCTTTAATTCTCAAAAGAGAAGCGTTTTTGGCCCCACTTGTCTGTGGTTCTTCTGGTAAGTTAAATTTCACGTGAGACGATGCAGATGTTGGGATCTTTGCTAAGGTTGGAGTTGATGGCTGTATTGTAGTTGGAGTTGGTGGTTGAGCTGTCGCTGATGAGATTGTTCCAGTCATTGATATCGTAGACATTCTTTTTTGTAACCGTTCCCTGGAATTTTCGAGAGGCACGGAATCTACTTTTTCGGTTTGCCAATTGTCCGATCCTTCATTTTGTGAATTCTCAGATATTGGATCAAGCTGGTTCAAAGAAGATTGAAGCTTTGGAGAGACATTGGTGCCTTGAACGTTTTGCGAATTGGTAGTATCGATAGAAAGACGTTTCGGATTTGACTCCTTTTGAACGGTTGCAGGATTTTCCGATGCTAGAAGCTCAATGTATTGGTTGAACATAATTGTTTTTGCTTTGTGTCTACTAAAGGTATTGTCAAACACAAAAGCGAAAAGCGATCCTGTAGTAACCTGAAATGAACCTGCTATAAGTTCATCTCCTTGACAACGACCAAGCCATTCCTGTCTAACCAAATGTTTGTCCATTTTCTCTTCCAAAAGACCCCTATTTCCATCAACAGGGCCACCAAGACTTTCCGATCTCCGTCTTCTTTCGTGCGCTAATGTGTTAACTGAGGTTGACGAGTTTGCTTTTGAAGGCAAGTTAGTCGATGATTCACCTGCTGTTGCTGGTGCGCTGACACCCATAGAGTTCACCGAATCAAAAGAATCCGACATTGACTGATGCAACAACGTGAACATTTTGTGAGGAACCTCGTTGACCTCATCGAGACTAAGATTTTCAGAGATAGTTGTAGAGGACGAGTTTGGTGCCGTTCTTGGAGTAGGTAAGTCTGACTTGTTATATCTATAAATACCAAAGTTAATTGATTTCTTGAGTGGTTTGAGTTCCCATTTGATCACCGAGTTATCGGGGGCGTTAATCCACTTGATTGTGAATGATTTTGCTCGCACCTCGAAGTTTTCCATTGTGAAGAGAAATTTATAATGATCTATAGCTCTTGTGGTAACGATAACACAGTTGGAGAAACAGATAAATGCCTAGCAGTATCTAGCAGATGTATTGGATGCCAAATTGTGATGTTGTTTGTCCAATTGTTTCGAGATTCTCTTTCTTGATCGAAATATCCTTAATCAAAGAAGCCAGGTTAATTTTGGTTCGCCACGTTCAATTTACTAGTAATGTGCTTGAACTTATCCCAGAAAAGATAGGACTTCATATAACACACACTCCGGAAGAATGTGATAGTAGGATGTCTCCTTGTTGGTGCCTCTATTGACTTTTATTCAACAAGAAACAGAACAGAAGCTTATATTATTACGCTTTTTCAGTTCTAGTGCATAGTAAAAAAAAGTTATACCCCGGTGTATACGTGGACTCTGCCAGGGAGCGGCGGGCTCGAAATCGGGCAATCGTTAAAAAACTCCCGTGAGCTTCTAAGCCTTTATGAAAGTTCGCGGGGTGTTAGGGGGTCCAAGGGTACACCTGCCGCCCCGTGGCCTCGAGAAGATAAGAAGTCTAATGGCGCGCACAGGCAGCAAGTGGCAGGCCAAACGTGGCGAAAATTTAATGGCACGTAGTTTTTGAACTTCCTTTTTAGGGTAATCGAAAACAGTGCGAAAAACAATCATAAGTGGTGTAAAGATGATTTGATTCTATGAGTCTTTCTTTACAGTGAGATAGGCCTTTTGTTGTTTGACATCATCAACGAATTGAACAATCATGTAACTGTTCCAGGCAAAAAACAAAGCACTTGAACTCCATATTCCGAAAGTAAAAATTCCTGACTCGCCCAAGAACTCCAGCTTGTAACCATAATAAAGCCAGAGGGCCTGGGTCAAACACCAGCCCACTACAAGCACTAAGCCTTTGACGGCTCCTATGGTAGAGGTAGACACATAAATAGGAAGGAAACACAAAAACCAGATGAAGTATTGCGAAGTTATGACCTTGTTGAATGTGATAAATGCAAATGTCTGTATGAAGAAACAGGAAACTAAATTGGTGGTTGCAAGATTCAATGGGATCAAAATGAAGCTTATGAAAAGCTGGGGAATGAATGCAAGTTTTTCGATTCCAACTCCGTTCTTGGCAAAAAATTCAATTGATGAAGACCTTGTTGCCGATGAAAAGTATAACGAAAGATTGTAGATCGAGAAGTTATGACGATGATCTAATCTTGAAAGATGATATAAATAGGCTTCATCTAGAAATTCCCAACCATAAATGAAGTACATCAAACCTGTGAAGGCCAAAAATGTTGTAATTGAGGCAATCGCAAACTTGATTCTGCCCCATGTTACCGGTTGATACAATTGCTGACTAGGATCAATTGTGAGCAAGATGGCCGGTATGTAAATGATTGGATAGATTTTAAGATGCACGGCAATACCTGTGAGTGCTCCGCAAAGCACATGACTTGGGAATAGTGCTGTATAGGTAATCATCATGACCACTACAGTCAGCAAACTCTCTGAACTACCTCTTGTACTGATCGTCGCAACCATTGGATTCCAAAGCCACAGCAAACTTAGATTTTTGTTCTTTTTGGTCTTGGATAGGATTTTCAAAATTAGATAACCAGTCAATAAATCACATATAACAAACACCATCTTTCCAAACTCAAACCAGTATTGTGTCGGCAACAAAATCCACGATAATAATGGTGTATATCTGTAAGTTGCTCTCAAGTATGGGGATTCATTATTGAAAACAAAGCGTGATGCATCGGTGAAAACATAGTAGTCAATGTCTGTGTAAGGGACTTTCATGTACTTGTCCTGGTATAAGCCAAACGCAAGAAAGGCCACCCTACCTATGAACGAAGATACTAAAATAAACCTTTCCGACAATTCGGGTATAATCTTAGGATTCGCAATCAAAGGCATTGGGTTAATAAAAACAAAACCTGATCAGAAAGATGATGAAAAGCCAAAGTTCAAACAGTGTCATAATAACCCCAGAGTCCGGTACATTTTGAAAATACACAATCAAAGTTTCGGATCTCACATCCTTACACCAATTTACCGTCCCCGTCTGTATACACACTCCTTTACTTAACTGTCCATTTTACAAAATTGGTGTCTTTAGAACTATCGATGTTTTGTACAATGTTGATTGATCATAATGCAGACTGTTTGATTCATCATTGTAGTAAACTAAAGAGATTATTAACTTTTAAATATGTAAGGTAAAATTAGTCACTACACCTCTAAATCATCCAACACATTTCTCTTAAAGTAGAACGACTGTAAGATAATTTCTCCCTCAACTTCGACAAAGACTTTATTATACTCTTGAATAACAAACGGATATGATTGATACAGAGACAGAATCACAATCTTCTACCTCTTCTACCACCCTTCTTTCTGGTAGAGTCAGATGGAATTGGGGTAACGTCCTCAATTCTACCGATCTTCAAACCAGATCTAGCAAGAGCTCTAAGAGCGGATTGACCACCTGGACCTGGGGTCTTGGTCTTAGTACCACCAGTAGCTCTCAACTTGACGTGGATAGCAGTGATACCGACTTCTCTGCACTTAACGGCAACATCTTGAGCGGCCAACATGGCAGCGTATGGGGAAGACTCATCTCTGTCAGCCTTGACCTTCATACCACCGGTAGCTCTAGCAATGGTTTCTCTACCGGAAAGATCAGTGACGTGGACGAAGGTGTCGTTAGACGAAGCGTAGATGTGAGCAACACCGAAGACTTCGCTGGAACCTCTAGCTTGTGGACCCAAGGTAACGTTTTCTATAAGATTTTTGTTAGTAACATGTTGTTTATGAGTTTTGAAGGGGAGTCTTTAGAGAATATTCAAGAGCTATGTCACCGGCTAGTCATGAAAATTCATTACGAACTTTTCACCTATCCATTTGACGATTCAGATATGGAAATGATGGATGCAATGCTTCAATGTGAGATAAAACATCAAAGAGAATGATCTCGGCATACTGGTTTGCGGGAAGATTCTAATGGTTCTGATGTTTTGTTGTAATGCTGGGAGGTGAAAATTTCTCTTGAAACGATTTCAACTCTAGCTTGAACGAATGAAGACTTCTTGAACTTCTCAAAACACTCCACGCTCTTAATGAGCTTATTATTTGTCACATACCTGCAGCCATTTTGTAATAACTTTACTTGTACTGGTACAGGAATACTAAATCAAGAAGTAGTTGTAGACACTCTTTAAATCTTTTGACCTAAAATTTTTATTTTCCTTAGTCTGAACGAATCTCGCACCAGTAGGTGAAGCAGCTCTCGGGAAAATTCCAGCGGGCAGTTCAGATTTTCCACCCGCGTTCCCGTTCTTGCGCGGGCTGGGCCAAAAAAACTATCTGGAAAATTTTGTATATACAGGTGCGAGGGTTGCTTGAGCTTTACTTTCCTAAAATGGAGATTTTGAAATTAGCAGTCACGTTTAACATCCGTACACCATTAAGATTACATGGGGTAATATACAGGCCGTAACTCTGAAGATGGAAGCATGATGCTCAGGATAACCTTAAAACTAAAACTTTACTATTAGTATTACTGAAAGAAGTTAAGTGGATATAAGTACATATTTGTTGACTTTTCATCTATTAAATTAACGTTATCGAGACAATTTTTTATCTAATACTCGTAACCTAGTAAACGAATCCGAGAATCTTACCAGAGACGTGCTTTCTCTTGGCTTCTTCATGGTCCATAATACCAGCAGAGGTAGTGAGGATGACGTAACCGAATTGTCTAGCTGGGAGCAAGTTGTCGGTCCATCTCTCAATGTCGTTGATCTTGACGTTGAATCTTGGTTGGATAACACCACACTTGTTCAATCTACCGTTCAATTGGACAACGATCTTACCGGATCTGTGGTCATCGATGTATTCGAATTCACCAATGTAACCGTGCTTTTGCATGACGGTCAAGAACTTGATGATGACCTTGGAAGATGGTCTGATCAAGACTTGTCTCTTACCGGTCTTCTCGGCGTTGTTGATGGCGTTCAAAGCGTCAGCTAAAACAGAGGTTCTGGTCATTTTGCTGTGATGTGTAGTATTTCGACTATATGAAGGGTCCTATGATTAATGGTATATCCCTAAACCTAACTTCATTGAAATTTTTCAGGTTCAGACTCTACGCGAACCTGAGAGATCTTACCGGTGTCCGGATGTGGATAATATTTTTCAGACCAACTTTGAGTCGCTCTGCTTGGTGTCTCGTGTGAAGTGAGCGTGACTGTGTTTTTTTGTTTGAGCACCACCGCAAGTTTTGGTTTCGCGGGCCTGAAAATTTTCGCGCAGGGAAAAATTGGCCGCCACTTCGTGCACGAGCTCTCGCCGCCTAGCTACCTCCTGTCCTTGGGAAACTGTTCCAGTAAGAGTTTTTTTTCCAATTACTACAAGTTTAATTTAACTGAGCTATTGAAGAAGAATACGTTTACTATCTGTTTGACGTTATACCAAACTTATATCAGTTGAAAGATGCCTGTATGTATTCCAATATCACCACGAAGAGTGCAGTTCACCAAGACCGAAGCCAGCCACGATTTCCAGCACCACCCCCAGAGAGAATAGATGCCTTCGGTGCACTGAAGTTTTCAATTACAATTTAATGTACCAATGCAACACCCTGGATATTCTGAGTTGAAATGTCTCGATGGAAGGTTAAAGTATTAGGTTCTGGAAATGGCCAAGAAACCTGATTTGTATCTTTTGATCGAAACGTTCCCGTTACTCACAGCTTGAGGCTATGGCGGTATGGAACTTCTACTTTGGTGAAACTGAATAACTTCATTTTAACATTTACAAGATTACTAACTCGTTCCTGATAGTCCCAAAAATCATTCAAGACCAAGCAAAAGTTGGCTAAGGCCCAAAACCAAAACAGACCATTGCCACAATGGATCAGATTGAGAACCAACAACAAGATCAGATACAACGCTAAGAGAAGACACTGGAAGAGAACTAAGTTGAACATCTAAGTCAACTTACAATCTACGTTCTACAGTTTTTCAGGATGGCATACTTGTATGATTAATTACCTTTAGGTTGGATTGTCTGATTTTGCTTGATTGATTCCGCAATGTATTGCTACCTGTCAGCGATGATGGCTACTAATATGACATATATATGTGTGCATCTATAATCAAGTATCGTTACAATTTATACTAGAAAGGTACACCACTTTTATCATATTTAATTTAAATGTTGGCCATTTTTATGACCATCATATAATGTACTGTAGATTGGGTACTGTTTGAGGATTTTGCGTCCTCTGAAGTCATGGAGATACTGGACCACAAGTTGGTTTGTATCCGCGATTATTGTGGCCTGCGATGTTGAATCTCAGACATCACACTATACTGGTAAACACTGCTCCGTTCTCGTGCTTGAAAACTTCTTATAACGTAATATTGATTATGTAATCGGATTGTGCTTTGGATTTTTTTTGCACGAAAATTTTTTTTCACCACCTTATAAAGGGCTAGGACTTTGCTCTTTTTTTTTTCCACTAACACAAACTCTTCTTCCATTCTATCGTTGTGCATTGATCAGGCATATTAATGTGGATAGCAGGATTCGCTAATCATTCGCAGAAATGGCTTTCTGGCTTGAATAGTGACTTCATACCACAAATATGTCCTGGTCACAATAATTCCATAATCTTATTCTATTAGCTAATCATTGTTGAAGCAATGATCAGCTGTGTCCAAGGTTGATGGTTCTTGTTGTTTTCTGTTTTCGAATGATGAAGTTTTATTCCGCAAATGTCAAGCTTAGATAGTATATGAACATCTGTAATGACTTAAAATTTGGGTCTTCTTTCGACTGACACGATGACAGAAACACGGGGATTTTCAACTACGGTGCACATCCAACGATTAAGATTATGTTTATTACGTTGTGCATGACGAATGCAAACTCGATTGAGCTCTTAGTAGACGCATCATGTTCCCTTGTATGTTGTAGTACCGTACCGCTTTACAATCGCTATATTATATTTGAAAGATGTCTATGGTGACTAAAGATGGCGTTATAAAAAGTAATTGTTACTCAATTTGGTACCAAAATAAGAGATGAGTCCATTACCTAGGGGTCGATTTCAAGTAAAAAGGCTCCGTTCACATAAATTTTGAAATTGGATTTAACAACGATCAAAACGAGTGATATATTAGACTTGATCCTCGAAAACTGTCTCGATTGGCTTCTCCATCAAACTTGCGTGCGAGAAGACAGTAACTGAAGAAGTACCAATGAGCCACATCATTGTGCTGATTGGAGAGGCCAAGAAACCAAGCGGGAGGGAAATAATGAGCAGACCTGTGTAGAGTTGTGAAGTTGTAAGTTTTCCGATTGGGAGCTCGAGGTCACCTCCCTTCAACTTAGAAATGGAGTAAACACCGAAACCAGTAAAACCCAAAACGAAAAGCAAGAGCACATTGGTAACCAACGCGTAAACCGAAAGTAACAAAACAATGGCGATATAGTTTGATTGGAAGTATGGGAGGTTGTATCCGACTCTTTGTTGGATTTCTCCAAAGTTTGCAGGCTTTGAGAAGCGTCTGTAATCAAGGAACTCTTGTGGTGGTCTCAAGTTAGCGAATTTGGATTGTAAAGTAGCGACTTGTTGCTGTAATTGACGTTTGTTGTTAGTATCATTAATGTTTAAACCAGACGAAAGCTAACAAGCTAAACAGATGTGTAATCAACTTACCTTGACATTTTCAACGTTGAACGTCTCCGAAAGGTTCGTGAGCTAGGATTAGAGGTATAATGTTAGAATCAAGTAATTGTGACCAGGCATGTCATCTCAACGTAAAAACATGAATGAACACTAGGCGTTTCGGTAAACTTACAGGTTGATATTGGAACTGTGATAGCATGCTCGACATTATGAAAGTGTATTATCTGTTTGTTCGATCTTAATTGACAAAAAGTGTTTTGGAACAAATTGTATGCTATTAAAGACCAAGAAACAGCGGTTTTAGAGTATTGCTGTCTATTTTTACATACACGTAACCACAAAAACAAAAAAAAAAAAACTAATGGGACGAGGCTTGGTCACCGGGAGCGCGAGAGCCCAGAACCTCGGAGAGTTGCGTGGGAACGGGGCTCGACCGGGGCGCGCACGCGTGTCTGCAGCCGCAAAAACAAAAAGGTTTATGATCAAAGTTTAAATCGGATGTGTTGGAAACGACATGAATCTAATTTGTGTGTAGGTGCGTAGATCATTATGAGTTGTCCTGAAGTACGCTCAAAAATAAATAAATAAATATATACCACCTTATGAAAGTGAAATTTTGATACTTTCCCCATGCGATTTGTGCCAAACCCCATCGAACGAGAATCCAGTTTCTGAGCCAAATCCAACCATGCCGTTGAATATTTGATCATGTTTAGTTTTTGTAGCAGAAAAGCCTGTTTCTTGATCTGGACATTCGAATATGACAGCTTTGTTGTTGTCTGCAAAGTTGATCTCGTTGTACTTGTCAGGGTCATGCTGATATAGTTCTAATTTGCGGTATCTCAAATCTCCCACGATTGGATCCAAACCAATAATGGCTTGTTTTTCACCCCATCCGAGTCCTCCAACAATGATTTTGTAGTAAGTGTCCATGTGCAAAGGTCTATTTCCCTCTTCAGGGTCGGTTACCTTGAGAAATAGATCTTTTTTGGTTTTTTGAATCTCTTCATTCTCAATAAGATACTGTGAGGCAGGTTTATCATTGATGGTCTTTATCAGGTTCCCTTCACATGATGACACGACGAATTCGTTCTCCTCCAAACCCAGTTGAAGCTGCTTTAGTTTATTCGAGTATTCAATGGATTGAGTTTTAGAAACACCAAGGGGCAATTCTAAACTGAGATTGCTTAAATTAATCCAGTTGCTTTCATCGTTTTCTGGTTGGTAAAAGAAACACGTAGTTTCAAGACCATTTGAAAATAAAGTATTTGAGAGCTGAACAGAAGCTGAATGCTCGTCGAAAGCAATGTCAACACTTGCTTTACTAGTTTGACTGTTAGTATCAGCCCAACGGTGGTCAGATCGAATGGGTGACGAATCTAACGGATCCTTGGTTCGCAACCTTCCAGAATTCTGATCCATTGAAGAATACGATTTAATGGCAATCTGATGGTCTAGCCATACTTCAGAAACTGCATCTCTACTTCCTATGATAGAATCTATGCAAAAATACACCAACTGTAAGTCAGGATGTTGTTTGTTCAGGTTTATGAGACCGTCAACCGCATTGTTCAGTCGATTTGGAGTTGATACAAGCAAAAGTGATTTGTGACTGTACGGTTTCTGTATGTTGAAAGCCAATGGGTTCACCGTAGTTTTCAAAGAGAAATTCCTCTTGAAAGATCGAGTCAAGAGCATCGGACCATTTGTTTGAACAATCATTGATTGTTCATTTTACTACGTAACTCCTAAAACTTTCTCAGTCGAGGTCATTGGATTATACCCCTTGGGGAAATTTATTGGTGCAAAGATGTTTTGTCAAGACAACGTTCACAACGTTCAAGTGAATAGTGAGTACTACATGCCTCTTACGAGATACAACTTGCAAGTTAGGAAACTGTAACCTTGTATTATTGTCACAACTATGAAAACTATATTATTGAAGTAATTCTCAAAATATGTAAGACGATTAGCCTATTTAAGCTTCTTCTTTGGTCTCAATTGGTTAGAGTGACCACACTTTCTCTTTCTACAGTTGGTAGCTCTTGGTGGGAGTCTAGCGTAACACTTTCTGCAGATGGACTTCTCACAGTTGTACTTGGAAGCAAGAGCCTTAAGAGATGGCTCAATAATACCACCTCTCAATCTCAAGACCAAGTGCAAAGTGGATTCCTTTTGGATGTTGTAGTCAGACAAAGTTCTACCGTCTTCCAATTGCTTACCAGCAAAGATAAGTCTTTGTTGGTCAGGTGGAATACCTTCCTTGTCTTGGATCTTGGACTTGACATTGTCAATGGTGTCGGAAGACTCGACCTCCAAAGTGATGGTCTTACCAGTCAAGGTTTTAACAAAAATTTGCATTTTGACCTAAAACGTTTGTTAGTTGGTTGCTCTTCTAGTATGAGAAGGATTTGCAAGCGAATTAAAAAGAGAAAGATGAGATGGAAGTCTTTCTGGTTCAAAGTATTCGGGTTCCAGAACTATTAGAGGTATTCTAATGTTATATTTCAAGAATACTCGGTTTATTCTTCTGTTTGAATCTTGCTATTTGTTTAAATGCAACAGGTTGTAATGACTTTTCACCACCTTGACCAAATTTTCACGTACTTTCTTGGACGAAGTTGTTGAACTATTCCGGAATACCAATGTCTTTATTCCAGATGTACTTGCTATCTATCGTTCTTGCTCTTTTTCTCGCAGTTAACCTTGAACTACTTACTGTTATTGATGATAATACCCTTAGTGATGATAGAATCAAACTATGAAAGCACAGTAACGTTTAATTAATACTTTTATTCAATCAAAATTTTCCTCCCCCAACTGGTGAGACTAGATTCCACCCGGCTGGTTTGGCGGATGATTGCACGTCGGCTGGAACCACGGCCAAACCTGTCTAGTGCGCGCGCGCAATGGAAAGCTGGAAAATTTATTTTAAAAGTAGTGTACTGGTCAAGGGTTTTTCAAAACCCTCATATATCTCACGTGATATATGTTTTAAAAAATTATTCACACTCTATGCGACGGTTTAGAAGTCGCGACTTGGATTGGTACTCAGATAAAAGGGTTTAAAAGTGGGATCACTATATTAGCACTAGCTCCTTGATAGCTTAAACTTTGTACTTTTTACGTAATTATGATGAAGCTGATTTCTGTTGTTCTTACAGGAATTAAACTCTGCTTTGTTGGAGTAAGACCTTCCTCCTTGGCTAAACTTAAGTTTATCTATAAATTAAAATTTTTAAATTTCGTAATTATATATTCGATATAAAACCCTGTGTGACCTAAACGAACGATAACTTGATTTACCATCATTATTACCTTTTTCATTGCCGATAGGAACTGCTATAAGTCCGTAAATGATGTGACCATCTCATTGCACATAATGTGGCTTTCTAGCAATGTTATTCGTACCTGTTCTTTATACTTGGACTATCGACGCGTCTTTTAGCGTGTTTTTTTGTAGCCGTTTGATAAACTGGGTAAATGTGGCTTCAACAATCTCGCGAAGTACATATTCAAAATAACAATAGAATAACAGACTGTTGTTGCTGCATATCTGCGGAAGAGTTAAAGATTTATGTTCCACATACTGAAAGGGCTCTATATTCAAAATTAGCTCGAGAAAAGGTTTCGGAAAGTCAGGAATTGTAAAGTTACAAGTCAATCTTGTATATCTGTTTCTACTATTTGAAACTCAAAGCTCATCGAAAAAGAGAAGTTGATGCTCAAAAAACTGAGCTCACTTACATTAGACAGTTTGCACTATACAACAAACCCTCTGTCTTTCATTAGAAAAGCCAGCATCCAATTGAGTCAAACCAGAAACATGACCACCAACTATCCCAACATTTCACCAAAACTGAGGTCGATCTTGGCTCCTCATTTGCCAAACCTTTCCCCGGAAAGAGATCCTTCCACAAATTCCAACTACTACAACTTCAGAGTTGAAAACTCCATCTTAGATGTGCAAGTGTTGTTTGATAAGAAAATTTTGAGTGGATCGATCACTTACCAAATCCAAACTTTGTCAGACGCAGAGAATTTGGTGCTGGATACCTCTCATCTAAATATCAAGAAGGCTAGCGTTAATGGTGAGGAGGCCGAATTGTTGGTAGAACCAGCCAAACCACCTCTCGGAGCCCCTCTTGTGATCAAGCACGCTTCAAAAGCGGGTGAGTCATTGAGCCTAAAAATTGATTACGAAACAACTCAAGATACGACTGCTCTTCAATGGCTTGAGCCACCTCAGACGGATGGCGGCAAACTTCCTTACTTGTTCTCCCAGTGTGAACCAATCCATGCCAGATCGTTCTTCCCTTGCTTTGACACTCCTTCTGTCAAATCACCTTTCATTTACAAGGTTACCTCGCCTTTGAAGACTTTAATGTCTGGACTTTTAGTGAAAGAGATCAAAAACGATGATGACACAACTCTTTACCATTATCATCAACCAGTTCCAATTCCTTCATACCTAGTGTCAATAGCTTCTGGAAATTTGGAGGGTGCCCCTATTGGTCCAAGATCCACTGTTTTCACTGAGCCAAGCTTTTTGGATGCATGCCAACACGAATTCGAAGCAGATACCGAACATTTCATCAAAGCGGCTGAAGATATTGTGTTTAAGTATGAATGGAAAGATTATGACGTCTTAATTCTTCCAAAATCTATGCCTTTTGGAGGAATGGAACATCCTAACTGTACGTTTGCTACCCCAACCTTGATCTCTGGTGACAGAGAAAATGTCGATGTCATTGCCCACGAATTGAGTCACAGTTGGTCAGGAAATTTGGTCACTAACTGTTCATTTGAACATTTCTGGTTAAATGAGGGGTGGACTGTGTATCTTGAGAGAAGAATTGTGGACAAGTTGCACGGAGAAAATCAAAGACACTTCAGCGCAATTATGGGATGGACAGACTTAGAAAACTCCATCAGTGCAATGGGAAAAACCGCCAAGAGATATAGCACTTTGGTTCAGGACTTGAAGGACCGTTCTGATCCAGATGACTCCTTCAGTGTGGTCCCTTACGAAAAAGGATTTAATTTGCTCTTTACCTTGGAGCAAACTTTGGGAGGAAAGGAGAAATTTGACCCATTCATTAAACATTACTTCAACAAATATAAGTACACTTCGTTGGATACGTACCAATTCCTTGATACGTTGTACGAGTTCTATGCTGACCAAAAGGATACTTTGGATTCTATGGACTGGCAAACATGGCTTTACGAACCAGGCCTTCCTCCTAAACCAAAATTCATCACCAAGTTGGCTGATGAATGCTACTCTTTGGCAAAATCCTGGATTGAGACCGCCAGGTCTTCTCCTGAACTACTTTCTTCTAAGTTCTCTCCATCTGATATCGAATCTTTTTCGTCTAACCAGAACAGTGTTTTCTTGGACACCTTAGCTTCTTACGAAGGTGTTGATGGTTTCAGTTGGTCTTCTGACAATGGGAAGAAGGCTATCGCAGTCATGACCCAAAAATACTCAAAATACGAGTCTTCTTCGAATGCTGAAGTTGTTTTCAGATGGTTTAGAATCTTGTTGAGTGGACGCATCCAGCCTGCTTACCAAAAGTTGGCTGACTGGTTAGGAACTGTTGGAAGAATGAAGTTCGTGAGACCAGGTTTTGTTCTTTTGAATGAGGTCGACAGGGACTTGGCAGTGTCCACGTTCAAGAAGTACGAACAAAGTTACCACCCAATTTGCAGAGCGATGGTGAAGAAAGATCTTGGTCTGAACTGAAAAATCAGACATTATATGGGTACATGTTTGATTGCAGTTCGTGAACGCCTCCCTTTTTTTAAATGATATAATAATAATGAAGGTCATCAGACCGTGTAGCACAATACAATTAACATAATTCTACATAATACCTAGAATGATCGGATGATAGAGGTACCAAAGCGCTCTTTAAAACATTTCTGCATCTTCATCGTCCACAGCACCAATGATTGCCAAGTTTTCACCGTCATCAACAACTTGCCAAACTGAAAGAGCTTGGTAACGGTAAATACAGTCATTGAAAAGGTTTTCTGTGAAACCCTTACCAAGACAGGCATCTTTAAGAACTGACATAGACACGATTTTCGAATCAGAGCCTCTGATTTGCTCTTGAATCTTTTCTCTGATGAGGTTGAAAATCTTTGCAGTTGGGTTTTCTTCCATTTCCTTCAATTCGTCTTGGTAAAGAGATTGTTTAGCGGCATTCATTAGTCTTAATGCTTCGTCAACATCTTGTAAGACAACCTCGTTACTGAATCTAACTCTGGCTAATGCCAACGAGAGTCTCAAAACGGCAAGTAACGTTCTTGGTGTTGTGTGACTGAAATGTTTTTTGGAGTGTTCGTTGGTCTTGCTCTCTTTTCTCATCTTGATGTATGCTTGAACCACGTAATCACTGACTTCCTTGGAAATCACTGGTCTGTATCTTCTAGCCATCGAAATGAATTGTCTCATTGTTGCAGAATCAATTGGCTCAACGCTAGCTTCTGGTGGTTTGTTATGCATATGCACATAAGCAACGTGCTCAGCTAATCTTTCATCATCTTCTCTGCTTGGTCTGTCAAGAATCAAGAACAAAACATCAAATCTGGATAACAATGCAGCAGGTAAATTGATATTTTCGTTTGGAGAAAGTCTCGTGTTGTATCTTCCATAAAGAGGGTTAGCAGCTGCCAAAATTGATGCTCTTGCATTCAACGTGGTCGAGATACCTGCTTTAGAGATGGAGATTGTCTGCTGTTCCATAACTTCATGAATCGCAGTTCTATCGCTCTCTTCCATCTTATCAAATTCATCAATACAACAAATACCATTATCAGCAAGAACCAAAGCACCTCCTTCAAGAACCATCTCGTCGGTGATTGGATCTCTCATCACAGCCGCAGTCAAACCAACTCCCGAAGAACCCTTACCAGTTGTGTAGACGCCTCGTGGTGCTATCGTTGAAATCGATTTCAGAAGCTGGGACTTGGCAACTCCGGGATCACCCATGAGCAAAATATTGATGTCACCTCTAATTCTCATACCATCACCCATCTCTTTTGCGGATGCACCAACTAATAACAGAAGGAGAGCCTTTTTGATGTCGAGATGACCGAAAATCTCAGGTGCAATCGAGGAGGCAAGTCTATCATAAACATTACCCTCACTACGAATATCCATGATTTTTTGTTCAACCTCAGGAGTGAGACCTAAAGTCTCGTACTTTCGTTTGTGTTGTTTCACGAATTGAGCTTCAAGATATGTTTCAGTGAGCAATCCTGCACGAAGTGCTCTGAATCCAGTATATGGAGCAGGAAGAAAAATACCAGCCACATCAACAATATCACCAGGATTCATTGATCTGACAAGGTCGCCATTGACATGCACGGTCAAGGCTCTTGGGATGTGTCCAACAGGAACTTGATTGGCCAACTCTTGTATTTTGACGTCTTGGAAAGCTGAGAATTTTGAAGCCCTTGTACTTGGGAACAACTTACCTCTGTGTTGGTTGCTCAAGCATCTCTCAGAAGTACATTCTGAGAGAGGAGTGAAAGTTCTTGTGTTCACTTCTTGGAAAATTTCGTAACCACAAGTGTCACAAGTATAAGCTGTGACCTGAACTGTTGGTTTGACATCAGAAACTCTTGTAACAATTCCTCTAACAGTGATCAATTGACCCAAACACGAACCCTTAACTTGTCTGACAGCCAACGCTTTAGCAGCGCCTTTGAAATTGGTATCAGATAGCGGTTTGAAGTAGATGCAGTAACGTCTAGTGAGTTGAGGTGGGAACAAATTGGCTGGCTCAGAACGTCTAGTTTCATCAGTTTCCTCAGTTCCAAGACCACTGTTAATCATTTCCTCTCTTTGTTCGTTTTCAATTCTTGCATTTCTCAATTTTCTTTGATGAATAATGACATCTAAGACATCGTCTTTGTGAGAAATGTTAACTGTTGGAACAGGAATTATTTCATCGACAACCTGAGAAAAGAGTTCGACGTAGTGATAAGTGTTCTTGATGATGTGCTCAGCCAATCCTCTTGAAACATTTTGTGACATTGCCTGAGAAAGATTTTGGGTTTCCTCGTAGATCTTAATGTCATCAAGGTCAATGTAAAGCGTAGTGATTTCTCGGTTTGCAATTTTTTGAAGCAAAGTCATGTATTTAGGACCTTTTCCAACTTCATCTTGATCAAGTTCAATATCGTCAATTCGGTGATCGTAGATTTCGTCTTCAGCCTGCACAGCAGAAGAAGACTTGAAATGGAGCAAAAAGTCTTTGATTTGTTCTTTGAGCTCAGCGTAATTGATGTTCATTTGCACCGCAGGAAGGATCGAACCAACCCCGGTGGAACCAACCGACGCAACTGTTGCCATTATGTTGGTAATTAGCTTGTTGATAGTTCACGTTTTCGCCTGATATAAGGTTCCAAGTCACTGAATTCAACAAGTGACCTTTCAATTATAATGAATTCAAAAGATTGAAATCGCGTCTTTGAGTGGGAAACATTTTTTGCAGCTAAGGAGGTGAAACAATGTCCCTGTAACATCAATTTTCTAAACACCAAAAAATTCGCCATACTAATCTGAAAAAGTTCAAATTTCAATTTCCTTTTTGGGAATAAATTAGATAGTAAGGAAAACTCGCGTAGCCATCGTGACACGAAAATGTGAAAGACAAAAGATTACCCGGAGTGGTCAAATCCTCAAGGTCGGGTAAGTATGTTTTTTTTAGATTTTGGGTTCGCGCTTACATCGCTCTTGGCTGTGCAGCACGGTGGAACTTTACGGAACACGGTAAAACCTAGATCTGCAGACCCACTAGCTTATACATACATACAGCAAAAATGGTAACGTATGACACTGCGGAACCTGGAACATTCCTTCCCCAAAACCATAATAGAAAGGATTCTACATGTGATCGGATAATTTTTAGACCGAAATAGTGAGCAAGCATTGCAGACATATAAAGCTTAGACTAGTGACTATTTAGCAACAGAGGCCGAAAGCGTGTACCCTTACTACATTCGGAGACACTGCCGTACACATTCTAGGCGTCGGAATTTTCACCGCGCCCATATGGATTCAGCCAATCACAAAGGTGCCAGGAGGGAAAAATTCCCGTAGTAAAAAATGATAGCGCGATCTCGGCGAAAATCCCGATGCCAAAATAGGTACTCCGCCGAAGAAGAATTTTCGAGAGTTGATTGATAAAGCACTACGTTTTGCCTGTTTTATACCTTCTGCGTAGTCACTCTTTTTTCTAGAAATTATCTATTTGTTTTCCCTTGAATTCACTATTTCTGTTTCACTGTATAAAGACAAGGTTTTAGCACGCTTTGTTAAAGCTCATTCTGAATATCAGTTTGATCAATCCATACGCCGCTGTTATTTGGTATATTCAGTGACTTGAAAACGCTCATTAGTTTTGGTGCTATTACGTCCTTCATAAAATTGGACTAGTAGTAGCTTTCCTTTACAGTACAAGTTGATTGAAAGCCCGAATTCTAATACCATTCATTCATTTTGTGATCAAAATGCCAAACTTGTTCGCTAGCTCAAAAGAGGAATCCCCTAAAGATGTCCCAAGCACAGAAGAGCTCTTCCTTGCTGATGATCTCGAATCCTCAAGCAGGCTCAAGCCATCTATGGACACAGAGGGAAGCGATTCTCTACTATTGTCAATGAATAGTTCCAGACCAACAGTGTTGGTTGTGGTGCTGACTGCATTGGCATCAATCTCTGGTTTCATGTTCGGTTACGACACTGGTTACATTTCATCTGCTCTGGTTTCGATAGGTGATGATTTTGGAAAGACGCTTACATACGGTGAACAGGAGATGATCACTGCAGCCACTTCACTGGGTGCTCTAATTTCTTCTGTTGTGGCCGGTACAGCCGCTGATGTGGTTGGAAGAAAACCAGTGTTGATGTTCTCTAATTTGCTGTTTATCGTTGGTGCCATCATTCAATGTGTTGCTCACAAAGTGTGGACCATGATTGGTGGTAGATTTGTTATGGGATTCGGTGTTGGTGTCGGTTCGTTGATAGCCCCATTGTACATTTCGGAGCTTGCTCCTTCTAGATTTAGAGGCAGACTTGTTATTTTGAACTGTTTGGGAATCACTGGAGGTCAACTTATCGCATACGGTATCGGCGCAGGTTTGAACAATATTCACAATGGCTGGAGAGTGGTCGTGGGACTCTCTATGGTGCCATGTGTGATTCAATTAGTCGCCTTCGTTTTCTTGCCAGATACCCCTAGATTCTTGATCATGAAGGGTAAACTTGATCATGCTGCTAAAGTCATCTCGAAGACTCATCACGACGTTTCTGCTGAATGGGTTCAAATGAAGATTGAAGAAATCCAAAAGTTGAACTCAGCAATTCCAGGTGAGAATGCTATTCAAAGATTCTGTAACGGAGTGAAGGAAATTCATCAAGTTCCATCCAATTTCAGAGCTTTGGTGATTGCTTGTGGACTTCAAGGTATCCAGCAATTTACTGGTTTCAATTCTTTGATGTACTTCTCTTCCACTATTTTTGAGGCGATTGGATTCAACAATTCCACTGCAGTTTCTATCATCGTTTCTGGAACCAACTTTATTATGACTCTCGTCGCGTTCTGCATCATCGACAGAGTGGGACGTAGACGTATTCTACTAATAGCAATTCCAGGCATGATGATCTTCCTGATTCTCAATGCAATTGCTTTCCACTTCGTTCCAATTCACATTACCAATGGTGTGGCCTACGTTGGCGGTAGTGTCAGTTCTTGGGGTTATGTCATTATGGTCTCCATGATTCTGTTTGTTGCTTCATACGCAGTTGGAATTGGTAATGTTCCTTGGCAACAATCCGAATTATTCCCTCAATCCGTGAGAGGTATTGGTGCTTCTTACGCCACCGCTACCAACTGGGCTGGTTCTTTGGTTATTTCTGCTACATTCTTGACCATGTTAGAGAACATTACTCCAACTGGTACCTTCGCTCTTTTTGCGGCATTAACATTCATTTCTGTGGTGTTTGTCTACTTCTGCTACCCTGAACTTTCCAACCTGGAGTTGGAAGAGACTCAAAAAATCCTCACCGGTGGATTCAATATTAAAGAGTCAAAGGAATTGGCCAAGAAGAGAAGAGATGCCAAGCGTAGTGCGGGTGATAATCATTCCGAAAAGGAACATTTCGAACACATTGATGTTAGATCTTCACAATAGCTTATGGAACCGATCTAGATCAAGCTAACTGTTGATTGTTAGAGTTTCTTAGTTTTAGATTCCGGGATGACTGGTTGAATGCGCGATATAGTTCAGCCTATTTGTTGCTTATTTATTATTAATATTCCGGTATTATTCGAATATGTGTGCATTTATTTTAGTATATTTTTAAATTATTTATCTTAATCATTTCGTATTGATAAATTATGAAGTAATACGCTCTAGTAATTTTTCCAAACTTTGTATCACTCCGCATTTTTGCACTTATTTGCCCGATCTGTCACAAATAGCCGGGGAGATTTTTTAACGGGAAATCTAACACAGGTAATTTTAAAAAGGTTATCAATATTTGAGCAATCTGGCACTAAGTAGCAATAACTGACAATTGTTGTTTGATGAATTAATTTAAAGCTCTGTGGATAAATGGATGCTGTTGAACAGGAGTTTGAGAATCTGCAAATTGCAGAAGAGTTCGATCGTCATGAGTCGGAAGCACCTGAAGCTACTCAATCATTAGATGACCACAACCAAGACCACGGTCCAGATGAGGAAACACCCGAAACTTCAAAAAGGAGAGCATCAAAACAGCCAGATGGATTTGACATTGATGGGTCGACTGAAGAACCTTTAGTTGATCTGAGAGCTATAAGTTACATCTCTGCTCCCGATCATCTGAACTGCCCAATCTGTCAGCTGCCATTTATCAATCCATACTCTACAATATGTGGCCATACCTTTTGCAAGAGTTGTATTCTAGAGGCTCTCAAATCGTCTTTGGGAAGCAAATGTCCTTTGGATAGAACACCGCTAACATACAATGGAGGATCCAACTCGAATGGCAGGGCAACAGGCTCAAACGACGGCATGGACGAGACCGATGACAATGATATATATCCGGCCCCAATAATACTGAGCAACATAACAGACGACTTGAAAGTGGAATGTTTGAATTCTAAAAGAGGTTGTGAATGGGTTGGGCCGCGTTGGCAAATCAAAATGCACCTGGTGGGAGATTGTGAATTCACCAGATTTGAGTGTGACCGGCCTTCACAAGATGGCAGTATATGCAAGAAACTTACGGAGAAAAGATTTTTCTTAGAAGATGGTGAGTGTCCGCACAAAATGTATCCTTGTTCAAAATGTGAACAGAAGATCAACAAAACAATTGAAAAACAACATCTGAACAATGAATGCACCAAGAACTTGCAAAAATGTCATGGGTGCAGTTTGGAATTCCCCATGAAAGTATACGAAAATCATGAGAAATACTGTGAGAAGATACACATCAAGTGTCCAGGAAGTAAGTATGGTTGCGATTGGAGAGGAAGCAGAGAACTGCTAAATAAAATACATCTGGCTGAGTGCATATTCAACAAAATGTCTGGATACTTTGAGACACAAGAGGCTCAATTAGATCAGCTACAGAGTGAGAACAGGTTTCTCAGAACACAGATGTCAGCTATTTTGGATTCCATTATTCAAGGAAAGCTTACAAATCTAGGTTATTCTTTACAACTCGAGGAAGTCATTGGCAATAGCCGGCCGCAATCTTCTAGTTCTTTGAAGATCATGAATAACATTCAGGATGAAGATTATATTCATTTGGTTTTAGAGTTCGAAAGGTTGAGAACAGATATAGAACGCTTGAGGCCGGTTATGTCAGAATTCGAAGTGAATAAACAACTTGTCAACTCCCTTGTTGATGAAAGCCTTCAAGTAAAAGAGGAGTTGAATAGTCAGAGGATTGCAATGAACTCGATTAGACAGCAAATTCAGTTTATGCTTGTTGAAAGAAGACGCATCAAGCAATCCCTGGGCAGTGTGAGCACTACAGGTAGAGTTCCTGCGTCAGCTGGGCAATTGACAGGTGAGGATTTGTCAGTTGGTACAGCAACACGATTCAATAATAAGCTGTGATGATTCGTTTATAGCTTGTTTCGATCAAGTTTCTTTGAATGTATAATTTACCTCAGCAAAACCAAACTAATATTCTCGAATTACGTAATCACAAATTTGTCTCGCTCAGAAAATAGCGTGTATGTTGTATATGCACCCGGACTTTAAGTTTCATGAAGTTCACTCCCTCTTACAAACAATAACGGAAACATCGAGCAGCATTATCAGAATGTCTGGAGAGCTATCACTAGAAAGAGAGAAACACATACAATATGTGAAGTCATTGGATGACCATAAAAAATTCTTAGAATATTGGATGAGTGAGCACCTTCGAATGAATGGTCTTTACTGGGGTGTGTGCACGTTGTTCATTTTGAGATCGGAAAATGAATTTACCAAACAAGACGTTATCAAATTTGTGATGAGTTGTTATGATAATGAATTTGGAGGATTTGGGTCATTCCCAAAACACGATTCTCACCTACTTTCCACCCTTTCAGCACTGCAAATTTTGAAGATGTATGATTCATTAGACTCAATTGAAGATAAAAAACCACAAATTTTACAATTCATACGATCACTTCAACTAGAAGATGGCTCATTCCAAGGAGACAGATTTGGTGAGGTCGATACTAGGTTTGTTTACACAGCAATTCAATCCTTGAGTATATTAGAAGAGTTGACACCAGAGGTGGTGGATCCTGCTGTTGATTTCATTTTAAGATGCCAAAATTTTGATGGAGGATTTGGACTGGTACCAGGCTCTGAATCACATGCGGCTCAAGTTTTTACCTGTATGGGGACATTGGCAATCGCCAATGCTCTTGATAAGTTGCCGGATAAAGAACTTCTAGTGTGGTGGTTAAGTGAAAGACAAACAGAGAATGGTGGACTGAACGGCCGGCCTGAAAAACTACCTGATGTTTGCTACAGTTGGTGGGTGATGTCATCATTGAGCATACTAGGAAAGTTGGATTACATCAACGGGGAAAAATTAAGAGATTTTATTTTGACCTGTCAAGATCTTGAAAACGGAGGAATAAGCGACAGACCGGGAAACCAAGTGGATGTTTACCATACCCTTTTTGGAGTTGCCGGTTTAAGTTTACTAAACTTTGAAGATCTTGTCGCAATTGAT
The DNA here is from genome assembly GCA_030578575.1 of Ogataea neopini. Taxonomy (NCBI): domain Eukaryota; kingdom Fungi; phylum Ascomycota; class Pichiomycetes; order Pichiales; family Pichiaceae; genus Ogataea; species Ogataea neopini. The sequence continues at coordinate 529,858 of JAJMSO010000001.1, forward strand.
CCAGTCTACTGCATGCCTTGCTTCGTTACGGATAGAATTAAAAAGTATCCTTATTGAAAGTGACAATTCATTATTATCATATATGCACGTAATTGCTTAAAAACACAGATTTAGTACAATTCTATCGACTTGGATTTCCTTGTTGACGGATAGTATTCCAAAAATGTGAACTTGTTGTTGCTGTAAAACTTACCGGGATTCAAGACGTGGCAATTCTCGTAGATCAAATCGAATCGAGGAGTACTCGTATCAATTAACAATAGTAGTGTTGGAAGTGGAACAAGATTCAAAACGTGGGCGTAGTTTGCCAAGACAGGCCTCACAGATAAAGTGAATGGTGATAAATTACCTTGGTCCAGTAACGTTTTCACCACTTTTCGGGATTCAATTACCTCAGGTTTCAGTTTGGGCTTTGATAAACGATCGATCTCTAGCTCCATATCTCCCGAATTTTGATCCGTTTCGCCCTTCTCATCGTCAATATTTGACACAAAGCTGATATCGTTTCTTCTTAACCTGGCTCCCAAGTCATCCCTGACAATGACAATGTCATGCGTAAGATAATTGAGCTTGGAAGGATTGGAACACCACTCGACATCTTTCAACACTCTGGTAATTCTGGTACCAAAAACTTTAGGTATCTTCATTTTGGGCCACAGAGGACTAGAAGTCTTTGTCACCATCGACGTCCACGGATCATTATCTCCGGGGACAAAAATGAATTTGCAACGTGAGCATAAAGTTGGATATTGTTCTAAAATAGAAGCAAGGGAGTCAAAGTAAGATTTGAACGTTCCTGATGATGTCACCTGAGATGAATGGGAGATTGGTGTAGAGTCAAACGGATGTTCTGTGAACGAGCCAGAGAACACAATTGAAATTGGATCAGAAAGTTCTTCTTCCAGATCAGCTGTGAGTCGTGTGAAGACTTTCTTGAGACCTTCTAAAACTTTTGGCTCACTCAAATGTATATCACCACCCAAGAATATTAGTTTTTGACCTTTGTTTTCTTTCTCTAGAGCCAGTAACTTTTGCTTAAGACCAGAATCGATTCTTCCACTTGTGCTATAGACAGAGTTGAAATCAACATTACCAAGAACATCCAAAGTCAACTCCCTTTTTTCAGCTGGGGGATGGACAATAGAACTGACGTAAAACTTTCCGCTATTAGAGTAAATTCCATCGCATATAACGAAGTTTCCTGGAGTGAAGTATGAATTTTCAGGAAATATGCACTGTCCCAGATCTAGTTCTATCCGATCTGTATCATCTTGCAGTTGCCAAAGACCCATGTAATTCTTAGTTAGCAACCCAAACAATAGGAATCGGTTTCCGTGTCGTCCTAATAGATTTTTAATTGAGGTAATTTGTTCCTGTTCTGTTTTCAATTGATCTTTACCAGAAATTGACGTTACAGAGCTAAAAGTAGTAGGCTGAAAGTTTTCGTTTCGCAAAAGTCTGTCTTTGAGGATGTGATATTTCTGAATAAAGTAGTTGGTGTTATCCTCAGCACTTGGAAGATCTATCATGCTAAATGAGGTGCTGGAGCTTGAAGGGAGAATGTCAAATTGTTTTCTTAGGTGATTGTATTTGAATCTTTTGAAATGAGACACTTCAACAACTTTGAAAAAGTCTCTCCAAGTCAAGTCATCGTACTTCGTCACATTTGGAGCCTCAGATGTTTCGGAATCTTGGTGTATCTCGAAAGGTGCTTTGATCGATCCGTCATCAACAACTTCAGCCTCTAGAGCGCTCAAGGCCTGTCTCGAGCTTGTTTTTGGAACAAATCTTTTCTCCTGTTTTTCGTTCTTGGCTGCGATCTCTCGTATGATTAACTCTAGATTTTCTCCGTCCAAAAAGAGACCCTTTTCCTGTTCCTTCCATAATCTGGCGACCTCCTCTAGAAAAGAGATTGTTTTTGGTCCTCTCCATTCTTGGCCTATGCGCTTGCCCACATACTCACTTAGCCTTTCTAATGCACTTGATTGAATGTTTAGGCCGTGCTTCTTCGACAGAACTCTATAGGCCAAAGGCCTCAAGTTCGAAGGTTTGAGCGATATTGGAAGCACCGCTGGTTCCTCCATCTATGTAACAAGAAAAATCAAGCACTAAGTGCACAACTGTAGCAGTTACACCAAGGTGATAGAAAGCTAAAAGTCAGTTAGTTGAAAGATACGAGTATAATGCGTATAGGACGCCAAAAAAACTATTTCAAAAATTCACCTGACGCGTTATCGTGATTTTTTTTTTGTGTATACATATTTAATTATAAACATTTGAATCCTTTGAAACATCAATATTCTTTTTTATGAAATAATCAACAACGACTTCGAATTCGATAAATTTAACTGATAATTTACCGAAATGGTAAGATTCATACCTGGAATTGGACGTTCTGATTCAACGCGAGGGGATAGAGCAAAGGTTCCAACCAGCAGCAGACTTTCAGATCATGAGAAAAAAAGACGATCTGAGGCAGCAAAACAGTTTTTAAGCACGTTTGACGAAAAAGGGAGCAACGTCACATCAAGATTGAGATCTTCATCCCCCACAAGAAGATCATTAAGGAAAACCAGCATTGACACAACTGAGCGCCCATCCTCGGAGCGTTTACTTTCGGGCGCAAGAACTAGCAATACAACAGGCAACGACAAGCTCAAGTCTATCTTGAGAAAAAGCTCTGCATACCAGGATAAGAAATCATATGAGCTCCTTGATGAATCTCCAATCAGAAAAATCCGCAATCCTGACAGAATCGGCACTGATCGTGTCATCGACTCGATTAAGAAGAAGTCGTACTCGATCAACAATAATATTTTCCCCTCGTTGTCTCACAAGAGCTCATTATCTTCTGCACCCGTGAACAACAAACACGAAGGAATACTTGGATCACTTTCAATGATTGGGACGAAATTGTTGAATTCTGTTCTTTATAGCGAAAGCGAGCCGTCGAGAAAGCCTTCTGTTGCAACCGCTCCCATCACAAATGTGAAAGGGGTCTCAAGCTCAGCACTCCATGATTGGAATACCAGGGAACTCAGAAATCTTTCGCAAAATAGCATCAATCAAAGTACAACAGGCATCGACAGCGATCTAGGAAGGAACCAAGACCGGGATAGACAAGTTGAAGTCGATAGAATCAGAAGAATTCTAGGAGAACAGGAAGATAGACTACTAGCAGTAGACAACAGGGGTGCCGAATATGAAGTTGGTAAAAAGTTTGAAGCGATTGAGCGATTAATTGAGAATTCAAAAACGGAGTTTGTTGCCCCTGTCTTGGAAGAACTTGGGGAATTGAAACGTGACATGCTTAGTTTGAAAGCATCTCATGAATCAATGCACTCACGCATGGCAGAGAAGTATGAACAGTTTGAAATTGAAAATGAACTTAATCGAAGGAAGTTTGAAAAGCTTTTTAATGATCTGGAGCGAAAACGAGACGAGCTCGACAAGGAGAAGAACACTTTTATCAAGCTATTACAAAATCGTGAGAGAAAACGCAAGTATTATGACTCAGAAGATGACGATAGTGCTAGTAGTAGCAGCGATAATCAATCTAGTGATGAAGCAAATTATAGTGAGTTCAAAAAACAAAAGCGTTCAAACGGCTCAACGCAACATAAGATCAGTCAAATGCGCAAGAGAACAAAACTTATGAACAAGAGCATTAATGAGAGCTTGAACAATGCGAAAAAGATCAAAAGTCTTTTATGAAATGCTCGCAGACATCAGCCGATTGGCCAGTATAATCCAAATATTCTCGGTTGAAGCATATAGTTTCCATATTACCCAAGATAACATTTTCATTAATTTAGTTATTTATAGCATTCATTGAATAAAGAATGTCCAATTGTTTGATTAATCCTCAGATATCAAAACTAATGCCAAGTATTGTTGAACTTCGAGAAGTTCACAACTCAAAACTGAGTTGAATTGCGGGTTAATGGTCTAGTGGTATGATTCCTGCTTTGGGAGCAGGAGGTCCAGGGTTCAATTCCCTGTTGACCCCAATTTTTTTTATTTTTTGGAGAATTTTGCTCCAAAGTGTATTTGAGTGCTCTCTGCACCATCTTTTTAACGTATCTACAGTTGATCGGTCAAACGAACTTGGAAGTTGAGTATGTGCGCAAAGCTATGTATGTACTAATTGTTCTCTCCCCAGCAGTAGTGAACGAGTTTATCCATCCGGACTTTTTTGCTGATTTGTCCGCGCATCCAAGGATGCTCCAGCATCTGTCTTGGACTTGGCCTTTTCCGGTTATCTTTCGTGAGCGACGTTTTGAGGAAATCTTTAAAGCTGGCAGACCAAATGATGTTTTGTTCTGGCTCATCTTTCAACTGGGGTTCAAACTCTAAAATTATTAATAGCAGCTCTATTGGAGAAATTTGTAGGCTGGGATCCTGGGAGGCGAACGGAAAATACCCCATCGCTCCTTCTAGAAGGGTCAGACCAAGGGACCAAACATCACAAGTAATAGTATAAGGTTCATTTCTGATCCTCTCGGGGGCCATGTAGAACGAGGTACCTGTGAAAGTGGTGGCCAAGGAATTAACCACTTCTCCACTGACTCCAAAGTCACAGAGCTTCACATTACCCGCGGAATCCAGAAGAATGTTTTGAGGCTTGATGTCTCTATGCATGATTTTTTGTTGATTTAAATAAGATAATCCTCTCAACACCCCTTCAGCCATTTTACCTAAAGCTTTTTCGCCCACCCTAATTTCGTTATCTTTGAACTTTTTGTAAATCGCATCAAGTGATTTACCTCCCATGTACTCCATACAAATCGAAATCGAAGCGCTCGACTCGTTGTAAAATGTTCCATAATAGCTGACAATGTATGGACTTTTGAATCTTCTATTGTAATTAAGTTCTCGCACGATTTGTTTTTGAAATTCTGGTGAAGGGTCTGCTGTAATGGTTTTCAATGCAAAAATTCGATTCGTTCCTTTAAGATTGCATTTCTTCACAGAGCCCCCATTTCCTTCTCCTAGAACTTCCAGTGTTTCTATGAGATCTGAACTAAAAAGTTCTTTCCATTCATGTTCGGTTATTTCCTCTAGCGATTTTCGTAGCAGCTGCTCTTTTTCTTCATCATTTGGTTTTAAATCCAACGTTCCCATATCAGCAACAAGACTCTCGGTGCTGAAATCAATGGGTATCGTAGGAGTGGTGCTGTAATTTACAAGAGAGTCGCTGGAATTTCTATAGTTGTCGTGGAAGTTCGGTGGCGTGAGTGCGGGGACATGACTGAGCGACGAGTTGTCCACTCGCACTGGTGTTGACATATCAGTTGGGTTGGTGCTGTCGTTATTGACCACAGTGAGTTTTAATTGATTGAATGCGGCTTTCCTGTTAGGAGTAGCTGAGCTTGGCGCGTTTGTCTTCTGTGAGAATCTTCCTGACCCAACGGAATACGAAGTACTCGAAGAAGAATCAGATGAAGGAATTATTGGCGTCTCAGTGGACCCAGACGAAAGCGGTGTCTCAATCTTAAGTGAGGGAAGCTTGTGTCGGGGAGACACCGCCTTATGACTTGATCCCGGCGGGCGTAACAAGGGTGGTGTTGTCATTGTGAGACGTTAGTTGCAACAGGCTGTATTTGGACAGGAAAAAATAACACAAACTGTCTGTAGTCTCGTGAAATCTTCTGTAACACTTAAAATTGTGGGTTGGTACGTGAAAAAACACACACTTGTTTTTGCTTTTCTCTTTCGAAAGCAAAACTTTGATCTATAACATCAACTTCCACCGACAGAATTACAATGGATTCGACCTTTATTATGCAATGGAAACGTCTTTTAATAAGCTGTGCTCATTTAAAACCACTAATCTTATGTTTCGTCGTATACAAATGCTTTGTTGAAAAATACGCAGTACTATCACATTATTACGCATCCCTTCCTGAGCCTCTCATTCCATAATTTTTTCTTCTTATCCGAGTAATTTTTTTTTCACCCTCAATAATTGCTCGCTCCGCCTAGAAAATCAGAATAGCAAATATGACAATAAGTTACAATAGGATGAGGCGGAGGCGGTGTTACTTATAAAATCTGCAGGTCTCTACTTACGCTTTGACGAAGTCCTTTTCTTAATAGCTTTGACCTGTTTGATCAGCTTGTCTTTTTTGATGTCCTCCTCCTCTTCTTCGTCCCCGCTGCCTTCGGCTTGATCCTTTGAGGCGTCGTCATCAATCACATCATCCAATCCTGAGCGGACAGGTGCTGCTTTTGTGCCCTTTGTAACCGAATCTCCGGTCTTGTAAATCACCGTTGGATGTGTGTACGAATTGTATTTTCTCGTGAACGCAGTCTTTGTAGCCGTAGGAATCGATTTGAGTTTCGCATCCATCCTGCCTCTCGGTCCGACACCAAACTCCATCAAATTGTCCCAATCGTCTTTTGTAAGATAGTACTCGTCCATGATTCGAAGAACTTCCTCAATACCATCAGAGCCTTTTCGCACTAAAGGTTCAGACAAGATCTTGGTCAGGTATGGAATATAACTCAACCTAAGTTCTTGGTTATTGGTCATGGTTTTGGTAGAAGAATGGTACTGTAGTTCTTGTAAAATTCTGTCGTACTTCATCCGTTTTGAGTTTTGTCCAAGCCACGACGTAAACATGGTTCTACCGGTAAATGATCCACAAACATAAGAGCCTGGAATAATCGATGACGAAACAGCATGGAATGGAGCCAACGACCACTGTTGTTCACTTCCCCTGATCAGCTGACTAACAAGATCCGACTGTGAAATCGAGTCTGCAGCTTTATCGAGTAGCTCCAAGTGTGTCAAGTTCCTCTTAGATGGCGGAGTCGACACAAGTTTGGAAGGATTGGTAGACCTGTAGTTTTCATGAATCATCAAAGGAGTGAAATCCATGTCATTGAAGTATAGATTAATCTTCTCGTTCAAATTGTATCTTGAATTCTTACCATAGCTTGCGTTACTCAACAATCTTCCTACAATATCAAATGGCTTCAAAACCACTTCCTTTTGCCACGTTTTGCTGATGGCCTCAGAATTGGAGTAATCCAAACGTTTTTGAGTTCTCGCAACTGTTGACATGATGTTGATGATCTGTCTTATGTCGTTACCAGTGGCAGCGACAAGCTGGTCGATGATGTTAGGGTCAAGGGACAAGCCTTCCCTCAAAGAGATTGTCATCAATCTTGACTTCATCTCTTTAGCTGTCGGCCTTCTCCAAGTGAGATCAAAACATGTTTTGTCAAATGTTCTCATTTTTGGCAACGATTTGTCGTTACAAATAAGGATCAAGGGTGTTGACGTGGTTTTACAAAACTGCGAGAGTTGTGCTCCTCCACCGTGGTCTCCACTGGACATTCCATCCACCTCATCCATAATCATGACAATCTTCCTATTATTCAGGTCATTCTTTTTCTCTGGGTTGAAAAATCCTGCAACAGAGCTGTTGTTCAAAGAAGATTTCAATTGTTCGTTCAATAGTTTTTTTGACCTCACATCTGAAGCGTTCTTCTCAATGATATCGTACCCCAAAGATTTGGCGATTAAATGCGCTGCAGTAGTTTTTCCGATACCAGGAGGGCCACTAATCAGCACCGCTCTAAAAGCATCAATTCCAGAACCTTTGAAACCACGTTTGTAATTATCAAACCAATGATCCAACCAGCGGTATAGCATGTCAACGTTGCTTTTATTACCACATATTTGCTTCAAGTCGGTAGGGGCATACTTGACAGTCCATAACTTCTCGCTGTCAGGTTTATCACGAGGTCTTTCTGGTTGAGACGGATTTGCCTGACGGGCTTTCTCTATCTTGATCTGTCTTTGTCTTTCTTCTTCTTCCTCCAATTTTGCCTGTTCGAAGGCTTTTTTCTCTTCTTGCTCCCTTTTTGCAAGTGCTGCTTGTGCAGCCGCACCACTACCCCCATCAGGAGGCATTCTAGTGAGTAGTTCCACAAATCCATCTTCATCAATACACTTGATCTTCTTTTCTTTGATCGTCTTGATTTTTTTAGGACCTGCATCACTCCCAATTACCACTAAACTTGTTTTACCACTGATTGATTTTGTCACCTTGGCACCATACTTAGATGCTATTCTAACACATTCATCACGGTCGATCGTTGGTAAGACACCTGTGAACACAATGGTCAAGCCATTGAGACAGTTAGGACGTCCCTCAGGAATAACACGATCGCCAGAGGGAACTGGAGCACTCGAAGATTTGGCCTTAAGTTGGAAGTAGCTCATGTTTTCAGTTTCGGGATCAACGGTAAGAAATGATGGATCTGCGTCTGGAATTGTATCTAAAATCTCTTGGGCAGTCGCTCCGTTCGTCGACGTAGTTTGTGAAGAAGATTTGGAGGCTAATTTCTTAGACGGTGATCCTTTAAGAGGGGATGATGCAATGGGAATGGCATTCTTTTTCTTAGGAGTGACTGGCTTGGCTTTGGCTAGTTTTTCAGTGACCACCTCTGGATCAGACTTGTTCAAGGTAGAATATCCTTTTGATTCGACTTCATCATCAGAGCTAGCTAATTCAATCGCAGTTGCGGTTCCAGCGCGTCTTTTAGGTTTTACTTCAATTTGGTCATCAGATTCCAAGTCTATGATCTCTTGCTCATGATTAGGAGTTACTTCCTTCGGCTTATCAAAAAACTTTGACGTTGTGCTTTCTGTCGAATCAACCTTCTGCTTCTTTGCTGGTATGCTTTTGACTGGCTCGGCTGGCTTTCTTTTTGCCTGTGCTTTATTCTGTCACGAAAAGTTAGTCACGCTGGATCATATCATAATTGTGAGATTAAAAATTCTCTCAATATACTAACCTTTTGAACGGCAGCTTTGCCGAAGAACTGATCAATTCTGACCATTGTACGTGGCAAAGGCAATGAGTAGCAGTTGGCTTGATCAGACCTGACTCAGATACAAAATCTCAAGAACACTTTGGTATCAACGCGTATCACGCTAGTAGCCACGAAAAGCAGGTAGTACTCGAAGCAATGAAAAAAAAAAAACCAAACTGGGAACTATATTATGCGTGACCATAGTCACATGACTAAAGACAGCAGGCGATTGGATTTTCTCGCGATGTAAAGGTGAATGTTCTAGAAGGCTGTAGATAATGCTATCAGAAATACTTTTCAAGATCTATTTGATCTAATCCCGACTTAAAAAGATGCACATCCATTTTTTGACGACTTAGCAATTACAAGGTTCATTTGATAACAGTGAATTGTCAACTATTACAGATGTTTGGTGCTACGTTGGCTGGAAGACCTGTCAAACTCGCAGAACAGGTAGATACTTTGAAGTATGCACTCAATTACGATAACATATCATCTAACCGTGTCTTCCATCTCTCGATTTTTCTTCTTCCTAATATACCGTTTGATCCAAACTACACTGCCTTGATTTACTACCAATTTCAAAAGGCGAATGTTCCTGTGGGTGAGTTCAGATTGCTAGGAGGCCTAAACGACACCAAGCAAAGCGCAATCTTCAAAATCAACCCTCAAGCTCATGACACAAGCAGTCCGCAACGATCACAGCAAACAGCAAAGGAAGGAGACATTGATATGGACACTGACACAGAAGATGCTTCGAATTTCTTGGATACATCACTTATAATAGGTATTTCGATAGAGCCTAACGCAACAGCCATACCTCAACTGGAGCAAATGAAGATATCACAACAACGCGTTACCCAAGCTATCATGCCTCCGCCTTCAGCCTCAATTTCGATATCTGACATTCCTTTGACTAAGGATCAAGTCAGCTCTGTCTCCAACAAGATTATAAAAAATGCCTATGACTTTTTGAGCTCATTTGTTGACAGTAATAACAAAGTGCCGATTAAGCGATTTGATGACTGGTGGGCTAAGTTCAAAAACAAGCTTGCCAATGATCCAAAGTTCTTGGATAATTTAAATTAATGAATAGAGTTATGATAACAATTTATTGAAAATACGACACAAGTTTAGTCTATGTACATGAGTGCCATATTCTGACCTGACTTTACGAGTCTATTATACATTTTTGCAGAATCCTGATTCTTTGCAAAACTTCTTTTGATCCCAAGATCTCTACCATAGTTGGCAGATTGAGTCCCGGTTGATCTCCACTGATGGCATACCTCAATGTCTGGAAAATGGCCTTCTTGTTTAATTGTGAATGAGCTCTCAAGATATCCTCCACAACAGCATTCAAGTGAGTCAAGTCGTTTTGCATCAGCAGCTCCGAGAGCAGCAAATTCATTGAACTTTCATCGATTTTCACCTTTCCAATCAGGTTCTCTTTGGAGTATGATGGTTTCTTGAAGAAACAAGAGTACAATTCTCCAGAAAGCTCTTCCATTTTTGTAAGGGATTGGCCAACGTTCTCCACAACAGATGCAACGTAGCTAATAGAAATTGGACCGTACTGTTCGACCAAACGAGGGTGGATTTCTTCCACACAACGCTGGAAAAATTCTGGCTCCTGTTTCAACTTCAGCCCTAAATAGTGCTTGTTAAAATAATCTAATTTTCTGAAATCAACTTTTGCATTTCCAACTGTCAATCCTTCAATGTTGAAGATCTTCTCGAGAGTATCCAAATCAAACACTTCACTTGCCTTCTGGCCCAGTTCTCTCTTTGGCGACCAACCAAACAAAACACTGAAATTGACAAGAGCCTCAGGCAGGTATCCTTTTCTTACAAGAGAAATGATGTCGATGTCTCCAGATCTTTTCGAAAGTTTCTTGTCATCGACTGTGGTCAAGAGAGGTATATGTATAAACTTTGGTATGTCCCACTTGAATGCATTATAAAGAGCGATATGCTTTGCAGTGGATGCTAACCACTCTTCACCACGGACAACATGAGTGATCTTCATTAAATGGTCATCAATAACGTTTGCAAAATGATATGTAGGAAGTCCATCGCTTTTAAGTAAAACTGGGTCCTCATAACGACGATCGAAAGGATTCACTTGTGGTTGATGATTTATCGGTCCATGCAAAAGATCTATGAATTCAGGATATTGACTTGGAGACAAAAATCTGACAGTGTATGACTCCCCTGCCGCCGCTTTCCTGTCTGATTCTTCTTTGGTGTGATGCTTGTGGCAATGGCGATCATAAGAAACTGTCGTTGGTGGCTTAAGCTGTCTAGCTGAGTCTCTGAGGTTGTCAAGTCTGCTCTTAGAGCAAAAACAACGATACGCGAGTCCCCTCTCAAGTAGATCATCCGCATATTTAGAGTAGATTGCCGATCTTTCACTTTGTCTATAAGGCGAATGTGGACCACCTTCGATCGGGCCTTCATCTATTTTCATTTTCAACAATTTCAAAGTTTCGTAAATGTTTTCCTCTGCTCCTTCGACAAGTCTATTCTGATCAGTATCTTCAAGTCTCAAAAGAAACTGGCCCTTCGTTGATTTTGCAAGGAGATAGTTATATAACGCTGTTCTCAAAGAACCCAAGTGTAAAAATCCCGTAGGAGATGGGGCAAACCGCGTTCGCACAGGTGTTGAAGGATGGTTAAGCGATGCATTCTTCTTAGGAATAATGTCCTGTTGAGATGTCTGAGTGCTTGTTGGACTCTTCTTCTTCCTCAATGAAAATTTAGCTTGCGGCTGGGCTGCACAAGCACCAGTACCTGAATGGAACCCCCGAAATCCGATCAGGGATACCCTTCTGTACCCATGAAGCATGATAGGAATCATTCAGGCGAAGTCTGCTGGGTAAATTATAAGCAAGTTTAAAAGATGTTGAATGAATTCGCAGTTGATCTAAAAAACAAAAAATGTTCTCTCTACATCCGTCCCGTTTTTGGAGGTTCGATGAGGAAGGGTCTTGAAGTGGTAAAAATGATGCTTTTTGAAGCCAAGGTATCAGTAAACCGGCGGGCTTTCCCTTCCAAGGTAAACCATGCTATACTGTAATTCTACATCTTACAATCATACAGTCTTTTTCGGTGCCAAGATGATTCAGACTTTTGACTTTCTGGCTACATTAGCTTTTAACTTGGTGATTATGAACCATGTTTGGAGTTCCAGAATTGAAGACAAAGAATTTCACTCACTCTTAGAGAGACTTCATAGCCGATTGAAAACCTCATTGTCTCTTCTGTAAAATGTAACTGTAATGCTATAGATGGGAACCAAGGGAGGTAGGTCATCTGAAAATTTTTTTTTTACTAGGAGAGCGAAGTAAAAAATTTCTCTAGCGTTTTTTAGTTACTCGCCGTGATCTTGATCTTGAATCACAGGATAAACCTGTTGAACGCACCCAAACGCTCCCAGTGATATTGCTATCAAACTGGAATTTTGTTCCATAGTTGCATTTTTCTTTTTCCCACGGTATTTGTTCCATAAATCATCATGAATAGCGCCACATCGATTCTGGATCCAAACGGGTTGCAACAAGTCAAGATCGCACGAGCTAAACTCAATACTTACAGATCATTTGAGGTGGAAGAGGACATGGAGTTTTGCCCTGTGATAAACAGCGCTTTCACTCCTCAAGCTTCTCCTAGAAACGCTCGCCCGCAAGTGAAGAACCAAATAGACTCGCTTTCGCTTTTCAAGATCCTGGCAGCAGCTAACCAGCAACAACAGCAGCAAAGCCAGGTGCAACAAGCCCGCCAACCGCAACCACTCTCGATCACTAGACCTGACGCATCAAACTCTAGCTCCCAAATTGTTTCTCAGGACAAAATGTTTGGACTTCTGAAACAAAACACCCTTTCGCAGAACTCAAAATTCTCGCTCTCTCCGCAAGACTCTCAAAAGGGTCATACATCCATGGGTTCATCTGGATCCCCTACCCCTAATAAAATCACGAACTATAATTATATTTCGAACACCCCAAGTTCGAGTTCCGACTTCCCTTCATCGAGCTCTTCATTCAAGTTCCTTGACAATGACATTACTGTGAGAGCATCCGAGTCCCCTTACCAACAGTTCCAAAATATTCACTGAACAATAATGATTTTCGAATAACCATTTAGCTCAATTTCGCCGTTTTTTTTACAACTATCAGACTCCGTTTCCCTTACTGCACACCTCTAAACGTTTTGAGATGGTGGTACGATGTTTGCATTTGAACATTACAATAATTGGTTTCTATGTTTTACCTCCCCCTCAGCTTTCCGCATGGTGAGTTTCTACGATGTAATGTGGTTCGCTTGCTCGCTGATATCCCTTTTATTTTATTCTTTTATAAAATCAAACACCGCAGATCAATTCGTCGTTTTGATCAATTAATTTAAAGCCGTAATATAGAGTCAGTAAAAGCTAGTAAAATACACGCACAGAAAACATTTGTATGAAAGAAACAAGCACGTTCTATCACTTGAGAATGACTAGAAGTAACACCAGAATTATAATCAAAACAAAAATTGTGCACCAATCTCCATGTTCTTTCAACTTTCGGCTAAATCTGTTCAAATTAGATCTTCCCTTGAGCACTTTAGAGTTGGTTCTGTTAACACCCGATTCTAAGTCTTCCAACAAAACCAGATGCTCATCAATTTCGCCCCCAATACTTAAAGACAATTCGTGTTGTCTACTAACAGACTCGGACAGATGACTTACTATGTCGTCCTGATTCAACAGCTCCTGTTGATTGGCTATAAATATCTGTCTATTCGACATTTCCGAGGGGGTTGGCTCAACTTCTGCAGAGATTGTGTCAGAATACACAGAAGAAGTACTGAATAATTGGGCTTTGGAACTATCCTGTTCTGTAGGATTATCTTTGTATCTTTGAGTTTGTAATGAACTCTGGGTTGCTGCATCAATCAGACTCTCTTTGAATCTGACAGACTTTCCCTTTTTAGTTTTGCTATTTGGGCTGGTCGTATACGAGGCTTGCTTGTACTTTTCAACCGTATTGTCAAGTTTCTCATATGATACCGTAATATTCACGGATGGGGGGATATCCGATCGCACCTGTTGCACCTTGGCACTAAAGTCATCTGCTGCTTCTTTATATTTATCAATAAGTTGTTTGCATCGCGAGGCGTCGTCATTATTGTGTGTTGAGCTTTCTAACTTGTCAATAAGAAGTATCTCCAAATACTTCAGTATGTTTGTAGCTTTTGTTAAATCAAGAACCAAATCATCGTCAACACCAAGCGTAATGGTTTCTGTGGGAGAGGCCGCTGCCTTGAGTGTAACATGGTCCTGTATTCCTGAATCAATATCGTCAAGCAAAAGCTGAAGCTTCATAAACTGTCGTTCTATGGGATCAGACATTGTATCCAATTGAACCACTTCAAGGAAAAATAACCACTTAGAGTACTATATTTAGTTTAGATCTTTCTTCCAAAGAAATTCTATATGCTTTCATCTCCTTTAGAATCAGGTGCATTTTTATGCGCGTAATTAAAAGTTAGTGAAAAGACAGATACAATTAAGGAAATTTCCGTGTAAGGATGTCATGGGGGCGAAGCTGAGATTTGAAGTCCAAGCTTCCTCGACTGACTCAGAGGCTATAAAAAGACCAAGCATCACCGGTGTTAAAAGGAGTAATCCGTCTGGCCTGTTTGTTCATGAAGTTTAGTCGTTATTAAGTCAAAAGCTTTAACATATAAATTTTTTTGCGTTGAAGCAGTCAGCTTTCGCCTTTTTCTCGCACATTGAGGTTTAGCACTCGTAACTCCCAAATTTATACCAATACGATCGTCAACCCATACAATCCTAGTAATATTTGCTGGTGACACCCATTTCAAGAAACTCGGCCTTGTTACTGAATTCCGGACACCATCTGCCTGCCAAAATACAATGCACTTTCATACCATCTCCATAGTAAAGATTGGTGAGTAATTTGGGTGTAATCAAAAAATATTGCGAAGCTTTGTTATCCGAACATGCTTTTTCAACAATCAGACGGTGAATAAGTCGCTCATTTTTTGAATCCATTCCCTGGTTGATCTCATCCACTATTCTGAACGGAGTATTCGTCAGACCTTGCAAAGAGTTCAGAAAAACAGCGGTTGTGGCTGACTTTTCACCTCCAGACTGTTGAGCAGCGTTGAGTTGCATCAACTCTTGATTATCTCTGAAACTCACCAAGATTCTCAACTTCCACTCCGCAAAATTAGGTGAATCAGCTTCTAGTTGAACATCGCCGGCGCTCGCAACAGTCTGTAGATTAGTACCAAAATCGTCAGCAATCACTCTTATGACAGATTCAAGTTTGGGTTTCCAAACGGAAACTAGTTTTTCAATCTCGCTATCCAATTTATTCACCTCTTCTTCATACTCGGGTATTTTTTGACTAAAATGATCAATCTCCGCCTCACACTCTTCAAGTCTCTTCAGCGTATCCGCTCCACCAGCATTCCGACGCAGTCTCATCTGCGACTTGATTCTATTGATCTCAGCATTGAGGCCTTCCTCAGTCAAGGTGCCATTGGCTTGCATCCTTGAAACAAGCTCCTCAAGACCCGCTCTTTGCTCCTCAGATAGCTCATCTAGCTTCTCTTTGTAGTCAGACAAAGCTTGTTTATACTCGTCCTTTGACTCCCTGTAAAGTTCGCGTAGTCTCTCTCTCTCAGCCTGAAGTTCATCTCTGGTTGCCAGAATTGACTCGTTCAAAGACTTGATTGTGTCAAACTTGTTGTTCTCTTGAATAGCAAAGACTTGTGACTCAAGAAGTTTCTCATTCAGAGAGTGTATTTTTCCGATTAACGGTTCAATCTTACTGAAAAGGACAATTTTTTCCTTTTGTAGCTCGCCAATTTTCTTCAACAGTATCAAAGATTCGCCCTCACTTTCTTTGTTTTTCAATTTGTTGATTTCTCTCTTTGCAACTCTAATTCTGTCCTTTAACGTAGCTTGTTGTGTAACAAGTTTATCTCTGAGTCTTTCCATCTTGGTTTGATGCACAATCTTCCCAGTCACTATTTCTCTCTCTTTCTGGATTTCCTTCAAAGACATCTTCCTCTGTGTGATCTCGTCTGTCATTTCTTGTAACTTTCCGTTATTGTCTTTGATTGTGGTCTGATATCTGTCAATCAGAGCTTGAATTTCCCTCCTTTTGTCCTCCGGAATACCATCAGAAAAAATCGATGGCTTGGTAGAAGAAAATGATCTGATACTTGTAGTGACTTGCTTAGAACCATAATTGGACCTCGAAAGATTGTAAAAAGCTTCTCCTGAAATGAATTCGGTAATAGGGAAATTCTCATTGCTGATCTTTTCTTTCAGGGTATTCTTCACAGAATCGTCAAGATCTCCGACACTGATTGGAATATTGTTGATTCTTCCGTTTTCACAAACCATTTGTATAACTTCCGGAGGTCCAGTAACGAAATCCACCAAATATCCATCGAAATTGAATTTTTTGATCTCTTCTCGACTAACTTTGGGTTCTATGTTGAAATTATCACTCAAAGTTCTGATACCAATCTGCTTACCTATCTCAGAATGTTCTTTGCTGTACAAAAAGCGCGCAATCTTGCGGTATTCGCTGTTATCCGGTACTATAAAAGCCGTTTGATCTTGATATTTGAGTGTTCTTTCCAAAGCTGGGCCGAATTTTTTATCAGTGACGCTCAAAGAGATGATAGGAGGCTCGAAATACGTTAGTCCTATGGATTTCGCTTGTTCTCGAAGTAATTTGACAGCTTTTATCAGTGACCCGTATCTTTTCTCATCCAATGAAACAAGTTTGTCCTTTGAGTTCAACTGTCTTTCGTTGAACTGAATTTTGTCTTGAAATTTCTTGTTTGCGGTAATCAGAGCTCTTTTATCAAACTCCAGGCGCTCAATCGGTTCTTGGTCGTCCACAATTTGATCTTGTAGCTGAGATCTCTTGTTTTTCAGCTCATTGGCTGTTTCTTCGTCTAATATCTCGAGTTCATCTAGAGTTGCTTTGGATTTTTGGAAATCTTCCACCAATTTCCTCCACATTTCTTGATGAGACTCCAAGCTAGTTGTCAACGAATCTCGTTGATCACTCATCTTTTTGATTTTGTCATCAAGTCTTTTGATCTCGTCGAGAAGCTCTTTCACTTCCTGTTCTGAGCTCTTTTGCAATGACTCATACTTCCTAACCTTGTCTTCAGTGTTTTCTAAATTTTGATCGAACTGACGCAAATGTTCTTTCATGGGTAAAAACTTGTTATCAAATTCAATTATTTCGTTGGAAACCTTAGTGATGTCCGCCTTCAATGCATCTCTGCTTCTCTTTCTAGAACTTAGTTCGACGTAAGGGCGAATTTGTTCATGTTTTTGCAGTTCAAGTTCCAAAGTCTGAAATTCTTGGTATTGACGCGCCTTTTCCTCAAGACTTTCATGCTTTTGGTGGAGCTCGGACAATTGTTGTTCCACCTCACCTAACGATTTCTTCTTTTCTTCTCGCTCGATGTAAAGCTCCTCCAAGTGAGTATGTTGAACAAGCAACTCACCATCTTGATACAGTCGTTCAATTTCTCTCAACAGCTCCTCAGGTTTCAAAGAAGCAAATCTCGCGACTCGGTCTTGAGGGAGAAATTGACATAAATTATCCAGTTGAATGTTGAACTCTTTCAAATACTTTTTGATCTGAGCCTCATTAGAAGGTCTATGATTTAGATACCAGTTGGATTTTGCCTTTTTGTTCAACTCCCTCACAATCACTAATGTTTCTCCTTCTTCACTGCCTTTGAGTTCCAGCTCAATTAATGCTTGTTTTTCACCTGTTTTGATAAACTGATCCAAGTTCATTGAAGCTTTGCCAAGATAGTCCAGCTTTCCTGCTAAGCCAATACAAACAGCACAAACGAATGTGGATTTACCTGTTCCGTTAGGTCCAATAATGAGGTTCATGTTCGGTCCAAAATGAAACTCCGTCAGTGAATATGACATGAAGTTCGTGAGCTTGACCCTGATGATTGAACCCTGATGGTATTGGGACACATCCGGCTTGTAAGACTTCTTCAGTTTTTTGGGAAGGTACGAGCTCAAATCAAGACTACTCTGGGATGCCAGTCTTGTGGTCATCTTTGGTAGCTGGACACTGTCACTTCAGATACCAATGAAGTTATCCTTCTTTGAACGCCTGTTCAAACACATATTGTGAGTGTTTTTTTTTTAATCAGCAAAACGCGTACAAATTTCTGGTGCAACGATGTTGTGCAGAAAATTGTCTAAAACTTTTTAAAAACTCCAACTCTCTCTCCTTCTCTTGATTTGGTCTTGGACTATCCTGTTACCAACCTAACTAGTTCGAACATCACCTAGATTGACTAAGGTTTGGCAATTTGCAATCTACTGAGAGGATATTTTGCTCGAGGACTGTACATAGTTTTGCTCTCTCAATTTGCAAAATGACCACCTCGAGTACGTCGCCCTCCGTTAAGGAGCATGATGCCAATTCAGAGGAAAATCCAGATAAAGGAGATCATCACGTCGCTTCTCCAAGCCCGAATACAAGTTTTTCAAGTTCAACGGGTCCATCAGGTCCAAATTTAGAACAGAAACTCAGTCGTTCAAACAACGTTGTTTTGATCACCCAATCGGATGTCATTGACAAAGAACTAGCGTACAAACAAAGACTCAATAGGCCTTTCGAGGTTATACAGCATTTGCCTCTGTCAAAAAATCCTCCAGACTACTCACTACTTGATCGTCCCCTTTCAGTGAAAGACAGTGCAACATTACACAACTCTTTAATTGTTTCACGTCACAACTGGCTTTATAATGTGTTCAAAAGTTACTGGACAAGAAGAGAACAGTATATTAATGTCTTGAGTGACAGAAAAAGAGACAAAATGAGTAAACTTTGCGATATGAAAATGGTTGCAGGCCCGCACACCATGGAAATAAGACTGTTCATTTTGAAGGATGAAGAAAAAGAAAGACTACATCAAGAGGAGCTTGAAAGGAAAAGAGAGGAGAAGCAAAGAAAAAAAGAGGAGAGGCTGAAGGCTAAGACTGGGTCAGAGCATTCAGTTGCCAATGGCGAACCTCCCGTTTCCAAAGGAAGTGATTTAACCTTCATCAACAAAGATGCGTCAATAAAAATGGAACCTACTAGTATACCATTGGAAGATAATTCCTCAGTTACTTCTGCGACAAACTCTAATCATGCTCCTTCGAATACAGAAGTTGCCAAAAAAACAGGGGAGGAACAACTGTCTACAACCATTGAGGATGGATCAGATAATAAAAGCCTGACTACTAATCAAATCAAAAATGCGCCACCATCCAACAACAACACAAAATCCGTGAGCGCTGCTGATTCCACTATAAAACAGATTGATTCACCTGTCGTTCCTGGAAACAGTGAGAAATCTCAAGACGATAAAATCAAGGATGACGAATCTCTACAACGTAAAGAACCACAATCCACTGAACAACCTGAAAGCAACAATAGCACAAAATTAACTGATTCGTCGGCTCCAGCAAAGCCTTCCACTAGTTCCGCATCCCCTAAAGATTCCTCGTCTAACAAGTCATCAAATGATTTGATGGCCAATCCAGAGAATGCGATCATGATACAGAATTTGAATATAATAGCTCGTTCTGACACCCATTTGAGCTCATTAATGAAAATTGTTGCATCAGGTCGTGCAAGCAGAGATGAAATTGCAGAATTTCAAACCTATATTCAAAGAGCCCGCCAGATGGGTGATTTAAATTCCCAATACAAGAAGATGCAGGAAGACGAGCGACTAAGGAAACAGCAAGAGGAGGCAAGAATTCAAATGGAAAGGGGTAAAGTCGATAGAGAAAAGCTAAGGCAAGAGAAAGAGCTGTTAAAACTCCAACAGAAGAAGGAAAAAGCTGAACGGAAACAGAAAGAGAAAGAAGAGAAAGAAAGACTCAAGAGACTCGAAAAAGAAGAGAAAGAAAGAAAGAAAGAGGAGAAACGGCTGTTAAAGCAGCGTCAAAAAGAACAGGAGAGACTCGAGCGTGAGCGAGAAAGAGAGGAGAAACGCGAACGTAGGCTGAGAATGGAGAGGGAAAAGGAGCAAAGGCAAAAGTACAAATCGAATGGTATTGATTATGTTGAAGACTTTAGGGTGGATAGAGAGAAGGAGAAAAGGGAGCAGCGTGAGAAGTTGAGAAGGGAGGAGAGAATGAAATTGAATGAGATGGAGGATAAGCTATCAGCTTTCCAAGAGAGATATTTGCATGATGCCACTTTAGTTTTTGAGTTCCACGAAAACACATCAGCAAGATTTTATGTTCCAAAGGACTCTATTATTGAAGTGTTGGATGACGATGAACAGTTTGGTGAGAGAGATTCTGAACAACCGGAGGACACCACAAGAGCCTCTACAGAGACGTCACTCGCTGATGTTAATGTGAAGCAAGAAGAGAACACTATGATTGGAGATTTGACTACAGAGGTTGATAGTTCTGCAGCATCAACTCCTGCTCCATCTCTACCTGCTAAAAAGAGAAAAAATCCCTATGTGGAGATTTTAATTTCTTTCGTTTTGGTTCACAACGAAACTGAGATAGAGGCATATGATGCCAGAAAGAAAAAAGAAGAGGAGGAAGCAAAACGTCTTGAAGAGGAGGAAAACAAAAAAAGGGAAAATGATGAGAAAAGAGCAGCTGGAGAGGAGATCCCTGAAGATAAAGAGCCTTCGAAGCAAAAGAAAAAGAGACGTGCTAAGAAAAGTTGGGGTTCCTCCAAACGTCAAACAAGAAATGTCAAGCGCGTTAAAGATGAGGATGTCGATATGGACTGGTCTGAATTGGGTGAAGAAGATGTCAGGCCAATTCCTGTGTACTCTACCACCACTGTTCGTCTTACTGAAGTTCCTTTCAGATTTGCTGAACTAATCAAAAATAGTGCCAGACCTCTAGAGGAAGTTCAAGCTTCAATGAAACATATAATGGAAATCGGGCAACGGTTGACTAAACATCATGTTTGGTACCAATTGGATGGAATAAAGGATGAGCTTCTGGCTGAAACTTTGAGATTCAACCTCAACAGACTTGAGTATGTCCATGGTGGTGGAAAGTTGAAGGGTAAAGCCATGTTGAAAAGAATTGTAGAAAAGACTGGATCTGAGGCCGAGATCACTAACAAGAGACAAAGAAGGACTTGAACCCGGTATTGTATATTACTATTATGAATTATTGTATTTTTGTGGGAATACCACATGTCTTAACCTAAACTTCAACAGCTGATTCATTAAATAAGCTCTTGTCTTTGCAGTTAAACTTTTTTAAAAGTGTCACGTGATACGTCATTTCACTATCTACCAAGATCGCGGAGAAAGACAAAAAATATCCTTCAAAACTTTTTATCCCCTTTTCCAACGGCGGTTATATTCTTATCAGGTTTTGTGAACTTATTAGTTTCAGTTCACAAGACACTAATCTTCGATATCTGGTTTGTGAGAAACTAAACTTTCTTGACTCAAATAAAGCTGCATCTGCTTCACCCCTTCACCATGGTTCTCACATTAGGGACTCGTTATAGAGACACTAGACCACACTCATCCGGCTCATTAAGTTCGACTCTCAATCGATTGCAAAGCAGACTTTCTGCCCCTTCAAAGTCCAGATCTCCTAAAAAGATAAAAACTGCTTTCGATGACTTGGGTGACCCAGAACAAGGGAGAGATCGCTCGACCGAAAGTACAAGTAAAATCTTGCAGCCCCAAGCTACTAGTCCAAAGGATTACGGCTCAATCAGAGATGAAACAGGTGATAACTCAACAACAGAAATGCAAAAAGGAACCGTCAGAAGTCTTATTTCCCAGGTTGAAAGTATGCTGCCAGGATCATCCGAGAACGTTGTGGGAAATCAAGACAGCAAGAATGATACGTGCACGTTCAAAAATGCATCCATTGTCGATTCATTGAGATCTTATCTTTCTTCAGGAGCCATTGAAGATGAATCAAGACCGATCTTACCAATTTCTCATGCAGACATTGCAAGGCCTATTCGTGAACATATTGAGCATATACAGGATCAAATTCACGACCATTTCCCCCACAATCACTCTGAGCCTGTTGAACAGACAGAATTGTGGTCATTCCTTGAGTCCCATAAACAAGAAGCAGCAGTTTTTGTCATTCTTTTATTAATTTTGGTGGGCGTAACTGTGGTTTTCATAATTGTCTAAAATTCCACTGCTGAATGGGGCCGATTTAATTTTTTGTCAAATACCAAATTTTTTCCTTTTTTAAAAAAAAATGATCCCTTAAAAATCTAAGCGCTGATATTTTGTCTGTTTTTATTTATTGTCTTTGTAGTGACTTTTCTTCCTGGTTGATTAGGATCTTTGAATCTAATACCTCAATTATACCACTTTTGAATTACATATAAACATGGTCAATTCACCAGAGATTTACTCTTCTAGCTCTGACGACGCTAATCAAAAACGTCCCCTTTTAGGGGAGGGATCGTCTGTGGGCCAAAAGGGATACGAAAATTACGACCAATACCTCAGTACTCAGAACCAATTGGAGAACGGGGAGGCTTCTAGTACAGGCGAGCTAGCTGAGGAGCAAGTTGAATTGCCAGAAGATCTTGAAGACGCGATCTGTCGCACAATTGATCATGATATTCATGACATCGATGATCTTCCATCTCCTATCGCGGATTTCATAAACGCTCACAAACTTTACTTCGTGATTGGAGGTGTTGTGATCATGATCATTCTTACCATTGTTTTGTATTCCACGGGAAATATGGGAGCTATAGTGTTTTTGTGGTACAGATTTGTGTGTTCCTTGGGTATTCTCGATTGCAAGAGTGATGGGAGTTTTTAGGGGTCCAAACCATAAGTTGCGTCGCTTTTTGAGGTTCGACCGCGCGAGGTCGGTCGATTAAAAAAAAAATACTTTTTGGCTGTGATTGTTATCTATATAAAAAAATTTTTGAAAAATTTTATTACTCCAGCATGCTGGAAAACTATGATTTAAAATCAATCATTCTGAGATTCCATTCTCATTTCATAAGGCATTATATACACAAACAGACGATATGAGCTCAGGGAAAGTTTCTACAAAGCCTGATGCCCCGGCAAGACGAACCAGAAGTCATAAAAAATTTGATGACGAAGATCTACAATCATCACAGCCTGTGATTACACCTGAAGAAGAAGAAGAAGAAGAAGAAGAAGAAGAAGAAGAAGAAGAAGAAGAAGAAGAAGAAGAAGACAGCGACGACGACGAGGCTCCAGAAGAGGAATCAGTGGTTACTGGAAAGCAAGATGTGCTAACGATGAGAAAAGCCGAGGAGGCTGCTATTCAAGAACAAAAAAGAAGAGAGAGAGAAAAGAGAAAACTGATTGATGCTAGATTGCAAGAACAAGCCAAAAGTAAAAAACAAAAGTTGAACCAAAAAGTAGAAATGGAACTGCCAGAACTTCTTGATGACGCCCTTTTAGAGAATTTTGATGCCGAAGAGGAACCAACTAAGCCTAAGAAGATTACATTTGATGACGAAGTTACTTCACAACCATCAAAACAGGACATAATTAAAGCAAAATTGAAACAGGCAAGAAAATTGAACAGTGATATGACGAAAAAGGGACCTGTGAGAGTGCAAGTTTTGAAAGCTAAGAAAAAGGTCTTGAGTGTTCCTACTAGCAGTATTGGTGCGAAGAAAGACAAGTGGTTGGGAAGAAAGGCTTTGAAAAGAAAGTAGATTGTTGTACAACGCGCAGAACTTCAGAGGGCCCTGCATGGGCATTGTATTATAAGGTAACATGTTTAATGATGAAAAATACAACAAATTTTAATTTCGAAATAGTCCTAAAATACAATCATTAATTCACGCTTCGTCTTGGATCAATGTGATAAATGCAGGAAGAAGCATACCCAGAAGGCAAATTCCCAACTCAAGGAAATCTCTTATCTTGGAAGCATTTTCTTGTCTTTGCTCCAGAACTTCGTGTAAAGAATGGAATCCCACAAATAAGAATGATCCACCACTAAACACCAACAGTTCTCCTGATAGTTCATTGAGATCTCGGTGCAAAATCAACGTGATCGCAGAGTATGTAAAAAGAGCACCGAATGGTGCACTAACAGAGAAAACACCAATGTGAGAGATAATCTCGTTTTTAGGAATTCCTGAGCTCAATAATAGCGAGGCGAGCGCAAACGATGTGGGGAGTTTGTGTATGAAAATTGCCAAAATGATCATTGTTGATTTCAAAGAAGCAGTAGTGTCATTGGAACCAAGAATCGAGGAAGCCAGAGCAATTCCGTCAGTCAACGAATGTATGATAAGTCCGAGAGTTGTAGGATTTTTGAATGGGAGGGCAGCCAGCTGCCAGAAGGATAATCTGCGTTTTGAGTTCGATCGAGTATGATTCACGTCATTGTGGTGTCTCTGGACAGAAGAGGTAGTAGGAGGCGATGGGGGAAAATCTGATCTAGTAGAACCTATTCCAAGATTAGACATTGGAAATGACTCGGGCGAGTCTTCGAAATCAGAGCTAAGTGAACGACTCAAAGGGACTGGTACTATATGCTTGTGCCTGTTAATTATGTTTGTGATCGAATCGATTGTGAATAGAAATGCAAATCCAAAAAGGAGCCAAAGGCCAATTGGTTCATGCACCGTGAAGTGTTCGAGCCCTTCTGGTATAATTAAAACCAAAGCAGAAGAGATCAACAAGCCAACACTAAACATTGAGGCATAGCGGAGTTTGGAATCTGAGAATGTGACTGTCAATGGGATTAAACCGGATATAAAGGAGCTGTGTGGAAATAATGATTAGTTAGTTGATCACACCATACCAAGTAATTCGACATCAACTTACCTTAATCCCATGACAAAGGAGTATAACAATATGGGAACTAGTTCAGTCATTTTAGAGCGTGTGAACTAGGGTTGGTGATAACTGTTCAATCAACCGTAGAACACGAAATTTATGCTATTTTTATTTTAAAAGCTTAGTTTGACAAGTTTAGACATTCTACACCAACGTCGATCGACGTGTAAAGGTTCAAGTCGATCGACCTTTACTTTTCCTGATCGACCGCAAAAAAATGATTCAAATTACGCGGGCCGTAATGCGAACGCGGGATTGCTAGAGTAGGTTGTGCACGCGCTGTGCCGGTAATAATCAATTTTTTTTTCTTGCCAAGCTCGCCAGTCCCCGAATAATAGTAGAGTAACTTTGTAGCTTAATAAAGCTCTACTAATGAAATGGTCTACCGCTGTATAACGTGAAAAGTGCCAGAACACTAAACAATTCTGTCGTTGTGCGCTGCAGATACTTTTTCCGGAGATCTCTTGACTAAAGAACCCCTTTTAGATTCCCTTAGTATGACCAACTCATCATCTGTTATTGGTGAGTAAGTAGCGGCTTCAGCATTTCCGAATATGGACAATAAATCCTCCTCGAGTACACCTCGCACCACTAATTCGCGACGCCGCTTTCACGGCCGTGACCTCCGTGACGATAAACATTGATTCTCATAATTTAAATGAACCTATCAGAGGGCGTTAATTCATAAACATAGTCGATACAAAAAAGCCAATGGCTAACTTGGGCTCACCATATGGTAATCAATTGTAACGATCAAGTAACTACTGTAAGCTAGCTGACTACAGATCGCAAAAAAGCAAACATCCTTGCACCATTACTAAGAAAAAGAAACAATAGAGACTGTCTAGATTTCTTTTCGCACTAATTTGATTTGATTGAATTTTTTTTTCAGCTCAGATTCGCTGGAGACGGTTGGAAAACAGAAAAGGTAAAAAAAGGCAGCGGGTTTTTTTTTTTTGTTGTAGGCGAGAAGAAAAAAATTTCAGCTTAGTCTCCATTTATTTAAACCTATATTTTTCCGACGCAGACGGGATACTGATAACAGTTGTTGATTGTGATTATATTTGATCAGGAGAGCTTATAAACCATTGGACGTTTCCACTACCCAGTGTTTCCAACTGACCGCCTCAATCCGCTTAAACTTTTTCGCCGATTCCCTAACCGCATATCGTTCAGTCCAGTGACGTTGTTGTCCATTCCTTTACGATCGATCCCCAGTACAAGGCTTTGTTTTTTTTGGTTGATAACCAAGACAAACACTTTCTACTAGATACACCTTATTACTTGGTGTGCTGTGACAACTCCGCGATATCCGCAGTCGACTCTATACTCACGCATACAAATCACCTTTTCACAATCAAATGCTATCATCCCCTATTCATCAGACTCCGCTGACTAACGTCCACCCTTTACATACGATAACACCAACCACGCTGTCATCGCAATCCAAAAAACAAACTCAGACACACAAAATGGCCACTGTTTCGAGTGCTTCGCATGAAGCCCGGGATCATGCTTTCAAGCAGACTCATGCATCTGCAGATGTTTCAATTACAGCTCAACCTAATGCCTCGGCCTCGCTTACCCCGGCAGAGATTGAGCTGAATTTGCCAAACAACACAGTCAAGATTGGTTCCAGAAGATCTTTATTGGCTGTTGCTCAATCCGAGATTGTCGGACAAATAATCAAATCGCACTATCCAAGTCTTCAAACTCCGATTATCAAAGTCAGCACCCTTGGAGACCAAGTTCAAAACAAGCCTCTCTATTCTTTCGGAGGGAAGGCCTTGTGGACTAAGGAACTTGAAGTGCTTCTGATGCAAAGCGTTGGTGAATTTGATCAAATAGACATGATTGTCCACTCATTGAAGGACATGCCAACACAGTTACCTGAAGAATTTGAATTAGGATGCATATTAGCAAGAGCAGGTAAGTTACTACAATCATGATGTTCCCAGAATCAAAGTTGATAAATTTTTCGTGATGAATTTCAAAAGATTAAATTAATAGACGTTAGACTTCCTAATTTTTATTGAGGATATATCTTTGTTCTGACTGAAAATTTTTCAAGTACTATTGATTTTGATCATAGTTTATTTTCATTGATGACTTCTTTCAGTTACTAACAGTTCACCCATTTAGACCCAAGAGATGCTCTCGTTATGAGAAAAGGCTTGCCATACAAGTCGCTCGCCGAATTGCCAGCAGGTTCGATTGTCGGTACATCATCGGTGAGAAGATCTTCGCAACTTTTGAAAAACTACCCAGATCTCAGATTCAAGTCTGTGAGAGGAAATATACACACAAGACTCTGCAAGCTTGACGATCCAGAGTCCGACTACGCATGCATAATCTTGGCATCTGCTGGTTTGGAAAGAGTGAATCTTGGAGACAGAATCACGCAGTACCTCAATGCAGATGAGATGTACTATGCCATTGGTCAAGGTGCTTTGGGCATTGAAATCCGTAAGGGAGATGAAAAGATGAGAAAAGTTTGTAATATGATTGGATGCCCTGTCAGTACGTTACGTTGTTTGGCTGAAAGAGAGTTACTCAGAACCCTTGAAGGTGGATGCTCTGTTCCTGTTGGATGCTGGACTCAGTACGACGAGAACACCAAGAAGCTGCACATGAGAGCAATCGTACTCAGCCCTGAGGGAACTGAACACGTCGAGGCCGAGCTTGAGAAGAGTGTTACGAATGCTGAGGAGAGTACCGAGCTTGGCCATGAGCTCGCCCAGAAACTCATTGATGCTGGTGCCAAGACAATCCTGGACGCTGTCAACTTTGACAAAATTAATGAAATCAAACAAGCCGGATTGACTGGTCAGCAATAATCGCCCACGAACTGTATATACCATCAAATTATTTTAGAAGTATAATATTTTGGAGAAGTCTTTCAAAGCCTGTCTCTTTTTTAAAGCTTATGCACGAACTCTATGTCTTTTTTTCCGCTTTAAATGTTCTCGTTACTTACTGTTCTTCATTTTCCGGAGGTTCAAGTTTACGGAAATGAACTATGAAAATGCCAGCAAACGCAAGACCCAACAGCCCACACCAGAGGAAGATGTAATATAAATTTGGATCTTTAGCCCAAAAACTGATGAGTTCCCCAATGATACTGCTGATGGCCGTTGAGAGCAAGAATAATGCCACCACAAAACTATTCATTGATGGCGATGACATCGTATAGGCGAGCTCATAGCCAGTAACTGTAGCGAAACACTCTCCGATTGCTTGAAGAGCAAACATGGAGCTGCACCACCAAGCTGAAATTGGGGCCACTGTTTTGCAATCACTAGCACCATACCAGCCACACTCACTGGTGGTGTACACCAAGTATTGCAAATATGCTCCAATGAGGGAGCCAAGCGCACTGAGTGCAAAACCAAGAGAAATTTTGTACACAGCGGGGAAGCGTATTCTACAACGTCTGAGAAATGGGTATATGATGTAGTCCTGAATTGGGATCATTATCAGAATGGCCATAGGATTGAAAGATTGAAAAAGATCGTTAGGAACACCGTTGGTTTGCATCGAGCCAGCCTGATTGATCTGCAGCGAGGACAGCGATCCATCGTTGAGATTGAAAATAATGAAATAGAGCGTAATGATGCATGTCGTTGTCGTGGAGCGGATATCAGCGATGGAAAGTGAGGAAGTAGAAGAAGGGCTAAGCGAAACATCCCAGAAACAGTTGTTTCTTGCTCTTTGGAACCAACCTTTGGAGAAGAGCTGACGCAAAAGCGGCCGTAATTCAGTGAAGATAGATTTACCAGTTGGCTCGGTGAGGCGAAGCCGTGGTTTGAGGAAGTACAACATCGGAGGAAGCACTGCGTAGACTGCTGCAGTAAATCCAAACACGCTCCAAAAACCCATCGAGCGTTCGATGAGGGAGGTGAACAAAGAGAAAACGCAGCCAAAGTTGATGAAGAAGTAGTACAGCAGACTCAAACGCTCTAGAGTTGTTTTGTAATCGACTAGCACAAGTTCTCCTGTTGGAAGTCGGCGAACGTAACTCTCTGTTTCTGTGTACTGATCCATCAACAACGGTAGCAGACTTGGTTTGATGAGTCCGGAACTGAGTGCAATGGCTACTATACTCACGACAGTGAGAATGAGCGAGAGCCAAACAGTTTGGATAATGGAGGGCAGCGCAGCCACGACCAGCACCAAGTGTCCGAAACTACCAATGAGCACTCCAAGCCAAACACTGTTGAACTTTCCGAGCTTAGTGTCCGCGAGATAGCCTCCGTAGAGCGGAAAACAGTACGCGAGAAACACGAGCAGTTGGGTGAGGAAAGTAGCTGGTCCGAGACCAAGACCAAGAGCTCCAGCGCTCTGATTGGATCCACGGTCCATAACAGCACCTGTCGTGGAACCTGGAGGAAGTGGACGTTGAATAAAGTTGCTGAGAGAGCCGGACAGCGAATAAAACGATGCTCTCTCAGCAACCTCACATAGACACACCACAAAGACGACTGTTGGGATTGTACCAGGTATTTTCCGGAGTTTTGAAATGTCAACATCAGTAGCAGGATCAAGGGGGTCGGAAAGGTCAAATTCGTCCTCAGAAAGTGCGAGAAGTCTAACTGTGCTTTGATTCTTGTTGTCGAACGGGTTCAGCTCGACATGGTCGGGAGGATCTCGAGGCTCCGAGAGGAGTGGTTTTGAACTTTCCATGGCAATTTGTCGATGTCAGGAATCAGCAGTCCAAAGTTATGGCAAACCAGATAAAACAAACTCGTACATAATTTTTTTTGGGCACCTCAACGTTCAAGTTTTGTATCTGAATCAAGGGATAAAATGATATAATACTGCAGATCCGAAGATAAGAGATTAGCGGAAGAAGAGAAAATATTAAATCGTCGCGTCGAGCGACGATTATATTGTTTTTTTCTAGGTTTTTTTTTCTCCATTTTTTCAGGAGATGAAATCAAAGAGGTTCGGCACATACTCTAGCAACTATCAACTCTATACACAACCAAATGGAAGACTCAGAACTTGCAGCAATCCGTGCAGCCCGGCTTGCAGAGATGCAGCGGAACGCTCAAGGCGGTTCCAGCTCCAACAGTGAGTCACGCAGGTAAGTCCTCATGTCAAAGTTCTGTAGCCACTGACCATATTTTTACTAACTGCTATAGTGCCGCAAACGATCCTACTCAAACGATCCTCTCTCAAGTCCTTGAGCCACAAGCCAAAGAAAGACTTTCGCG
This sequence comes from Ogataea neopini, assembly GCA_030578575.1. Lineage (NCBI taxonomy): Eukaryota > Fungi > Ascomycota > Pichiomycetes > Pichiales > Pichiaceae > Ogataea > Ogataea neopini. The sequence goes on from JAJMSO010000001.1 coordinate 559,785, forward strand.
TGTGCGCATGGTGAAGCCAGATCGTGTCACGTCAGTGGAAAACTACCTGATGAGACTTGTGCAGTCAGGAGCAGTCCGCACCAAGATTACGGAATCTGATATTGTGGAGATTCTCGACAAGCTCGCAAAAGACGAACGTCGTGGTAATGAGACTAAGATTGTGTTCAACCGCCGCGAGGTGCAGTACGACGATGGTGGTGATGATGACGACGATGATTTCTTTGATTAGAGCGAAGCGAGTTAGTCGTGCATAGAACTTGTATCAACAATAACATCCCTACACCAACATAATGATAGCGATGGGGAGGAACCAGAGGGAGCGATTCGTTTACCCCAAATTAGCACACATAATGTATGTCATCTACCCTAAATTACGCACTTTGTAGCTCTCGCGAATGATTTCCGATGCACTAGAGCAGTTTTGTTCCCTTATTAAGGAAAATAATTGGGAACTGCAATTTTTGCGCCTAAAACTAAATTCACCAGAAAGGAAATAAAGATAAGCGGGCCTATTGCTTAATTTGGCCAATCCCGCGTGTCATTAGTTTGAAACCATTAATTTAACATATAAACATGCAAATGTCCCCCATCGATTCTGAAAGCTGTGACTAGCTTGCTTGGACAACTCATTTGTATTGGCCAATGTCAACCCCACATCCTTTTGACCCCATTTCCCAAGCGGAGATTCAGCTCACCGTTAAGCTTATCAAAAATGCTGCAAAGGCTGGCGATAAGCTTCGCTTCTCACAGATCGATAGAATTGACCCTCCAAAGAAAGATATGCTCAAATATCTTGAAGCTGAAAGGGCCAATGTTACTCCACCTCAGATCTCTAGAATCGCATATGCGTACTACTACAAAGGTGGTCGTTTTTACAAAGCACTAGTCAATGTGACTTATGGCCACATCATTACCAATCAATGTCTTCCAAAGGGTGTTGTGGGTCCGAACATTCCAGATGATGGTTTTGCTGTCGAAGAATTGCTCAAGGTTCACCCAGCAGTCGTGGCAGAAGTGAAGAAGTTGAAGCTCCCTTCCAACATCAAGGTGGTCTGCGACCCTTGGATCTACGGAACCGACGACCCAAAAGAGGACAGATTGTTGCTTCAATGCTACATGTACCTGGCTAACGCTTATCATGCTGAGTCGAATCATTATTCGCTTCCTCTCAAATTCTCGCCTGTTTTCGATGCAAACACAATGGAATTCATTCGCATGGATTATCTTCCTGGCGGCGTTGACAACACTGTCACAGAAACCAAGCCATGGACCGAGTTCCCATTCGTTGAGTACCACCCAGAACTAAACGGCGAATCGCTCAGACCAATCAAGCCGCTCATCGTTCAGCAACCAGAAGGTGTCAGTTTCACCGTGGAAGGTACAAAAATCAAGTGGCAAGGCTGGGAGTTCAGAGTTGCTCCAACTGTTAGAGAAGGTTTTGCTATCTACGATATTCACTTCAAGGGAAGATCCATTATTTACAGATTATCTCTCTCAGAGATGACTGTTCCTTACGGTGACCCTAGACCTCCATACCACAGAAAACAGGCATTTGATATTGGTGACTGTGGATTTGGAACATGTGCCAACAGTTTAGAGCTTGGTTGTGACTGTCTTGGTGTCATCAAGTATCTCGATTGCAATGTTATCAACAGTAAGGGGGATGCCATACTCAAGCCAAACACCGTTTGTTTGCACGAACAGGACAATGGCTTGCTTTACAAGCATGTCAACTACCGTACAAACGTTCCTGTTGTTGCCAGAAAGAGAGAGTTTGTTGTTCAAACCATTGCTACTGTTGCCAACTACGAGTACGCCGTGAATGTCATTTTTGACCAAGTTGGAGAGATCAGAATCCATGTTCTTGCTACAGGAATCTTGTCTACTATGCCAATCGACAAGGACATTACTGTCCCATGGGGTACTATTGTTGCTCCTTTGGCCCTTGCTGCTTACCATCAGCACATGCTTTCCTTCAGAATTGATCCTGCAGTGGATGGTTACGAGAATACAGTTGTTTATGATGATGTCGTGAGAATGGAGAAAAACACTGCGTTGAACCCTTACAACGTTGGTTTTGTGACCGAAAGAACCGTTGTCGAAAAACCTGGCTTTGTTGAACAATCGCCATTCACCAACAGATCTTACAAGATTATCAACGAGAACAAGATCAACCCAATCTCCAAGCAGCCTGTTGGCTACAAAATTATGATGCCGGCCAGACAAATGTTGCTTGCCGACGAAGACTCGTACAACACCAAACGTGCCCATTACGCAACACAACAGTTGTGGGTTACAAAGTACAGAGACAATGAACTGTTCGCATCAGGTGAGTTTACAAATCAGTCGCAGAAGGACACTGGTTTGGCTGTTTGGTCCAAAAGAAACGAGTCAGTGAGAAACACTGACAATGTCGTTTGGGCAACTTTGGGATTCACTCACATTCCAAGACCAGAGGACTTCCCTGTGATGCCTACTGAAGCACACGATATTGCAATTGTTCCAGCTGGATTTTTCGACAAGAACCCTGCTCTCGATGTTCCACAGTCGAACAACAAGTTCAACAAGTCGCAATACTTTGGAGAATCGAGTGCAAATTCGTCTTGTTGCAAGACAAATCTATGAGCTAAATACGTATGTTTGACATAATCGAAAGTTTTGGTAATTTTTTTTATTTTTATTATTGTCAGCAGCCGATAAGAAAGTAGCCAGTAGAACCTCCTTACACCATTGGTGTATTGGTGGCTCCGATTCGACACCGCACTGAATTTCCTTATCAAGCGAGGCCCGTCACTGAAAAAAATGGTACGACTACGGATGCAGAAGGCTGAACCATCCGCGGGTTTCAAATCTCGGACAGTCGAGCCGTCCGCGGCGTCCGTGAAGTCGGTTGCGACTCCACTACCCCTTGAATGCCCAAAATGACTTCTCCAATAAAACCTATGCACTGTTGGAACTTCCTAAATAGGAAGCTTGATAAAGCTAAATTCTTTCTTTTTCGCTAATGCAGCGATAAAATCAAAAAAATTTGAATTATAGCCCGCACAGCCAGAAAAATTAGCGCTTGTGCATCCCCCGCTATATAAGAAGCGAGCAGGAACCATTTTTAAAATTCTATATTCCGTGAAACCTTTTTTTTCACCCTACCTAAAGTCAAACACTTCAAGAGATGTCCGCTGCACACCCATTTGATCCAGTTACTGACGCAGAACTTCGTTTGGCTGCCAAACTTATTAAGGATGCCCAAAAGGCAGGCCAACAACCTCATTTCATCCAAATGGATAGACTTGACCCTCCTAAGAAGGATATGATCAAGTATCTCGAGGCTGAAAGAGCAGGTGTTACTCCTCCTCACATCTCCAGAGTTGTTTACGCTTACTACTATATCGGTCTTGATTTCTACAAGGCTCTCATCAACGTCACCTACGGTCACATCATTGCTAATCAAAAGCAACCAGAAGGTGTCATTGGTCCTCTCATTGCTGACGATGTTGTTGAGATCGAAGATCTTGCTCTCTCCCACCCAACCATTGTTGCCGAAATTAACAAGCTCAAGCTCCCACCTAGCGTCAAGGTTGTTTGTGATCCATGGATGAACGGTACTGATTCCAAGGAGGACAGATACCTCATTCAATGTTACATGTACCTCGCTAGTGCTTATCACGAGGAATCGAACCACTACTCCTTGCCACTCAAGTTCTCTCCAGTTTTCAACTGTTTGACCAAGGAGCTTGTTAGAATTGATTACTTGCCAGCCGGTATCGACGAGACCACTGTCGAGACTCAACCATGGACCGAGTTCCCATTCGTGGAGTACCACCCAGAATTGAACGGTGAGTCATTGAGACCAATCAAGCCGCTCATCGTTCAACAACCAGAGGGTGCTAGTTTCACTGTCGAAGGTTCCAAGATCAAGTGGCAAGGCTGGGAGTTTAGAGTTGTTCCTAACGTTAGAGAGGGTTTCGCTATCTACGATATTCACTTCAAGGGAAGATCCATTATTTACAGATTATCTCTCTCAGAGATGACTGTTCCTTACGGTGACCCAAGAGCCCCATACCACAGAAAGCAGGCTTTCGATTTGGGTGATTGCGGTTTCGGTGGTTCTGGTAACAGTTTGGAGCTTGGTTGTGACTGTCTTGGTGTTATTAAGTACCTTGACTGCAGAGTTATCAACAGAAATGGTGACCCAATCCTCAAGCCAAACACTGTTTGTCTGCACGAGCAAGATAACGGTTTGTTGTACAAGCACGTTAACTACAGAACCAACCACGCTGTCGTCGCTAGAAAGAGAGAGTTTGTTGTTCAAACCATTGCTACCGTTGCAAACTACGAGTACATTGTGAACGTGATCTTTGATCAAGTCGGAGAGATCAGAATCCACGTCAGAGCCACTGGTATCTTATCTACTATGCCAATTGATAAGGACACCACTGTTCCATGGGGTACCAACGTTGGTCCACTCGTGATGGCTGCATACCATCAGCACATGCTTTCCTTCAGAATTGATCCTGCTGTGGATGGTCATGAAAACACTGTCGTCTATGATGATGTCGTCAGAATGGAGAAGGATACTAAACTTAACAAGTATAACGTTGGTTTCGTTACCGAGAGAACTTACGTCGAGAAGGCAGGTTTCGTTGAACAATCGCCATTCACCAACAGATCTTACAAGATCATTAACGAGAACAAGATCAACCCAATCTCTAAGAAACCAGTTGCCTACAAGATTATGATGCCTGCAAGACAGATGTTGCTCGCTGATGAGGAGTCTTACAACAACAGAAGAGCCCAATTTGCTACTCAACAATTGTGGGTTACCAAGTACCAAGACAACGAGCTTTATGCTGCCGGTGAGTTCACCAACCAATCTCAAGAAGACACTGGTCTTGGTGTCTGGGCTAACAGAAATGATTACGTCAGAAACTCTGATAACGTTGTTTGGGCCACCCTTGGTTTCACTCACATCCCAAGAGTTGAGGACTTCCCTGTGATGCCTGTGGAGGCTCACGACATTGCAATTGTTCCATTCGGATTCTTCGACAAGAACCCAGCTTTGGACGTTCCACAATCCGACAACAAGTTCAACAAGTCGCAATATTTCTCTGGCTCTGATAGCAATGCTTCCGCTGGTTCTTGTTGCAAGACTTCTTTGTAAGTTACGATATACATACATAAACGATAGTTAATAATTCCTTTTTTCGTGTTTTTTGTTATATCGTTTTGGTACCTTTTTCAGTAAAAAGTAAACACCGTTTGCGGCTCAGATTTTTATGTAGAAAAAAAAAATGAAAATGGCGGAGTTGAAGAAACAAGAAACAGGAACGCGAGAGAAGTTCTCTTTGTGCGGCTGATTTCTGTGTATTTGACAACATAGAATCACATGAAACAGGGTTCTTTGTACGAGAGAAACCTGCTGAACATCCAAAAAAGAGTTATTCCAAAAGTTTAATCAATCAGTAAACGGTTAACTTGACAGATTGAAAACAACATACATACATTCACGGTCGTTCAGTTTCGCTACACATACTTGTGACACATAACAAACATCAACAAATAATTATATCATGAATTGCTAGAGACCAGAAATGATTGTACAAGAAGAAGAAGAGGTATATAATTGCATGGATCCCTTACATCTGTTCTTCTACCTAGTGTTTAGGTTGTTCAGATGTAGAGGATCATTGCAAATATTCCTTGCAGATACTTATTTCAAAACAACATTCAAAGGCAGCTACATTGCGCATCTCAGCTCGCTTCAACTCCCAGGTGACTACATTTCAGGCAAAATAGGTACCGAGATGATTAAAGCAAGTAACCACAGAATTGGCTCAGGTGTTTATTCCAAAATTCGTAGACCATCGTCCGTTTCTGCAGCCATTGACCTTAACTTCGGCACATCTTTGGGTCAAACAAAGAGACCTTTTTCCGGAAATTTCGACAATACCTTTTCCAACTCAAAGAAAACTGAAAAAAGTAAGACCAGACGCCGCAGCTCCCATTTGTTCAAGTCTACTGACGATCAAACGGACTTGAAAGATGGCAATTTCATATCAACACCTTCAAACTTCTCAAAAAACACCCAACATAGCTTCGACTTGAGCACTGCCCTTATCACTCTAGGTGAAGTTGTCCAACACTTTTCTGTTCCCGATGAACTTTTGATGGCACCTGTGAAAAAGTACACCAGAAAACTGAGGTCTGCAGTGAAAAAGTCACAGAGGCGAAACGCAACTGATTGCCTCACCGATATTTCGCCTAATAATGGATCGATGATTGATGACACCAAGTATGATGAATCCGGCTTTCATTCTTGCGTTTGCATGGTTTCGCCTGACTGTGGACGTCTCATCGATAGCTTGACAGCTAATTTGGAACCCAAGGAATTCGAAGCGATCCAGAAAAACCAACAACAACTTTTTTATCGCTTTAAAAACAATGTTTTGGACTTAAACTCTTCACCAGACACCTTGCTAAGCAACAGTGAGCCATTGACAGACTTCGCCCGCTACTGTGTCAGAATGAAGGAAGTAATCTACAATCAATACCCCAACACGTGCTTCAGTTTGATATTATTCTGGACTGTAGCATCGAGAGAGTGGTATGCAATGGACTTGCGTGAGCAAAGGAGACTGAGCTGGATCAAAACCGAAGTTCGTTGCCCTTTTGCAAATGAAGATGAGCTTCAAAGATTTATTGACTATCCATCCACTGATGAGATTTCACTGCACTCAGGAGATTCAAATGACATTGACTTCCAGCTGATTGACTTGAAAGTTGACTTGTCCCGACCAAAGCCAGAGGATGCCAAGGCTATTACGCACAATCGTCATGGAGACTCCATTGGCACAAACACCAAGAATTCAATTTATCCTACTGTATACCCAACTCCCCAATCTCCAGAGCCAAATCCAAACTTTACTTTCTCCTCAGATAACGAAGAATCTCCAAAATATGAACATCTTGCAGACGAAAATGATTTCTCCAAAGTCAGCACTGCGTCTTCACATTTCGATGACGACGACGAAGATGACTCGCAAGACGATACCAACAATACTACTGTACATGAGGATACTCCTGACCTGAATGAGATCCACAAAAAACGTGATCCTACTCCTTCACCAGACGATATTCCACTTGAACCGCATATTACCTCAACACCAGACAAAAAAAGTACTCTTCAACGCAAGGAATCTCTAGAAGAGCTCACGTTCTCGAGAAAAATTGATAGATTTGAAGAGATCAGTGGAGGTAAACCGAAATCTAAGTCGTTCTGGGAGAGATTGAGCAAAATTAACAAACTGCTGGGTTTCTCGAACGAACCCGAGGAACCAACAACTCCAATGATCACCGAAAAGCTCTCTCAACCAATCAAGAAAACACAGGAAAACAGAAAGAAGAGACCAAAGGACATTGTCAAAGACACAACAGAGAAACGTAGAGAGGTCAGTCATCAGCTTCACTTCAAACTACTTCGTGAAAGAGTTGGTGACTTGTTGGATGCGCGGTTCCGCGATCTGTCTAACTCTGGAGAGTTTAAAGATCGGGTCATCACTCCGAAGATCTTGTACCAACGATTTGTCAGCACTGACGTTAAAGGTTGGGACTCGATGACCAAGTTGGAGAGAGAATCTTACTATTTAGCCTTCAAAAGACAATATACCGAAGTCATTGAACATTACGAGGACTTCGAAGACGATGTGGTGAAGACTGTTGCCGAGGTCGTGATGGAATACGGCGAAGATCAATTACCAATCGTGAACTTTGCTCGAAACTTGAAATGATAATGTGTACACTCGCTCTTAATTTTCACTAATATTATGTATGATGAATGAAAGATCAGTTAAACCGCAAACCCAATTAAACATGCATCAAGAATGCGCTCAAAATTCACCCAGCGATGGTATTTGTTGAACAGAAGTGTCCCATCTTTACCAGCACATTTCATCAAGATATCGACTCCACCTGGATGAAAATTCAAGTACGGCGTGAGGTTGTATATTTTGTGATTTAAACAAATCCAAAAATCGTCTTTTGTGTTGTGCTTTTTGAGTTCTTCTTTTGTGACTCTGAGAGGGAAATCTCTGGGGTCTATATTACCCTTCATATTCTGGGTTCTCTTTTTGGTTTCCCAGTCCATCGCTGAATGTCCGGGCTGGAGTATCACTTTTTGACGATCAACACTCGCAGGTAAAATATCAGACGCCCTGGCAGTCACAGATCCCAACGGAGACAAGAACCCTCTGCTTTGGGCCGAAGCAGAGATCGCCTTCGACTGCTCCCGACGCTTTTTTTGCATCTCCGTCAATTTTTTCTTTGCCTGCAACTCTGCTCCCGTTTCTGGAGGCGTCGTTACAATTTCAGGGGTTTTGTTGTGGTTGTTTACCGACATCGTGAACGGTTCCGGTCGGACAATTAGTATAATCAGCACCCTGATGATAGATCGATGAAATTTATAATCAAAAGATTTCTTCTATTTTTTTTTCGCGTTTGATCTTTAAATCCTCATTTTACATTAATTCGATAAACTGATCCAGTCCATCGACACGTTCAGTTCCCGCGTTGAGCAACTTCGAGACAAACTCTTCAAACATATTTGATTTGTCCCATTTTTCAGTGTATTGGAAGTTTTTGCTGGGTTCTGTTTTCGAGGGATGGTCGAAATCCTCAACTTCTAATGAACCGTATCTGACTACGCTCAATTCATACGACCGTTCGATAATGATTTTGTTTAGCCCACTTTCAATGTAAACATCAACTAAGGTCTTGCAAGTATCATGGATACGCAATTGCTGTGATCGGCCTCGCACTATGCATCCAGTGAGCTCCTCAGCAAACAGATATGATTTGGAGTAAACAACAAATGCACAATTGTGACATTTGCTCAATGTAATAGCAACTGCCGGAGTTACCTCGGGAATCAAAATAACACAATTGACTAGATTTTTCAAGTATATCGGCCTTGATCCAATTTCTAGCACTTTGAAAAGACCATGTGCATTTTCCAAAATGGGCTGACCCAGGGAACTAGGACCACCTGAAGTTGGTAAACTGGAGTCAACCTTACTAGTAGTCGGTCTGTGTTTAAATCTGAAGTTTCTTTTGACGAAAGACCTTTTTTTATCGTCCAATTGTAAAACCAACGAATCTATTGATCCGGCGTAGTTTTTCAGATCATACTGTGGAATTAGTCCCTGTCGCGTCCTTTCTCCAAGCCAATCCTTCAATTGATTTATTTGTGACCTAATGGTTGTCCAGTTTTGGTCTTCTGTCGATTCAGCAATCTGATTGGAGATATCTGTACTTTTGACGGGTTACGTCAAACGCTTGTTAGAACAGTCGGGTTTTCAAAAAATTCGCTAAAACACGTTCACTTACCTTGTTTCAGAGCACTAAACTCTGTGGAGATTTGTTTTAAGTTTCCTGTCATCTGATGTTACCGTTCGACCGCAGACGACTTCAAAATTCACTGTAAAAGATCTCATATATTTGATATCGCATAGAATGTAGATTTTACAATTGATTATCCACTTTTTTTTTGGTAAGGACACATCCATACACCATCTATCTATATTACGTAACGCTATCTACGTTTGATTAGTTTCCTCGCCTTGATTCTATTTTCCATTTCATGCGTTAGCTTCTCAAACTCCTCTGTCTTTTGTTTGATGTAGTCCACACTATGTTCGCCTAATTTCGCAAGCATCACTCTCAAAATGATTTTTCTTTGGTCAAAAATTGCGGTTGCTTCCTGCTCTTGTAGTTTGTCTTCGTCCTCACGAAGCCTTCTCTCCTTAGTAGCCTGCTGCGCAACCGACATGGCTCTGTGGAGAACTGAAACCCTATCTAATTCATCAAGTTTATTAAGCCAGAACTCCTCGCAAAGTAAAACAGCACTGTTGTATTCTTTTTGAAGCTCTGAAGGCTGTTTATGGAACAGAAAGCGAACTTGCAAGAACTGACTGAGCTCAATGTTGTTTAGCTTAGAATGCAATTGATCAGGTAAATTCAGTCTGATCATAAAATATAGCTTGTAAACCCAGCTCACTAGCCTTTCTGCATGTTCGATAGTGAGTGTGGTTTCATTAGAGACGTTTATAAGATTCAGACTCTTCACGGAGGATGCGAGTTTGTCGAAAATGTTCTTCTGCTGTGAAACAGTCTGTTGACGTTTCATTTGGTGGGAACTGATGCTTGAAAGTGGTGGCAACAACAATGTAGTTGCTCTTATCACCACGACGGACCATGTATTAATGACCAAGCTATCGACAGCTATCGGTTCCAAAACTTCACTTAATGTAGCAATAATTGAGTTTAACTTAGCACATAGATCCACAATCTCTTGATCTTTCACCTCTTCAGGGTTGCTTTCCAGTGCCAAAAACTCCCCTATCTTGAAAAAGTGTGGTTTTTCGGCAGAAATGGTTGTCAGCGTCTCTTTAGTGAATAAAATCTTCACTGAATCAATGAATTTTGAAACTAGAAGTTGAGTTATCCGTTGGGTGCACCTCATTAGTGTTGTTCTAGCTCGCCCAATAAAGAACACAGGATCATTACTTATAGTTTCGAAAGAGTATGCAACTCGCAAAGTTACAGTCTTTGAAACGTCTTTCAGTTCAACTATTTGTTCCAATCCTTCCTTATCTGAATCCAGTCGCAAGTCACAGCTGAATGATTGGAAAAGACGTGCTTTTTGGGGCGATGTTTCATCGAAAATTCTCAGCTGAAGCTGCGTACTTTCCTTTCCCTTGACAACAGTCTCGAACTCTTCGACCCATTCAGGGTAAGCTTCCTGAGTGATTGTACGGGTTCTATTTTCAATAATCCCCGTCAGTCTCACAAACGAACTGAGTCCTTTTCCTGACTTGCTATCTTCAACATTCTCTGCGCCCAGAACCTTCAAAGAAACTAATTTGGTCGATTGCTTCAATACCCCAGTTTTTCTGTTCATTTCTCTCGAAAAACTGTCTAGTAATTCATCTTTGAAAATAGAATCCAGTCTCTCTAAGGCGGCGTACAAATTGTTGATCTTCACATAGGTCGGACAAATTTGGCTATTGAGCTCAGCTCTTTCCAGCAGATCAGTAATTATATCACGTGTAAGTGATTCCGCATACCAGCTTAGATTGACGGAGATTGCTTCATATAACAATGTGTGCAAAGTAGCGTTTTGACTGCTGTTATACCAGTGCAGCTTGTCCAAGTCATTAAGATATTTCTCGAACAGAGCAAATAAGTCACCTACACTCTTGCTGTAACCAACAGAGTCCAAATTCTGATAGTCATCAGCACTTAGTGCTGTTTGGCAAAGTTGTGTCAATTCAGCGCACCAGTTGACACAACGAGTGTAGAAGTCAGGGTAAAAATATGTCTCAATAATCTCACTAAAATCAGATCTTGAAAACTGAGACAAGTCTCGCACAACAATCAGATCATCCAGAATTGGGTCTATCTTCCCTTGTAAATCATGATATTTCAACTTGCGAACATATTTTCCTTGGACAGGATCAAAAATAGCCCCTCCTCCAGTCATAAATCGGACAATATTTCTAGCATCCAACAAAACATGTTTCGCAAAATATTGCTTCAAAGGCTGGCTGATTTCCCACTGCTTTCCCCATTTTTGTTCAACATTTTTCAGCATGGTGGAGTCTAGGTGAATCAGATCCCGAATGACACTCTCTAAAAGCTGGAAAACATCTTCATACGACACCTCCTTACCGCTAGGTACAACCTTCAACATTGAAAGGTATCTCTTCTTAGCCAAGACAGTCAATTGAGTATTGAATTTGTCATTTAAACTGGAAGAGACACCCAAAAGACTGTTGTTGGATATTTGATTTAAGTCTATGAGTATCTCTTCCAAAATTTTGCTATTGAACAGATCAGGCAGTTTCTCGACAACCCTTTCGATAATCGACTTATTGAGTCTCTCAAGATGATATAGTTGTTGTTTAATGGGGATGGGCCAAATTATTGGTTCAAACGGAAGGCAACAATATTCAAGCAAAATTTTGCCAATGCTTCTAGCGGTGTTCATCATCTTTACGTCAGCATTAGCTCGAAGATAAGCTTTGATCACAGCAATAAACACCTCATATCCATCTAATTGCCAAATCAAAATGCAATCCTTTATAACTTCCAATGCATTGGTATCCATACCAGACTTTGAACTTAACACCAAATCGAGAATGGCATCCAGACAAATATATGGTTTTCCAGGTGACACTTGATGTGGTGTACCTTTGAAGGGTAAGGTGTTCTTGTAGCGACCTAATGCATATTTGAGAAATCTATTCTTTCCCTCTTGCCATGTTTTATAATCCTGCACTTTCTCAAAGTCATTTTCTTTATATCTAAGGTGATTTTTTTTCCCCTCCAATTCACGAATAAGATCAGTTTCCCGACAGGTTCCCCTTAAGGCGAGCACTTGATTCTCCAATTCTTGTAACGAAACATTGTAAGTTTCCGAGATCCACTGAAATTTAGCCAGATTTTGCACGTTCAGCGGAGGTGCTATCTGCACGGAACAAAATTTGCTTCTATCTGAAAGTAGCTCACTCCTCTGTTCCGGAGTACAGTTGAAATATAACAGGACATCAACAAAATGAACCAAATAAACGAAGTGAAGGGAAGCCTGAGTTGGATCTACCAATTCTAAAGTTTTCACTGCTGCAAAATGAAACATTGACACAACTTCATTAAGATCTCTGTCATTAGTCACATCGTAACTTTGACTAAACATGATTAAACATTGTTTGAACAGCTGGCGTCGTTTGGTCTCGAGTTTCAAACTATTAATGTAAGTATAGAGGCCTCTCTTCAGTTTGTCGAGGAATTCTCCGAGTTGAAGAAATAAATTGTCTTTCGAAGTTGGTTTTAGTGGAACTAACTCGTGCAGTGGATGTACTAGTGTATCGACGCGAAAGAGAGCGAACTGTGCGTCACTGCGGTACACGAGATATACCGCCCTCACGAGAGGATCAAGTGTGACTAAAGGGTCCATAGATGAAATTGTGAAGCATGGACAAAAATGGAGACTATCCAAAGCTCCATCTGCATTTTCCCGAGTTTATATATTTTTCTGAAAAATTACCGAATGAAACAAAAAATACTGGGGTACACGAGAAGATCAAAAAATAGTCGGGGCGGTGCACAGCTATTTCTATTAAATATGTAACTCAACCGTTTAGCCGATCGACGCGTCGGAAAAAAAATTTTCAACACAAAAGTCAAATACTTGTCTTTTCCATTTATACTCAAAACAAACCGCAATACTCCATAAACATGTCATCTTCGCAGTCCCCAGGCCACACGCGGCGCACACGCGCAGATGATACCAAAGAGGACCATCAGACTATCAACAGTCAGGTGAATGAGTACTTCAATAGCATCCAGTACTCTGAGGACGTTGGTGTCCATGGATTCGGAGATGTTGACTTGAGCTCGCTTAACAATGAGGACTTCCAGATTGATCCCTCAATTACGAATGCCGGGGCCCACGAGGGTGGGTCAAAGGATGATGAGAGCATTAGCGCAGCTGCTGCTGCCGTTGCAGCGTATCAGCAGCAACATCATCATTCTTCGTCCGTTCATCAGCCACAACAGCAGCATCCGGACCCAGCAACCGCAGCGCACATCGCAGCTGCAGTTGCAAAGGTGGCCGAGGCTGTCTCCGAGAGTGCCGGAGCTGCTACAACTGCAACGTCCGAGCAAAGTGATAGAAAGTCCGCTGTAGCCACCAAAAATGATGGCGAACTCAGCGTGAAGACTGAGCCATCAGCCTCAGATGGGTCTACAAAAACACCAGCCACGTTCAGACTGTTAGATGTTCCACCCAATGTGGATCCAAAGCGGATGTGTCGTTTTTGTGGAAAGACTTTCGCACATCCAGGGTCAGTCGGAAGGCATTTGGATAACCGTAAAGGGTCACCGTTGCACCCAGCGGACCAAATTGAACTTCTAAGAGCAAACGTGGCGCGCCGTGGAAACCCTGAAGAAGTGAGAGCACGTCGGGCACAAAAAGCACGGCTTTACAATCGTCGAGAATATGTCAAACAGAAAAACCGCGAGAGACGTAAGAAGCAGAGTAAGATATACAGGGTACGGGAAAACGCACAGCTTCAGTTTTACCGCAGTTTAAGCGTCCCTTCATTACCCCCACATCCTTCTTTCCCTCGTATGGTGCTCTTTTTCCTCCCTCCTTCCGAATGGCCTCACGATCCACCTACCTATCAAACTCATGAGACATTGAACCTACACCTAGACACCGATCCGGGTCTGCGAGCAAAACTGCCGGTGTTGACCCGCAATCTAGACGTGGCTGCTTACAAAGAGAAGCTAAAAACAGCGTACGAGAATTGGGTGACTTTGTCAAACGAGTCGCGTAAAGATATGTGGATCCGTGAACAACGACTTTGTGCTCAAGAAGCTCTTGGAAGTTTGACTCTTTTCGATTTCGCAGTCCGCGAGAATTGGGCCGCAAAGCTTACAAATGATAAGAGACTAGAAATTGCGCAAAGTGAGAGTACAAACGATAAAAAGGCTGCATCGGCGGCATCGGGAACATCAACCGATGATGCAATTGATACAAGACTCTACGATCAAAACGGTGATGGCGAGGATGACGACGGTGAGGAAGGTGAAGGTGACCGCTCTAGTGATTCTGATTCTGACAGTATTATGAGCGACGCAGAGCACGAAAAAACAGTGTTGGGTGATGCAGATTTTGCAGCAGTTGCTGCGGCCGCGGCGGCTGTGGTGACTGGTGATTCTTCAGGCACAGCGGACGTTCCTGGTTCCGTTGGTGGAGACAGACAGTAAGTAGAGCGCAGATATATAAATTACCACCGCCACATCTTGAAATTTCAAGATGTGGCGGTGCAATACACTTCTTAATCAGGCAACTCTTAACGGCGAGATCAACTTCCACGCAAAAAAATTCAGAGTATGATAAAAAAGTGAGTGGGGAAAAAAAAGGCTAGTCTCCTTATTCTTTCTAACTTTGTTCGGTTCATTCTCTTTACAAACACCAATTGACCATACTAAATGCCTGGGCTACTGAGCGAAAGGACGATGAGACCCATTCGCGCGCGGGTCCAGCTTTCGTTCGAAGCACAGAGTTCGCTGGAATTTGTATGGCTGAGTACAGAGATAGCCAGAACTATCTTCGGCGAGAACGCAGACGAGCAAGCATCTACCGATCTCACTTCTATTGACTCACGTCATGTTGCAATCCAATTACTGGGATCAAGTATGTTCAAGGAAACCAAGCTTTTTCCGGTGCGAGTGAAGGATGAATTGCCGGCAGACACTGTTGAACTACACAGTCTTGCAGTTTTGAATAGCCATGGCGCAGACTTCACTCTCGCACGCTGTATCATTCAGCCTATTCAGAAGCTCTTCAATCTTTCAACAGTGATTATAGGATTCCCAGACGAGGTGTACTCGCTGCTGCAAAACTACCCTCGACAGAAGCTAGTGGACATCCTTGCACAGGAGCGTGAGACCTCGCCAGAGTCACTTCTTGTCAAGAAAGGTGATATATCGCGCACATTGAACGGTAAGTTCCTTCACTGCGAGCCTGTGGATCAAGGGCGTATTGAGTCAGCGACTCGAATCGTCATTGTTCGTCACGAGCAGCCTAGTTTAGAGTTTAAACCTCCTCCCAGAGAAGTGGAGGAACTGTCTACTTCTTCCACCCTTGTAGATGGCAACATCAATGGAAATGGAATTGCAAATGGATACCATCTTGAACTCTCTGACTTCCAAATATCGCCCTTTGGGATCGACAATTCGGTCATATTCAGCACCACACATGCCCAACCACTTGAATTTGAAACCAAATCCCTCAGTTACAACACATTACCTGACTTCACACATATTCTTGAGACAGGAGCTGAGTTTGGTCATGACGATGACCAGCTTTTTGCGTGTGTGACCACAGCAGATCTTCAGAGACTAGGATGTTTCAGCGGCGATGTAGCACGTCTTGCTGTCCATAGCTGCGACTGCGGAAGCGGACTTCTTTGTGCCTGTGAAAAGCGTACAGATGAAGCCAGGTATGTGCGGTTATTCCCATTTATTGATCCCAATACCTTTGAGGATGGATCAATTTACCTATCACCTCTGTTTTTGAGTGGAATTGGATTCCCTAAGACTGTGACATTGTACCATCTCAGCGACCACGAACAACAGCGTGCGGATTTACCGCGGAACAGACTTGATAAAATGATTCCTATGGCCCGGGAAGTGGTGATAGCACGTGTGGCTTCTCCTGTGACACTGGATCGCACATTGCAGCACTTATTTTTATCCAATCTGAAATCTTTCTTCGAGACACGCCATCGCGTGGTCACAAAAGGTCAGTACATTCCGATACCGATTGATACTTATCTTGCAAGGTCTTTGTTCGCCACCTACGAAGCCTCGAGCGACGGTGATGAAACGACCTTCCCGCCTATAATCCCTCAAGGTACAGCGAACGAGGTTGCGTGGTTCCAAATCACAAGTGGTACAGCAGACGAGTCTGAGGCTGGAGATGAAACGAAGGAGTTAGTGACTGGACAACAGTACATTGTGGATCCTACAAAGACCCGGATGATTCAGGCGGGTATTGTGAGCTCAACACCTACGCGTATTCCTAATTTAAACGAGTATCTGGGACTACCAACAACTTTTGACTTCCCGTGCATCACCAAAGCCAATTCAACAACATTTCAGTATGCTGGACAGCTTCGTAGGATTATTGAGACAGGTTTCCATACAGCTGCGAAGGTGAACTTACAAACTACTGTTCTTTTGAATAGTATGGTTCGTTGTATTGGAAAGACTACGCTTGTGCGCAGTGTAGCCAGTGAGTTTGGCGCTAATCTGCTTGAACTTGATGGGTACGAACTGTTAAATCCAAGCTCTGTGAGTAAGACAATTGGCACCATCAGAGGAAAAGCAGATCGTGCAGTGGACAATTGTGCTTCTTTGATTGTCTATATTAAACACATTGAGGCACTGGCCAAAAAAGCTGATCCCAACCAAAACCAAAAGGATACGTTGGCTCTGAAATTGGCCGACCTCGTCGATGAATACACAGCAAAAGGAGCGATCTTCATTGCTTCTACAAATGACGCAGACTCAATCTCGGAAACCTTGCGTTCGAAACTCAAGTTTGAGGTGAGTCTGAATGTTCCTACTGAGCCGGAACGTAGGATCATTTTGCAAAATCTGATAGATTTCAAGCGCAGTGAGAGACTGTCGGTGGCTCAACAAAACATTGAACAATATGAGTTTGTCGCTCGTCAGGATGTTTCCTTAGAAACGTTGGCATTACAAAGTGCTGGTTTGAGTCCAAAAGATCTCGTTGCTATTGTGGATACTGCAAAGAATTTTGCGGTTGACAGATGTGAGGAGTTGGCTGCGGATGCAAAATTATCTTTAGGTGAACTAATAGCGATGAACGAGGGAACAATAAAGTTGGCACCTGAGGACTTTGAGCGTGCAATCAACAATGCTAGAAACAAATTTAGTGACTCTATTGGTGCCCCGCGGATCCCTAACGTTAAGTGGGAGGATGTTGGTGGGTTGGACTTGGTCAAGGATGAAATTTTGGACACTATTGATATGCCATTGAAACACCCGGAGCTTTTCAGCAACGGGATGAAGAAACGTAGTGGTATTTTATTCTACGGCCCACCTGGTACTGGAAAAACGTTACTTGCTAAAGCAATTGCTACAAATTTTGCACTCAACTTCTTCTCTGTTAAAGGTCCAGAACTTTTGAATATGTACATCGGTGAGTCCGAGGCGAATGTCCGGCGTGTTTTCCAAAAAGCAAGGGATGCTAAGCCGTGTGTGATTTTCTTTGATGAGTTGGATTCGGTGGCTCCAAAGAGAGGTAACCAGGGTGATTCTGGTGGAGTTATGGACCGTATTGTGTCACAATTGCTTGCAGAATTGGATGGAATGAGCGGTGCTGAAGGCGGTGACGGCGTGTTCGTTGTCGGAGCAACGAACAGACCTGATCTGTTGGACGAAGCACTTTTGAGACCTGGTCGGTTCGACAAAATGTTATATTTGGGTATATCAGACACACATGAGAAGCAAGCTAAGATCATCCAAGCGCTAACTCGGAAATTTGATTTGGATCCTGCTGTCGATTTGGAGGAGATTGCCTCGAAATGTCCTTTCACATACACGGGAGCAGATTTCTATGCACTGTGTTCCGACGCGATGCTGAATGCCATGACTCGCACAGCCGGTAAAGTTGATCAGCTCATCAGCGAGTACAATTCAACACGCGCTGAAGACCAGCGGGTTAACAGCCGGTACTGGTTTGATAACGTTGCTACTGCGGAGGACATTGAAGTTAATGTGAAGGCTGAGGATTTTGCCAAAGCACAATCGGAACTAGTTCCTTCTGTTTCTGCTGAGGAGCTGGAACATTACTTGCAGGTCAGACAAAATTTCGAAGGTGGTAAGAAGCAGGAGAAAAAAACTGAACCCGAACCGGAGACGAACGGGCAAATGCAAATCAGCGAAATAGAGATAGGTTAATTGCGAAATATAGTGATGGACTTAATGTGTGCGTTTTGAGCTGCATCCCAGCTTTTCTCTGCTAATTCAACTTGAATATTTCCCCAACGTAGCCAAATGTTTATACCTTTCGAAAACCCCCCGCCTTTTTCAAGAGGTTCACCCAGAATCGTAACCAAATCCTTACCAGTTGAATCAGCTTGGATAGAGAACGGAAGTTGAAGTAGGCATTTTTGGTATGATTTATGACGTATGAAGAAGTCGATACTATCAATTTTATCTTGGATTGTGGTAATAGCTAGACCGTGCAACGTATAGCTGTAGACTGTCTCAGATGACGTAGTTGTTTGAATGGCTTGGGCTAGTGGAGGAAGAGTTACTGGGGAGTTGTGATCTAATGTGTCTGGAAAAGTTGATCCAAGTAATTCTAACCAGGGATCGGACATGATTTGGGACTTGAATACAGACAAGCAAAATGATCGACAACAGACAACGGGATCCCTCAGGTAAATTGCCAACAGTAGAGCTAACACAACGTGCAATCGGACGCTTCAATAGCTACTCTCCGCCCCAGATTCGCTCGTATAAAATTATAGTCGTGTGAAAATTAAAAAAATCTCGACGACTTTTCACTCAAATATTCAAAAATCAACTTCACCAACAGCTTCAAGATCACCGTCCTTTCCACTCAAGTCACCGGACACCATGGAATTCCCACTGACCGCAACATTTGGAACGCGGAGCTCATTGTTCTTGAGCTCTGCGGATGATTTTCACCGCCACCGCCACAGAGTGAATCGCAAGCTTGGAAAATTGCGTAAAGCATTAAAGATTCAAACTAAAGACACCAAACATTACAGCGAAAAACAACAGACTTCAAGCATTTCAGCTGAGAACTACGAAGTCGACACGAGGTTTGGTGATGTTCTATTGTTCCAGGCCGAACGGGATCTCTTGTATGCCGAGGAGACTAGAATCTTACTCGACAGCCAAACCACAAACTTGAAACGTTCATTTGTGGTTTCCAAGTACAAAAAAGCTCTTAAAAGCGTCCGCGCTCTTTTGGAGATTACTGCAGCAGACAAAGATGTGGAAAAACGTGTTGAATTGCTTGTTCTCGCTGCCATTGTTGAGGGTTCGTTGGCAATCTCTAAACGTAACTGGAGCTCTGCTGTTCACGCCCTCTCTGTGGCCCGTTGTTCGCTTCAATTTCTGTACAGATACCAAACTCTTCCTTCTGGAGCCACTCGTGAGCTTTATCAGGAACTCATTGATGTGGTTGTCGATCCTGCGCTCAAAACCGCTGCTTTGCAATCGGATTCGAGTAACAGGAACCCTGATTTACTTGCATTTTCCAGATCTCACGTCAATGACGGCACCATTGCTTACCTCAACAAAGCTGTGGATGTTATTGCCGCTAAAGATGCGACGCTGGTGTCACCAACTGCAGCACAGCAGTTGATTGAGACCGTCAGCTGGGCTGAATATTCGGCAAAGTTGAGCTCTGAAGATGTGGCTAAGGCTATCATGAGTGCACAGAGTGCAGAGGAACAACTCGATGTGGCGCAGCCATCCTCATACGATGCCGCTCTTTTGGCATGGCAGGACGCTCTTTCGGCTCACACACAACAAATGGAGCGTGCTCGTGCTGATGATTATGAGGATGATAATCAAGATCAGCACGTCGTGCTTACTTACATTAAGTATCACTATCTTTTGCTCAGAATTCGCAGAGATGTGACTGTTCTGGCTGGAATTGACTCGCGGACCAAGAAAGCTGGCTCTGGTTCGCGTGCTACAACCCTGGAAGGTACAAGAGATTCTTTGAAGATTCTCGAAAACATCGCTGCATCAGCATTGGAAATCCAAGAGTTGCCTGGTGTTGCCAATGATGACGCTTTGTCTCGGTCTCTCGAATCTTTACAGAGCTACTTCAATGCTGTGAAAGTGTCGAAACTGGCAAGTGCTCATTTGGTTTGTAACCAACACTCTGAAGCTCTTGCTCTTTTACAACGTGCTTCTGCAGTTGCTAATGCTACACAATCATTTGAGACTGATTTCGGCTCAAACTTGCCTACTAACGAACGTCTTGAAGCTTTGCGTGCAGAGCTTGCAGATGGATTACGTCGCGTGCACGTTTTGGCCGTCTATTCACAGCAACTCCAATCATCTGGAAAGCGGAATCTTTTGATTGATGCGGCCGACGAGTTCCCGGAGACGGCAGGTTCCGAACTGTTGGCCAGTGTGGCTACCTTGCGCACCGAGATTGTTCCAGTGGGTGTGAAGCCTGTTTTGTTCGATGTTGCGTTTAATTATGTGAGGTACGCAGACAGTGAGCTTGCAACGAACACTCTTGACAATCAAGGAGAGAAGCAAGAAAAGGATGAAGGTGAGAAGAAGAAAGGATTCTTTGGGTTATTCGGAAGGTGAACTTAGCTTAGCTATCTTTTCCGCTTACATAAGCATACCCCGCGAAAAATTGCAAAAATATCCAAATATTTAACGGGAAAACTAAAAATTGATTTAATTGATTTATTCATTTGCCATCGTAGATTTGTTCTCCAATCGAATTAACAACCTCATGCAGTCGCTCGAATCATTGCCGAGCGATTCAGAACGCTCTTGTTACATATGCCTTGGTGGCAAAGGTGACCTTGCACCGTTTTGTACCCAAAAAGAGTCTGATGACTGGGTTAAACCTTGCAAATGCTCGATAATGGCCCATCGAAAATGTTTTCTTTCTTGGGTCTCGAGTCTTGATATCGAGAAGCGACGGGAACAAAATGCCAATAGTTCACCACCAGTTATAGATACCGAATCGGGAACACATACGTCCATTTTCAGCTACAGCATTCAAGGTCTCTTGTTTGGATTCCCATTAATCAAAAAGTCCGAAACCATCAACGTTTTCATTGATTGCCCCCAATGCAAGCGTCAAATATGTCTACAGACGCCGAACTCAACTGTGCTCAATATTAGACAGTCAGTCCACGCCGGAGTATCCAACATCATGAAAGTGGGTATCAGCTCCTCGTTGATTTCGTCGTCTCTTGCTTCTATCGGTCTTGGGTTTTCTGTCGCCTTAAGTGCCACAGGTGTGCGAGTGTTGCAGACTTTAACACCACAAAGTGTTCAATTGTCGCTGTTTGATGTTGGTCAGTTTCAAGCCAACAGTTTAATTAACGCATTAGACAAAGGTTTAATTCCAATAGCCAAATTCATCGCTATCACCGGCTCGATCCCGCTTTATCTTGTGTATATGCGCATGAACGTTTTCGGAAGTGGTGCAATCAATCTCATGTGTGAGGCATTCCCATTGCTACTTGTGCGTGGTTACGCAGACCTTCGCCGCAACCCAGCAAAAAAGTTCTTGCTAGCAACCATACCCCTTCAATACGCTTACAAGGCCCTATACAGCCTGACACTCAACCGCATATACTACCGTTGGTGCAAACAAGTGCAGCCATGTTTTATTGCTGATCGACTCACATTGAGCGAGCTGGAAGCTATCGAACGCGAGAACGCTGAGGAGTACGATTATCTTGAGCACACAGCTGCTGAAGAGAAAAGTCAAGCAAAATCGGATGGAAATATAATAACTCGGCTCCTACGATCCATATTTTCTAACCCTCTTTTACGTCATATCCGTCTGGCTCGCTTGAAAAGAGAGATCGTTACTTGTTTCAAATTCGACTACTCCAAAGTTTTCCACAACTCCCATTTCTACTTCTTCCTGGCTTCAACATTGGCATGGCCGCATTTTGGTGAGCTTGTCAGCCGTTTGTTGATGGCACGGATTCCTAACATCAACGGATTCCTCAATCGGTTTATCAGAACGCCAGATGAAGCGTTATTCCTTCGTAACTTGATTGGATGTGTCGTGGTAGTGTTGATCAAAGATCTCCTTAACCTTTACTTTAACTACAAAAAGTACAAACAATTAAGGGACGTCGACGTTGTTCGGGAACTCAACGATGACTTAGTGAAATATATCACAGACAACTATTTGCAATAGTTTTATGACCTCGAGGATTATGACTCATACGTCGCGAAATGATTTTATCACAGCATATAGGCATATAGTTGTTATAAACTTTTGCTTACTAAAAGTACTGATGACTGCTGTGTCAACCTACTATTAATGACTAGCTTCATTTGTAACGTCGCTCGTCATTGCAATTCTGCGATAACAATTAAACTATCATATACGTGTAAAACATACCAATCACCTTCAAACTCTCTTTCTTCTTCCAACGTGGGCTTGGAAACCTGTCTTAATAGACGAAACCGACTTGGTGGAACCACATGCCTTACAGACAATGAAATGCAATCTGTTGGTGCTCTCTCTCTTGAGATCTGTGTTCATAGACTTACAAGTCTTGCAAATAACGTATTCTTGGATGTATCTTCTCAAAACACTCTCGATATTTTTAGCTTGGAATCTTCCCTTAATGATGAGTCTCTTTTCACCATCGATAGAACCAGAGGTACCAAGTTCCGCAAAGAGATATTGAATCAAGTGTTCTGGGTTTCTTTGCAAAACAGTAGCTATAGTTTGCACGTTCGCAAACATTGTCTTCTTGTTACCTTCTCTAGCCACTTCTGGTGGTGGAATCTTGAGTTTCGTTTGTTGACCACCAGCAAGTTCTGGGTTCTTTTCTTTGAGAATCGTGAAAAATCTTGACAACAGCGACTCGTATGCAAGCGCTGGGCTGATCTGTGCGCCCGCGCTCTGCGGACCAGCAGCAGCATCTGCCAAGCTTTGCTCCTCTGCGCTAATACCAGCTTGTTTCAACTGTTTCTCAAAGTCTTCAGCTTCGGTCGATTTAGTAGACTTCTTCTTCTTCTTCTTCAAACTGAGTCCTTCCAATCCGTCAGTAAGTTGCTCAGCAGAGTCAGATGGACTGGCGTCTTTACTCTTCTTCTTCTTCTTTTTCAAAGTAGAGAACATTTCGTCAACATTGTCACTAGACTCAGCTGCGGTGGATTCGCCTTCAGTCTTAGACTTCACCTTCTTCTTCTTCTTCAATGATGGGTCAAATCCTAAATCTTCCGACATGTTGTACCCGTCTTTGTGCTGTGATTTTGCTGTGTGTAATCGGGGGATTTACCGTATCAGATGCTCAGCAGCCAAACGTTGTCCTGTTTTTTTTTGCTGTCACTCGACACACTGTTTTCTACCTTGTGTTTCTTTCGTGCTCTACAAAATTTTCAAGTCGAGCTGAAAACGAAAAAAAAAAAAAAAAACTCGATCCGGCTGTGCATCCGGGTAATCTACATACTACAAAATATAAGTAACACTAATCAATGTATGGAAAAATGAATTATTACCGCTATAAAACGTCTTTGATCAATTCAGGACCCATATATACAACAGGTTCGCTCCTTCAGTGCCTCCCGCGCGCACGTTACATCTGAATTTACTCCTTTGCCACGTCCAACTCAGCTGCTTGCTTACGTAAAGCCTCCATCGCAACCTCATCCTCAGTGGTACCCTTCTGTAAGTGGGTTCCCTCGGAATATTGAACTGTCTTCTCATCAAGCTCTGTATCAGCATCACCTTCTGGAGCGTCCACTTCGTCTTCGATACTGAACTTCTTCAAAAAGTAGTTCTCCACATTCTGTTTGTTGTTCTTCTCAGCCTCGTAAATAGCATCATGATCAAAGTTGTTCTTCAAAAATGGATCAGCGTTGTGGTCACACAAAACCTCAACCAATTCGACATTTCCATTTAAAGAAGCCCAGTGTAATGCAGTGTTACCAGACTCGTTCTGTTGGTTCACCAAAGTCTTTGCCTGCTCCTCAGTCAGCAAGGACAAAAGGTACTTGCAAACATCAAGATGGCCATTGGCAGCTGCCATGTGTATAGGAGTGGCTAAACTGTACTCATCCTTAATGGTCGGAAGGGTGCATGGGTCCACTCTTTGTTCGAAAGTTTCTTGAAGGGACTCGAGATCACCCACTCTGGCATCGTATATGATATCATCCATGTCATCTTGTGACAGGGTCTTTGCGAGTTCCACCATGTTTGAACAGGATTTGATCTACTTCAAAAGACGATTAGGTTGATAAAGCTCAAAAATTTTTCACTGAAATATTTCAAAATATTTTTTTTTTTTTTTGGTCTTGATATTCTCTGATATTTTTTTTTTTTTGATCTCATCTCGATTACTTAACTTTGCTTTGCCTTCAATCACTTTGTAACGACAAATGCAGCAAAAAAACGTTGAGGAATTGAAGAAGGAGCTTGAAAAGTTTAAAGTGGACAAGAATTATGTACGCAAACGGACAACTCCGCTTGGAAAACTGTTCGAAGCCGCCTCCAAGTTCATAGGTGATCAGTCTCAGAGGTCATCAAAAGATGTGATAGATCAACTTTATTCCAAATTACCGGCTGATGCAAGTGTTGTTGCCCCCTGGGAGAAACGTAAAGCAGTGATTCATCATCTTCTTGAATTCCTTCGTCGAATCCACGAACTCACTCCAAGAGATAGCACCTCAGATATCATATCTATTCCCCTCTACGATATGCGCATTGTAGGTCAATTGATCAATTTGGTGGTTGTTGAGGGTGTTTACACTTGTCTTCCGGCTGGAACTGGAATTCCGCTAGCAAAAAGACGTCTTAAAGATTTTAAAGTGCCTCTGGAGCTCCGAAAGCTTGAATACACTCACGGTGAACTCATTCTCAAGGAAATTGTTGATACATTTGCATTGATATACAAAGGAGATAGCGATCTGAGAAATCTCATATTGGTGGGAACTGGTTACACAGATGCTCTTACCGCCTCCATTGTGCTTTCATCGTGTCCGAGCAGCACAGACAAAGAACATTACCAAGCCCAATTCGCATTTCTCGAGTCTGTGTCATCCACTTACCAATTATTTTCACTTTACAGTGTGACTGTTTCGCAACCATTACAGCCATGGTTTAAAGCGGTTGTTGTTTCAAGACTGTCCAATCTGGTTGTAGAAAGACCCAAAAATGGAGTTCAATCCCTGATAGACGTTATTTTGGGCCTAAGAGAGAACGAGGACGTTGATATTGCCAAAATTGATGAAGTTGTCAAAGTTTTGCTTACGACTCGACCTACATGCGTTCAAAGCCGAGCTGCATACTTTGAAATTATCGGATCACAGCTCTATGATATTCTTGTCTTTGTGAACAGACCAGTAATGGTTTCCATTGTGGCCCAAGTAATTGAACAAATATATTTCAAGAACTCACTAATAGTGGTTGATTTCGTTTTCAAGAAGGTTTGGAACGCCTTTGACCCTTCAATCTCTGAGTTACATGAATCGCTTATTCTCACCTCTGAATCTGAGCTGAATAACGCTTTCAATGTCATTCTTTCGCTGACAAGAACCTCTTCTTCAGAAAGCATTGTGAACCATCTGTTACAACCTATAGTTGTACCATTTTGGGCATACCTGATTTATCTACGTAAGACCAAAAGGGATTACAAATTGGCTGAAAAAGCCCTTATATCAGTTCTGGCTAGACCTGAAGAGGGCAAACCACACACGCTTTTAGACATTTTACTTGACAATCTCCTTTGTTTTGAGGGAGAGGACTGGGTATTTGGTGAAGGAGACAATAATCTTGTCTTAATCAAAGAAAAAGTCAAATCAAATATTAACAGTTCGACGCAAACTGAGAAAATGGCAATTTTTGACGACCTCGACATTGCAGTCGAGCTTCTGGTTGACGTTCTTTCGCAAATCCATGAAATTGATGATAGTCAGATTCAATTTGTGTTCCTCAAGGCTCTTAAAAACTGGTTTGGTCAGCGACACAATGTCCTCGAAGCTAATCCGCTTTCGACTCTTGTCAGTCTGCGAGTTCTTGAGGCGCTTGCAGAAAAGTTCAAAGACAGCTTGTTGAACTCTATGGAAGGAGTTTTGGAATTTCTGCTATCAGTTTTGAAATCCTGCTCGTCAAATGCCCCAAAATCATCGCTTCAGATTGTTAAGACTGAACCAGTGGATTCAGATGACGAAGAAGAAGAAGAGTTCGATGAAGCAGACTCAGAATCACTGGGTGTTGTCTTAGAACTTCTATCATCAAGTGTCTTGGATGCGGACGATACTGTCGCACTGAGCCCAAAGTGTGTTGTTCTGCTCACAGAAATGTGTGAAATTCTTCAAGAAAAGGGCTTGAATGCACCGGCTCGAGAAAAAATAGAGCATCTGTTGGCATCTAACAGTGCCAAAAGAACTCAAAAAACTGCTGAGGAACAAAAAATAGCTCTGGATCGCAAAAGAGCACTCAGGAATCTTGCTGATAATTCACCTCCAGTTAAAGTGAACGGGCTCCGTCTACTTCGGAATTTGGTTGCAGCTGACCCGACAAACTCAGTGTTGCCGCTTTCGTTTGTGATTACACAACACCTTCTGCTGCTCCGCGATAACGAACCGTTCGTGTACTTGAATGCAATTCGTGGGTTGGAAGAACTGTTACGTTTAGACTCTTCTGATGTGTTACCTCGTTTTCTTGCGATCTACGTTGATTCTAAGAAGGATATTGATGAGAGATTGAGAGTTGGAGAAGTGTTGCTTCGTTTCATCAATTGGTCTGGCTCTTACCTGACAAGTGCTGAGAAAATCGTTGCCTCAATGCTTTCACTCATCAGAAGACCCGAAGATGCTGAAAAGATCCCGGATTCTACTATCAGGATGTCTGCATTATCGATTCTTGGTTCTCTTTGTCATGCGGCACCACTGAGTGTTTTGGGTGAGCTCGATGATATCATGGACTGTGTTTTTGGAATCTTGAATCTTGAAAAGTCTGCTGATGCCGCTGTCTTACGCAGATCTGCGATCGTGCTGGTGAACGATCTTGTTTCTTCGTCAAGTGACAGCTTGACACTGATTGGACGCTACGGTCCACGGTTGTCCACACTTCTCCAATACGTTGCAGAGACAGATGATGATTTACTTGTTAGAGAACAGGCCGAATCTGTTCTGGTTGCGATTGACGACAAGTTTGCTGAAAAGTTACAAAAATGAATTAATGCGAGAGAACGACTTTCTTGCGTCGCAATAATGGGTTACCTAATGAAAAGCGCTGCTAATATACATAAATAGACACAACGAGCTTCGATTGCTCAATATGATTACGCCTCAACTTCCTCCAGAACACTAAAAGCGTTTGGCTTGGATTCGAACTTAACATCTTCCCCATCGTCGTTTTCGTCGATGTCTTCCCATCCATCACTTTCCATTGCGTCTTCATCATGCTTAGATTTCGTCTTCTTTGTCTTGGTAGCAGAGACTCCTAAAATCGCTTCTTTGGCCTCTTTGTTAATAGCATCCCAGCCAGACTTTCTCGTGGACTGCACACTCTTCGCACGGTTGATAGCTGCCTCGATCTTAGATCCAAGTCTACCGTCGATTGTCACAGCTTTCTTCTTTCTCATTCTGACAGTTTTGGAAATCATCGAAGAACTCTTGGATGCCTTGCTGGCGGTCTTTTTCTCCATCTTTTGACGAAGCAACGACTCGTTTCTCGATGCAGAAGCTCTGATCATTGGTCCAATAGTGTCTGTCTTTTGGAGTCGTGGAACACTCTCGAGAGACTTCGACTCGCCAGAAGCAACATCGATCTCACCTCTACGGGCTGCTCTGGAATGTTTTGACACTTTTTTAGCCATTTTTTATGTGTGTGAATGAGTTTAGCGGGATAGATCAAGCTAATTAGATCAGTAGTGAAGAGAAAAATTTGAGTGAAAAAAAAAAAATTATTTAGATAAATTTTTTTTTTCTTCAAATCTCGTTTAATCGTTGGGTCGATTGGCGCGTCTTCAAAGAAATAATTTCATTTGGATAGTTCACGTTTATATAATCGGTTTATCTGCAACACAGACTACTCTTAGAACTTGAACACTTGGTCCTTGGTGTAACCGAGCTCAGCAAGGGCGCCGGAAACTTCACCTTGGTCGGTTGCAGAAACCTTAGCACCGGAAATGGCCTTGTAAAGAGGTGGTGGACCGCAGACAAAGACGTGGGTGTCTTCTGAAGGACCAAGGAACTCCTTACCAATAACCTCCTTGGTGATGAATCCAGTCTTAACGTTCGCTGGAGACTCTGGAGCACTATCAACGAAGTAAGTAACCTTGAGTTGGTCTGGGAACTTCTTAGCCAACTCATCCAATTCAGGTTTGAGCAAGATGTCATCAACAGTCTTAGAACCGTAAAGGAGGTTGATCTTGGTCTTGTCCTCCTTGTTCTTGAGAATCTCGTGGATCAATTGGTACAATGGGGTGACACCGGTACCACCTCCAATGAGGCCAATCTCCTTGAAAGAGTTTGGTTGCCATTTCCACTTGACAATTGGACCCTTGAAAGCAAGAGTATCCTCTGGCTTCAGGTTGTGGATGTGAGAAGACATTTTACCACCTTCGTAATCCTTAACAAGCAAGTCAAAACTGCCTTGTTGCTCGACATCAGAAATTGGAGTGTAAGGTCTAATGACATTGTTACCCTTGGCAGTAACATACTTGGCCAAGACGGCAGAAGCAGTAATCAAACCGGACTTAGAGTCGGCAGAAGGGAACTCAAAAGTGAAAATTTTGGTGTCCTTAGAAAGTTCCTTGACGGCCTTGAGCTTGAGGTCAACCCATTCGTTGTCACCTTTGAAAACAGCAGCTGATTCGTTGGAAATGGTGCTCATGTTAGAGTAAAGGAAGTAAGAGCCAGCAGTTGCAGCAACGACTGGAACGATCAATTTGGATCTTAATGCAAAACGAGGAATAAGGAACGACATTCTCTTCAATTGATGATGATCTTCAATCCCTTTATATACAAAAATCTGACTAATACACAAAGAAGATTCGGTTTATTTTATAAGCCAACCTTAAAAATTTACGCAATTCCCGGGTTTGCCATAAAAAGGTGTGAGTGACAAAATACCACACAAGTTTGGGTTCGAGCAGAATTTCCATATTCTCCGCACAATTTTTATTGGTGTGATGACGTAATCGCGACATGTAAGTTTGAATAAATACCTGCCCGGTGGGGCAAATGTCCGAAGTCACGTGTGTTGCGGAACATTGTCCTCAACTTTTACTGGTTGGATCGAGATTGCTAGATTTCCGAGCTGTGATTGCACAGAGGGAATGGAATTATCGCTACTACACAACACAAGCAGTTCTCCCTGCTTTGGAGCTCAATGTACAGTATGTGTATTATTTCGTATAACCCCTACAACACGACACATGGCAAATCTGTAGGGGCACTTTGATTGTAACCAATACTGAGCACGTGATCTACACTGCGTGACTTGTACCCCAATATTTTTAGGTAGTCGGCTGATTTAAATTTTTTTCTCTATCTACGAATATACTATATGGACTGTGGATGTAGAGCAACGAAACCCCTCTCCGTATCGTTATACTTCTCTTGGTTTCCATTCAATTAAACTCAATTGATTATGTTCACCTCAGTGAAGTCCAAAAAGGATCTCATTCAGCTAACAAAACGAATCATTCCACCTTTACTTCCTTCCTTCCACAAAGGTCAGTGCGGTAGAGTGGTGGTGATAGGTGGTTGTGAAGACTATACTGGAGCTCCATACTTTTCTGCTCAGGCTGCTGCTACACTGGGATGTGATTTGACCCATGTGATTTGCGAAATCTCAGCTGCGCCAGTTATCAAGTCGTACTCTCCAGATCTAATGGTCCATCCTTATCTAAGAGATAGCAGCAAGTTGAAAGAAAGGGGACCGAAACTTGACTCTTCAGACTATTTACACAGCGAAGTCTTACCAAAGGTGCTAGCCTTACTTGACCGAATTCATGTTGTTGTTGTTGGACCTGGCTTTGGTCGTGATCCGTTGATGCTTAGCACTTTGGAGATTATTATTGAGGAAATTAAAAAACGAAAATTGCCGGTTATTCTTGACGCAGACAGTCTTTTCTTGGTTGCCCAAAAACCTGATTTAATCAAAGGATATCCAAATGCAGTAATTACGCCAAATCCTGTCGAATTCAGACGCATTGCAGATGCTCTAAAGGTGACCGAATCCGATCCTCTCAAAGAATTACGCAAAGTATCTGATCTCTTATCGGTTACGGTGATACAGAAGGGCGAGAGAGACGTGATTGTCAACAACAATGAAATGATCACAGTGGATGAACCAGGATCCCCAAAACGTGTCGGTGGTCAGGGAGACACTTTGACGGGACTTATATCAACTCTATGGGCCTGGGGATCGTATACCTACAAAAAACAGCTGTGGCCAGAATCCAAACAAAAGCCCGTTTTAAGCGATACAGAGGTCATGATGTTAGCGTGTTATGGAGGAAGTTTACTCACGCGTATGAGCGCATATAAAGCGTTCAAAGCAAAGGGAAGAGCGATGAAAACATCGGATTTGCACAACTATATTAACGAATCTTATGAAGAGGTGTTCAACGTTTGAAAATATAACTGACTACCATGCATTTTGGGTACGTCTTTCACGGATTCCAAGAAATCTGGCAAGCTCATCGTAAAGACAATCAAGTTCCTCTTTGGAGTAGTCATCCGCAGAAGGCGTGAACTCGCTCGGGTCGAGATTCGGCGTCTTGATCTTTCCTTCCATGAAAGCGCGCAATTTAGCTTCTTCCTCAAGAGTTGGAGGAAGAATCTCATAGAAGTGGCACAATGCAAGAACAGAGTCGTCAGAAAGATCTCTGAACGCAAGCAAGTTGTGTGGATAGATCGTTTGCGATGGCTCGTCACCGTCAGAATTGAGGACCGGAGCCACTTTGTCTTCGTCATTCTTCAAAGAGGAGTTAATGGTACGTCTCAGAGATCTTTGTTCGAGAATATTCAGCTGACCTTGAAGTTCACCAACTAATTGAACGATATCGTCGTTGGTGGCGAAGTCAGAAGTATCGATATTTGGAGCCTGTTGAGTAGAAATCGAGCCATCTGCGTTGATTTGAGGCACTTCGATAGCCTTGAGTTCCTTATCGGTTTGTTTGACTTGCATCTTGAGCAATTGTTCACCGGTATTGGTGATGATCTTGCTTTGTTTAAGAACAAGTTTCTTGAGTTCCTCAACCTCTGCTTGAAGTTGCTCCAATGTTTTTGGAGCAGCCGCGGTGGCGGTAGAAGATTGCGTAGCAGCGTTGTTGTCGGACATCTTGATATTCAGTGGGTTTTGGTAGAGGACTCAGAGGAGCTTGGATCAGAATGCAGGAAGCGAATAACTTGTTTGTTTTGATTGAGCAACATGGAGAAAAAGTAAAAAATAGCTCTACGTCGATCGGCGCGTCAATATAGTGATTGTAAGTAGACCATCCATGAAACCAAGAGATAGTTGAGCTTTAACACAAAAAGAATCACGTAACCACAAATACTGAACTTCTCATGAGTAGCAGCTACATTGAAGGTTTTCCCCACACTTAATTTTAGTGTTTGTTTCATAATTTTTTGGGCACCGGATTCTGTCGGATACATTTGGAACCATCTGATTAATCGAAATAATTTTATAGGATCTTTCTGAAAAAGTAAAGCACACCAATAAATTATAAGTACAGCTACAACTTCAGCGACAACTGCTACCTATTTCTCGTCAATTACCACTGCAATGTCACAAGTGTCTGTTGAGAACAAGTCTCGTTTGCTGGATTTCAGTTACCAGCTAGCATACTACAAATCATACCATTTCAATCCTAAAAATGTCAGAATCCATATGTTTTGTATTCCTATCATTTTCTGGACTTACGTGATTGCATCTGCTGCAGTTACGATTCCAGGAACTTCTTTGCATCCATATTACGTTCCTATGGCCGGCTACGCGATATATTATGTGGCTTTAGACCCCGAAGCCGGTCTGATTGCTGCATCGCTCGTGGGTCTCGCAACACTATCCGCAAAATACTTACATGCACATTACGATAGTACTCACATTGTTGTGTACTCACTTGTTGTAAACACTCTTGGCTGGATTGCTCAATTCTTTGGCCATGGTTATTATGAAAAGAACTCGCCTGCAATTCTTGACAATCTGATCCAACCGCTTGTGCTTGCCCCATACTTCGTTCTGATTGAACTGCTGTTTGCGTTTGGTTACCGGAAACAACTAGAAAAGGATATGATGCGTCGGGCGAAGCTGATGCTGGATGAGATGAGGGCAAAGCAGAGGGCCAAGAGTTAACGGCCGGCGAAGCAGGTCCTCCGGATCATGTCATCCTGTGAGACATTCATTCCTGGGGAAATCGAGACAGCGATCCAGCATTTTTGATTTTGCTACATGCACTTCTCTCGATAGCGCTAGCTGAATTCAGTTTTGTGAATTCTGAATAAACGTATGTGATTATTGTGATTCGACACTACTAAGATCATGTACTGTAGAGATCATGTACTGTAGAAGATATATCGAAGACACCTCGCACCCGCAGTGTTTGAACCGTCCAGCCTGGCTAAACAGGGTCAATTGGGCGGGTAAAAACTATCAACGAGGAGGTGTTCCCTCTAATTGTCCAGTTGCTCAAGGTTACTTATTTGCCGCCCTGAAACTAGTGATATTAAATAAAACTCATAAACGTCCTGACTCTCTAAAAGTACCGAATCCGCTCTTGAAAAAAAAAAAATGATTATCTTCTTCTTATACTCCAACCTATTTAACTCCATCCAATCACCACATCCTCAACATGGGTAAATTTGAGATTTCTGGAAAACTTTGTGTTGTCTCTGGTGCCTCACAAGGCCTGGGTTTGGCTCTAGCCAAAAAATTGTTTGCTCAAGGAGCCAGCGTCCTCATCATTTCAAGATCTGCCGATAAACTGAAGAAAGCAGTGGTTGAAATTGAAAAACTACGTGTCTCGGAGTCTCAATTGGTGGACTTTGTTGCTGCAGATCTTTCAGTTTACTCAGAAAATGCTAAAGTGTCAGCTTATCTTACTGCAAAAGAACTTGTTGTAGACCATTTATTATGCTGTGCCGGCTCATCATACCCAGAACTTTTCCTCAATCTCACTCCCGAGCAGATTGATGAAGGAATCAATGTTGACTACAAAACTACAGTTTATCTGGTTCATGCTCTGGCACCTAACATGATTCAGAACTCCACAAAGAACAACAAACATATCGTGTTCTTCTCGTCATCTGTTGCATTCTACTCCTTCATTGGTTACGCGCAATACGCTCCACTCAAGAGCGCACTCAAGTCGCTTGGAGATGCCCTTCGACACGAATTTGCACCTTACGGAATAACTGTCCACACGGTTTTCCCCGGTAACTTCGATTCTGAAGGTTACGCAAACGAAAACCTAACAAAGCCAGCGATTACAGCGGAAATCGAAGGTAGCTCTTTAGCAATCCCTGTTGATGATTGTGCAGATATTGTGCTCAAGGGTTTGCAAAAGGGCCGTCTGTACGTGTTTACTGATTTTATTGGCTGGGTCATCGCTTCGTTCAGTCTTGGTCTTGGTCCGCGTGAATGGTGGCTCGCACAGATCCTTGTCAGTCTCGTTGGATCTCTTGTTGGACGGCTCGTTGACATGTATCATGAGAGTCTTGTCCGTCGTTACTTCCGTCGTAGACCACTCCCGCTTATCACTCAGCCATCCGATCAAGACCTTGACTCTAAGAAGTCCCACTAAATGTGCAAGTGCGTTTATTCGAGTTTCTATATCATCGTAACTAGTTCTTTTGCGATCTCTCGGTAGCCGAAAGCAGCTTTTCGACGCTGCCGGCAACTGCGTCGCCTCCTTTTGAAAAGTCAAGCGAGTACAACCAGTTCACACATTTGATCACCTCGTAATTCCAAATGTCCTTCACTGATTCGGACACCGACTTGCTCTCGTAATGAAGAACATTGGACTGGTGAGGAACTGGCAAATCTCTTTCTTCAATGATCCTGCTGGACTCACGAAGTTGTGTAGACACAATTTGTCTGTTCAAACGGAACTCACGTGCCGTCAAGTACGCAAGCGAGCCTGTAAGAAGCACTCCTCCCAAAAATCCGTGAATTCTACCGGCCATTTGATTGATGTGTGGTGGATTGCGTATTACTTGACGTAAATTGTCAACTATTGGCAAGAGTGTTTTCTTTTGGCTCAGTTTAAAAAAATTATCAAAAGTTGGTTACGCAGCCCGGTGCGTGAAAATTCAAAAACTTTGAACTATTTTTTTCTCCGATTTTTCAAAATGATTCTACTCGTCAACAGTCGATCTATAAACATCGGCCAACGAACCATCTCCATTCGCATCATGACGCTTGGAAGAAACTCTAAACAGCTCAGACACACACTCAGAAACCTGGCCACGTCGCTCATAGAACATGAGTCGATTACGACCACTATGGCCAAGGCTAAACTCACACAGAGTCTTGTCGAAAACCTCATCACTAAAACCAAAAGATGGTCGTCAGAAGCTGACCAACAGAAACTCAGAACTACCCTTGATGGTGAACTTTTCAAGCCAGAACTCACTATACCTAAAATGATGACGGAACTGCGTCAAAGATACGCACAAAGACAAGGAGGTTACACCAGAATAGTGAAGCTTGAGCCAAGAATCGGAGACAATGCACCACAAGCAATCCTCGAACTCGTCGACAACTCCAAGAGAGAAATCCAGTTCTGGTACATTGCCAGAGTCGTTGCCAGACTCGAATTGCAAGGTCAACCATTAGACAAACTTACCAGAAAGAACGTTAAGTCATTGCTTGCATACAGAGAGAACGGTGAACAGGAGTTCAGAGACGCTGTTGAACTTGCGAAACAAAGATGGTACGGTGATGAAGAAACCAAAGCCGAGAAACTTGCGCATTTGCCAAGAATGAAGTCCGAAACAAACGGTTTCCACAGACAATTCACAAATTACAAAGTCGTTCCAAGACCGAGCGAGGCAAGTGCTGGTGAGGCTGCCAACTAATCTTTACATGGCTGTTTCCTGTATATATATATCAATCGAGTCCGAAATGTCAAGTGCAGATGAATTTTATTGGGTAAAATGAAGTGGTAAATGACAAGTAGATCATTTAACCAGTGAGATAATTACTTATTCGCTTATTTAAACTACACAAGAACAAATGATGAGAGAAACAAACATAATAGCTCGCTTCACTACTCATTTGTTTAAGCTTCCTGTGGTTGTGGCTGAGGTTGAGCTTCCTCCTTCTCCTTCTGCTCCTTTGACTCCTTCTGTTGGTACTGCTTGTTGCTGTAGTTGGAGTTGATGTTGAAAGCGTTGTTGAGCAACTGGTTGGTCTTGAAGTTGAAAGCCTTGGTCTTCTCGTAGATGTGTTGGTAGACAGAACCAGACTCCGCCTTCTCGATGGTCACGAGTCCGTCGTCACCAAGAGTGATGTTGTCCTTAGACTCGACAACTGCACTCAGAGCATTGTGTTGGTCCAAGTTGAGGAAATTCTTGAGCTCATCAGCAGACAATGTCTTGAACACTTTGCTGAGGTTGTCGAGAGCAAGGGAGTTGATGTTGTTGAGAAGCTCTGAGGAGCTGAGGTTGGAAATGAAGAAATCGGTCTCAACAAGAACCTCAACTTCTTTCAAAGTGGATCCAAGCTTGTCGAACTCGAAGGTAACAAACAAAATCTCAATAAGTGTGGTGAATGGATCTCTGTACTCGTAATTCTCGGTTTGAACGGCTCTGATCAAATCCTTTATTCTCTTTTGTCTGAGCTGTGGCTTTGCGTTTATCACTGCCACAACCAAGTATCTCAAAATCCATGGACAGGAAGCTTGAATAGTGGACAAGTAGGATGATGAGAAGAACAAATCAATCAAACTCTCAAGTCCGTTCTCCAAATTGAAGAAGATGAACAAAGAAAAATGGATCAACCATGTTCTCTTGTTCAACTGATCCAAAGTCGAGCCTTTGAAATGTCTGTTATCTATGATTTCTCTAAGCTTGTTCAACTCATCCAAAGCCTCGGTCCACGAGAACGAAATGATCTCAGACGCAAGCTTACCCCATGTAGCGCTCAGGTTCAAGTCCTGGTTTGTAGACAACAGTCTGAAGTTGTTCAAAAGATCAGAAGCCATAACATAGTCTCCTCTGTTGTATTGGAACTTACCGAAATTGTACAACTCCAAAATCTTAGCATCATCAATTTCATGGTTCTTAGATAAGTATTCTCTGTTGTAAGCCTTGTCTTGCTTCAAACTTTCTTGAACTTCCTTAGACGAAAGAATTTCCAAAGTTTTCTTTGTGGTTTCATTCATTCTAACCAACTCCTCATTGATTGAGTTCTCCTTCTCAATAAGTTCTGCAGGTAATTCCTTTCCTGGGAAAACAGTCGTGTACTTCTCCTTGATGAAACGAATCATGTTGGTGTCTTTGAGCAAGTTGTACTCTAAAGCCTCAACCTCCTCAGAGGTGTAGATCAGCTCAAGGTTCTCAACCAATGGATATATCAAGTGACGGTCCAAGAATTGCAAAATGTTCTCAGTGAGATCATATTTCTTAGCAATCTCGATCTCCGCGGCGCTCAAGTTCGGCGGTTGTAGTTGGGAATTCTCGCTCATGATGGGTCTTTCAACAAATAACGATGTTTGTCACAAGTAATTTGGCAACCTAGCAATGTTTTGTCTTGGTACACCTTTTTTTTAAGTTTCGTCTCTCTAGCTGTGGAAAATTTTTCAAAAAGAAAAATAACCAATAGGTCGTGAAGTACTCAAATGTTTTGGAACCTTGTGCCCTCAAGCGCGTCGATCGACTGGAGACGATCGACCCAAAAGTAGCTTTCCTGAAAAATTTAGTCCACTCCAATTATTGTTTTGCAAAATCATCAGAAAAAGTTGTCATGTAACCCAGAATCTCACCCACACACAACATTTCTTTCTGCCGGACATCAATTACCGAACTTGTCTTCTCGTTATCATGTTCAGACTCGCCTCAAAAGTACGTTATCTTTTTCAACCTCATCTGCCGTATCGTCACCACCGCTAACATTCCCTCCCTTAGTCCGGCTTGGCCGTCTCCGCGTCAACGTTTGCCTACATGGGCCTCCACACTCAAACAATCAAGTCCGAAACAAAAAGAAAGTTCTACGAATCAAGCGAAGAGCTGTCCGTTCCTGGCATCCCTTCTGTTCCAATCGATGAAGAACAAAAATTGCCAAAGTTACTTGAATCGCAATCTCAAGCCCAAAGCAAACTCCAAGGGGGGATCAAAGCAGCAAGACTTCAACTTATAGACTTTATTGAACTCGCCAAAAGCAAGTACTTTGAACAATCTGATAAGTACTACAAAGTCGAAAGACATGTGACCTCCACCTTGTCCTCTTTGCATGATAAAAGAGAGGCTCTTTTCCCAAACTCTCTATACATCTTCACTGGTTTCCTTTCTGGTCTTGTGTTCACAAGAAGAAGAAACATCGTCCTCAGAGCAACTGTGCCTCTCATTTTTGGAACCATCGCCTTCAAGTTTTTCCTCCCATCCACCTACGCCAACACATCCGCTTGGATCAGTGGCCTCAAGAAGGCTAACGCTCCTGCTCTCTATGATAAGGAGGTGGAAGTGTCCAGTAAAATCACAGCACTCGTGAAGGAAACCGAGAATGTCGCTCAGGAAAGCACATCTGCCGTTGCAGGAATACTCGAGAAATCTAAAAAGGTGATCGGTGACTATGCAGGTCTCAACGTCGAGCAAAAGGTCTCCGAAAAGAAGAAATAAACATTACAATTAGATATGGCATATAGTCTAAATTCTGTCTAATAGTACAGGCATAAAACTTACGGCGACTCTTCTCCCGAATCCTCCTCGGAGTCTTCTTCGGAGTCTCCACTGTAGTCGCTTTCATCATCTTCCGAGTCTTCATCTTCCGAGTCCTCGCCTTCCTCATCTTCTTCGCCTTGCTCCCCTAAATCACCATCAACGCTGATATGTTCAACAGCAACCTGGTAGCCAATCTCTTGGAAAAACTTCTCAACACCAGTGGCTTTTGAAGGATTACAACTGACGAAACATAAAGACGAAGAAGGATCAAATAGCTTCACGAAATACGTCTTCAAAGCGTACACAACGTCTTCAGCTGTGGTGTTTGAAAGACCTTTCATCAACTTCTGATTGTAATTAGGACCTCTTTTTATCATAATGTTGTCGTAGAACTTGCGGCTGGCAGAATTGATAGGAGTGGCCTGAGTTTCTGTCAAAGAGTTCACAATCGAGGAGATCGAACCTTGAAGCATCTTCTCATCAATGGCTGACTTTCCACTAGCATATGACTCAACAATATCTTTGGCAACAGAAAAACATTTCTCGATATCTGCTCCTCTGTAAATGCTAAACGACAATTGACCAACTTCAGAGTCGTTGCTGACTGGCGAACCATACGCAAGTCCAGTTCCCCTGATTCCTCTCCAAAATGGGCCTTCAACACACTGTAAATACTCACGGGCAAGAATGATTTTGAAAAGATCAGGGTGGTTCACATCATACGGAATCTTTGTCAACAAATTCAAATAGCTAGATTCGGAACCCGGAGTAGTGATGACATAACACTTGTCGGACTTGTTTTTACCATCCTCAGACAGCACTTCCGCAGAAAGAGGCAAGTTTGTAATTTTTGTGATGGTTTCAGGCTTGATATCTGTGAACTTTTTCCAAGAAGAAACAGGATTTTCGAGTTTATCAACTTCACCAATCACCAAAATTCTCAAATTGTTCTTTTGAACAAGCTGATCTCTGAAAAGCTCCAATTGTTTTTCGAGTTCATCGTACTTGTCATCATTAATCTGCTGCAAAAGCTCGCGCAAGAACTCTTCATTGTAAAGGGGACTGGTTGAGTTGATCAATGATCTCTCGATCAACATCTTCTTTTCAGTCAATGACTTCAACATGGTGCTTCCCGATCTTTTGTGCATTGGAAGACTGTTCAAAGCTTTCTCAACGGCGACCTTGACTCTCTCCTTGGTGAACTTTGTTTTCAAGAGAAGCTTGTAGAACCATTCTATGGTCTTCAAATAGTTTTCGGAACGTGCAGTAATTTCAAATCCAATCAATTCCTCAAAATGAGAGTCGAATGAAGTAGTGACACGAGCAGAGATTGTATCTTTTTGAAGTTCCTTGACAACTTCGTCGTATGGAGTAAGTGAGCCGTCTTCATTCACAACAGGTAATGAAAACAGAGACTTGAACACGACAAAATACTTTATCAGACTATCATCAATTGCAAAAGACGAAAAAAGCAAGTGGACAGTGACAAAGTTTGAACGAATATTTTCAAAATGAATGTACAGTGGGAATTCTGCTGGTGTGTCACTTAAAAGTTTCTTGGTCGATTCAATACTCAAATCGTTCTCCATGTCCTTGTTGAGTCCAATAGCAGTCGACTCAGACTTAATGAAATTGATCTTTGATGGATCAGGTTGTCCAAACTTTTCGATAATCTCTGATGGGATTGGTCTATCATTTTGCTCAACAGCAGACTTCAACTTTTCTTCTAATTTTTGAAGACCTTCTTTGCCCAGCTCTTCCCTTCTAGTTTTCAACTCCTGTTTTTTTTCCTTCTTCAATTTACGGTACAACTCTTTCGATGGCTTAGAAACAATAATAACTGGCTTGTTATCAATGAAATATTTCTGAAGCACCTCTAACCATTGCTCAGTTGTCCACTTCATTAACACATCAAACTCGTCTAAAGTTTTCATGTGACTTTCCAAGTCTTTGCCTGACTTATCACCGTACAAAAATTCAAAAATAGCCATGGTGGAAAAAGGCTCAAGATAATTTTCAAACTCGAAAATGATATCCCATTTGGCTTGGTCTAAAATGTCTCTGACACGAGTCAAGTCGAATTTGTCACGATGGCAGTGCTCCTTCAACAAAACGCTCACTTTTTCAACAAGAACATCTGCCTCCTCTGTTGGAACGTTCGAGAAACCCATGTTGAGGCCCGACATGATATAGTCGTCGGTGTAAAAGTATGAAGAAGTGGCTAAAGGATGATCAACCTCAATGAAATTTTTGTTGAAGAGAGAAACAGAAGATGATGTCAGGTAACGACCAATAATATCAATTGCTTGGGTGGCAATCAAATCTTTAGAGTCTGGACCAATGTATGCAAAACACAAATCGCACGAGGACTCATCTTCGTCAGGGAATTCAACCACTTTTTTGATTGTTTTAGTTGGTGGAGGATCAAGAGGGGAGTCAATGAATGGACGTCTGT
This sequence comes from Ogataea neopini, assembly GCA_030578575.1. NCBI lineage: Eukaryota > Fungi > Ascomycota > Pichiomycetes > Pichiales > Pichiaceae > Ogataea > Ogataea neopini. The sequence goes on from JAJMSO010000001.1 coordinate 600,439, forward strand.
TTGGTTTTGCTGGTAAATCAGGAAGTTCAGAGTCAAATTGGGTCATAATTTCCAAGAACTCAGACTCAACAACAGTTCCTGTAACAATAACACATAGATTGTCAGCACGATAGTTGTCTTTGTGGTAATCTCTGATCTCTTGATTGGTCAAAGTTCGCAAATTTTTGGTCAAACCACCAGTTTCGGATCTGTAGCCCGATGTGGGATAAAGTATGCGCTGTTTTTCAAGCTCCGTCACGAACGAGGACTGACTCTCAATACCTTGCATTTCTGAGTAAACCACACCTTTTTCCTTACCAGAACCGTCCACATGATAAACCTCAGTATAACAAGCTTCATCAGTCAATGTTGGGTTAACCAAATGATCTAAATAAACAGGGAGAAGCATTTTGAAACCATCCCAGCCAGCACTCGACAATGTGTAAACCGTTTGATCTGTGGCAGTCCAAGCATTCGTAGAGCCAAATGCCAAATTTCCCAAAACATCAAGCAATCCTTTGTATGGATATTTCTTTGAACCCATAAAAATCAAATGCTCAAGTGTGTGTGGAGCTCCGCTATCATTGAGGATCTCAGTTGCCACTGCAAAGTGCCCTTCGACAGTAGGAGATTCTTTGTCGATAAGGGTCAACTCCAGTCCTGTTCTACTGGATTTCCATTTCTTCACCGATGCTGGAGCATATTGCACTTTGAAATTGGCTTGCAACTCAAAAAACGATTTCGTCATGATGTTTATAAGCCTGTGCATCCATAACTCTCAAAGTAAAGGGCTCAAGAGGAGCCTTTTGACATGTACCGATATTTTTTTTTCTAACTTTGCCGTTGTTTGATCTCCTTGCTGAACCATATTTTATTCTGACAGTCTTTAAAATCTTGTTTACTTTTCGGGCGTTAAAAAGAAGGATACAATTTTTCGTATCCTTCTTTTACTTTATTTCTCTTCTCCTTTGCAGTCCAAAGGCATTTGAGGCCATATTTCATCATGAACCAACAAGAAGGCTACTTTAACTCCCTGATATCCAATAATAGACTTGGTGAACCGAGTAACAACTCGGGTTCTCTTCACTCCAGCCCTTTACACAGCTCTTCAATTTATCAAGCACAACAGGGAGCATCACTTGACTCGACCTCCAACTTCTTCCAATATCAAAATATGAGTCATTCTGGAGCAATAATGAACCCCTTGTTGAAAACTCTTGAGTTCATTGGCGCAAAGAGTCCAGACACACCGAGCGCTGCCTCTGTCATGTACAAGCTACGCAAGCTCATCAATGCAGAGAAGAAAGTATTGAAAAGAAGACATGAATTTCTAAGCGGAATTTCTCATTGGATCAACGTTTTGAGTAATGGCGAAAACAAGCGGTTGCTTGTGGAGTTTAGCAGAATCGCCGAGTTGCAGGGCAGATTGGACGAAGAGTTGATCCGTAAGAAGGAGAACATAAACTTACAATTATACCACGTTTCTCAAAGGGAAAGCAAGTCTGCAGAACTGAAACTCAAACGTGCCAGAACGTTTAAGCAACTGCGGGATCAGGAGCGAAAAATTGGCGAGAACCACAATACCTGTTTATCAAGAGAGGCGCTGGAAGAGCTGAACATTTCCATTGAAGTGGTTGATGAGCAGCTCGTTAAATCCATAAACACTTCTTTACAAGGTTCTCTTGTGGATTATGTTTTGAGTATGCAAAGTGTTTCATCAGACATACGAGACGGATGCAACGAATTTTTTGAGTACCTCAACACAGATTCCATGTATAACGCCAGAAAGAGTTTTTTACTAGACGATAACTCATCTGATAAGATTCAATATTTAGGCTCACGTGAAACTTCTGAGAACAAAGAGAACCAAACCAAAGCTAGATTGGGGGGTGAACTTAGGCCAATTAGTGGAAAGAAAAAGAAATACATGAGTTTGATTAACCCCACTGGACCAACTGAGCTAGGTGTTGGTAGTGATGGGAATGATCTTAAGAATGAAGTTGGGAATATCCAGACACAGTCACCAAGATGTCCTGATTGTGGTATTCATATGAGGGGTAGCCAAACACAACACGAATCGAATTGCTCTTACAAGTCCAACAACAATAACGATCCGCCAGGGTCCTCCCAAAGTTTGGCGATGCCAGGGAGATTAGGGATCAGAATACCTAGCGTTCTCAAATCACGTGCCGGTGAAGGTTGGTGAAACGTGAGATTTTATTTTATTATTATAAGAATACTTTTTTTTTGTATATCAAACAAACCAGATTTTTGCGAGCGCAATCATATTTTTAGAATACTTTTTTATATACAACTGAATAACCATGGCTTTGGCAGCATTAGATAGCTTTGTAAAATGAGCTTTGAATAGCTGTTTATTATGTACAAAAACAAAGCTTGGAATCAAAAATTAGTTAGACTCAGCAAAAAGTTTTTTGCTTAATTCGTAACTGGAGATCATGATGGCACAGGATGGAGCAATTTTCATGCATCTGGGAAGGAGACCTACAAAGAGGGCGCTGATTCCTTCGCTTTTGTATATGATGCTTATGTATTGGAAGACTGACTGTTTATTAGCGAGATGACCAGGTTTATTATGCTTATTGAGAGTGCCCAAATTTTGATTATCTTCCAAGGAGACTTGTAGTCTTGTTTTTCCAACGTCAAATGGATTAGTGAATAATGCTGCGATGAGTCCAGAAACTGAGCCACTGATAAAAGACCTGAGGAATATTTTGGTGTTTATAGATTCTGACGGGTCTGTTGTAGTGTCTAGTACTTTTCTAGGGTCTGTAGAGTGGAAGAATGGCATTTTGGCTAAATTTTTCGAGACATGTTCATAAGAAGACCAATATATTCCACTGAAAGGAACGTCTCTCCAAAGAGTGAGTTGAAGTCCTTTGAACATGGATAGAAAACCTTTGGATTTGATGTCATTGAGCGAGTTTTGGAGCACCATTCGAAAGATCTCCGACGAAGGTCTAGAAGACTGCGAGGGCACGGCCTGAAGTCTTGTTTTCAATAATTCAAGTGGTGCCACGACGGTTGCTGCCATGATACGAGCTACGGATCCGCACAATAGCGGGTTGAGAACGGGGAATTCGTGTCGTAGCGGTGACCGGTCGCGAAGGTACTCATATCCACTGAAATAGACGATGTTTGATGGGACTGACATGATGAGTGTGAGTGATAGTCCACGATACAAAGTGAAAAGTCCTTCGTTGGTGGCAATTTTTGATATTCCAGAGAAAGTCCCTTTTATTTTCGCTTCTTGAGCACATGATGATGATGCACAATGAGAGATTGGCTTTGTTCCTGATGGTGTGTCCTCCCAAAACACTTTTCTACAACATTGGTCTGAGTGCTGAGGAAAGAGAAGTTCTTGTTGTTGCAATCTGATTCGGACCACGTCGAAGGGAGTGACAACAAGCGATGTTAGTAACGAACCTGCACATGCACTAAGCATTCTCTGTGTGATTGTGATATCCGTCTTGCGTGCATTGGCTTGTTGTGTCATAGATTTGGGCGAGTACTTGGCATCGGATGTAGTTGTTAGAGACGTCATTTTGCGAGAACTGAGCGAAGTCCTTAATGGTTGGCGAAACAGTGCAGATCTCGTTGCACCATAGAAATGGTATCAATAAATGGAAAGAGAGTTATTACTTTGACTTGGTTACTAATATTATATAAGTTTGATGAGTAAAAATGAAAAAAAAAAGAGAGTAAGAAAATGTTCGGATTGAGAAAAAAATTGGTAACACTAACCGAGCAACCACCGGGGGGGACACCAAGAAAGGGGATTGTGGGGAATGGCTACGTTGGGACAGGTTGAATGAGATGGTTTGGGCGGGTTCAATTGTGCTGTTCGAGAGGAATGGATGGGTGTGGTTGGTCCTGCTCCGGGAGAGACCTCGCGAATAACGGAGTTTGACTAGCACGACGAGCGGAGCAGGCTAAGCGAACTAAACGATGCTCGGTAGCGGTTAGTGGATGGCTAGTGAGTGGTTTGTAGATGATTGGGGTGTGTCTGGAGCTGGCACACCCCGTTGATCTGCACAACTACGGGCAGAGAGACTCGTGCGGTGACTTGATTGAAGGCTGTGCCAGATCAGACGCGTCGATCAGCGTCGATCGACGTTTTGTTGATCGACTTGAGTCGTCTGAATTCAGCACACAATGAGACTACAATAATTGCTGTTATTACAGTACCAAACAAAAGGCAGAAAGGGATCTCTCACAATTTATCAACGAACAGAATAACTTCATTAAAAAACGCAGTCGAACAACGGACTGCCTACATAAAAAAGAACTGAGAGTTTGCTTACTCGCTCACGACTTGTTGCAAGCTAAACGACTCACTCTAATGGCTTGCCTTGCTAATCATTACAACTCATCCTTCTCGTTTTTACTCTCACCTGTCAACACCTTGTACAACTTTGGGGTGACACCACCGGCGATCTTACTCGACCAGCCCTTGGCACGCTCGAAACCGTTCTTACCGTACTGGTAATCCATGAACGCCTGAAAGATACCCTCCTTGGTGGTCTCGACGAAAGGACCGTGTTGAACAATTGGCTGGTTCAAAACCTTACCACCAATGACAACGAAGTCGGTGGTTTCACTGTTCTCAGGAACAGAGCCTGAGATTGCGTCACCGTCTCTGTTGTAGAAAATAGCATGGTATTTTGGGAATTTCTCACCACCAATGGTCAAAGAACCGTTCAAGATGTACAAGAAAGCGTTGTAATCAGATGGAAGCTCTTGGACAAACTCTCCACCTGGTTTCACAGTGTAGTGGTAATAATCAATTGGAGTGTAAGCAAGATCTTTCACTGACTCCAGACCATAAGACTTACCACTGATGACTTTAACCTGGACTTTATCGTTAGGCTTAGCAATTGGAATCTCTGCAGATCTCAAGTCTCTGTATCTTGGATCGCAATGTTTCAAATCGGCTGGAAGATCAACCCATAATTGCATTCCTTCCACGTTGGATCCATCTTCAGTGTATGGCATTTCAGAGTGACAGATACCCTTACCGGCAGTCATGAATTGCAAGTCACCTGGGTTCAAAACACCATTGGATCCAGTAAAGTCTTCGTGGAACATCTGTCCTTTCATCACCAAAGTGATGGTTTCCTGTCCACGATGCGGATGATCAGGGAATCCCGCATCTGGGCTCACATTGAAGTGATCAAGCATCAAGAATGGTGGGAAGTTACGCATGTTCATTGTACCAATGGATCTTCTCACCTTGGCTCCAACACCTTCAGCTTGCTCCATGCAGTACATGGACTTAAGAATAGTTCTAAATGACACCATATTAGTTTGTATAATCTTTAATTAATAGTGATTTTTCAAAATTCAAATCATTTACTTTATTCCGGCTCGAGCCCAATATTTATACTAGTTGCAAATTTGTTATATTTTATGCATTACTAAATCTTTACTAAGTTTTTTTATATAATGCTTAATAAGGAAAAAAAATCATTATAAGCAAGCTGGTGCTGAAAAGACATCGTAGCTCGTCATCGATATGTTCTGGAGGGTTCCAGATGCTTTGTAAGATCTACCAAGCCCACCTGGCGAGCTTTACTAGCCTGACTGCTGACCAATCTTACTAAACACACTGATCTGTCTAGGCACACTGAAATCACTATGACAAACGCTTGTTATATTATAACTACATTACTCAAAGAATGGTAATGGAAAAAAGTGTCTAGATTTTTCCATGAACTACATAGAGTCCCACCCTGCCATGCACTTCTTCAGTTCAGTCTGAGAAGTCCACGCCTTCTGCTAGCCCCAAACTCACCAACCTAGGCACCCCCGTCTTCGCTTCCTCCCAGCTACCCCCAATGCTCTACTCCTTGCTCATCTAGAATATTTTGCATTAATTTGTACAATTTATACAAAGAGCGTTCGCAAACGCTCTTTTGGTCTTTTGTTCGCTAGATCTTGCAATCTTTCTAAACAATTTGATCTTTTAGTCACTATGATCTTTTTTTGCTCCCCCGTCACCAATGAGATCTCGGTGATTGCTAATGCATCCATGTCACGTGCACCTAGTCATGTGATTCGCGGGTGTCATTCCGTGCACTGCCACACTCCGACACTCGAGCTCTGACTGTAGTTACTAGCCATCATCATCCTGTGTGGATGAAGGGCCATCGAGTTCACATATCCATTGCTCCGCGTCGCACCATTCAAAGGATTTATGAATCCGCTCCCTCCAATATTGCAAATAGGCTCTCCACCAGTAGAAAACATAGAAACCTCTTTCGAAGCGCATGCAATAAACGGAGCGTGTTCATGGATTTGAGCTGTCGTCATGGTCCTTTCAAATGCTCTGAAACGTTGGATTGGCTGGTCTAACCTGATGTCCCATAGTTGAACGAGACCATTAGAACAGCCGGACATCAGCTCCCTGACACCGCCTCGCTGCATATGAACGTTACGGATGCTGCTTCGACTTTGTGCATCGCTTGGCTTCCATAGTTTGACCATAGAATCCCTGGCATCCAACCGACGATCATAAACACGGATTGATCCATCCTGGAATCCACCCACAAAAATATTACCACTAACCTGATCGGATGTCAATGACGTAATCAGACTGGTAGAACGGGCCGGAACATCTAAAATACACTTTTCACGTGGTGCATCCCAAACTCTAACGATTTTAACATCACCCGTCACTAGCAGCGATCCTCTACTTTGTTGCCATTCGGAAATCAATCCAATCGATCTTGGTGTCAACAAAATATCAGTAAGAGCTCTCCAAGCAGAAATCAACTGGAAACTCTTAACATCCTCAAAATGCTTGTAAATCTTGACAACTCCGTCACTTGATCCAGTTAACAACAATGGAACATCATCCTCGTTCAGCAACTTAACATCTGTTATCTTTGTTCCAAATGGATTTCCGTTGGAAAACCTAGAAAGTTGCACACCTCTCTCCCAATCAAACGTAGTTATTGTATCCTTCTCATCAGTAGCTATCAACCACGGTTCAAATTGAGCAAATTTCAACAACTTCGGTTGGGTACGATTCTCTAAAACAGCGCCAGGCCGCCATTGTCCGTGTAATGGGAGTTCCTTCTGTGGTTGCGTCTCAGCAATAATCGCTTCGTTTCTATTCCGTCTCCAAAGTCCACGAGTATACTCGTCACTTCCAGGCTCATCTTCATCGCTGCTGCCAATTTGAGGCTCTTGGAAATACTCACAGCTATACTGGAAGAAACCACTGGCCAATGGTAATATTGGTCTTCCTTCATCACGTGGCCGCGGGGTAAAACGTGGTGTTGTAGGTTGAGGTTCAACACCGTATGCCAATGAGGCAGGCTGTGAGGCTGCCAAAAGAGCAAATTTGTGGACACTCCCGTTATCTTCCTCGCTGGCTCCTGTGCCATGGTGACCGTCCTCGGCTCCTTCTGAAATCCCAAGTCCTTTCAAAAGAGTTCCAAGAGAAACTTTTGCCAGTAGCTTGTCCGCAACAGACCGCGTAGAAGATGCAGAGGTCACGCGACTGGATCCAGGCTTAGGGGGCTGTCTTGGATCAAAATTAAGTGATTGAACACGTCGAGCACTGCCATTTTCAGCACTTCCATTTGCTGTCACAGGGCGCAATGGTAAGCCTTGAGGGGAAACCACATTCATTCCGTTCCTAGCCGCTCCGCGATCTCCGCTTGAACGTTTTTGCAACAAGTAGTCTTCCATTGCGCTTGCAACTTCTCCCAAAGGACTTTCGTTCAGTTGCCATAAAACATAATCAATCACCTGTTCAGCATAATCTTTCACTTCGTTATGAGGATCTTCACTCAGAATCAACAAAGCTTTCCAGACAGAGGAGAAAATGGACCCATAAGCTGGAGACTTACGACGAACTTCATCTATCAATCCTGGATTGTCTACCAACGTGATCTCTTCTTCCAGTTGACTGTATGCACTGACGAGAAAGAATTGCAGGTATTTCAACACAAATCTCGAAAAGAAACAAACCAGCTCCCGACGAATCAATGGTGAACCGTCGTTGATCAACGGAAGCAACTCCACAGCAACACGGATTTCATGCTGGTTAAGCTCGCTGGCGGCAGCGCCCGCACCACTGCTTGCACCACTGTTCTCATCTAACAACACAAAGTTGTAGAAACACCTGATAATTGAGGCACGAATCTCGGGAATCGGATCGTTCACAATTTGAAGTAATTTCTCTGTCAGACCACTACGAACGAAAACAACAATCACTTCCAAATTGTCTTTTAAGAGCTCACTGATCAACAATGCACTCCATTGACGTAGTAATGGACTTTCCGAAGTTTCCACGTAGAAAAGACATGTTTTGACAAGATCAACAGAAAAACATAGCTTCTGTCCAGTTGGATAATCCCGAACAAACATGGCCAATATGAATGCACTCATTGCCTTTTGCTCGTCAAAGCTTGAGTCATTGGCATCAGCATTGGCAGGAACGGCAGCTTGCATCGTCAATATAGAAACAAAGTAATTGTAACCACGATCCTTGCAAAGCTCTTGTTGCGTGTTCTTGTAATCGACAGACATGATTCTAGCCCAAATAAATGTTAAAACAGGCTTTAACTCTGGAGCTGGACTCTGCAGTAGTCTAACAATGTAAGGGAAAATTCCAATGCTCAAAGCAAGATAAACTGCCCAGGGGCCAAGATCTAAGAACTTGGATAACAAAATGAGCGCTCTCAGACGATGAGCTTGTGACAGTAAGACTTGTAAAACCACTGGTAACTGTTGAGGGGGTTCTTTAGAAGAAAATTCGTATTGCAACCATATTTCAAAAGCAGTCAGATGTTGTTCAAAAAACGAAGAATGTTGATAATTGAGAATTGCTGGTTGTGCAGTCGCTGTAGCAGCCGCAGTGGGTTGTGTGGCACCTGCAGTCTGTGGCACTGCTGTAGAGCCTGAATCACCTGCGTCAGCTTGTAATTGGGGGATGTCCAAAATGTCTGGAGCAGGAGCACCACCATTACGTTTATTGCGGACTAATTGTGCCAAAACTTCGTCAATGGCCAGATCCCACGATTCCCACATTGGATGCTCGTTGATATCTGGAAGAGGGGGATCGGAAATTGGATTGCAACCGACCAGAGGCATTATCTTCTTGGCGAGCAAAAAGTTACGGAACAAGACAGCTACCATCAAATCTTGACGAAACAACTTCTTGAACAACGGTCTCGATAACGACGTCCAAGCAATTGTATCTGTGATGGCTGTAAAGATCCAGTTGAGCTCACCAAGCGGGGTACGTCTGTCCGTGAGTTTTCCCGGGATCACGATCTCACCTTCTTTGTTTTTGAGAATCTCGTAGTAGCCGTGTTTGCTGAGAGGGGACGATAAAACAAACCATTTGACACTCATTTCAATGGGGCTTGTAAGACAGCACGTGAAAAGATCTGCTGGTAAGTCAGGATTAAGCGGAAGTGTCTCATTTGAGCGACAAGCTCCGAGTTGGATCGATTCTATGTATGCGCTGACGGGAGAAGGGGCCGCTGGGGCAGCTGTCGGGGCGACACCTGCAGCTCCTGTGGCGCCGCCAGCAACACCTGCAGCTGCTTCATTTTGCTGGTTTGCTTCGTCATCGATTCGCTTTTGAATGAATTTTTTGTTGTTCTCAATAACGTTACCGGCCGCACAGGCATCGATTACAAAGATGCATGGGGCACCGAGCCAACTTTGCAAATCGTATAGACTGACCGGAATGTACTGGGTATAACCGCGGTTGAAAACCCAGATTTCTCCGCTCTGTGTAGGTTGAGGAACCCCGTGGCCATTGTAGTGGAAAAGTATACGTTCATCTTTGGAGCTGCGTCGAAGTGTTGTACACAGTCTCTTGAGGTCTTCTACCGACGGGTCGAGAGATTGTTTGTATTTAATTCTTGAAGAGACGCCTTCACATGATTCGTAGTTTGTTTGTAACGCTTTTCCGATTGTTTGAAGAGCCTTCTTGGGATCTGGGTATGCTGTTGGGTCGACAAATGACTCTAAAACAGGACAATCTTGAGGTTTTAGCACATCTGGAGGGGGAATTCCCAGGTTCAAACAAAGTACGAGCGCTGCTGTTGTTGTTTTGCGCTTATTTGCCTGTGATTTCCAGTCTGCGATCTTGTGTTCTTCATCCTCTGCTGAAGGATTGGCACTGGAAGTGTTTCGTTTGAGGTCCCAGTGGGAATAATAATGGGACTGCAGAATGTTCAGTTGTAACGGATCGTTCAGCAGCCCGTGTCGTAAGTTCGCCATCGCGGGATGTGGGGGGTTGGAGGGGGGAGAAGCAGATGAAGCGGAGACAGGCTAGTTGAGTGAGATGAGATAAATGGAGGAGGGCGAGTAGCGATATTTTTCTGTCATTTTTAACCCGGGTCACTACCGATGTGAACGAGCGAACGAGTCAATAAAGTGCACCCAGTTCACCCAGCTAGACCAAAGAACCGTCAGTTGACCACTCCGTAGTCTCCTACGTACCAGAAACGCAGAGTATCGGTGATACGCCAAACCATCATTATTTTTTACCGCTTACCTCCTCGCTTCTAATTAAGTTACATTACACACGTAGTTTCTCCTTGAATGGTGACATAACGTCCATGAAATATGTACTTTGATTATGGACCGACTGGCGAAACAGGCCATGCCATTGGTCGAGTGTCAGCGTTCTCCGTAAATCTCGATTGAATGAGTCGCCCGGCTCGTCATTCCCATCGACGTCACTTTGTCACAGTACTACCCCTGCTCCTATTCTTCTTACTCTTATCCCAAAAGTCCAACGAAGCAACGACATCCCAGCCCCGTTCGTCCTCGTAAACGTACAAGATCTCCTGAGAACTAGAATGGAGGAATCTGATATTCTCGGCCACAATCACTCTCAACAGCTCACCAGACTCGACATGTCTAATCTCAATGAATCCACTGTCAAAGGCAAGAAGGTACGGATACCATAATGCAAATGCGTGAGGAACACCTTCCCAATAAATAATCCATTTTGAACGTGATCTCCATCCACTGTGGTTGATAAAGAATGAGAAGTTCGAATATGAAAGTAAGAAGTCAGAATTGATCCGGTCAATCTCCAAAGGTTTCAATCCCTCTTTACCAATGGCAAACTCCAGAGAAGTATCTGCTGCGTCCAACAGCTGTTTGATCTCATTGTTTTCCAACGAAACAATCTCAAAACCTTTGGAGCATCCAACGCAAAGCTTAGTCTTGAGGAAACTGATAGAAACAGGCTCAGAGTTGAAGTTGACATCTTTATGATCGGCGGAAAACTTCTTCTTCTGTTTCTTCTGGTTTATTGGGTCGATTGGTTCGAATATTCTAATCAGATTGGAGGAGGACTTGGCTGCACAGACTAGCATTCTTCCAGAACAAACACCAACTTTGAAAAACGAAACATGGGTCATCAATTCTTTGGCAAGCTTAGCATTCTTGACTGCATCTCCACCGTTAAGAACATCACTTGGCCAATACAACAGTTTCTTATCACTCAACGCCAAAAGTGTCTGATACTCGCCCAAGATTTCGACTTGAATAATATTGATCTTGGCGATTATCTTGACGGGTCTCGAAACAATTCTGGTTCCACCTTCGTCGAATTTGACGTCACTAACGTAAATTCCAGAATCTGTTCCATACAACAGCTTACGACCTCCATCAAATGGAACAACACAATTAATTTTGTTGTTTGCGTCGAAGAATTTGGACGACAATGGAGTCAACGTGAAAACATCGTTATCCTCAATCAATTTGCGTGTTTGAGTCTCCAACTTGTCAATCAACATTCGCTGAACAGCAGGCGTGGCATAAAGAGTCAAGTCATAACCACTTCTACCCAAATAGGCAAACGAAATAGGCGACTTGGTTTGGCCCAGTTGAGATCCCAATTGGTTGCTCAACTGGCTTCCGCTGTCTTTGAACAAAAGCGATGGAACTGAGCCCGTCAAAGATCCCGTCGAAGCGGACTTCTTGATCATCTTGATCGACGGACTCTCTTCGCTTAATGAAACAAATAACAGAGGTAGCGGAATTGGACGTTGGTAGACACGATAAACTTCACGTTTGTTAACAATCTTGATTCTAACAAACAAAAGCGCATGGTCAAACAGATAAACTTGAACTTCTCCTTGTTTCTCCTTGTCTTGATAACTCCGTTTCTTCAAAACGCATTGATAAAGAAGCTTACGGTTCTCCGACGTTAGTCTCAAATCAATGAACTCACCAGGACGGAACACCAGTTTTTGTTTCAATAGGAACAAATTCAGTCTGTCAGAGGCTTTACCAGTCTCATAATTGATTCTTGTGAGCATTTTCTGTAGCATTTCAATTGCTTTGTTCAAATTCTCGTAATCCTTTGATTCAGGATCAGTTTGATCACGAATGCTTCTGAGAAGAAGTGGATAACGGGCTGGTCTGGAGGTTGGTTTGGATAAATATGAAGAAACATCAAGTCTTCTGGATTCGGCACGATTACTTGTGTCCTCGATAAACCTAACAAAAAATGGATTGTGTCGCTTTTGTCTATCGAATTCGTATTTTCCTTTCACTTGTCCAGCACCATATTTGATGAACGGTTCGAATTGAGGAATAAATTCCAAAAACAGATCACCAATCTGTTCAACAACAGGTCTTTCTTGCTGTCTTTTCGTTAAAGCCTCTGCAAACCGCGCGTTCACCGCCCAGATCTCGTTGATTCCATAGAATACAGTGTTGACAAAGTGGTCTCGTTCGTTTTCCTTAATGATCTTCGTCTCAGATAACGGACGGATCCAGAATTCTCTCAAGTACTCCAGGTCCTTGACAAAATCGCGCTCCGAATAGATCGTCTCGTAGATACATTCTTGTCGCTTGACCTCCCGTTTGTCCAATGTTTCCAGGAGTTTCTTCGGCACAGACAGTGACCAAAGAGCCTTTTGTTCGTCCTTTCCAGTCAAAGAGAGATGTGAATCGGACCTCGCTAGTCCACTGGCTTTGTTTCCAAGACGGGCCTGTTGCTCCAGTCTACGCGGACAAACTATACTGTAACACAGATTGTCACGTGAACATGTCGGAGAATAGCACTCGGTGAGCAAAGTGAAGACACCAACAACTGCAATCTCAGGCCCTCCTTTTCCCGCAGATGTAGGCTCAGGGACAGCTGATTGCGAAACATACGTCACTGGAGATGCATACGTCACAGCAGGTGATGGAGGAGTCTCAATCGCACCAGTTTCCGAAACACTAGCCACAGATCCATGGCGATTGAAATTGGCATTGCCGTTGTTGTATGGATCAAAAACCTCCTCTGCAAATTGATAAACTTCGTTGTTGGAGTCGCGCAACCGATGTTCGTATGTAACGTCATGGAAGAACTTCTGGGCATCCAAAGACCGTCCTAGAAGCAACGCCAGGTTACGGTCCGATGTACGAATGATACGGGCAATGGCATCCACCGCCTCTGATCCGGTGAAGGAGTCACGGTATTCAAGCCCGTTCTTGTACCGTGAGCCTAGTTGAATGCGCTCTTTGAATGCGCGAGCCACGCGTGATAAAATCGCAGGATAAACGTACGGTAGCTTTACTGAGTTAGCCAAAGCTGTTTTCGAGAGAAGTTTCTCCTTGTCGGCAGAATTTCTCAACGAAGTCGACGACGTCACACGCTTGGTCAAAGACGTTAGACTCCGCGACTTCTTCGGTTGGTCTATACCGTGTGCCGGTTGCACAATATCGGTTTTTTGGGGGATAACACGGCCAGAACTAGTGACCTGATGTCTTTGTGATCCGACAGAATGATATTTTTCAAGCCCTGCTATCGCTCCATGACCATTATACGACCTGTCAGAGTTCTCTGAAGACAAGGAGGAAGACGAGACGTTCCTAGAACCACGCAAAAATCCCAATGATTGTCGTAAAATTGGACTTTTTGAAGAATGTTGTGTCTGTGGCTGATGAAGTTGAGTTTGTAGTTTCGGGAGATGTTGCGGTTGTGATTGATGTGGAGGTTGATAATGCTGCGGAGGCTGTGGCTGATGCTGCTGGACACTCGGGGAGTGTGAGTAATAACGTTGCGGGACAGCTTTCTGTGTGTTTATAGGCGGGAACGATGGAACACGCCTTGGAGATGTTCCATTACCGTCGGCAGCCCCGTTCGTTTGACTTGCAAGAAGTGGTTGAGCAGGCCGTGCTCGTGGCAGATTCTCGGAAAACGAACGCATGTAAGGCCCGGTGGATGGAGGTTGCGAGTTTTGAGGAGCCTGCGACATCTGAGGAGCCTGCGACATCTGAGAAACCTGAGGGACCTGAGGGACCTGAGAAGCCTGAGAAGCCTGAGGAGCCTGAGGAGCCTGAGGGACCTGCGGCCGTCTAGGCTCGACATTCGCACGGTACGGGTGCTGCTGTTGCTGCTGTTGCACGGGCTGCACGGGTTGCACGGGTTGCACGGGCTGCACGGGCTGCTGGTGCAAAACTGGTTGTGCCAATGGTTGCTGTTGTGGCTGTTTGAAATATTGTTTTTGCGGGCTAACAGTCACCGGAACGGAGCCCTGGAACTTGGATGGAGGCAATGGAGGAATGTGTTCGACAGGAACATTTGGTGCTCCGGGCAGCAAGGGCTGTGATGTTCGGTTCTGTTGATGCTGGGCATACCGCGTGGTTTCGTCGCCGCCGGACTTGCGGTCCTTAAATCCGCGATGCATGGCTCACCAAAAGAAGATGGAATTGTACTCAAATATGCGAAATGATGAGCTCAGATTTGTGACAATGGTGCCAAAAGGTGCCAATGATTGTGAGACTTCGGTAAATGTGTAACCAGCACTGTGAATTGTACGATTGAAAGTCAGTTGGATGGTTTGAAAACACAAATTACAGATCGGGAATCAAGATGGTGGTATATCAAAACAATTGTAATCGCTCGTTTGTGACGGGTCTAATAAGCGGAGACACACACAAAAAATACAACAAAGCAAGCGTACATCCAACCAGCCAATTCCAGGTTCTTCTACCTCCAATTAGATATCTTTTGTTGGAGATAAGAAGTAGCTTTCAAAAATAAAAGCGTTATTTTGCCTTAGTGAAAAAACGATGTATGTTGAGAAATCCTCCGCATCTGCAACTCTGATGCTAAAAAAATCCCGTTCTCGTTCGCAGCTGTCTCGATTTCGCTGTGATTTTTTTTTTTTACCGGGGCGATTGGGGTGCCAATATACACTAAAATTAAGTTTTAACTGGGGCGATTGGGGCGATTCAACCAGTTGAGGGCTTAGACTATAAATCTCGCCAATGTAAAGATCAGTCAAACTTTTCAAACGCAAGACCTCAAATTCCAGATTTGGCGGTGGATTCCCTAGTTGTACAGCCCTGTAACCGACCGGCTCCTCCTCATCTTGACACCACCGCTTTTCAGGGTCGGTCACCAGGTTTTGTCCCGAATGTTACCGGGCCGCGCAAAATCTGTGGCGCAGTCTTCTGGAAAAGTGTTCTGTATGGCGGTGCGCCTTGCGCGACATCGTGAGATTATGTAATCAAAGGCCGATTGGTTTTTTTTCTTGCTACGCATGTTAGAAATAATGAAATCCAGTTAAATCGTTGTCCTAATTAAAGACTCTCCTTCAAAACACAATTATTACGCTACAATTGAACAGTCATGCCAGTAAGTTTCCTTTCATATTCTTCACAGAACGGCACAGTTCAGCCCCTCAGAGCTCCAAAGCATGATTACTAACCACCATCATCCATTTAGGCCTACCACTCAACCTTCCTCGCCGAAGAGTCCCAAGACTCCAGAATAGTGGGCAATTTTGCTGTGATGCCCATCAAAACCAACTTCAAAGGCCCAGCTTTCCCAAGCATGTCGGACTATGACATCATTGACGAAGTCCTCGATCTTTTCCGTGCCAATTCATTCTTTAAGAATTTCGAAATCAAAGGTCCTTCCGACAGAACGCTTATTTACGGAATCTTGTTTGTTTCCCAATGTCTCAACGCGCTAAATTCCAACACGGCCCAAAATGAGGCCATCAGAACGCTCACTAACCTCTCACTCGACAACTTTTCCATTCCAGGTGATATTGGATTCCCATTAAACTCGCTTTACCAGCCTCCAAAGGATAAGAACGATGCTCTTTTACTTAGACAATATCTTTCCCAATTCAGACAAGAACTCTCGTCCAGATTGATTGAGCGTCTCTACGCTGAAAACAGTGCCGCTCCAAGCAAATATTGGCTCGCCTTCACCAGAAGAAAGTTTATGAACAAAAGTTTGTAGTCCTGTATACGGTGTTATACATTGCGATAGAATTAAAGAATATGTTGTTTTGTGTTTTGCTTTCGTAACTGTCGCCTCATAAAGTGTAGACAGCGCCACCACGGTCCTCAAACTCGCCAACCAGGTCTTGAACAGAATCGCTTTCAAAATCCCAGCCGAGCATCTTGCTAACTCGCAAACTCGTCAGCAATGGCAGTCGATCCTCACAAATAGCGATTGTGAGATCGTCCGGGTGGATCTTGGATCCCTGTCCTAATAAACCCGACGAATCAATTACGAGCGTTCGTAACGGACGAGGATACTCTTCGAGTTCTGGTAGAAGTTCCTCGCAGAACAAATCTTTGGAGAAATACTCGATGTTAATGTAGAGATAACTCAAGTTCGGACAGTACAACAGAACGGTATCCATGGAATTTTCCTTGAGTTTGGGCATTGGATAGAAGACTGAAAGTCTTTTCAGTCTCGGTCCAATCCTCATTAATAGATCGTTGACGGCCTCGCCACTGATGTTGGGACAGTGTGCAAACTCAAGTGTCGTGATAGAGTCTGGAAACCGTGATTCTGTGAGGAACTTGTTAGAAATGCCTCCTTGAAGACGTAAATACCATAGATGAGTCGGCCAATCCATGTCGTAGTCCTCACATGAGATCGAAGACCTCGGGAACGAAAGTTGTTCCAGCAGCGGTGTGCTTTTGATGGAGCTGAAAAGTTCCTTCAAATTCACCGTTTCCGAGACAAGTCTCAAATCCAACACTTTGAGCTGGTGACACAACCTTAAGCTGATCAATGGCGATAAACCAAAACTGGTCTGTGAAGCCACAAAAACTTCGAGTGATCCACTGAATCGACGCAAAAGCTTCGAGACAAACGAATTCTTACCTGACTGAACAATCTGAGACAAGTCTAAAATTCGCACAAACTTGCTGAACCGTTTTTTGTTGTGTGGCAGCGATATCGTATCGACAAAAGCTGAGAAATTGGAGGATTTCAATCTAGGGAATCTGTACAGTTTTGGAAGTAAAATCAGGTAGATCGCTTTGCAAATGAGCAAGTGATTTATGCATGTTGGATGAGCCGAGTTTTCTAAGATCAGCATGATTATTTCGAATGGTAACTTCATACCTTCTTGACTAACGGGACTAACAAAGGTTCCATTCTGAACGGCCAAGGAGATGCCCAAAATGTCCACTTTCTGGAACTTCGACACCGGCCAGACATCTCCGTAGCACTCGTTTGAGCGGGAGACCTGCTCCCGGGGCTTTTGTGTGCTGTTTTCAACTTCTTCTTCTTCTTCTTCAGATTCCTGAGCCTGCGCCCCATATGTGTACTTTCGGTACAGCAGACCGCGGGTCTTCTTTGGTCTCCGCTTATTAGCCATGTTCTGCGTATGCTGAACGAATGGACGGGCGCTATGCGGTGGCAGCGGGCGGGGGTGGAGTAAAATTTGCGCACAAAACAAAAAAGATTATTACGCAGAGGCTGTTTAAATTTGATATTTTCGATTTATAATGCAAAAGAAAAAAAAATTCAGGTAAAAACTTTCCCTTTTCGCGGGCCGATTTTTTAACAAGTTATAAAGCAATGGCTGTTTCCCCTTTTTTGAAAAAGGGATCGTTTTTTCCTTTCTGGTTGGTGAGCCCAAATTACTTGCGTGCGCGTTAGAATATCACTCTTCTTCCATCAAAAGGGACTTGCTTCGGAATTGCGTTCCTTCCGTTGATCAAACAATTACTGAAAACCACAAAAAAACTCATCTATAGATCCACCCAAAAAGGAAACACTGAGTTCTATCCCCGCCACCCACACACCCAATAGACGGATAAACGATCATCTCTTGTCCTTTGCAGCGTTACAAGCGATTGTTGCACGCGCTAAACAGATTCCTTGTCCTCAGATTTGTCGCCAGCATCCTCCACATCTGCCTTTTTGCTCATCGGCACAGCATCAATCTCCTCAATAAGATCCTCAGGAGTCAAATTAGACCGTGGACCGTGGTAGTACTTGTACTTATAAGTATAATAGTAGACCAGCGACAAAATCCACACACCGCACGAAATCACCACCGTGTAATTCATGGTGTCACTTTGAACACTCTTGTCAGAAGGGAACATGCAAATGAAGATGATGAAAAGTCCCCAAGCGCAGGTGATCCAGCCATTGACCTTGAAGAAGAGGTCGCCTAGATAAAATGGACCAGGTTTGAACCGAGACCATCCACTGGTGAGACTCAGCAAAATTGGCATACACCATGCAAGGTAGTTTCCAGAGACTCCCAAAGAGAACAGAGCATTCGACGCAGTCGAACCTGCAAGACACAGACAGCCTTCCATGAGAGCAATCACCATGGCGAAAATCACCGCTCTGATTGGCACTTTGAGTGTTTTGTCCACCACCTTCACGATCGACGCAAATGGTAAACCATCGTCTCTAGCGAAAGCCCAAATTTGTCTTGAAAGGGCCGTCAAAATGGACGATCCCATTAACCATTGGCACACAGCCATCAAAGCCATCATGGCCACTGCCCATCTTTTTCCCAAAGAGTCGTAGATGATCTGCGCCATTGGGAAACCAGTTCCACTTGACAAAACAGCTTCAATATCTTGACTCATACAGGCATTACAACAAACGATGATGAAGAAACCAACAAATCCACACGCGAATGTAGAACCCATGATTCCAATTGGAACTCCGTAAGAAGCGTTTTTGGCTTCCTCTGACATATGGACACAGGAGTCAAAAGCTCCAATAGTCCAAACAGCCGTCATCATGGAAAGACAAAATTGAAATCCCTTAGGCCAATCCGAGAAACTCTGAACCTGTGAGAAAATGAACCCACCATCGTTAAAAGAACTGTTGACAGAAGTTCCAATGGGTAAAGCAATGAGAAAAAGCACAATGAGTCCGGTGTTGCAAACTGATGATGTTGTTTGCAACATTGCGATACTTTTTGAAGAAAAACAGGTACAAATGGCTTGGCTGACAACACAAGCTGCAAAGACACCATAAAGCTTTGGTTGGGTAACGACAAAGTTCCCGTCTTTCTGCAAATAAACTGCTGCCAATATCTCTTCTGCATTTCCGTATCCAACAGAAACAAGTCCAGAACACAATGCCATTGAGTTGGAGAGGCCAATCATGTATGAAAGTGGAACTCGGATACTTTCCGGTGCATAATGATAAGTCCAGAAGTACAACCCACCAGAAGTTGGAATTGCACTTGCCAATTGTGCCATTGCAACTCCCAGATTGAAAATGAAAACAGAAGAGACCATCCAAGACCACAAAAACCCACCAGAACCTGCTGCTAAACCTGTACCTGTAGTTGACGCAATAGAGGGGAGAAGACCCATGATACTATAGGCAATACCAAAAACTTGGAAAGTGGAGAATGTTCTCTTGAGTTCTTGTTTGTAACCAATTTGGTGCAGTAAGTCCTCATCTCCGGCCACTTCTTTCGCGTCAATCATTCGAATTGAGGACTGAGTAGTCCTGATAGTGGACATTCTGCCCCCTATTGGGGACGTGACAGATCTGATTACACTAGCCATGTTGTCTACAACTAACTCTACAAGAAGAGATTCGTTCCAAAAGAGTGAAGAGGCAGAATATATACGGTGGTCAATTATGCCGCAAGGTTTTCTGTGTCTTATCTCTTATCTGGGGAGGCTGCCATTTATGCTGTTAATATTTTTATTGTTCGGACTTACGCACTATTGCTAAGCCTCTGCATATTTTGAGAGATTACGGTTGAGCGAAGCCGCTTGGCACCAGTTACTATTGTGGTGTGAGTGGTACTTACCTATTTCGGGCCAGTGTTCACAATTTGATATCGTATGCAAACAGGCTTTTACAGATTGGGTTTAGATAACATTGAAAATTCTAGTGAAATTTATTAAAAGTTCACAAAGAGAAGACTAGATCCAATCACTGGTGAAAGGAATGAAAATATTTAAAGATATGGAAGAAGCTCAGACTTTCATAAAAGAGACTCTCCTTTTAAATGTCCTGGCTCTATTGTGGAGTGTCTGTTAGCACAAGTTGGAAAGAGTATGGTTGATACGCAAAACCTTCACCCTCGAAGAACTTGGACATGGATTCAACCCAGTGCAATCTCAAAGAGTGCAACATAGCGGATGTACCTTCCATGACGACCAAGATTGCAACGGTTAAACAGAACCACATTGCAAACATGATGAATGTAAAAATGGACCCGCTGATACCTGTAGAACCAAAACTGCCTGCAATTGTCATGGACCACAACACAGCAGACAATTGAGCATGTGCCAAGGACAAAGCCCACAATCTCAAGTAAGAAGCGGTGTGGGAGACACAGTTTAAACAGAATTCAATGGTGTGGATGACTTGGTGGATCATAACGTCACCGAATGTATGTTCTTCGTGCGCTTCATCATCCTCAAGGTCCAAGTTGGATAGAAGGTTATTTTCGTCACTCTCTGCGTGCTGAGATGGAAGTGTTTCATACTCAGACTTGTGAGTGTATTTGAAATGCAATGGTTTGATGAGCAGAAGACATGGGACACAGAGCAAAGCCACAATGACCAAAAACACTTGAACCTGCGCTTGGCCAGGATACAACTGTTCTTCGACTGTTCCTGGCGCAAGGAACATGTTGATCAACATGTTCAACAAACTTGGTGCAGGCTTTTCAATCTTGATCCAGTCAACACACCACTTGTAAATAATACAGACAGACAGGTATCCGAAAATACCTTGCATGAAGAGCAAACCAGGAATGAAATTTCCTATTATATCGATCTTGGACTTGAAGTGAATTGCGTTAACAAGAGAAAACATGTAAGAGTAGGACATGTGAATGAAACCCATCAAAATCGATAACTTCATCTTGTAAGAGTTGGTGAACAACAGAGCATTTTCGGTACCGTGCCAGATTGGATCAAGACCAATTGGATAAACTCCGACTTGATGACCCGCAATTGGCTCGCCTTCTTTCCAGCTCTCAGGCCAAGCCCATCCGGACTTGAACCAGGTCATAGAAATGGAAAAAAGATCGTTGTAGAGGAAACCAGTGTACATTGAGAAAACACCCATCAAGAGCACAATGTAACGACCAGTGTATGCCATGTCGAAGATTTCATCTCTCTTCATTCTACCGATAGACTTTTCGTTCAAAACAAGTGTCAATGCAGCTAAGAACATGATAAAACCGTGTCCCAAATCACCAAACATGATAGCAAACATGAACGGGAAAGTTGCAATTGTTGGCAAAGCAGGGTTAACCTCACGGTATGTGGCAACACCGTAAGCATCACACATAGCTTGAAAGGCGGCAGTGAACTTGTTGGTTTTGTGGTATGTTGGTGGTGTTCTTGACGTTTCAATGGTGTTGACTATGATTGGAATTGACGTTTCGTCAGGTGAAGTCGAGTGCTTGCCAGAGATCTCCTCCAAAGTGCTCTTGATCTTTGGTAAATCGTCTGTTGGAACCCAACCTTCACCGATAAGACATTTACGGGTCAAGTCGTAGTAACAGAGATTCATGACCGAATAGACTGACTTTTCAAGCTTGATGGCTTTCCACCAGCTTTCAAGCTCTGAAGCAACCACTCTGAGTTCTGTTTCGAGTGTTCTCTCTGTTGATTCGAGAACGTTTGTCACGTCTGCTAATTTTGCATTCACCTCGTACTTTTGCTGTGATCTTCTTTTGAGGTCATCTTCGACAAAATAGAGGTCAGCATCGAGTGACTCACAAATTTTACGCACCCTCGAGAGAATCACTTCACCGTGTGCAAAGATAATGAAACTGTTCTTATCGACAAATTCCTTGGATTTTGCATCAAACATCTTCTGTTCAATTTCTGAAGAAGTGATGAACAAGTTACCTCTCAAAGTTCTCCAAAGGATTTTCTGCAAAACTTCATACTTGGCACGGGGAATGACACCTGTAATGAAATTGGCATCACGAACTCCTCCGTTCTCTAACAATTCCGCTTGTTGAGGGTCCTCAAGATTAACCAAGTCAGTCATGACAACGTTCTTAAAGTACTCGTCCGTGGCTCCGAGAACTTGTTGGTACTGTTTGAGGTCCATTTGCTGTTTGAGAAGGTCTTCTGACGCATCGCTCAATTGAGTAATTCTATCTTCAAGAAGTTGGGCGTTGGAAGAGAGTTCATCAGACTCGCTGGTAGTCAAGATTGGTTGGTAAACAAATTGTTCCTCATAAGGAAGTTCACGGGGTTCAATGCCTCTCTTCTCCATTTCTTTCTGGAAATAACGGTATTGTCTTTCGACATTGTCAAGTTTACGAATCTCATTGACAAAAGATCTCTGGAAAGCGTTCACTTTTTTGTTCAAATCACGAAACTCCACCAGTCCCAAAGATCCAAGTGAGTAAATGGACTCCCTACTGATTTCAGCAGGAATGTAAAGCTGAATCAGCGTCATTTCCGCAGAGCCTATACCAAAGGATTGATTGTTAGAATCATCATTGAGGTTGGAAATTTTGATGGAAAACACAAAACTTACGGAAAATTGCTTCTGGTTCGCCTGCCATATTGTTGTATTAAACACACAGCAAGGACCTCTAATCAACACACACTGTCTGGGATTGATTTGTTTAAAACCAAATCTTCAATTCCTCCAGCTTGAACGGTCCAACTAGGTTCTATTTTGCTAATA
This sequence comes from Ogataea neopini, assembly GCA_030578575.1. Classification (NCBI taxonomy): domain Eukaryota; kingdom Fungi; phylum Ascomycota; class Pichiomycetes; order Pichiales; family Pichiaceae; genus Ogataea; species Ogataea neopini. The sequence continues at coordinate 623,333 of JAJMSO010000001.1, forward strand.
AGACGCCTTGTTTGATATTTCTTAAAAAATTACTGCTTTTTTTCTCTTTCAGTATTTACTGCCATTGCAGCATGAAGTGCTGCTTCGGTATGCCTGGTGACCCGCTATTTAAAATGACAGATATGTGTTGTGGTGTAAGGGTGTACAGGCAGTGAAAGTGAAAGTGAATATTAATATGAAAGAGCACCGCCTAGAAGTTCTGAGCCAGGAAAGTTACAAAGACAAAGCGCAATTGCAAGACATTTCTGCAATAATAAAAGCAACTATTCTATGAGAATAGAGTAAAAGAAGTAATTCAACTGTTTTGGGGCAGATTGAAAATCTCTACATTTAATGGCTCCGGAAATTTAAAAATTAACGAATAATTAATATAGCTGAACACCCAAATATTATAAGTCGAACAGTCAATTCTACAATACGTTTAAGTTGAAGCATCGTGATAAAATTCTAATGATTGATGTGCGTGGTGTCATAACGACTCGGGTTGCTCGTTACTAATATCACTTGGCAGACGTTGCCGAGAAAACGCCAAAAACTTCACGGCATCGGATGACGCTTCTCGCACCGCCCAGAATTCAAACAAAGTACCTTCGATAAATCCCACTTTTCTAAAGTTGATTGATTACCCACACAAGACGGGCGCTCTAATCAGCAACAAGCACAGCACATTACATAACCGATCTTGCTCCCCATGCCACACTGCAAATTCAGTACTCGTCTAATCAGTGTGCTCGGAATTGTACTCACCCGTAAAGCGCAATGGCAGAGCGTTATCGCTGCAAGGCGCGCAAGGTCCACTACCAGAACCTGCCAACTCGAAGTAAAACCATATCTTAACCTATTATCTCCGGCGACGATCGCCGTGATCAAACAATTCGGCGAGTGGAGTCCATTTATCTTAGCGGGTAATGTAGCGGAAAGCCCTCATGCTGGGGGGAAGAATCCGACTCTCTAATCTCGGCGTTAACTGCGGTTTTGGTGTATCAATCGTCTTTTTTTAACGTAGAAACCTGCTAAACCCGAACAAGTGAAATTTTACGAGAAACTGATAAGATTTTAATCCACGACCGGGTCTATAAAAGCTTTGGAATGTCTTCAAATTCCCCAAAGCTGTAGTAAGCTCTACAACTAAACGAATCATGTCTGAAGTGGGTGTCGTTAGGAGCAGACTGTCTGCTGTCTTTTCCAAGCAGTCAGAACTTCAGGAAATCGATGCTACTCAAGCTGCTGGTGACGAGGATCTGCTGGCAGAAATTGGTTACAAACAGGAATTGAACAGAAAATTCGCAACTTATGAAATCTTTGGAATTGCGTACAGTGTGATGGGTATCATTCCCGGTACGGCATCCACCGCCTACAGTGGTCTTGGAGGCGGTCCTGCTGCTTATACATGGGGTTTTTTCATTCCTTCTGTGTTCATCATTATGGTGGCATTGGCTATGGCTGAGAATGCGTCAGCAATTCCAACAAGTGGTGGTTTATATTACTGGACCCATTATTACGCACCAGAAAAATGGCGTGTTTTGATCTCATTTGTTATTGGATTGTCCAATTCGATGGCTCTTTGTTCTGCTCTTGTTAGTGTTTCTTATGGAAATGCCCAGGAAATCATGGCTGCAGTCTACGTTCAGAAAGATGGAAATCTTGACATTACACAGCCACGTACTTATGGAGTTTTCGTGGCTTGTGTCATTACAATGAGCATCTGTACCTGTGTCAGTGCACGTAATGCTGCTATGTTACAGAGTGTTTCGTCGATTTTCAACACTATTTTGCTTCTCATCTTCTTCATCGCATTGCCAATTGGAGCTTCACAAACTACCGGCTTCAACTCCGGTTCCTTCATCTTCGGGAAAGTCGAAAACTTTTCAGATTGGAGCAAGGGTTGGGAATTTTGTTTGTCGATGATGGCAGCAATCTGGAGTATCGGTGCCTTTGATTCATGTGTTCATATGTCTGAAGAGGCTAAGAATGCTGCCAAAGGTGTCCCACTTGGGATTGCATATTCAGTCATCGCCGTTTGTATCATTTACTTCATGGTGGCTATTTGTATGGTGGCTTGTATGAATCCAGATGTCGAGTCCCTTTTGGACTCTCCAACCGGTTTCCCGTTTGCACAGATCATCTATGATGCTTTGGGGAAAAAATGGTGTGTTGGTATCATGTCCTTGACGGCTATTTGCCAATGGTTATGTGGTGCTTCCATTCTGACTGCTTTGTCAAGACAGATTTGGGCTTTCGCTAGAGACGATGGATTACCATTTTCTTCAATTGTGAAGGTGGTCAACAAAAAACTTAAAGTCCCAATCAGAGCTGTTATCTTTGCTACCGTTGTGGCTCTCCTGCTCGGGTGTCTTTGTCTTGCCGGAACGACGGCTGCCAATGCATTGTTCTCGCTCGCCGTGTCAGGAAACTACGTTTCCTGGTGTACTCCTACTTTCTTGAGGCTGACAAGTGGCAGATCCCGTTGGAAGCCAGGTCCATTCTATTTAGGCCCAATTTTGTCACCAGTCATCGGATGGCTATCCGTGATTTGGGGAGCCTTTGTGCTTGTTTTGTGCATGTTCCCGGCCGACAAGACTGTCGAAAAGGACACAATGAACTACACAGTGGTTATCTCATGTGGTGTTTGGATATTATCGGTGATTTATTTCTTCGTTTACAAGTATAAGTATTTCCATGGTCCTCGTTCCAACATATCCGATGAGATTGTGGAGGGACAGGACGATCTTGCAGGAATCGACCAGGTCATTGCCGTTGACCCGGTCGAGGAGAAGAAAGAAATGGCCTGATCTTACATAGGTTATCTAATTAATTTGGTTATCGCTCAAATTCTTGCTACGAAATTTGGTTATCAGATTACAAACCTTCTGTATCCCTATTATTTTTTTTCAGTTAGCGGGAGTGCCGCACGTTCTTAGCGGCATACCCGCGTTTTTCGTGATAGTCTGCCGACTACTGCTAATCGGGCCCTGGTTATCGGGGAACTTTTGTTTTGTGCCGACAGCCGCTATATAGACGGGAGACTCATAATGTCAATCCAAAACTGCGTGTCAATAGTTTTAAGTTTTTTGTGTCAAGCGCAATGTAAATCATTACATCTAGATAGATTATTATGCTGATTTACTTCTTCTGGTGGAGTTAAGTTACACTCAAGACTGGATTAGCTCATCAATCAATCTACAGTAGGGTCGGACCCTGTCGGAAGTATGTCAAGTTGACCGTCTACATGCCCTATCCGCAGACCTCCGCACAAACCCGTCTTTGCCAACCCCCTTAACCGTTAGCAAACTTTTGAGTGGGGCGGGTCCTTAGCGGATGCAAGGTTTTCGCGCTAGGTTTCTTCTCTTGCATAATCAAACGTTTTGATTGTTTTACATAATATGGTTTGCATGCAGCCTCGAGTAAAATTATTGTTTACCTGCCGATTTAAGTTATTAATTCCTCCTCTCGAGAAAATGATTTGGTGACAGGGACCGAACAAGATATACTTAGATAATGCAAAATTGAGCCGCGTTGACAAAAGAAAAAAATGGCAAAAGAAAAAAATTCTACACGGCTTTTTTTTTGATATCACCCGCAAGCGAAACGAATAAGGATAAAAAGAGACTATTCCCCACACAAGTTCATCTGCGTTTGATAAGATCCGAATTCAAGAGCTGTTCACATATACACATCCTTTGCGTCATGGTTAAAGCTGTCTCATCGGTGCTTTCGCACCATATATCTCCAGTCCAGTCTCGGACTTCAGCTATCATTGAAACGATGTCTCCAATCAGAGATATTGACGCTCAACATGCTCATGGTGATGAAGATTTGTTACATGAAATTGGTTATAAACAAGAGCTTAACAGATCATTCTCGACTTTCCAAGTTTTCGGTATTGCATACAGTATTATGGGTCTTTTACCATCAATTTCTTCGATGGCAGGTACCGGTTTGACAGCCGGTCCTGGTGGATTTCTTTGGTCTTGGTTTGTTTCATGTGTTTTCATCATGTCTCTTGGTGTTTCCATGAGTGAGTTGGCCTCCGCAATCCCAACCTCCGGAGGTCTTTATTTCTGGACCTATTATTACGCTCCGCAAAACTGGAAAGTTCAAGTTTCTTATTTGATTGGTCTCTCGAATTCGATGGCTTTGTGTTCCGGTTTGGTTTCCATCGCGTACGGAAATGCAGAAGAAATTCTTGCAGCAGTGTACCTGCAGAAGAACGGACACTTCGAAATCACAGACGGAAAAACATATGGTGTTTTTGCTGCTTGTATTGTTACTCAATCAATCTGTACTTGTTTGAGTTCGAAACAAATCGCTTGGTTACAAACAACTTCTGCCATCGCTAACACCGGTATCATCATTCTTTTCTTCATTGCCCTTCCAATTGGAACATCTATCAATGGTGAATTCAACCACGGAAAGTTCATTTTCGGTCAAGTCAACAACTTCTCAACCTGGCCAATTGGCTTCCAATTCTGTCTCTCTATGATGTCTGCCGTCTGGACCATCGGTGCATTCGATTCTTGTGTTCACATGTCCGAAGAAGCCAAAAATGCTTCTTACGGTGTCCCGATCGGTATCATGTCCTCTATTGGATTCTGCTCAGTTTTAGGTTGGTTCATCATCATTTGTACTACTGCTTGTATGAGCAAAGATATTGAGGCAGTTCTCGGCACAGACACAGGTTTCCCAATGGCTCAAATCATTTACGACTCCCTTGGAAGAAATTGGGCTATTGCCATGATGTCTTTGATGGCTGCTTGTCAGTGGTTGATGGGTTCGTCGATTCTTACCGCTTTATCCAGACAAATCTGGGCTTTTGCCAGAGATGACGGTTTGCCATTCTCCTCCATAGTTAAGGTGGTCAACAAGAGAATTAAGGTCCCATTCAGAGCAGTTATCTTTGCTACTGTTATTGCGCTCATGCTCGGCTGTTTGTGTCTCGCCGGCGAGGCTGCGTCGAATGCTCTTTTCTCGCTTACAGTTTCTGGTAACTACTTCGCATGGTGTACACCAGTTTTCCTCAGACTCACCTCTGGAGCTAAAATTTTCAGACCAGGTCCATTCCACATTGGTCCAACGCTTTCGCAGATCAACGGCTGGATCACCTGCGCATGGGGATTATTTATCATTGTGCTATCAATGTTCCCATCTGCCAAGACCGTTGATAAGACAACTATGAACTACACTGTTGTTATTACTTGCGGTGTCTGGATTCTATCGATGATCTACTACTACGTGTACAAATACAAGCACTACCACGGTCCACGTTCGAATCTCACGCCAGAAGATTCGTTTGAAAACGTCGACCTTGATAGTACCCCTCTTAGTGATGAGAAAATGGCTTAAATGGACCACGAGCCGTGAAGCGTTGCGTCGATCGACACGATCTAATCTGCTCCCATATTATATAATCTCAACATAGTTATTCGGAAATAAACCAATCTCACCATTTGACAGTGACATTCCCTTCCACCAGCCTGGATTAGACTTATCAATGATCTTGATACGATCTCCTTGATGGAAAGTCAAATCATTCGCCTGTGCAGCTTCGAAGTCATATAAAGCAACACAAACTTCACTTGGGGCGGTAGTTTCCAACACTTTCAATTGTAATTTGTTCAGCGATATCTCATGGAAATGAACAAGTGTCAGCGATTCGATTCTTTCAACGATTGGATGGTGGGATTCCTGGAAAACTGAGACAACTTGTTTCAACTGATAATCATCCAGTTGTTTTTGTAAATCAATACCAAATTCTTCTGAAAGCGATCCGCAACTGTTATATAATCCATAAAAAATATTCAATGAAGCAAAGTAAATCATAACAAAAAGTTGACTCATAACTTGACGAACAATCAACATGAAAACGGGCAATTCCATTTTCAATTTGCTGTTCAACAACTCGTATTTGGTTCGTGAATCATCAAGTTTCTTCAAAACTTCAAACTTCCTTTTATGTTCTTTGAGTGAAAGATCTTGTTTTTCCGTGAGTTTCGTGTTCTCCTGGTTGTACTTTTCGTAATCAAGTAAAGCATAATTCCTCTCTTTGATTGCTTTGTGTGCACTTTTGATCTGTTTGGATACTTTTTTAAGATGTTCACGAACTCTTTCTTCAAATAATTTACTTTCTTCTTCCATCCCTGGGAGCAAGCTGGCATACTGTTCGGTATATTGTTTTGCACGATCAAATAGCAGACTTTGTTGTTTGGTGAACACTCCACCTTCGGCATGGCTTGGATCAGCTACGTTCTTCATAAGTTCGCCAATTGCAATGCTGTGTTTGAGAAGTCTCGAAAGTGAATTACGATGTTTTTGAAGACTAGCATCGAGCGTATCGAATTGCTTGTCAAGCCCTTTGATTTGGGAGACAAGTTCATCAAACTCAGGATCTGTCACACGCTCAGCTCCAGAAAGCCTACTACGAACATATTGAGGTGCCTATCATGTTAGCAGAGGTCGTTGGTTACGAAACTGGTACTTACTCTTTTGACAACCTGACTTAGATCATTCCAGTCGATCTCAGGTTTTGGAAGATCCTCAACGGCTTGTTTGAGACCTGACACTTGATCAATTGGCATGGTGGGCTTGAAGGTGAGATGATGTCAGGAAAAAGCAGTTGTTTGGCAGATAGCTGAAGTTTAACATAAAAGAAGGGATGAAATAAATACCAGGAAATGGAAAAATAAGCGCTAAAGGTAGAAAAATTTAAGTGCAAGCTGCCGGGGATAATGACAAACGATTGACAGGCAAAGAAGGTAAATGGAGAGCAAAACAACATATCCATTCTTCATTCTCTCGATATACCACTCAACTGCGATCATTGCAATTATTTGGAAGTTGACACTCATAACCACTAAATGAGTCAACTCGATTCATGGGGCTGCTATCATATCGACAATCTCACTCATCTATTTTGCATACAATGCTCGTGAGACTATCAGGAAAGGAAAACGTTGAAAAGGGGTTTAGTGAAACTGAGACCATCTTGTAGTGCTACTCTGTATTTGATGCATGTCGCCCTCAGTAATTTTCTTTTGCTACCAAATTCTGCTACCAAATCTTGCTACCATTTTTACTTTACATAGTCAAACATAAAAAGTGGCTTCCCAACAACAAACGTTATAAATTTACATGTCACCCGCTTCTCTCGTTCGTCTGCTCATCTTTTGGTATACTCGGATGTCCGTGATCATACCCGGGCCAAGCCATAACCCTCTGACTTTTTCTCTTCTCATGGGCTCCCCTATCATTACCATTCATCTCCTCTTCCAATCTTTGAGCCAGCTCGGCATGTCTCGTATCCGTCTTTATCGTTCTCTTCACTTCAGCCACCTTATCCTGCAAAAGACCAGTGATTCCGTTCACAAGTTGTGCTGAAAAAACCCGATCAATCGGATTATTGGCCAAAACAACAGCACGAAGCTTCTTGACCGTCGCAATGGCTGCCAAGGTATCATTGAACGACGTTGGCTTTGAGTTAGTCGTCGGATTCAAAACCAACAAAGCAGCATAATATAACATCACGTGGATGTGGACCGGAGCATATCTCAGGGCAGCAAGAATATCATCGTCGCCGAGAACAATGTTCAAAACGGTTTGTGCTGCTGATAAGGCAAGACCGCTTGCAACCTGTGGACTTGTGACAACAGCAGTATTAGAGTCATCTGCTTCATCATCTGAGTCAGAAGTGTCCTCGCTATCGACTGCTTCAAGAACATTGGTCTCTTCAACAGTCTCGAATCCAACTTCCGCTAAACCAGGCAAAGCAGGCCCATCCATTTGTAAACGACGAACTGCAGCAGAATTGATATGCATTTTGGCAAAATTGTAGTAAATTAAAGTCGACTTTAATGACCAAATGGGAACGTTTGCAAATGGCGATAGCAAGACAGTCCATTGAACCATCCATTTATCCAATTCGAGATTGGTTTTGAAAGGGATTCCAAAAGATTCCGGTGCGAGAAGATCCCAAGCATCACCACTGAACACTCTACTAAGTGCCTGATTATATTCGACTTGAGAAACAAGACGCAGGTCAGAGTAAGCAGGGGTGGAAGTTGTATCTGATTTGACCGTATCTTTCTCTTCCAGTAATGTAACCTTCTCTTGCGGTTTTGGTTCTTCCTTACCAGTTTCAGTCAACAAAGCTCTGCTTTCTTTCACCGCTCTATCTTCCGAATCGATCAATGGTTGACGATTGAAAACAAGCGATTGTTGACCGTCTAAAATGTACAACAAATACCAAAGTTTCAGACGATTTTTCTCTGGAATTTGTGATCGGTGACGCGTATCTTTTTTGTTCAAACCAATTCCTTTGGCCAACTGAAGTGCCAAACCCGTGAAAAGCTGACTTTGTTGAAACCAAAACGCACAAAAACACAATGCCAGCACTGTGTTGAACGTCTCGAGTTCGGTTCCAGGACGTTTGAATAACAATTCCTGACTTGAGTTATGAATAAATGTCTCCAAATTTTTGAAAAGATGACTCAAAATAGGATGGTGGATCGATGCAATGGCACAAACGGTGGCCACTAACAAAGGACAACAAATCCAAAGATCGTCAACAGAGTATTGTGCGATACTAAAACCGAAAAGTTGTGGAGAAATGTTCGAATCAAAAAATTGAAACAATTCACGTGCCTGTTGATTGGTGAGAATTTGATCCAATGATAATATTGGTGCCGAACTGGTCACCAGCGGTTCTGTGCGTGGTTTTTTGGTCCCCTCTAGCTCTTCTGTATTCTTTCTTTTCGAACGTACAACACTAGTTTCAGATCCTGCTTCTTTCTGACGTAAAAGCTCTAAAATACTACCAAGTTTGCTATCAAAATCTTGTAATCGATTCTCCACCGTACTCTCCCATTGATTTCCAGCTGATGGAGTCACAGCCGGAGAAATAGCCGGAGTCGCTGCCAGGCCTGTACCTGACGAGCTACCCGTCCTGCTTGTTCTTATAGAAGGTGTTTGTGCCCTGTCGATAGGATTTAATAACTTGGAAAGCGACGGACCCACGTTCACCGCTTTTGTTGGCTCAAAATTCGTACGTCCCGTGTTACTAACAGCAGGCGGACTTCCATTACCAACAATTTTGTAACTCGCAATCTTGTACTCATAGATACATTGGACATTCTGTGCTTTGCATCTTCGACAGGTCTGGTCATCACCGTCTTTTTCACATTTGACCTTTGACTTCCGACAAAGCGTGCAGGCTTTTGATCGTTTTTCACGATTAGTAGTTCCGACTCCGTTGCTGCTTACGTTCCCTTCCGTGTCCCCGTCTTCCTGGAGTATAATTTTGCTGGTCACCTGCTGCTGGTTACGCTCATCGTCGAGTCGCTTTTGTTGTATCGGATTGGGTAGAATCGGAAATTTACCGTCGCTAGCCATGATGAGGTTGTGACGGTGATGGCGGTGTTACCAAAGACAAGGTTTATCGCAGTAGCGGGGTGGAACACGACTTAATTTGTTTATATATTAAATTTAATATTTTGTTCGAAAAGTTGATGATTCTGAAAAAAAATGATAAAAAGTTGAGAAAATATATGGGGAGATTTAGCAACTTGGCTGATATTTTGGAAAATTGTATCTTTTTTATTTAGGCGGTTATCCTGGGCAATTACTACTAATTAAAAATCCCAACATCATATAAATCTCTTTCGTGTGCATGTTACCTTTTTCATCGTATCACCGAACGACGACGAGAAAAACGAGCTACAGCAGTCCCGCAAATGGGTGCCATAAAACTCGCTTCGTTCGCTGTCATCACTCCAACAACTTCTTGATAAACTTATACCCCGTCTTTAGCATCTCCTGACCAGAATACGCCGGCGCCCTCTGGCTCGAATTAGCACTGCTGCCATGTCCCATCACCACATCTCCAGCCTCTGTAGTTATCAGAGATTCCATACTGTAATCCAAAGAACCCTCGTCGTTGGGATTGCCATTGTCGATCTCACTAGTCTCAAAAGTACTGAAAGTCTTCTTCAATGCATTGACATCGTGTGTGCTCAATGCATACAATATCTTATATGGAAACGGACAAAGATCAACAGATTGAATTGGCGGAATATGATTTTTATTGGCATCAATCATGTCTAAAATCGCAAACATGTTGTTCTCAAAATCGGCTTTGTAAAAATCAAGTTTCTCCGTGTTATCCAGCTCCATCAACTTCATGCTTCTATTATTTAATATGTTTATGCTCAACACCCATTTTTCCCAACAGTTCTGATATTTCACAACGCTGGGCGCCACAGAAATCGATGAAGACGCCTCAGATTGTGCACGTGAATTCGATAAAGATCCCGGTGTAGACCCTGACCAAATCTTACCCAACGGCGTCTGTGGAACACTTACCACCGTGGATTTCTCATAAAATTTCACCACCATCACACATTTGTATAAAAGAAGCTCTCCAATTGCTGTGTCTTGAGTATTGCTTCCACCTGTTTCTTGGCGTGGATTCGTCAACCCTTCAACGATTCCATTGATCTTAGTACTTAGCAATTCTTCTAACTCCGGATAATGTGTACAAGGATACGGAACACCAGAGAAACTTCGCCCATCCACAGGTTTCACAGAACCGAAGAGTCGATGGAAGAAGATAGTCCAAAGGATTCCGCCTAAGTAATCATGTACCGTGTCCAAATCTGTCACGATCTTCAAATTGAACTCTTTTTCTTTCATTTATGTCTAATTTGGATTTCAGAAGTTCATCGAATTACTGATATTCTGTATGCCCATTAGCACCTTAATGATCTTAAGATAAACAGGTTTTGTCAGTGGCAAACAACAATTAAAATGAATGGGCACGCTAGTATCTCGGATATGACTTGATAACAGATTGAATGGCAAAAAGATAAAAAAAAACACACACAAAAAAAAAATAATAATAAATGCGTTTGCACAGCCACCGTCAAGAGATAACTTTTGTGGCTGGGGCATTTTGATCCAAGCAAAGATTATTGCATCATTCAATTCAAGCCCACGTCAATATCGGGCTCATTTTCATCATTAGCCTCAACCAAGACATTTTGAGTATCGAATTTCGTGAGTGTTCCCTTAATTGAGTTCACAGACGTGACCAAGTCCTGTCTGCGAGAATTTAGAAATGCTTGTGTCTCGCGTGTCCAGCCTTCAATTGCAGAAATACGAGTTGTAGTCCGATACTCATCCATCACGCAAGCAGATTCTTGCCAAACACAACGTCTCTATGTTGTAGGTTAGTATGGGTTGGTCTTGAAAAAATTTAGCGGTTGTTCTCACCATATTGAGCTCTTCAAGTTCCCTAATAGTATCCTGAAACTCCTTTGTATAGTCGTCAAAGATTGTTTGGAAGGCCTCAGTAAGTTTTTGCCGGTGCTCCGATGAAATATAATCGAAAACTGAGAGCTGGCTGGCTTTTTTAGCTGCTTCGTGCTGTTCCTTCAAGGCTTTTGCCACGATACTTTTTTCATCATCAAGATCACTCGAATCTAATTTGTCTAACAACTGTCTTAAACAAGCTTCTGCGGATGTTCCTTCGGACATTGCCGAACTATCTGGACTCACATCATCATCCCCTTCAGCAATTGCCCAAGCAGTTGAGTTTGTTGATTCCGTTCTTGTCTCCATTTTGTTATCCTCAACGTTACAAATAAAAAAAGGGGGAAATCAAAAAAGGGCAACTTTTTTTTTTACTTTGTTTTTTATTGTTTCCCACAAATGCGTGTATTATTAATGCGTACTATAAATTGCCTCCAATTTCACGTTCAGCCTCCAAGAAGGAAACCAGATCCCTAGTTTTTTGTAGCTGCCGTCCTCTAATCCAGTCTCTCTTGTAAAGCTCAATCAATTTCCAGTCCTTCGGCTGTGCGAATGACTCTTCACTCATGGTCTGAGAGGCTTCACCGCGCACGTCCTCAATGACCACCTGTGGTCTTTCGTCTGCATTCAATCTCTTCAAACTCTCGTACTTGCCGAGCGCGTCTTGGTCAAGCTTTCTGCGTATAATGTTTTGTCTAGCCACTGAAGGCGTGAGGGGTGTTGTCGGTGACCGTTTGAGATTGTGAGAGTTTGTGTTTTCCTCGTGATTAAGCAGCTGCTCTGCAGTGCCCAGATCTCTGTTTCTATGCGGTGTGAGCACAGGGTTATCCATATTTATGAGGGTGAGTAAATGATCTTCAAGTAGAGTACCTATTTGTTTACATGTTATGTTGTACATCATATTTTTTTTGCCAATAAAAAAAAACGATAAAACAAATCGGCCCCTTTATCTGCCACTTCGACGCGTGTGTCAATACGTCGACGCTCAACGATTTTCCCCGGAAAATTGCACGTTGCAAGTTTCTGTCAGAGTATTCTGGTTTCTGGTTGGCTGTCGAAGTTTTTTTGAAAAAGTTACAACAAACCTTCAAGGGTTTTCTTCATAATTGAGGTGAAATTCAACCAAAATCAATCAAAAATGTCTACCGAAAGAACTTTCATTGCAGTCAAGCCAGATGGTGTCCAAAGAGGTATCTTCCCAGAGATCCTCAGAAGATTCCAAAACAAGGGTTACAAGCTTGTTGGTATCAAGCTCACCCTTGCTAACGAGGCTTTGTTGAGAGAACACTACGCTGACTTGCAATCCAAGCCATTCTTCCCATCTTTGCTTTCCTACATGTTGTCTGGTCCAATCCTTGCTACTGTCTGGGAAGGTAAGGACGTTGTCAAGCAAGGTAGAATCTTGCTTGGTGCTACCAACCCTCTTGCTTCCGCTCCAGGTACCATCAGAGGTGACTTTGCTATCGACATGGGTAGAAACATCATCCACGGTTCCGACTCTGTTGAGTCTGCTGAGAAGGAGATTGCTTTGTGGTTCAAGAAGGAGGAGCTCGTTGACTACAAACCGAGCACCTACGGTTGGATCTACGAGTAAGCTTTGAACAAACTAGCAAACGACGAGCAAATGCGAGTCTTAGGAGTTTGAGTAAAGCGATTCGTATCTGAGGTATCTTTTGCCCCGATGATCCACTCCCATATATGTGATTTGTATTCAATACACACGTCTTAGACAAATCTATACTGTAAATGAATTCTCGTCGCCCATTGATCTCCCGTGGAAAATTTTTCAGCCCCCGGTAGACCGTGGGATTCCCCGCAAGCCTCGGGAGCTTCCCCCAGTAAAAATCAGTAGCCCACCAAATGAGCCCCCCGCAGCCCTCGCGCGCCACCAATTTTTTTGTTCACCAATTTTTAAAACGTTGAATGCTTTACTCAAACACTTGTTGCCTTGTTCTTTGTACTGAATTGTCCATGCACTGCACCCATCGCACCTTGTCAGATATATAGAGCAATCTGCACGTGCTACACTACACACATACACAGCATGACGAACACACCACAAATATACTGTATGTTAGCTGATTCAACCCTTTTGTTTTAATATTATACTAACCAACTTTAATAAAGGTCGCCAACCGCGTACCGTCGAACTCATAGACGCGCAGCCCGTCTTCCAAGAGGTGGCAGCTTTTGAAAAACCGCAGGGCGAAACCAGAGTCTCCGCGTACTCTCCAAATGGTAAAGTTTTCGCCTTTACACAACCAACTCATGTTAGTATCGTTGATACTGAGACTGGTTCACTTGTTTCAAAAATCCCAGTTTCTGATGTTTTTGATTTCCATTTCTCTACCAAGGGCAATTTCTTGGCCACATGGTCCAAACCATCCAAATTAGACAACGACTCAGGTAACTGGCGTGATAATGTTAACGTTTGGCGTCTCGATCTGAATGAAACATCACAAGAACCAGTTCTTGCACAATCTTATCTCAACAAGTCTCAATCCGGTTGGAAGCCACAGTTTACTGCAAACGAACAAATTATGTGTCGTCTTGTGAATGCTTCACAGATAGATTTTTACAACACCGAATCAGACTTGAAGAAACCACTCTACTCATTGAATGTTAAAGACATTGGTAAAATCCAAACTTTCCAGTTATCGCCAGGTCTGAATCCTTCTATTGCCATTTTCATTCCAGGCACAGGAGGAAAACAATCTTTTATCCAAGTTTACTCTTTACCAAACGTTAAGACACCAACTTCTCAAAAGCAATTTTTCAACGGTGAATCTTGCAGCTTCAAATGGAATGATCTCGGTACATCTATTTTGGCACTTGTCTCAACGGATGTTGACTCCTCTAATAAATCATACTATGGAGAAACAACTTTGTATCTTTTAGGAATTTCGGGTTCTTTTGATCAAAGAATTCACTTGGAAAAGGAAGGTCCAATCCACGACATTTCATGGTCACCAACTTCGCGTGAATTTGCAGTCATCTACGGTTACATGCCTTCTCAAACTACTTTCTTTGATGCAAGAGGTAATGCGATTCATTCTTTACCACCAGATTCAAGCAACACTATTTTGTTTTCACCACACGCAAAATTCATTTTAGTTGCTGGATTTGGTAACTTGCAAGGTAATGTGGACATTTTGGACAGACAAAACAAATTTGCCAAAGTTGCTTCATTCAAAGCTTCAAACACAAGTGTTTGTAAATGGTCGCCAGACGGCCGTTATATTTTAACTGCAACAACTTCTCCTAGATTGAGAGTTGATAATTGTGTTAAAATTTGGTACGTTAACGGTTCACTCTGTTATGTTAAAGAATTCAGTGAGCTTTATAGCGTTGATTGGAGATTCCAACCACTCACGGACTTCCCACCAATCAAGTCATTGAACGAGAGCTGCGCTCCTCATGTTTCTGCAATTGAATTTATGGCTAAAAAAGCAAAGATCTCTTCTACTACAAACAAGCCAGCAGGTGCTTACAGACCTCCACATGCAAGAAACTCACCAGCAGAACCTGTCAGAACTTTGGCACAACGTGAGGCTGCTCAAAATATCTCAAGATCATCCGGTGGAATTCCAGGTGCTGTTCCAGCAAAGAAAACAATCCCTGGTGCTGTTGTTGCCTCTTCTGAAACAAAATCTGCGGCTAAGAACAGAAAGAAGAAGCAAAATAAAGCAAAAGGCGATGCTGAAGAAAATGGTTCTTCAGCTTCACCAAAATCTAATCAATCTCCACAACCAGAGCAATCAAAGCCAGAGTCTCTCGTGATTGGTGGTGTTATCTCTTATGAGGAGAAAAAGATTAGAAACTTACTTAAAAAGCTTAGAGCCATTGAACAGCTTAAGATTAAGCAAGAAAATGGTGACTTTTTGGAAGACACTCAGGTTCTCAAGATTAAAACTGAATCACAGGTTAGAAAGGAGTTACAAAGTCTGGGATGGACGGAGTAGAGCATGTTTAGTTTTTGTTGGTTTGTAATACTCATTATACAACGAGCACAACGCTTCGCTCGCCGTTCAGCGAGTTACTTGCGCTGGTTCTCGTCATTTTAAAACTGAGTAACACTTCGCAGTTAGTACGCCATCAATAGAGCTACAAGCGAAGGCGACAAGTAGAACCCGTATGAAATGGAGAACGACCATTTTCGCTCCTCGTTTCTCGCACTTCCATTGATTATAATAATATATATAAATTAATATTTTTCAAAGAAATGTAAAAAACTGAGAATTTACATTGCTCATGAGGTATAGTGAAATCTACTTTGTTGATTAGTTTGGTGGAGCATTACGCTGTACAACAACATTCACCCCAATGTTCACCACTTGAGCCACTCGAACGAGTCAAACGAGTCGATCGAGTCGGACAATTCGGACGATTTAAATGACTTGGTTCGCTCGTTGTTGACTCGCTCGGGTTATCTTATCTTTCTGCCATAATATTTTCGTGTCACAACTTAGCAGCTTTTATCCAACATGTTTGATGGCGTAACAAAACAAAACCCTCTTTATTATCTCGCTGTCGTGCCCAAATAAATTACCTTCGGGCAAATGCCAACGAATAAAATGCCGCCCAGACGAAACAGTTCGTTTTCAGCATCTTCCTCGTCGAGGTCGTCAACGTATCTTGCAATTCCCCCAAACCCAAAAGATCTCAATCAATTGGCTGTCAGCTATGAATTTTCCAACACGATTCCCCTCAAAATCTGGATCAGAACAGCATCAACACTTCTAAGACATGGAAAATGGTATGCGGCAGACAACATTCTTGACGAAACATACATCTTGTACCTTCGATTCATCGATCTTATTGTGAACAAACTATACAAGCATCCGGAAATCAAATCATTCAAAGCAGAATATCAAAAGAATCCAAATTCAAAGAACTCAACCACATACAAAGAATATGTACAGCTCAAATCGAGGCTCCCTGAAATTATGGGCGAAGTGGAAAAGATCAAAAAGGTATTAAGTGAGAATTATCAAGGTTACGTTGAATCTGAAAGACGCAAAAAACAATTAATTGAGCTTCAAGAACTACGATTCTTGAAATTGAAAGAACAAGAACGCAAAAAAATGGATATTCTACGACAACAGGCAGGTTCTGGAACCTTGGAACAACGTCGTAGCTCAAAAGCTGCAGAAGAAGAGAATCTCGCTAAAAAGCTGAGAACATTATCAAACAGTAGTTTATCGAGTTTAGAAGTGATCCCAGCAACTGATATTCCTAGTTACCCTGCTCTTGCAGATATGAGCTCGTCTGCTGTTGAATTTGATGAATCAGAATTAAACACAGGACTTTCAATGGCACCTCCATTGCCTTCATTACCTGAGACTCAAACATTGGTTCCACCAACTACTACTGCTTCCACTATTAATAAAAAAGAAACCATGCACAAAACCGTTAACTTTACTGAAGGCGGATCTCCACTCCGAACCATCTTCTTATCGTCCGGATTAATTACATCATTCCTTGAAATCGCAAAGAAAAACACAGCAAAAAAACTCGAAACCTGTGGAATTTTGTGTGGAAAATTAAACAGAAATGCATTTTTTGTCACTTACTTAGTCATTCCAGAGCAGGACTCAACTCCGAATACGTGCAACACGAAAAATGAAGAAAAAATGTTTGATTTCATAGACAATTTGGACCTTTTTGTTCTTGGGTGGATTCATACCCATCCAACTCAATCATGTTTTCTTTCTTCGGTTGATCTTCATACTCAAAATTCATATCAAATAATGTTAAATGAAGCGATTGCCATTGTTTGTTCTCCAAGTGAGAAGTTTGATAAGAAACTTGGTGTTTTCAGATTAACAGATCCTCCAGGAATACCTGTGATAACCAATTGTAACCGAGGAGGATTCCATCCACATGAGGAAGAAAATCTTTATGTTGAATGCCATAGAACCAATCCCGGAGCAGAGTCTGCAGGTCATGTGGTGTTGAAACAGGAACTTCCATTCCAGATTAAAGATTTAAGGTTTTAATAATGAAAAGTCGCACTTAATCATGTAAAAATCGCTTTCTATACATGTTTATACAAAATAAGTTTGATTATCCCGATTCGATTAATCCTCTTGGATTTGATCAGTTTCTTCTTGTGCCGGTGCACTAAGTTGATCGAGTCTGAGTTGATCCTTTTGTTCGTTCTCTTGAAGCTGTGTACTCAACAAGGTCTTTTCCATCTCCAATCTTTGTGGTTCAGTCTCTTTATATTTGTTCACCTTATCAACAAATTGAAGTAAGTTTCTACCTGCAGCGGCATCTGCTTCAAGTTGTGTGTATGGGTTTTTACTAAGGTCTTTGACTCTTCTTTTATGAACTTTTCCCTTGTAATGTGCTGCCAAAGCTTTGTTATCTTGAAAATATTTCGCACAATGGAGACAGTAGTATTGACCGAGACCTGCTTTAAATTCATCTTCTTCTTGATGTTTCAATGCTTGTATAGATTCTGGTGAAGAGAGATCTTTGTGGATGAGATCCAGATCCCTTGTCCTTCTTTTTGTCTTGTATCTTTTGACTGAGTATCTTCCCATGGTGTAGAGTGGTGTTGGATGAGTGTGGAGGTCGACAAGGAGACGGTATGATCTAATGATATTGATTGATGTATCATGTAGAGATAAAAAAAAAAAAAAATTAAATTTTTCTTTCAGTGCACCGCCACATGTGGCGTATCCCACAAGCCACTATCGGTGTATGGGTGCGACAGATCCAAAAAAAATTCATCTTGCATCTATCGTGTCACGTGATATAATACGGGGCTGTGAGGGTTTGGGGGAAAAATTTTCGTCATTTCTCCACCTCACACCACCCGCAATTACTCAGTTATTCGCGATACACGAAGTTTTCGCCAGGCGAGCGAGGATTCACTGCAGGGATTGTGCTAGGCAAACTCTCTCTAGTTAATCGAATTAAGTGAAAAACACATCAAAATTAAGGTAGCCGAAGCCTCTAAGATTGATTGTTTCATCCAGCAAAAGTAAAGAGTAAGTGGAGAGCAAGAATAAGTGGACAAACAAGTGATAAAGTACAGCGTCACCGAGTTACTACAAAGCATATTCATTTCATACAGTTTTGATTAATAATCACCCAAGAGTGTATAAATACTCTTGTTTGTCCAGTTTTTATTCAACATTTTCATTAACTAACAAACGTTTAGAATCATTCAAAATGGCTAGAAGACCAGCTAGATGTTACAGATACTGTAAGAACAAGCCTTTCCCAAAGTCTAGATTCAACAGAGGTGTCCCAGACGCTAAGATCAGAATCTTTGACTTGGGTAGAAAGAAGGCCAACGTTGACGACTTCCCATTGTGTGTCCACTTGGTTTCTAACGAGCTTGAACAATTGTCTTCTGAAGCTCTTGAAGCTGCTCGTATTTGTGCTAACAAGTACATCACCAAGGTTTCTGGTAGAGAGTCTTTCCACATGAGAGTCAGAGTCCACCCTCACCACGTCCTCAGAATCAACAAGATGTTGTCGTGTGCCGGTGCCGATAGATTGCAACAAGGTATGAGAGGTGCTTGGGGTAAGCCACACGGTCTTGCCGCCAGAGTTGACATTGGTCAAGTTTTGCTCTCTGTTAGAACCAAGGACTCTAACAAGGCTGTTGTTATCGAGGCTTTGAGAAGAGCTAGATACAAGTTCCCAGGTCAACAAAAGATTATTATCTCTAAGAAGTGGGGTTTCACTCCTCTCGACAGAGCTGAGTACGCTGCTAAGAGACAAAACAACGAAGTTAAGGAAGACGGTGCTTACGTTAAGTTCTTGTCTACCAAGGGTAACCTTGAGCAGAACATGCAACAATTCCCAGAGTACTTTGCTGCTTAAGTGTGTTGTTGAGTGATAGTTTATAATAATATAACACTTGGCTTATTGACGACAACGAGAGCGATGAATAACCAGCGAACGACGAGTGAAGCGAGTCGTGCTAGTCGTTCGAGCGTATCGTGTATCCGTAGACAAACAAGTATGGCGGACGAAGCAAGTCATTGTAAGGTATGATCTGCCTAACTTAGTAATAGAAATGAGGCATCCTGCTTATGTAATCTCATATAGATTTTACTACAGGAGGTGTGAGGTGTAGGTGAAATTGGGTGGTGGTGCCTCACTTGAAAGAAGTCTAGTCTTTTAATTTTGACAATCTCAAATCTACAATCTACTGGTACAACATCATTTCGCTCATCGTGCAATGTCGTTCGTCATTGCGTTCTATTAAACAGTACAACTGCTAGATAGCGATTAACCACCTTTAATACACTAATGGCTCTCATCTCGCGCAATCATAGAAGTACTTCCATTCCCTCCTGATGGCGATAAAATTGGTCCGTTTTGCTGTTGCTGCAACTGCTGTTGATGTTGCTGCAACGCTTTGTATGCCATATCGACATAATCTTCATGTGACAAAAATCCACGTCCTGCATCACAGACTCTTATGGATTTAATCCAATCACTTTGCCAAATTTGATATGATCTCATCCTGTATTTTGGATCAGGATTCAATATGTTATATAGAACATATCGGCGTGAATTTGGACATGGTCCTTTGCTGATCGACTCAATTTGATTGAATGTTCCTTTTTTAACAAGCTTATATTGTCTATAAGCAGATTTGGAACGTTGTGTATAGTCATATAATGATCTAGTTGAGAGGAAATGTTCATATGCTTCATCTGAAGATTTTGCAACTTCCCAAGCATAATTTCCATACAACATAACCAAATAGATTATACCTAGCGACCAAATGTCTGCCAATCTTGGATCATATTCTTTATCAGAGTTGAATTGTTCTGGTGAAACATACCTCTCCGAACCACAAGCTCCTTTAGAATATTGAACTTTATCTTCCCATGCAGTTTTGAAAACAGCTGAAGTACCGAAATCGATGATTTTCAATTGTCCTTTCCTAGTCAATAACAGGTTCTCGACTTTCAAGTCGTTGTGTGAGATACCAACAGAATGTAGATATGTAATTGCATTTAAAATTTGCTTAAAAAAACAATCACATTCAACAACTTCTAATCCATTTGTAACTGCAATCAATGAAAATAAATCTCCACATGGAATGAATTCCATGACCTGAGAATATGTCATGGTGACGGGATCAACCATCAAATCATAAACATTGATAACAGCTTGATGTGTTAATGATGATGAAATCATAAACTCGGAAGTCACTCTGTTACCAAAATGATGTAATGATTCTCCTGGACGTTGTTTGAGTTGCTTCACAGCATATAGGAACTTGCGTTTCTTGTTCTCAGTATCTGTGCGAACAGAAATACAAACTGTTCCGTAAGATCCACGTCCAACAACACCTTCAATATGTCCATACTTTTGACTCAATGTAAGACGTTTACCAGCTGTTGCCATCAATTTGTCTTTATACTTATTTGGATGCTCGATTTTGTCCATCATCATATTGATCAAATTGAGTTGATCCTTACCAATAATTGGCTCAATCAGTTGGTCATCAGCCTCATCATCGAAATCGTCATCGACGTCTTCATCATCCTCTGAATCAACGTCTTCCTCACTATCCGATCCTTCATCAGAATCATCATAATTCCATCTATAGTTTTTAGGATCACTCTTCAGTTCCATTAGTTGTTCACTGTAAGAATCAGGCAATAAGCTGACAGATTTCTCTGTGGCAGCATACGCATCATCTTCAGCGTCTTTCCTCTTACCCCAAACAAACCAAGATTTATTTTTCATTGGCTGTGTTTTATATTTGAGATAGTCATGTTCATGAGATGATCCATCAGTGGAGATTTTGATTCTTCCATTCTTCAATTTCAGTAAATGTTCCTTTTGATTGCTCAAATGTGTAGAAGAATAAGTAGCAGATTGTGTATGCTTGATTGCATTATAAAATCCATTATTATGTTGGTATGATTCCGTTTGTGCCATTGAAATTGAACTTGCTCTTTTACGAGAACCTAGCGAATTCGATCTCGAAAGAGGAGGCGACAATGACTCTTCAGATGGATTACCATGACCACTACCAACTAAAAATTTTGATTTAAATTTCCCAGATCTTCCTCGTTGTTGAGCCAATGGTTGAGAGGTCATTGAAGATGTTGATGATGTTAACGAAGCAGATTGTGGAATGGTGGCTGCTGCAGCACTGTTGGCTAGAACAGGATGTCCTGTGGCTGATGAAGGAGCCAAACCTGGGGAGGATGAGGCTGATGAACTATTTGGTTGGTGCAGAACTGGTGGGAGATTCAAGCGACCTTGGTCACGATCAAAGTCGGAACCTTGTTCGTCAGAGCGTTCTAGAACGTCGTCAAGATCGTTCTCAATGACTGAAGGCATCATCTTGAGTTTGCTGAGAGATTCTGCCAATTCGACGTTTGAAATTGTTAGTTTATCAGACTGAGAGGCGAGATTTGGCGAATTGAGGGAGGAATTGGCTGATAATGGGGGAGATGTTGGTAAACTTGCTGGAGATTTTGACTGTCCACGAGAAACTGGTGCGCCGGGAGCAGGTGTCACCACGGTTATTGGCTTCGTGGACTTCCGAGATGGAGGAGGACCGCCTCTTGCCGACTGCGTTCGGCTAGTTAGTTGTTGAGATTGGCTGGCTAACGTGTTTGGGGAGGACAAAGAATGGTCTTGTTGTACGGAAGTTGTGTGCTGAGTTGAGCGCTGCGACGACTCGGATGACATCGCACCAGCCACAGCTGCCGCTCTTTGAGCCGCTGCTAGGTTTGTTTGACTATTCTCAGCGGCGAAACCATCTAGTTGGAGACTGGTGGAGCTTGCATGAGGTGTGAAGAAACTTTTGAACTTTTGACCAACTGATGAACCTCTGTTTCGCGCTTGAAGTGAATGTGGCAAATCTGAGGCTGAAGTATTGGATATTGATTGGTAAAGCGAAAAATCAGAGTCATCTTGGTTCATTAACACGTTTGGTTGCATTCTGGGCGATTCATGTGTTCCAGGTGCCGAGTTTGTGTGTGGTGACGGCTGCTTTGGCCGAGAATCACCGGCCCTGCGGAAAAGTGGCATTGCAAATGGCAATTCTTGAAAGGGTTCTGCGCTTGTTGAGGCTGGTGTTGTAATGTTGTGCGGAAAAAGCGCACGTTATACACACAACAGGCTGTAAATAGAAGCGTGGCTGTGATCTGTCGACACACAAGGCACTTTGCTGACTTCCTTACTTCACGCTATAATCTCTATTACTGTCTGCTGGCGCACAAACTGACAAACAGTTCAAACAAAGAGATTAATTTGAACTCAGATATTTGCATATATATGCGAGAAAATTATTTCCCCGCCATCACCACCCACCGCACCCTCGGACACCGCGGTGTGGCGTGCGATGGGCGCGCGAAATGGCAGGCAACTTGAGGGAAATTTGGGCTGGCCGCCGGGAAGGGCCCCCGGTACATGTACCACAAGCCCACCACTGTCTCATCAAGGGACCACCAGCCCACTCGGGAAGTGGCACTAAAATTACTAAGGGTTCGAGGGAGACGAGGGGCACAGTTGGTCCCCTTCGATTAGCTGTAATGCCTCAGTTGGCTAAATTTGTGGTCTGATATAACATCACTGAATGCCTGGCTATTGTTCACGGCTCACCTGTACACACGACTCACCTCTAGTTTTCGCTCACAACTCGCCTCGCCCGTTGTCCGCTCTTTGGAAGCCACCTCACTGGTGCCTGGTGTTAAAAAAAATTTATTCCTGTGATGTCATCGCGGCGGAACCACAATCTCAATCAGGAAGCTCATGTCGCGGCAGTAAAGTCAGCAATCACCGCCACCGCTACAAGAACCAATCAACTAATAGTAACGTAGTACATGACTGTTGTATGTTAGATACTAGTAGGAGTCATCACCAGCAGCTTCTATCATCGTAACTACCTATCAGTACTTGCTGACAGCGCTACAGCCAACTTACAGTACTTCGCCACATATGTGGCGAAGTAATAAATTATTATCTATTAGTTCATTCTTATTCTTTCCTGTGTGAGCCAACCAAATAAACGGCAACCAAAATGCAGCGAGTCGTGACTGAATTGCAAATAATGAGTAAATGCTACTTGCAACAATCCACTCGTCTCATTTGCCAAATCGCTAATCACTCACTATACTCTTCGTAGCTATGAACACTCTCTAAACTCATCACCTGAACCTCCTCACGTGCCTCAACATGTTTGGTACCATCCAGCTTTTCTGTAACCTTTTCCAAAATACTTCCAGTCAATGCCTCCCAAAACTTTCCAATATCGATGTTTTCAATGTTTCCACCAATGTTTTCACGCAATAACTCTCTTCCAGCAGCAGTATTACTGTGAGCGTAAATATTAACATCAACAGCAGTGTGACCTTCAGTGGACCATCCAATTTCAGCACGAACTGAAACCATTTCATTCACATGTTTACGGATATTAGTCTCTGAATCAGCAGCTTTTGAAACCTCTTCATCGCTATAGTCCATAATTCCAAGATCCTGCTCAAAAATCTCGCTCTTGATAAACTTGATGAGTTTATCTTGCTTGATCTTCTCGTCTGAGTCTTCACCATCCAAATTCAATCTAAATTTAGCCATTTTTTTAGCTAAGTATTCCCCAGATTTTGTAGCGTTCAACAATGCTTGTGGTTTCCATAAATATTCTGGATAATCTGGACCAATTTGACGTCCAACAGCAAGTCCTCCAGTCTCGTGGTCAGATGTAGAAATCACAAATGTCTCAACGTCACTAGAATCAACAAAATCAATAACAGCTTTGAAAGCCTTGTCATAAGCAAGAACTTCTCTAACTTGAGCTGCTGGATCATTGTGATGGCCTGCATGATCAATTCTCGAACCTTCAATCATCAAAAAGAAACCCTCCTCCGAATCTTTGGTGGCTTCAGATAAAACGGTTAAAGCAGTAATAACTTCCTCTTCCAAACTTGGATAACGAGTTTCATTACGATCAAGATCATATGGAATATTATAGTGTGCCAATAATGCTAAAAGTGGTAATGTTGCATTCTTTCCAAGTTCAAACTGATCAAATTCATCTTTGTTTAGAGCCACATCGAAACCTAATTTTTTGGCTTCTTCAACCATGTCCCTATCATCAGATCTACAACCATGGGTCGAATTTCCAGGTAAATAGAAACAGCGGCCTCCACCAATCATCAGATCAGTCACCAGACCCAAAGAAGTATCGAAACCAAGCTGTTGTTGTGCAATAAGAGATTGCATAGATCTCTGGTCCACGTGCGCATTGAAAGCTGCAGGGGTCGCGTCGGTAAGACTGGTAGTCACCACAAGACCAGTTTTGTAACCTTTCAACTTCAATGCTTCTAGAATAGTTCCACATGGTTTCTTCGATGGATCAACACCAATCGCACCATTGTATGACTTGAGCGCACATGAAAATGCTGTTGCACCGGCAGCAGAGTCTGTTATCAAAGATGAACTACTTCTTGTTCTGCTAGAGCCAATGAAGTATTTGTCCAATGTTAGAATTTGACGATAGTCAAGTTCATCTCTGTATTGTTTGAAGTATCTTGCCATATTAATCGCTGCTGGCCCCGTTCCATCAGTAACCATCATAATCACATTCTTCTTCCCATGACCATTTTTGGCACCATGAATACCACCTTGTCCGCTACCAAAGAAAATTCCCGAGAGAGAGTAAAACAAAACATAATACAACACAAACCCAATGATTATAACGTGTTTAGTTCTTTTGTTAAGAAGGGGAGCATGTTTTTGTGGAGTAGACCCTGAAGATTGCTCCAAGTTGTCCTCTGTATCAATTCGGTTATTGCCCAACAACGGAGTCTTTTCGCGTGCGGTCTCCATGATGGAATCAGTCACACGAACGGGCTTTATTTGCGATGATCAAAAAGAGGGCAACATATAAAACACTTTTTAGATTAAATTTTTTTGCCTCAATCTTCAAATATACGTCAAACACGGGGGGGGCTAGCTTTGCTTATCAAAAACATCTTTACACCATTAAGTATTATTATTATTATTATCATCATAGACATGCGGTTGTGCTATTATTATTGAATCATTCATCATGTTCAGAAACCTCTGTTATACTCCCGTATGACTGTCCAAGCAATCCATGGACGTCTCCTCCGTCATTAACAGTTTCCCTATCACTATTCTCCTCGTTCATCTTCCGATATCTGCTGTTAGACTGACTATATTCCGGACTTTGGATGATGCTGTCTATCACATAATACTGAAAACTGTTCATCACAAGCGGGAAAAACAACATGACAAACGAAACTTGCAAATTTGGTAGTCTGTCAGACCAACTCAGCATCCAATAAGCAAATTTGACCAAAAATGGACACACAATCAGCACGATGTAGATGATTATTTTCGTCAAAAGCAAACCTATGAAATACAGGCTCAGCTGCTTGAAATACCATGACATCCGTGGTGGAGTTCCATACTCTCCACTCTCTATTCCCCGCACTCCGGCTCTGCGTGCAATATCAAATACAACATACAATATTCCCCACAGAATCGGAATACCTATCGTGGTATCAAACAGAATGTTGAGAAAGTAGTAATCGCACGGATTGTCGTAATCTGGTTCGTCCGGAGGTGGTGGGTTTGGCGTACTTAATGCAATAAGTATCCAATTATCAGATTCTCCTCCGAGAATGCTCATAACAACATTCAAGATATGGACCCCCAGTGCACCAATGAGTTGTTTGGAAACATCAAATGCCCAGACCTTCCATGGTCGTCTATTCGGGTACTCCTTATAACGTTTCCAAACTAGTGAAGACAACGCCAATAACCCTAGCAATGATTGTACAACGAGGGCAAACGGGCCTAAAAGCTCGCATTTTCCTTCCTCAGAGATCGAGCCCATCACGAAAAAAACAGAAACCGCGGGGTTTCCTATGTTGTTGTGTTTATAGCGGTGAAATGACTTGTTGTTTTTGGTATTTTCCCTCTCAACTTCCCATGACTGTTTGAGTTTATTTGATTATTATCTAATATTTTTTTGATCGCGCACAGCCTGAATTTGCCACACGTGCTCAAAAACTGCGCCATATATACGTTACCGTGGCGCAGTAGACAGTTACATCAAATCACTCGTGAAAAATTACAATCAAATAATTCTGGAGCCACTATTTTTCATAACACTTACAAATTCATCTTTTGGTGTTTTCGCAGAGAGTCAACGAAACAAATTCAAACTTTCACATCTATAATCATAATGAGTGAACCAGTTAAGCAAGAATGTATGTACCCCGAACATTCCGAAGTACTAATCTATTACTAACTCCTCATAGCCAAGCCAAAGCCATGTTGCGTTTGTCTTGAAGAAAAGTCAAAGAGAGATGAGTGTTTGTTGATTAATGGTCAAGATTCCGGAAAATGTGACGATATTATTGGTCAATATAAGAAGTGTATGAAGGGTTATGGCTTTGAGACCCACTAGACAACGAAAACCGATTGGTGGACGACAACCCTCGTCGCATATTACTCGCCGCTTGCTTTCCTAGTGGCTCGCTTGTCTACCTGTACATACACCCATAGACATTACCTGATAGATAGTTAAAACACTGTTTTTTCCATTCCTTTGGATCTAGACTTTCAAGCAGATCAATTACAACTGCAAAAATACAAAAAGTAGACAACGAACTAAACGATTTGTGAAGCCCTTAGTTAGTGTTCAGGTCGCTAGCATCTCGTTTCGTTTCGCTTGGGTAGACCATCAGTGATCACCACGTCACTCACCACTTGCTTCGCTCATTCGATATGGTTGGCCACCATCTCACTAAGTTCAGCGTCCGTAGATCTCACTTGGTTCTTCATCATAACACCCTTCGAACTAGCAGCCAATCTTATTATAGAAGCCACCTTATCACCCTTAACACTCTTACCAAACAATTTCAAAGTATGACTAGAAGTTGAAGTGACCAAATCACTGGATTCAACTGGCATCATGGAAAGTTCTTTCACCAATTTTTGAACAACATCCTGGAGATCATTAGTTGCAGCGTCTCCCAAATTGAACACAGCAACACTCTCATTCTCAAGTTCATCCCAAGCATGCGTAAAGTTACCGGTAAAGGCAGGAACAATGAAATCGCCTGGAGTGATCGAAAGATCTTCGATTTGATATTCATCTGGGAATCCTTCATCACCTTCAGTTGGTTCACCAGTCGATGGATCAATGTCTTTAGAAGTGTATGAAAGAGTATTGCCGAATGTAACAGGAACAATTGAATCCGGTCTGGTGAATGAAACGTAAATAGCACCATTAGACTCCGGCTTGAGAACATCGATTGGCATCAAGAAGTCCTCAGTGAACTCATCGATATCTGGTTGAGAAACAACCGAAACGTCTTCTAATTGGATCTCAGTCAATGTATTCTCAATGTTATATTGGATAACAACGTGACCTTCGAAGATGTGCTTAACGGCAGTAACGACGAATTCAGTTTCCTTTTCAGTTAATTCAACAGGAGAAGATGAATGTAACAGGTTTCCATAAGCAGCAATCTCAGGAATAGCAGAGAATTCTTGGGAATATTGTTGATGTAACAATGCTTGTTTAGTAGTTTCACTAACTTTTTCTTCTTGTTCGGAAGGAGATTCAGATCCATTGGATGTAGCTTCCTCCAAGATAGTAGTCTTTTCCTTGAACTCAACAGCTTTAGCTTCTTCTTCTGTCATTGTTGGGATAGCCTTAATGTCAAATGGATGAACAAATGATGATTTGTCGGAATTGTTAACATACAAAGAAAGCTGTTGCTCCAAAATTGGTAAAGAGTATTTGAAAGTTGGAGCAATGAAACTCTTTGCTTGTGCAACATCTTTAGTGGATAAAAGTTTCAATGAAAGAGCAGCTCTGTCTCTAACTTCATCATCAACATCTTGCAAGCACCTCTCGAGCAAAATTTTAATACTCTTGGTAATAGATTCGTCACCAATAAGAGCAAATTTCGAAAGTGCAATAACAGCGGAAGATCTAACAATTGAATTTTCCAAAACAACACGGTTATAGATGTGTCTGATGTACAAGGTTGGACTTGTCGTTTTTGGACCTTCATCACCCAAAAGATGCAAAACTCTAACGGCAAGTTCAGTGTATTCGCAGTCCTCAATGAACTCACACAACATCTCCAAAGCTAATTCTCTTGAAGCAGGGACAAACTTAATGATGTCAAAGATTGCTTCAATGATGGAATTTTTAAATTGGAATCCACCTTCATCTCTCAAAACATCGTTCAAAAACGACAACATTGACTTATGTTTCTCTGGGAACTTGAGTGAAAGAGTTCTGATTGCATCAATGACAATAATCTTGAACTCATCAGAAATATCATCCATAAATCCAGAAATTGTTTTGACCAATCTGTCAACATTATCCAAGTTACCAGTCTTGAGCAGAGTGGTGATAGCATAAGTAGAGATCGATCTGTTAGAATCGTTGATCAAACCTTCCAATTCGATGTTACAAACCATGATCTTCTCAGGGCTCTTCATGGCAACCTTATTCAAAATTCTAACAGCCGCAAATTTGGTCACTGCTCTTGGAGCAGACAGCAGCTCTTGCAAAGAGTTGATGGCCTGCATTTGCTGTTCTCCCGTAAACTTTGGCAATGACAAAATCGTCTTGGCAGCTTCTAACTCGACCATCACAGACTTATTTTTCAACCAACCAGGGAAGAATGGCCACAATGATTGTGTCAAATTTGAATCTTCTTCGATCAATTTTCCAACGTATCTAATCAATTGAAGTGTAGCCAATGGGTTGTTCAACACAGATTGGTCGTTAAATTGCTGGATCATCTTGAGCAAAGCCATTTTATCATGGTTTCTCAAATGATAAAGTAAACCAAGTGCGTGATATTTGTAAATATGAGTCGAAGTTGGCAAACCTTTGGAACCGTAGTGATCGCGGTTTTCATATTGGACAACAGGATAGGATTTGTTTGAAGTGATTGCTTCTTGGGTCTCATTTGTCCATCTTTTAACAACATCTTTGGCAACTGGCAGAAGATGGTAAGATGAAACAAGGGCAGCAGAAGAAACATTTGGATTCTTATCGACAACACAATTCTTCATAACTCTTTCGGCACCATGAATAGTTGAACCGTCCAACACTCTAGCCAATGTTCTGACTGCATTTGGTTTATATATGATTTCACCGTTTTGAATATCCTTCATAATCGAAGAGGTTGCCATCAAAATATCATCAGAAATTGCACACAATTCTTTGATTGCCAAATAAACCAATTGACGTAAAGATGAATCATTGTGGTGGAATAACTTCGAAATAGAGAAGAATAAGTTTGTTGCTTCAACTCTAGGGAATGTCTCACCAGCATAAAGTAATCTCAATAATCTGGACAAAAGCAAGCGACATCTTTTAGCTTGGGTCGGGCTGGCATTGAATGCCTGTAAGCATTCCTGATACACCGTCATCTTGTCAGGGAGCGCCCCGGACTCGAGGTCCTCGAACTTTTTATAAGTGTGAGTAGACATGGCTGATCTAGAATCCAAATACGTGTTTAAACCGAATTCAACAAACTGGTATAAAGGATGTGGAAAATAAATCAATCAACCACCAAAGGTCTGAGTCAATCACGAATGGGAAGTTACCACCTTTGTAAATTGTCTTGAGGTGTTTTGGGGGTTGAGGGATGACAATGTTGTTATTGAAAACAATTCATCAAAGTTTACGTGGTTGATGTTTTAACAAGTCGCACTTTTTTTTCGAAGATGAATGAGGGAGGGTAACCATGTGCACGACGCGTCGATCGACCTAAGAAAACAGGCTAAGCGAATCATTGATTGGCTCGACGGAGGTTCCATCGTCATACGACGAAGATGGTCTTTTCGGCAAAGCTCTTCTGCACTAATCTCACATAGCAACTTTGCCAAATCAGACATTGCTTTATGCCATACATCCGTTACAGCTTTGAATTAGTATTTTTGTCTAGCTAGAGTCGAAGAAAAGCACTCGATTCCCAATGCCCATTGATCATTGACTCGACCAAAGCTGATGTCAGTCTGTTTTTGACAAGCAGCTACTACCGATAGCCTTGTTTTGATCATCATTTGCACATCTCTTGCACCTCAAGTACTGTCCAGCCCCGTACACCTCGCACCGGCAGGACACCTCGCACCTACAAAGCTAGTGAAGCCATAATCAATGATCCGTGAATCACTTAATGTTTTACTCACGACTCGTCTCACTTGTCGTTCGTCGGTATATTCCATGATCTTACCAACGCCTATCTATACACAAAACTATCCAATATCAACTTGTATAACATTTCGTGAACGATTCTTGTTCTTTCTTTCTAATTCGAGAATTACCAACTCTCAAAGCTCCGTTTTTGAATTTCCCAATGTTCTCATGTATACTGAGGAGCGCACCGCGACCAGTGAGCTCATGGCTCAATGCCCACATCGCCCATCGTGCGTCGTGAATTATTGCAATGCAGCCAGCAACTGACTTAGACAGTTCTTGGTTGCAGCATCATCCCTCAAAATCTCACTAAAAGTGTTGTTTCTCAAAGCTTCTGGAAGTCTTTCTTTGAGTGCAGTTCTAGCTTCTGGATTATCTGCCAAACGTAAATAGCATCTAATAACATGTTTCAAAAGTCTCACAGTTGGGTTAGCAACTAATTGATCAATCATAAGCTTCAGAACGTTAGAAACAGCCTCAAATCTATCGAATGTTTGACAGATATATGCAAGACCAGAGTCATCGATAAGAATTTTCTGAACAATGAAAATAGCCACAGTTTTACTCAATTCGGATGAAGATTCCATAATCTTCAAACAGAGTGGAATAATTTCAGTAGTGAGTAAAAACTGGATCACTTCAGATGTATCGTTCTTAACAAGCGCTCCCACAACACCTAATGATGTAAGTCTCAAATATTCAAATGGTCTTTGTTTCGAGTTTGTGTTCAAGAATGGGTACAAAAACAGCGGAATTTGGGCATTCAAGAATGGGGTCCTTGTGTCTGGATGCGAGGCAACACATTGAAGTAATGCAAGAGCATTACAAACTCTATTAGAAGCAGGGGTTCCAAGACTTGGAGGTGACAAAAGCGGATAAACGGCAACAATTTCTTCCAAAAGACTCGTCATCACACCAAAAGAATTCCACAGCACTAAAGCAAGATCATCATAAAGTTCTCTCTTCTTTCCAAGCTCTAACAATGCCTGCTCTTTATTTGGTCCATACACCAATTCTACAATCCAAGTGTACACTTTTTCGTCGCTGAGAGCTTTGCTGCCTGCGGCGGTGCCCGTCGATGATGACAAATTGTTCAGACCAGATGGTCCTGCTGCAACGCCTGGTGTAACCGGTTTAGAGTGGTTTTGAGAAGGTGATTGGGTATTTTGGAGCTGCTGTTGGAATCCAGAAAGAGCCGATTGTTGTTGTTGTTGTTGTTGTTGTTGTTGCATTTGACTGGCGGCATTTTGTAAGTGTTGAGCCATTGCCTGTTGAGCCAGCAAAGAAACTGAAGAGGGTTGCTGCATCTGTTGTGATTGTGCAAGATTGTACGCTCTTTGTTGATTTAATTGGCCTTGAAGAATTCCGGAATCTCCAGTAGCCGATGAATGCGGAAACATGACTTAATCAGCTGAACGTATTCAAACAAATAAGTTCAAAAGGCTGATGAGTACAAGAGAAGGCTAATAGTTAAAGAGGGCAAAAACGAAAGAGACTCTTTTTCTTTCTCTGTCTCTCGTCTTTGATTTTTTTTTTTTTGAGTGGATTTTGAGTTCTGCTTTTGGTGTACGGATGTGTTATATTATATGAATAAGTTAATAGTAAAGTCATTATTTAGCAACGGATAAATCTGGAATCTCATAGTTAAACTCTGAACGAACCTCGTCCAAGTATTTCCATGTGGTCCCTTGCGGCCCCCTCACCATCACGTCCATACGTGCGCGATCTTTCTCGTTGTTCTTGTCGCCAAGCCAGATATCAGCAACAGCTCTAAAGTGGAATTTCTCGTAGATTGGTAAATTGGCAATAGCAGAACTCTCGAGATAACTGATTGCATTTGCTGGATCAACATATGTAGAAAACATGTAATCCATCACGGCTCTGACATTTCCCTTTCCGCGCGCCTTGGGTGTTGAACCGAGGTAAACAAGTGTAAAAGTATTGTCAGCGTCCGGATCACGTGACATGATCTTGTCATAACTATCATGAAGAACTTTGAAAAGTTGACCAAAAACACGTTCACGACCTTCAGCACCTGTAAGCCAAGCAAGACGTGCAAATCCTGACCTCACAAGAGTAAGGTAATCATCCATGTGACCCGAATCAGGGTGTGTCCACACAGAGACTGTTTCAAAAGTATCACTGGTTTCATGGTCGTCTCCGCGCACACCGACAACCATACCTTTGAGCATATGTGAATGAACGTAAGATTCGTACATTAAAAGATCACATTTTCTGCGGAGTTCTGGATCATGTTCAAGATGACGTGAAACAAAAGTTGCAACATCATCGTTGTCAAATGATTCGTACAACGTACGTGCCGCCTTTTTGCAGTCTTGAAACGATAGTACTTCGACTTTTGGCATACTGATGGCTTATAATCGTTGATGGGTTGTTAATCGTTAATGGTGTGGTTCGTTAGTGGTGTGTTTTTTTCATCAATATTCAACGTTTTTTTCTTCTGTCTCAGGGGAAATCAATAGTTAATTGCTTTGCAAGTTCATTACAATAGCAGCGGCCCCTATCAAATCCAAATTAGGCAGGTGTTCTGGCAGTTTTTAAATTTTATCGCGGATAAGCAAATTTTATTTTAGTTGGTTGTGTTGCACCTTCTTTTTTAGGTATTTATATAGCGGATGGACCAGCGAGCCTGCAGCGCCAGCGGGGCCTGTAGGGCTCGGGCCTTGGGCCCCGGGGAGTCAGGGAGACATCCGCAGGAGCCATCGGGCGATGGTGTTTGCATATTACTAACAACTCGCTCATCGTCTAGTGCGGGCTGCTCAAACATAAATAGCTTTGCTCGTCTTTTTTAACGAATTGTCATCACCTTCGCCATATCCTTCCCCGTCGTTGCACCAAGTGAGTGTTCCTTCTCCCGTGGTAATGGATCAAAGATCTTCCAAAATTTAAGATTTTCGTCCGCGGCAACTGTCGCGAGAGTCGTGCTGTCGGGGGAAAGCGCACTGTGCAAAACACGCGAATCGTGCGCGCCAACCACGACACCAGTTTTTTGTAACGATGGGTAACTGTAAATGCTAATGTCGTTATGAGGAAATCCATGTGTAGCTGCGATTTCTTTGCCAATTCCATGGGAGTAGCCCCATTGCAAAGACGAGACTTGAGAATCTGTCTCAATAGTATTGACTCGTGCTCCCGTGGCAGTGTTCCAGAAATGAATGCGACGACAAGTAGAACCACCACCAGTGGCAAGTAACGAATTTTGTGTTGGACACCATGCTAAAGCTTTGACTGCTGCAGTGTGGGCATTCTTGGTGAATTGAGGGACACTTGTACTACGAGCATCCCATATATTAACAACATTATCATTGCCACCAGAAGCTATCTGTAAACCATCTGGACGCCATTCAACACCGCACACCTCAGCAGTATGGTGGCACATACGCGAAATCACATGCTGCGACACACGAACGTCATGGTTAAGCATTTCGCCTCCCCGAGATCCAGATGTGAGTAGGTGATCGTGCCATGCGTGTGCTCCAACGCGAGTATCATGAGCAGCCATAGTACGAAGCCGCGTACTAGTCTCTAAATCCCAAATCTCAATTGCACCGGATTCGAGACCAACTGAAAGGTACGACCCATTATCGGACCATCTCACAGAGGTAACACCGTGAGAACATTCAGCTGCCAAGTCAACATCTCCGGTACTTGCATTCCAGTAATACACTGCGTTGTCCAACGCAATGGCCAACACGTTTTCAGACGACCACGACAACAGATTCAGGTAGAAATCATCTACAAATCCTGGAGCGTCAAGAACTTTTTCAGGGCACGTTGGTAGTCGTTTAATTCGCGCCTGTGCAGCGGCAGCGGAAATAACGTGCTGGTTTTTGAATTGTCCCCCGTTAACTTTTGCAGAGCGACCACGGCGCGCGCCAGCAGCGGGAGGTGGCACTGGCTGAAATTGTAAAATACGCTCGCCAACTTCGAGACCACACGCCTCTGCAACGGTATCCTTATATATTTGTGTGGTTTGAGACTCAATGTGTTGGTATGGAAGAGTTAGTTGTGATTGAGATGTGCCTAGAGTAGTTTGATCGTCTGCCATTGCAACGGAAAGTTTACCGGATGTCGTGTGCCTTGAAGGAATAAATCTGTCTAGTAATTCTGAAGTATTAGTTCTGCGAAGTCTTTTGGGCGATCCGCTGTTGTCGTCATTATTGTTCGTTCTACTGCGACCGAATCCTTCAGAAACAACAGTTGCACCTCTGCTTGACATTGACCAGTCGGACAAGACCACATTGAAGTTGGGTGAGATGATTTTCTTGCCGTCATAGATTGAATTTTTGCTTTGGCTCAAAAGATTTGGGCTGGTTGTACCAAAAACTGTCCTATGCCGCGGCGTCGCTGTAGGGGTCTTTCTGGCAGGCGTGTAAGTGGACGTCATAATGTCTTTTGAAAGAGCCCTCTTTGCTGTTGGTGTATGAGCACCTTTTCTCAGCCTCCAAATAAACCTCGTGATAGGAGCACACAAAGAGACCTAGTTCGCTAAAAGGTTCTTTTGAGTTTCAATGTGCCTTTTTTTTTGCCCCATATTTACATTTTACCCGATTCGGAATGGTTATAGAAATATACAACGAAATAACAAAACAGAAAAAAAGTGTATAAAACAAAATTTTTAACTTTACTGGTGTACGGATGTACTGAAAACACCTGGACCGAACAAAGCCACCTCCCTATTTCCCCTGGCAGGCTGTGCAGCAGCCAAAGTTAAAAAAAGAAAGCTCAGCGATTTGAATTTTGGCGGGGATTTTCAGGAACGAGCGGGTTGTATTGTGAGTCGAGACTCCCAACTGAACAAGTTTCACCATCTGCCGTTTTAAGTCCAATTGATCTTACAAATGCGAATTGGTCAGTATTCTTCTACACACCAATCGGTAATGGTACAAACACAACACCAATTGTTATCACGCCATACTAGCAACTGAAGGCCGACGTTGCTCCGCGTTTCCGCGTTTCCGCGTTCAGGCAACCAATTCCCAATTCTATCCATGAAGTATAATGACACAATTCAAATGCAACATTAGCGTCATAGCTACTCCTCTTGCATTTCAGATCACAACTCCCAAATAGATCACTTGGTTGCTATCCAATATTCGGCTACGCCCCCGCGACTTTGCCTCATTCCACATCAAATATACCGAATTTCGCTCGCTCTGTCGGGAATGTTCACTTGCATTTAATTGTTAAATTTCATGCAGTCTATTGTGATTTTCAAATTCCATGTTCGAAATCATGCGCGCTGGAATAAAACGCTCTGGAGCTCAGTGATCTCTTGAATTTCATGACGCGCTGTTCAACCATAACTGCATCAAGCAACGTGTTCCAACATGTAGTTCTCGGAATCTTGTAAAGAGTATAAATTAGTCCGATTTCTCCTCTTCTTTTATTTTGCAATTGAGTCTCAACTCTCTCTATTCTTCAATAACTAGTTTATTGCATTCACACATACACAAATATATTAACAAAAATGGGACTCTTTGATCAAGTTAAGGAAAAGCTCTCCGACGAATCGTTCAGAAACGATATGAAGGACAAAGCTACCAGCGCTTACAACTCTTACAAGGGTAACAACAGCAGCAACGATAACGATAACGATAACTCCTACGGTGGTTCCTCCAACTCTTACGGTGGTAACAACGACTCCTACGGTGGTTCCTCCAACTCTTACGGTGGTAACAACGACTCCTACGGTGGCTCCTCCTCTGGCAGAGGTGGTAACGACTCCTACGGTGGCTCCTCCTCTGGCAGAGGTGGTAACGACTCCTACGGTGGCTCCTCCAACTCCTACGGTGGTAACAACGACTCTTACGGTGGTTCTTCCTCTGGTAGAGGTGGTAACGACTCCTACGGTGGCAACAACGACTCTTACGGTGGTTCCTCCGGCAGAGGTGGTAACGACTCCTACGGTGGCAACAATGACTCCTACGGTGGTTCTTCCTCTGGCAGAGGTGGTAACGACTCCTACGGTGGTAACAATGACTCCTACGGTGGTAACAATGACTCCTACGGTGGTAACAACGACTCCTACGGTGGTAGCAACGACTCCTACGGTGGTTCCTCTGGTAGAGGCGGTAACTCCTTTGGTGGTAACAATGACTCTTACGGGGGAAGAGACAACTACTAAACTGATGACGACACGAATTTTTAAATGTTTAGTTGCTTTAGAATAAAATATGTTTTGAAAATTACGTAATCTATTTGTTCGACCTGTCAGGGGGAAATAATATTTCTTAATTCCGTAGTTATGATTCAGGTGATCTATATCTTGTGATGTTAAGTCGATACTAGATAATCGGTCTGGATCTAATCAATATGATCGTGTTGTCCCGAAATAGAAGTATTGTTATATAGTTTATATAGTAACTCTGATCCCCACACCCTCTTAACGTAGTGTGGTGGGAAAATGAATATGGATGATTTGCATCCATATTTATATTGTATAGTAGGTCTAGACTCTGGTAGTTCGTTCCATACCATATCGGTAGTACTATACCAGAAATGGTAATCGTAGCACTGCACTCCTTCGGAGTACTTAGCATACACGACTCATTTGTACAATGGGATTATGAGAGTTAATTCATAGTACGACGTTTCTTGTGTGTTCTTGGGTATGAGGATTTATTTCTCAGACCATCCTTACACCGGACTATTTATTCTGACATTATTATTACCTAAGCAATAAATGCTGACTGCGAAATAATTTCAGCCTGAAAAATCAGTTGAAAATATAGTAGAACTATACGGCTGTCTGACCTTAGCATTTAACATGTACCAAGCCAAACTTATATCTAAAAGTGTTTCACGTGCGTTGCTTATTACTAGAAACATGTCAAATCAAGCTGAACTTGCTCCGATTCAATCATCCATCGAATCCAAACTCAAGGAACAATTGAGCCCCATTTTTTTCAAGATCGACAACGACTCATGGAAACACGCACACCATGCTGGTCTCAGGGGTGCCACAAATACAACAGAATCTCATTTCAGAATAACAGTGGTGAGCAATTTGTTCAAAGGTGTCAATCTTCCTTCAAGACATCGTATGATTTACAAAATCTTAGATGAGGAATTGAAGGAAAAGGGAGTTCACGCATTGCAATTGAAGACCAAGACGCCAGATGAGTGGGAGAAAGATCAGAAAAGAACTGCAACAACGACGGAATGATGATCAACGAAGCCTACCCTTCAGCTTGTCGCTCGCAAACTGACCTAGGCAGTGAATATCGTGATCACCAGTGGTGATTACCTTGGTGTTCATCACTTAACTTACCTCTCGCTTCGATGGTCGTTTACTCGTGGTTCGCTCTTTCTCGTTTAATAGAATATTTCATTACTTCTCTCCTATAAAGATTTACACACTCGCTCCATTCGTGTAAATAACTTCACAAACAACTCGCCTTGCTCGTTGTTCATTCGTCAGTCTCCTGTAACAACTTAATATATTCTTCCTCAGAAAGCAAATCCTCGCCACTGAGATCTGAAACCTTAATCTTTGCGATCCAACCATCACCCATTGGATCGGCATTGATTAAACCTGGATTCTCGTCCAAGGCTGTGTTAACGTCAAGGATTTCTCCCTCGACTGGCGAGTAAATCTCAGACGCAGACTTAACACTCTCAACAGAACCAATGGTGTCACCTTTAGTGACCACTTCACCAACAAGGTCAGAAGGAAGTTCGATAAAGGTAGCGTCTCCAAGCGCGTCGGCAGCGTATTTGGTGATACCAACAAAAGCAGTTCCATCAGGGTGTGCAGACAACCATTCGTGCTCAGCTGTGAACTTGAGAACAACCGGGCCAGCGGAGTATGTAGACACAATAGAAGCAGTGTTGAGCGTGTTGCCAGTAGAGTTGAATCTCAAACTAGCACCAAATTTGAGAGTTGGTTGCAAAAACTTTCTGCCAATTTGGCCACATTGGCTTGTGAAAAGACCTCTGGTAAGGAACATTGTAATTGGTTCAATCGATGGGTGTTAAAGAGAAAGTTGTTGTAAAGAAAGTGAATTTTCTAAGGTTAAGTGTGGTTTTTTAAATATGTTTTTTGGTAAGGAAAAAAATAATGCCAGACCAAGTTTTTTGACTTGGTTTCGCGACTTGGCTGACTCGGAATTGACTTCGACAACAACCACAAAAGAAGCTGGCTACGTTCTGATAAAGTGGTGATCACCAAGGTAGTCACTGATCACGCTTGGTGATCATCATAGTAGACACAATGGTGGTCTCTACGATTCTGGTTTAGTAAGGGTTTATCCACCCTCAACGCTGGCTTACTAGTTTCCCAACGCTCTTACTAATACCCCTATTTACGAACTGACACGAGTAATTTGCCCGTAACTGCGGTAATCACCCACGATCTGAATATTCTATACTATATTTTGATATCTCCATACTTACAAAGATGGGTAGTGGAAGATGAAAGATGAGGGAATCGCTCACTCGTGTCTCGGCCAACTCAAACAATTAGCTTGAATGGCTCACAATAATGACTCGCTCATCATTCATTGTTTCGCTCCCTCCCAATACCTCTTGTTCTCCTCTAACTGTACAATCAAGAACTTCAATGCTGGAATAGCTTCCGAAATCTTGCTGAAAAACTCATGAGCGAACCGATCAATGAAGAAAATCTGTGAACCACAAAGACCTGGGAATTGTTTGACCGCCTCTTCTGGCTGTATGTCTCTGATAAGTGAACTGTTGTTGGCTGAAGTAGTCTCGGACGACTCCTTCTTGATCAACTTTTCGAGTTTTGCAACTTCACCAAACTCATCACCAAGACTCAAACCCCATTTAACAGAAACTTGCAATGGTCTGCAAACGTTCGAAATATCAGCACACTTGATCAACAAGGAGCACATCATACGAACTTGTTCCTTTCTGTCTTCATAAGCAATGAATTTATCGATTTGGCCGACAAAATTATCGTGTTTCGCCATATCAGTTGCCAAAACAGAATGCTGACAAACATCAACACAAAAGTCTTGAGGTTCAATAAATGCACTGAAAATATGATACAATTGAGCAAAATGGAACTGTTCCAAAACAGATTTATTCTCATAACGTTTGGCAGTTGGTGTTTCAAAATTATTCAAGAAAACGTTCGTTGTTCCTGGGTGTCCAACATCATGTCCCAATGATGAAACGAGCAGTGCAACTCTGTCGTGGCCTTCGAACTTGTAGCTGCTATCTGGATCTTCCGTGACTCTATTTATAAAGTAAGTGGCAGCTTGAAGAACATCAATTGCATGTCTAAAATTATGGAATGGATTGCCACTTCTGTAATTGTCACGGACATGGAAAAGTAATGCATATAGTCTATTACCAACTGGATTTCTGTCTGGATAATCCTTAACAACCGCACATTCTTCGAATATATCATGCAATAACAGATATGCACAATACAGCAATTCATCACTTGTCAAATTGTAAGCTGGGAAACCCCATTGGTTAACACGCGATAGGTAATATTCATCATCATGCGGAATTGACAACAGTTTGGAATAGTCAATATCGTTAACAAGTCTCTCCTTATAATCTATAACGAATTTCTCGTCATACGACGTATCGTAATGTTCCAGAATGCTCTCCATCGTGTTGATAGACGGCACATCTTTGGCTTGAGGATTCAACCCAACCCATGTTTGGACTCGCACAAGTCTATCTTTGATACATTCATAAGTTGTGGTAAGTGCTGGAACCATCAGGGACTTGAGTTTTGTTGCAGCATCATCTTCGTCAAAATCAACAATCGTCACCACCACATTCAAATGTCTAAACCGTGATTCTATAACTTTTTTTAGGTTTTCAACACTAAGGGAGTTCAAATGTTCATTATCCGGAGCAACCCACGATTTGCTATTGATCGCCACTCCAATTGGGAAAAAAAATTCTTCTTCCTCTTTGTTTGCCACCCTAATCACTTTACCTTGTTCGTCCCTTCTCAGAATGTGATTAGCCGCCACCGTCAAGTCGACAAAGAGCTCCTTCACGTCGGAAAAAAGCTCGAAATGGGTATCGTTCTCAATAAATGCCCCTTTGACAACTTCAGGAACCACCGTCAACGGTCCAGCGCCCGGAGGTTTTCCATCTACAATATATATCTCCGAAATCATCGTTTATAAGTGTAGGAAGTTGCCTTGTGAAATGATCAACACTGTTCAAATATCCTTGTCTTGTCGCACGCACGTCCTCTGTAAGTCCCGCTTCGATTGTCGGTACCGTGTGTGTCAATTTAAACAAAAATATAGTCTTGAACAAAGAGAGAAAATATACTGTAAGAACAAAATAATATCACCACCCTTATAAAAACTTAGACGTGCTGCTACAAGTTGAATTACTTTTGTGGTGCACGTTTCTTTTTTTTGCCCGTAATCGGTTTTTATTGTTTAGTTTTGTTCCGGCGCAGCGCCAACCACAAACAGATTGCCTCTGCCGTCGCGTGGTTGCCCGCCAAGATTTCCCCGGTCGCCGGTCCCCATTGGAAGTCGCGGGGGCCCTGGCAGAAGGGCCCTTAGGCGCTGCACGGCCCAACAGACTGCCGTCACTGCGGGGGAATAACGCCCGCGCGCGTCACCTGCCAATGTCAGCCGTTGCTAGTCGACTACTACATGCCTGGTGACACAACCGTTGCGTCGATCGGCGCAGGTAGTGTACCGATACTCTGCCGAACCACTAATAATTCAAGAGGGATGTCGTTCAGGCACGCCGTAGAAGAATCCCGGGCGGGCACAACAAATGAGCATCCCCAGCGAGCCCATCGATAAAGGTGATTCAACAAGCGTGCGTCGCTCACAACGGTTCGTAGCGACTCGTCGGTGGCCATTTGACTTCCCCGCTATTCGTTGTCGCTAGCCGTC
Organism: Ogataea neopini; assembly: GCA_030578575.1. Classification (NCBI taxonomy): domain Eukaryota; kingdom Fungi; phylum Ascomycota; class Pichiomycetes; order Pichiales; family Pichiaceae; genus Ogataea; species Ogataea neopini. The sequence goes on from JAJMSO010000001.1 coordinate 664,712, forward strand.
GCGAACGCAACTGAGGGGAAGTTTCAGTGAGGAGACAGCAATACGGTATGAGATCGTCGGTCCAATGACGGGCAATCGAGAGTCTAGCGACGCGGAAGCATATCGTTTGCCGGTCAATGCGCCAGCAGCTCTGCGCACCAGCAAGTGTAATTAAGACCAAGACAAGCTCTGTTGTTATTTATTAAACTCGTACCTGCATTCTAACGTGAGTTTACCTAATTCAACACTCCAACCCAACACAGCCTTTACTTTAGATCACCTGGCATTTTCACCAATAATAGTGGGTTATAATTATAAAACTTAATTTTTACGAGTGAAGATAAAGCCACAACACCGCCACAATGTATTACACCGAATACCGGTGTGGCTGATGCAGACGATTAAACAAAGTCTTCAGAGGTCAGCAACAAGCGTGCAGTACATTCCATGAATGCGCGCAACTACACATCACAGATAACTATCTACTCTTGTCATTTCCTATTATCGTTCATCGTTCTTTGTTCGATTATTCTATTCACACTTCTCTACATATTTTCTCGCTGAGTGACTCAAATATGACTCAAACAACTCACTTCGCTCGTCGTTCTCGTTTGTACTTCAATCCTCGCAAATGACTCGCAAATGACTCGCTTCGCTTGCCATGGTACCCGACCACTAATCATGTAAATTCTCCTTCACGAACGAAAACGACTTCAACAATTTGTTCCTTGCACCAACAGTACTCACACCCAGCTCCGACAGCTGTGCATCATCCAATTCGATCATATCCTGCCATTTCAAACTCTTCAAATTCTCAGTATACTTATGCAATCTCAAGGTCTTTAACCAGCTTGGTATATCTGCCAGCAAAGCTTTAGATGCAATATCTTTAGGAACAGGAGACTTTGGTTGTGCTGGAGCACTGGCAACAAGTGCAGCAGTGGCAGGTTTTAAATGATTAACACCATTTGAAGCTTGTTTTGGGATTGGAGAAAAAATTCTTGGATTTTCATTAACAACTGGAGCTGTTGAGGTATTTGTTGGCTTCGATGGTGACTCAAGTTTACCAGATAGTGGTGGGAATTGAGATCCAGCAGCGGTTCTATTGACAGGAGGTAACGAAGTAGAATGAGGTGCACCAGTGAATCCACGTCCTCCAGCACCACCACTGTGTAATTTACTGGTTGCACGTCCTCTTTCATCACCTGCTAAACTTGTGGTTGAATTCTGTTTCATCTTGCTAGAATCAAGCTTTGAACGGTGCGTAATGGTACTCAATGAATGACTCAACTTGATGGCGTTTTGCCCTGCAAAATCAGCCGATGACAAGCCGAATTGTTGCTGCTGTTGCTGCTGTTGCTGCTGTTGTTGCTGCTGTTGTGCCGTGTTTTTCAATGGACTTCCAGAATTGGTTCCACTTGGTTCCAAAAACTCCCTAGTGCGTCTCTGAAATCCACTTGGATCAACATCTGGTGAAAAAACACGAAGTAACGGTCCCTGTTGTTGATGCAAAAATGACGATCCAGAGTTTTGACCAAATGGTTTATACTGTTGACCCGATTGAGTGAAGCGTTGGAAGTTACCGCCAATACCACCATTAGGAATGGAAGACATCGACAAATCCGAATTAATCGGACCTGCAGACCGTGGTCTCATAACGGGGTCCATAAACCCACTCAAAGCTGATCCAGTCTTCATGGTTTGGCCAAAATTATGAACTGGCTGTGGTTGCATTATAGAACTTCCACCGGTTGCACCACCACCCAAAACTGTATCCTCACTGAGAACAGAATCTAAAGTAACAGGGTCATTTCCTAGAGCAAGTAATGGTGAAACAGGCCTGACATGTGGTTGGTATATGTTGTTGTTGTTGATCGGTGGTGAAAACAACAAACCTTCATCATTATCAGATTTGGTAACTGTAGTGTTGTTGATTTTGCTCTTGACGTATTGCAAAACTTCTTCCTGAATGTTTGTCAAGAAAACATCCATTGAGATTTTTTGTTCCTCAACATTCAAATTTTTAATCCAATTAGTAAAAGTTTTCAAGTCATCAGTGAAATTTTGCAAAATCAGTTCAGTTTGAGGTTCAAAAGCCGGAACATCATTCTCATTACCATAGCCAAATGACGATGAAGGTCCATCGCTCAAATAACCCATACCAATGGTACTATTGTTTGGGTCTAACAACGGTGAGTTGACAGTTGTATGATGCGATTGTGCAGGAGACATGACCGAACTGCTGATTGGCGGGATGGCAGCCGTGTTAACCGGTGGTTCAAAAGCATATCTTGAGGCTGGAGGCGACAGCACCGCCATCGAGGCATTCGAAGGCGTTGGTGAAAACATCAACGAAGTTTGCTGTTGAGTTCCAGAAGAAGGCGAGCCAACTATGCTTTCAGATTTGTCCATTGTTGTCTCTGAACACGAGTGAAAAAACAGGGTTGTGGCAAGGGCAAAGTGGCGTCTCTGATTAAACTAATACGGTGACCAATTTCACTCTGAAATTCAGTATTTTCTGGTGCGGTAACTAAAATAACGTCCGCTTGTTGTGTTGTCCACGGCAATTGCACCACAACGCGGCGTACAGGGGATTTTCAGCCTGTTTTTGCACTTGATTTGCCGGCAAAAACGATTAATCGGAAGATAAAAAGTGTTACCACCTGAATAAAATACTTGTTCTTCCGTTGAATCCCAAGGGGCAGAAGAAAAAAAAAAAATTGTTACAAGCGACACGTCTCGTGAATTGGCAGATTTAAAGTTCCAAAAAAATCACCACGCCTAAAAAGTATAGTAAATTAAACAGTCTCATAATGACAGGGTGTATCGGTAAGATAAAACATCCGAATTATAGATTCCAACATGTCTAATCAGTCGGGAATCACCTGTATGTGTCAATTGCTCTGTGGAATCACACACGTCTCTCGTTATCCGGTTATCTCTCGTTACTAACAAACTAATCCTTCCGATAGCCTCCCAACAACTTATCGACTCCTTCAAACAATACGTTACCTCACAAGCTAGATGCATCCTCGTTGAAATTACCAACGAACAAGTTGTCCCTGTTGATGTTCTTCCCGGCACATCCTCATTGGACTCTGACTTTGACTCCATCCAACAACATCTCGATGATTCTACTCCCCGTTACGTCATCGTCAAAAATGACGATAGTCCAGGCAAACATATCTTCATTTCGTACGTTCCAGACAATTCGCCCGTCAAACACAAAATGCTGTACGCCTCTACGAAAAATACGCTCATCAGAGAACTCGGAGCTGAATTTTTCCATCCAATTCTGTTCTTAAACGAGCTCGAGGAAGTTAGCTCAAAGGGTTGGGATGCAATCAAGAAACATGAACTGGTGGAAAAACCACTCAGTAGTGACGAAAAATCGCTTGAAACAGTGAAAAAGCTAGAGCTTTTGAATTCGGGAGGAATATCAACTCGTAAAAAGGCTCTTGTTAATCACAGTTCGAATGCTCTTAGTTTTGGATTACCTTCGGAAGTGTTGGAAAGTTTGTCTAAAATCGATTCAGACCAACTTGTCACCCTGATCATCGGAGAGAATGAAACAATCGCTTTAGAATCAGAAAAATCAGTGTCAGATCCATCAGATCTCATTGAAAAACTTCTCAAAGAACAGCCAAGTTATTCTCTTTACAAATACAAAGGAGACCTTTACTTCATTTACTCATGTCCGTCTGGGTCGAAGGTGCGTGATAGAATGCTGTACGCCTCTTCTAAACAAGGACTTCTCAACGATCTCAAAGCCAATGGATACGAACCTTTGAAGTTGTTTGAAGTTGGTGATGCTCAGGAGCTCGAATTGAGTGAGTTTGAACAATCAAATGTTCACTTACAGCAAACTCCTCAGCAACCAAAATTCTCAAAACCAAAAGGACCAAGACGAAGATAAACGCAAAGCTTAGAATAAAAGTCTATATCAAAAAGGATTCAACAACGACACTTGATAAATTGAAGAAAAAAACCAATAAACCATGACTAAACCGATCAGTCATCATAAAACAAATAAAAAATAATGAAAAAAATTCAAGCAAAAAACTGAAATAAACCACCCTGTCGTGTCCCCTGTAGAAATCCTAATTCAACCCCAAAAACTCTTCGATCTCGCTTAAAGAAGTTGAACCTCCTTTTTCCGATTCTCCGCCACCATTTTGACTAACATTATTTTGAACTTGGTCCTTCTGAGCTCGGACTTCTGGCTCGCTGGATCCAACGTTCGGTAATGTCTTAAACCTCGTTAATATCCTTGCCTTCTTGGGCTTTTTGTTCCTATGTTGATCAAAGTCCCCCGGTACCACCTCCGTAATAGAATGAATTGTATTTGATCTAGCAAGTTTCTTCTGTTTCTTAGGCTTGGAGCTTCTATAACTTCCTTTCAATGTATTCATGTCGGTGAAAATGATTTGAAATTTAGTCGAGTTGTCTGCACCTGCTCTCTTTTTACCGCCTGTTGAACCGAAAACTGATGATCCCGAATCCAGCGCTGGAAATGTCGACATCTGAGGTGGTTTTGCGACTTTTTTATCATTGAAAATTCCAATAACAGGTTCCATTGACGAAGCAGACCTCACCAATTTGCATGGAGCCTTCTTGAAAGAAGACTTTGCAATCGGAGTAGGAGACATATCACCAGATGTGACTGCTGCAGCTGCTGCCTCAACAGCTTGTTTCCTCGTTGATGATGTCATTATAATAGTCGACGGCGAAGATTGCGGATTTGCTGATCCCTTTGATGGGGTTTTGAAGTTTGATTTGCTAGGTGTGGCGGTGCTACCCGATCGACTTTGTGGCTGATATTGTTGTTGTTGTTGCGGAACCGGAAGTTGGTTCACTAAGGGTAGTTTGCGTACGCTTGTTGATCCTAGTAATCTCGGAGTATGTGAAAGTTCATGTATAGGGGTTTTAAACGTTCGTATGTTGTGCCCCATTGGTGTACAAACATTAGCAAAAATTGGATCGTTTTCTTTGTTACTATTATCAACATCAAGCAAATTATTCATATCATAATGGTTGAACGTTGGTGTGTCAACAAAGAAGTCACTAAGCTTGAAGGACTTCTCTGCCGCTAACGGAGTTTGTAGATTTGTCGATATTTGTGTCAGGACATTATAGCCATTTTGTTGTTGATTGGGTTCATTAGCCTCGAATCGTTGTGGCGAGACATTCATTGCTAAATATCCTTGTGGCGGTGCTTGAAAATTGTGTTGTGCAAGTAAATGCGGATGGAATGACCCATTCCCAAGCTGTGAACCAGTCTGTTGTTGGTGTTTTCTAGCTTTGATCGGACTCATTTTGTAGCTGTTCGGCGTGTTCGAAGTCATGAAAACCTTGTCGATATATGGAGTCCATCCGGTTCCACCTGTTCCATTGCCGTTGGGTCCGTTCGATCCGATGGATCCTATAGGGCCAACGCTTTCCTCAATAAACTGGTCAAACATCTTAGATGGTGACGAGCTGAGGAGAAATTTGTCGTTTGGAGGCGACATGATCGGTCTTTTCTGCGTTAATGTTGTGTTATTGCTTCATCCACTTTTTGAGGTGGTGTATCGGTTAATTCAGATTTTGTGAAACAATTTAGCAATGAATAACGGAGGTGCAAAGATTCTTGATTCCTAGTAGCAATTCACCTTATTTCGAAGATAGTCCTTGTTATAGCAGTGTCGTTGTAAAAGACGCTGTTTTATTATTCCAGAGCCTTGTTTTTTTTCCTCACGTTAAAAAAAGTTTGTTTACACTTTGAGGCTATTTGTTTACCAGTTTCACGAACCTCGAGTTTTCACCAGCCACATTCTCCGGCCATGCGTGCCTGAGCGTAAAATTATTTCACAGGCAGATTATTGCAGAACGCGCTTTTATAAACAATAAATTGAAACGCAATTTCACTGCATCGCGTCTTCGATGTGGCGGAGTGGGGCTGAGGGGAGTGAGGTGTGAATGTGTTGCGGGTGTGATTGCTGTGCGGATGCGTTGCGGCTTCGGTGCAACTTGCGGATGTTTCTGAGAGACATCCCAGGTCGTTTCCCGTGCACGGATGTTTTTCCCTGTGCACGGATGTACCCAATGTTTACATTTTTAAAAAAAATCACTTTAAATTGTACACACCAAAAATCAATTGATCTTCTTCTGTCTCGCATCATCACTCCCATTCATGGCCCCCAATAGTCCGCCGGAGAACGTCATGTTGTCGGAATCGCCGTTACACGTGACTGTGAACGATGAAAACGAATCACCCAATACAAAACAACTAATCACAGAGTTTTCTAGTCTCCATATCGATTCAACAAACGGATCAACTTCCAACAGCCCTTTACGGCACAATTCCGATACAGTCAAGACAGACGACTGTGTTGCACCTGCAATTGCAGCCACGAAAGTGGCTCTTGCTGACCGGGAGCTTCCGAATACTAATAAATACTTCTTGAATCAGAACTTCAACCAAAAATCTCCCGACTCGAAACAATCAGAGTCATTTCCTCACTCACCAAACAACGATTGGTTACCAGATATTTTAAAAGATCAGCATTGGCCTGACTCTGATAACGCGGACAACACGAATCCATATTTAAGTCTTGGAGCTGGCTCTGATACTATGATTCAGAACAAGTTTTCCAATGCCAAAGAGCAAGCAGAGTGGCGAAAGTACCAAGATCAACGATTTGAAGGACGTTTGAAGCTTCAGGAAGTGAAATTAGAGCCTTTGGATGATTCAAATTCGTTTGCGCCCGATACATTTGCTAATAAACCAAAGAAACAGAGTCTTTCTCATGACTCTTTCACGCCTGTTTCGCCATTGAAGCTTTTTGGAACTAAACAGGATACCTACACTACTGAGCGATTTACTGATATGTTGAACAAGCTTGGAAATTCCGAAACAGAGGGCGAAAAACAACTGGAAGAGCTTGTGAAGGGCTCCGAGGAGCTTTATAAAGATCTTGTTAGCAGAAATAGAGGTGTTTTGGGGAACAATATGGATAATTTGCAGGATCAAAGTGATTCACTGACATATTCAGAGGTTGCAACATCAGAAGGTGGAGATTTGAACACTTCTGCTCCTTCAAGTGCGACTACAAATGCCTTATTGAATGCCGGGAACTTCTTATTTGATAATTTGAAGAGTAAATTGGGGGGCCCGATCTTACAAAATGATGAAGACGGTTCAGATTACACTTCAGAAGAAGACCAATCATATTCTACAAGCTCGCCTACTCCCTCTTCTATCCATCCCGATGTGACGGCTTCGCTCGGAGTCTTGAAACAAAAGCTACGTCTCGATGAGTCTAATATGAGTGGAATCAACAAAGCGGTTTCTACTCCAAAGATCAAAAGTGAGAGTTCGAATCCTCCTAAACACAAGGGATTGAAATTTATTCCAGGGGACGAATACAAGGACAAAATATATGATAAAAAGCTTCAAAAATACATCACAATGGCGGAATATCAAGCTAGTAGAGAACCGTTTGTTGATGATGAAACCGTTGATGCTTTAGCCAATATATCTGATTTTCAAGAGGACGAACGACAACCTAAAAGCCGGGGTGTTTCATTCCGACTTCCAACTGGTGATTTGTCATTTTCACAAACAAATAGTAGTCTTGTGTCTGCTATAACGGAAAATTATCCGGCACAAGACTGGAATGAAGTGGAAAGACTCGATTTGACAGATAAAGAGTTGGACAAATTACGAGATTTGCAGGATTTCACTCCGAACGTACGAGTTGTTGATGCTTCAAATAATAAAATTTCTCATGTTGATGGTGTTCCGGCGACGTTACAAGTTTTAAAGCTGGGATATAATCAAATTTCCACATTAGCTATGTTTGATATGGCCAATTTACATGTTTTAGACTTGAGAAACAACGCGCTGGACAGGTTGACTGGATTGACTCGTCTATTCAATTTGACTCATTTGAACGTTTCGTCGAATCGGTTGAGGAGTCTTGAGGGACTGAGTCAATTGAAGATGCTGAGACATTTAAATTTATCTGATAATCGACTGAAAGGAGTGGCTGATTTCAAAGAGTTTGACTGGGAGTATTTGGAGGTTTTGAATCTGGATGGAAATGAGTTGAGAGGTGTTAGGGGGCTTGAGAAGTTACCGTCTTTAGAACAATTGACTGTTAATCACAACAAATTGACGTCATTCGAGTGTGAAGAAACCCATAATTCCATGAACAAGATTTGTGTTAATTCTAACAACTTGGAGCAGCTGGATCTGCAAATGTTTCCAAAACTTCGGATTTTGAAAGCTAGTCGAAATTATCTCCAAGGGGTGGAATTGGGCAAAGAGATTGTCAAAGTTTCCATGAAGTGTCAAACGAACTTGAAAGTGACAGAAGATTTAATTTTGACAAGTTTCAATAATGGATTGAGAAGTTTGAATTTGACTGGTGGAGTTGCACCGAAGCTGATGTTTAGACATACTACTCATTTCTCTAATATTGTTAGTTTGAACTTATCTGCGATGAATATGGAGAAACTACCAAAAAACTTGAGTCAAACCTTCCCATTATTGAATGATTTGAATCTCAATTTCAACAGATTGAAGACGCTTGAGGGACTGAATGGTTTGAAATATTTGAGAAAATTGAAGCTTTTGAGCAATGGTATTTCAGATCTGAATAGCGTTTTCCATAATACTCAAACTTTCAGAACAAGTTTGAAATTGCTTGATCTGAGAGTCAATCCAGTCAACAAAAGTCTCTATCCATACGTCTTTTACGACACGGTTGAAGGAAACGAGCAGAGTTTCGACCAGATCGAAAACGAAACCACTTTGAATTTGAAAGATTTCGAGGATATAGAAGCTTTTTCCATTGAATATTCGAAACTCTATGAGAAAAAGGGGCTTGAGAATTGGTCAGAGAAAAATTCGCAGTTCTTAAAGAGCATAAAAGGTGTTCAAAGCGAGGCAAAAATGGAGTATGAAAGACATTTGATTGTCTGGTTTGAAAATATCAACTATTTGGATGGTCTGAGGGTGGATTATGAGAGGAGGGTAAAGGAGAGGAGGAAATATAAGAACTCGTAGACGGATACGAGCATTTGATTGTCAGTTTCCTGTATTGAGTGACTCACTGGCCTATTATTCAATGAAGTGACTTGTACTTTACTCATTTACATGTATGTAATAATTAATTTTTGATGATTTTGATAAAGGAGAGAATAAATTTTGGAGGAAGTTAGTTTGTGAGTCATGAGTGACTCGATGAGCCACCAGAACTACACGGACTCACTAACACTTCTTTATTTGCTACTCACTCCTCTTTTATACTGCTTTGTACAGCTTGGTTGTTGTACAATAATTCCTAGATGATCCGTTTTCAATAAATTTTCACGACAGGGTAGTTGTTGTGCCGGTGTACGGGTGTGTAAAAAATCTTCGCGTAATCAGTTTTTCGAGCATCGACTACATCAAAAGGTGATTAGGTGATGACCAATTCAGCTATTCTACGCTACAATTCTTCAACAAACTACAAATTACTATGACCAACAAAGCGCAACAACTAATCAACTCGAATCCATACCTTATGCTGAGCAAGTCGTGGTGTCCAGATTGTCACTATGCTATTGCCATCTTCAAGAAGTATAAGGTACTAGATAGGATCACCTTGGTGGAACTAGACAAACTTCCAGCAAAAGAGGCAGAAGAATTGGAATCTCAATTCACAGCAATCAGCGGACGGAAATGGGTCCCTTCACTGTTCTTCAATGGGTCTCTGTTTGGAACCGAACAGACTTTGAAACAACTCGAATCGTTTGACTCTACCGAGGCTAAGTTTAAAGAAGTTGGTCTTTTGTGAAACTTTTACTACGTAACACGTTCTCCACAAAAAAATTAGATCGTGTCCCTCCGCCGATCCGAGGTGCTCCCGAGGGAAAGAGGGGGGGTGACTAGGGGGGTCTTTAGTAACGCGGGGAGATCGTTTCGGCTAGGGAGCGAAAGTTAAAAAAAACGGCAATTTTTTGTGTCCCCCGCATTCAGAGGGTGGGCGTGAAAATTATATAGGGGGGTGTAAAAAACTACAAAAGGATTATCATTATACCGAATCCCGAGCCGGAGCAATAATTTCTTCCGAGTATCGATACCCCGTAATCGGTTATGTTTGTAGTTTATAATTGATCAACTGAGCTCAACTGCGCTGGTATCGGTGAATTGAACCGATATGTTCTGGTATTGTGATGACACGGTGCAGTGGCATCGATTTGCCGGTGTCATCTGCAGTTTGAACTAAAAAAAATACTACAGGAAATCACGAACAGGCGGGGGCAGAACAACGTCAGGCAAGCTGGTTCCATTTAACCACAGGTGGCTTTACCAATCCAAGGTGCCGCATATTCCGTAGATTTGGGTGGCAAAAATCACACTGTCGTGGGGCTCCGGGTGATTGGCTAGCTAGAATTGGCCAAGGAGGGGTGAGATGTTCCCAGAGTAGGATGAGGGGTAAGTGTCCGTACTCCGAGAGGGGGTGCGGGGCTATTTTTGGGTTAGGTACACGCCCTTGCTTTGTGAATTACTTCATAGAGTAGTGTGCGACACAAAACAACGATTGTTCTCACGGCTTGAACTGTGAAATTGAAACGGTTGGTGCGGAGTAAAAAACATACTCCGTGACACGGAGTAAGGCATTGAGTTGTAAGGGAATGCCGAGAAATTGGCATTTCCAATTGGAATCTTTGGTAGAGGTGTAGGAAGTGTTTCAACAAGACAGCGCTAAATGGGATTAAAATCCGATGGTTCACCCCATGTGGTTAACTTGCCTCGAAGAACAAGCACACCCTGTATTTATACCCCACTTTCCTCAAACACCCGTGACTGAAGCGGCAGCAAGGACGTAAAGGTGGGGGAGGGGTGTTTCGCGCCCCCTGAGAAAAGTAAAAACCCCACCCCCGAACAGTAGCCTGCAATGATATGCATTAAGTGACCAAAGTCGGGGGTTTCCCTTCTCCACGCGGACGAGCGCCGCCAACACCGGATTCATTCTAGTTTACTATATAAAGGTGTGAAAATCCCTCTTTTCCAAACTATCTTTGATTCCCTCTTCTACTTGTTTACACCAGATTATTATTATTTAACATGTTGAGAGCATCGAAAATTGCATTCAACTCCGCAAAGGTTGCTAAACCTTCTGCTGTGAGATTCTATTCCTCATACCCTCTTTCCACCACCATTACCCTGCCTAATGGATTGTCTTACGAGCAACCAACTGGTTTGTTCATCAACAACGAGTTTGTTCCATCCAAGCAGAGAAAGACCTTTGAGGTTATCAACCCATCCACTGAGGAGGAGATCTGTCACGTGTACGAGGCCAGAACCGAGGACGTGAACGCTGCTGTCGAGGCTGCTGATGCTGCCTTCAAGAGTGACTGGAGCAGATGTGATCCTGCTGTCCGTGGTAAGGCCCTTTTCAACCTTGCTGAGTTGCTCGAGGCTAACAAGGATACCTTGGCGTACATTGAGTCCCTCGATAACGGTAAGGCTTTGCAACTCGCACAAGGTGATGTTGCCTTAGTCATCAACTACATTAGATCATGTGCTGGTTGGGCCGACAAGCTCACCGGTGAGTACATCGATACCGGTAAAACCCATATGACTTTCACCAAGAGAGAACCAATTGGTGTTTGTGGTCAAATTATTCCATGGAACTTCCCACTTTTGATGTGGTCTTGGAAGGTTGGTCCAGCTCTTGCTGCTGGTAACACTATTGTCTTGAAGACTGCCGAATCTACTCCATTATCCGCATTGTTTGCCTCCAAGCTTGTTGCCGAGGCTGGTATTCCAAAGGGTGTTGTCAACATTCTTTCCGGTTTCGGTAAGATCTGTGGTGAAGCTATCTCCACTCACCCAAAAATTAAGAAGATTGCATTCACCGGTTCCACTGCAACTGGTAGACACATTATGAAGGCTGCTGCTGACTCTAACTTGAAGAAGGTCACTCTCGAGTTGGGTGGTAAGTCTCCAAACATTGTCTTTGCCGATGCCGATGTTAAGAAGGCTGTCCAAGGTCTTGTTACCGGTATTTTCTACAACTCTGGTGAGGTCTGTAGTGCAGGTTCAAGAGTTTTCGTTCAAGAAGAGGCTTACGATGCTGTCCTTGCCGAATTCAAGGCTGCTGCTGAGACCCTCAAGGTTGGTGACCCATTCGACTTGCAAACTTTCCAAGGTGCTCAAACTTCCCAAATGCAATTGGACAAGATTTTGGGTTACGTTGAGGCTGGTAAGAAGGAAGGTGCTACTCTTGTTGCTGGTGGTGAAAGACTTGGTTCCAAGGGTTACTTTGTCAAGCCAACCATTTTCGCCGATGTTAAGCCAGACATGAAGATTTACTCTGAAGAAATTTTCGGACCATTTGCTGTCATTACCAAGTTCAAGACTATTGACGAGGTTATTGAGCTTGCTAACGACTCTGAGTACGGTTTGGCTGCTGGTATCCACACCAAGTCTATTGACACTGCTATGGAAGTTGCAAACAGACTTGAGGCTGGTTCCGTGTGGATCAACACCTACAACGATTTCCACCCAATGGTTCCATTCGGTGGTTACAAGCAATCTGGTATTGGCCGTGAGATGGGTTCGCAAGCTTTGGACAACTACACTCAATGGAAGGTTGTCAGAGCCGGACTTTCTAAACCAGAAATTTAGGTGTATTTTGAGAATATATTCAAATGATATGACGAGCGAAATGAGTGTCGAACGAGTAACGAGTAACGAGTAACCGGTAACTAGCGAACAACAACTGAGGCCCGTTGTTGATGTAGCAAGCGAGTAAATCGAAGTAGTAACGTGACAAGTTGCTAGTGCGGGAAAGCGGGTTGCTGCTACCAAAATCTTCTTCCGGAGTGAGGTGTAGACAGCGTCGCGTCGATAGACCTGAAAAAGTTCCCCCCTACATTCTACACCAGTGCAGAATTCACATGAGGCGGTCGTGGACCAGTGTTCATGGCTAGCTCACCTGTTTTGTTCAAAAGAGTCGCTCTTCGGGTGAAGTCTGCTATGCCGACTGCAAACGGTTACGCGGCAACCAACGATTCCTCTCACTGCTCGCCTCGTTTGTTGATAGTTCGCTGTTCGTCCTCGGTCCGGGTAACCCCCAGATACAGCAAAAAGTAAACAACGCACCAAAAAGTAAACAAACAAATATTTCAGCCCCGGTGTTTGTTGATGGGTTGCATTAACAAGTTAATATATTGATTTGATCAACAACAACCTCTTTGAATATATATTTAAACGGCAATCAACTGAGAATCGAGACAACGGTCATTTTCAAGGGATCAAGAACATACAATGGCTGAACAGGCTGAACAGACCTTAGAGGCTGTGCAGGCCGTGCAGGCCGATCAAATTGATCGAATTGACCAGGTTGATCACACTGAAGTTGTTGAAGTTGTTGATCTTAGTGATGATACCGAACAAGAAGATGAAAGCTTGTCTTTTTCCACTCCACCACCTTCATTCTCAGCACTTTTGGACAATTTTCTTCAGAATGAGCCCATTTTTGATAACGAATTATTGTATCCCACTCCATTGGAATCTGAAATAACTAAATTTGAGAACAATAAACTTACAAGAGCCACAATTGAATCTGTGATAACTTATCTGACATCCCCGGAAATCATTGACTATCAGTTTTTAGTTGATTTCTTCCTCACATTCAGAGAATTTATTGAATGTTTACCATTGATGGAGCTCCTTTTGTGCCGTTTAACATGGGCTTTGAGACGTACAACAGCAGAAAATAATGTCGGGAGATTGGTTTTGGTGAGAACATTTGTTATGCTTCGTCATTGGCTGTTGAATCATTTCCAAGATGACTTTATCAACAATTGCACACTTCGACAATTGTATACGGACGCATTGAATGAGATCTGTCGACATGATATGTTTACCGGAGGCTGTACAAGGCCAACAGACCCAACTGGTGAGACCTTACAAAGAAAAGTGCTTGTCGATCTCAAAAAAACATACATTCGTTTGTGTCAAATTTACTGGAATACGACCTCTCTTGAGCGGCTAGAAAGCGTGGACCTTTTGGCATACGAGCTACCGGCCTATGAGGCCATGCCAAACACTAGATTGTCTGTCTTGGGACTGAAACATGCACGCGATCCCTCAGTTAGAAGATCAGGAATTCTGTCACTTGTTGAACAACGTTCTTCAGGACCAGTCAATGCACTTATCAGAGAACACACCCAATCCGGAGTTGTTGTAGCACCAGATAGATTTATTCTTCATCCGAAAGCATCACTGATTTCTTTGGTTCCGGCAGATCCAAAGCTTGCAAGCCTCAAAAGAGCAGGAACTTTGGAAAAACTTTACAACGAAATGCTTGGTGAAGTCAAATCCACGCCAATTCAAGGCGTCAGAAAACTGAGCGACCTTATGGAAGACGATAATAAAGAAAACGGGTTCACTGTGAGCGGTAAGGTGGCCGTTTTCACCGAGACTCGTGTCAAAAAAATTGCTCCAACGACCCCGCTGAAAAAGATGAAAGGCGTCAGAGTTCAAACGACACCGCCAGAAACAACGACCAACGTTTCAAAACAGAAAAAGAGTTTTTTGCATTCCCTATTTGCAAAAGGTGCTGAAGAGCCTGTCTCGGCTCCTCTCATTCAACGTGAAAAATCGAACGCGGCTGCTTTGAAGAAACAAAAAGAAGTGAAAATTCCTATACTAACAGAAGAAAGTATCGATTTGTTGAGTTGTCGAGTGGTGAGCGAGCATGAAGCTCAAGTAAGGACGGCCTGTGCCTTTAAACGACGCATTTCTGCTCAATTGAGGCAAGATGGTAACCGGCAGAGCATTTTCTCCGCATGTATCGACCTTGACGAGCCAACAGAAGATTATACGCACGATTCTCCAACTAAATTGAGAGCTAGACGTGCCGCTGGCGGGTCTCATGAGTCGCTGGACGACACTGACGAGATTTTGAATGCGATTAACAGGATCTCAGGACGGTCCTTTAGGACTCCATCTGTGACAATGAATTGGTCAAGTGATTTGGACGTTAACAGCTCAAATGCCATTGAAAATGTTGACGGGGGTGTTGAGGCCGTTGATCCAGTCACTCAGGAAGACATGGACGAAATCTCTTTACTGAGTGGTGGGGAGCACATGCCTAGATTTTCGGTCAATGTGATATCCAGAAATAGCCGTATTTCAACAAAGTCTTATATGACATATGATTCTGATCTTTCTGCTGAGCTGCATCCGGAAAGGAGATCTCGTGATCATCAAGCCAATGAGGGTTTGTTAAGGAAAAAGAACTCCTTTGGTGATCTGAGAGTGAGAGGCGAGGAAGAGGAAGAGGAAGAGGAAGAGGAAGAAGGAGAGGAGATAGTAGAGGAGGTAGTCGAGGAAAACTTCCTTTTTGAACTCCCATTCTACGACGAAGAACATGAGGAAGAACATGAGGATGACTTGGTCTTGGTGAACACTCCAAGAGCTTCCGTTGCCTCCTCTTCCAAAGACACCGATAGCTTCCAAAGTGGGGCTTCAACTATATCAATGATACCATCCCCATCCCAATCATGTTTATTACCATATCCTGGGATTTCTCAAAACGCAATTGCAGAGTTGGCAGCAATTCCTGATGAACACATCGATTGCAATCCAATCAGCCATACTCTTTTAAAGTTGAGCGGAAAAGTTAGAGAAGAGAATTTGGCTGATGAGGAGACTAAAGAGAAACAAGTTGACGAAATTGAGCCATTAGAGACCCCCCAGCCTATAGAAGTCTCACCAGATAGTTCAATTGACGAGGTAAAGCTTGAAAAACGGGTGCGCGATCTGTTTATAGCAGGTGATCCGAATGCAATCGAAGAGGCCGAATTAGAGCCAAAAGAGACAAGAAGAACATCTAAGTTTGATCTGAACTCATTATCGACTACTCCCAAAAAGGGACTACAAATCGAAAAAGGTTTGAGTGTTGAAGAGACAATGTATAAAGGAAGACATGTTCCGTTTGTTCTGGGATATGAATCTGAAGTTCTTGCACAACAGTTCACTCTGATTGAACGTGATTCCTTACAAGAAGTTGATTGGCGTGAACTAATTGACCTGAAATGGGATAAACCATTAGAACCTTACAACTCTTGGCTGAGATTAATGAACGACAGGTCCAAGAAAACGGCATTGGAAATGATAACTTTACGTTTTAATCTGACAACCAATTGGATTATTTCTGAGATTTTGTTGTGCAAATCGTTAGATCTCAGAGTTTTGGCAATTTCCAAGTTTATTCATTTGGCTAATCATTGTAAGAAGTTACAAAACTATGCTACAGTTTATCAGGTTGTTCTTGCACTTAACTCTGTCATCATCAAGAGATTGAAAACTACATGGAACGCTCTAGATGCAGGCGATTTATTGCTGTATCAACGTCTTAAGGATTTGACTAGTCCTGATAGAAACTTCGCCAAATTCAGAGCCGAGTTACGTCAAGTACAGCTCTCAAAAGGAACTGTTCCGTTCTTGGCCTTGGATTTGAGTGATCTGGCTGTGAATTCAGAAAGACCTATAATCATCAAGAGTGAGGAAAATGATGATGACGAGAGTTATGAATTGGTCAATGTGGACAAAATCAGGGTCTCATGTTCTATTTTGAAAAGGATCTTGAGAAATATTGAGCATTCAAAGATTTACAGTTTTGCGAGGGATGACGAGACGTTGTCAAAGTGTCTTTATATCAGTTCATTGAGTGAGGAGGAGATGGAGTATTGCTACAAGAATCACGAGGAGCGGAGCGAGACTGCTCAATGAGAAGCGAACCAAGCCAACGGTTTCTCATTGGTGCTTCATTGCTTCCGGGGAACCAAGCCATGCCAGTTCATTGCTGTTGACCACTTTAAGTTGCAAATTGTCCAATGATTGGTTTTCGCTCGTGATAATATATACTATGTACAATTGTAATTGACTATCTAATGATTCGGATGACGTAATCGATCAATTGAGCAGAAATGCGTAGGGAATGGCTAGGGAGTGACTGCCAATCAAGTTGCAAATAACGAGCATAGCTCGGCACCCGGTCAACTGTTAGTCATCTGCCTGTATCCTATAGCCAAGACCAGAAATCCCAGTGCTGTCAACAAAACCTTCTTCTGATACTTCTTCGCCACAACCTCACTCTTCTTGACCTCCTCTATAATATCCAAATCACCATCAAAGGAATCCAACTTTTGCTTGTTGACATCCAGATTCTTCCTGACAGATTCGAGCCTCGTATTAAGATCATTCAAATGATTAAAAAGATCACTTGAACCGAGTTTGTCAACTTCATCGTCTTTTGAATTCAGTTCTACGACAAACCTATTCAAATCCTCGAGATTGGCTGATAATGTTCGGTTTAAACCTTCAAGCTCCTCATATTTCAAAGTTAGTTCGTCTAACAACTTCAAATTCTCAGCATAAACCATATCGACCCGTTTATCAAAATTATCGGAGATCAATGAACTCAATTCAGTGAACTTCTTTCTTATCTGAGGTGAAAGCCCTTCTGTGCTATTACGGCTTAATTTGGTGATGCTTGGTTCAAGAATTCGTCCACTTTGTCGCTGTACAGAGATTTGCGGGTTGATTGGCGATTCTGGTGAATTTTGAACTGAATTAGTCTGTTCCTTCTGTAAACTTGGTACTGAAAGTAGTCTTCTATGTGTGGCTGAAGCATTCGCTGCGCCACCCAAAGAGGCTGCTGCGCCACCACTGCTGCTGTTAGCTGTAAGATATTCACCCAATGAACTAGAACGAGCGTCACCAGAACTGACACCATTGAACCGCGAAGGTGAGGTAGTGTCTGTGATTGAGTCGGTAGTGGTGACATAGAGCGAAGGAATCGAGAGATTGGAGTTGGACTTGTGAATGTCGGAGCTCGACGATGGCGTTTTCAAAAGGTGATTGGGTGCCGTAAGATGGAATGCTTTCTTCGGTGTAGATTCTGGACGTGGGTTGTAACTGCGAACGCTTTCATCGTCAGAAGGAGGCTCTAGCGTGAGACCAACTTGGGGTAATTTGGTGTCATCTTTTTTCGGACTTGCAAGAGCGACAAGATTTTTGAAAGACATAGCGAGCTACGAGCAAAGCGGGCTGTGAGACTAGTCCTAATGCGAGTAGTCCTGGTCAGTCCTGACTCGACTTCACTGATTTAGGAAACTAGTGTTACTGGATCTTTGATAGCGAAGAAATTGGTGTTCTGCGGCGTGATATCTAAGTTTTGGTGGGTCTATCGACCCAGCACAATCGCCAAGTCTGTGTTGCATTATGATTGTGCTGGGACACGGTGCACGGATGCGTGTTTTTTTTTTCGCGTCCAAATCAACAGCACTAAGTGTTTGAAGCCAAAACAACAAAAAAACTTGAATCTAAATTATCAACAGTGTTTACACATAATTGCCAGGGAGGTTTCACTTGCATTCTCAAGAGAATAAATCTGTGTTATTACACCGGTCGGTCAGAGAACGATTTGTGATTGACCGTTTGAGTTGAAATTGCACCGTTATTGCGCGTGACAGGCGATCCTCTTTGATTTCCTTTGTTATAGTTTCATAATTCGTGAGGCTTGTGATACCCTCTAACTCATCAAATCAAGGCACTTTTGCCAAAAACACGCGGATTGCTACAAACCTCCAATGGAGACTCATTTTGAGCAGGGGACGTAAGTTTACTTTGTTTGTTTTTGTTGGCGCCTTCAACCAGCGGGATGTTTTTAAAATTATTTTTGGTTACTAACAAACTCCAATTAGACGTTGTTGGATCCCAGACGACAAGGAAGGTTGGCTGGGAGTCGAAGTTACGAAGTGTACCAAAAATAATGATAAGTTTCAAATTGAACTTGTGAGTGAAGATGGAGAGAAAACAGTGACGATTGAGACGGATAGTCTTGATGAGGGTAACCCTGATTTGCCAATGTTGAGAAATCAAACAGAAACAGTTGAAGATCTTACTGAATTGTCGCATTTGAATGAACCATCTGTGTTGAACGCAATTAGAGTCAGATACACTCAGTTCAATATTTATACTTATTCTGGTATCGTTCTGATTGCTACTAATCCATTCCAAAGAAACGATGAACTCTACTCACCACATAGAATACAGAGATATGCTTCTAAAAGAAGAGGTGAAGAAGAACCCCATTTGTTTGCAATTGCAGAAGATGCTTACAGATGTATGAAAACTGACAAACAAAACCAATCTATTGTGGTTTCAGGTGAATCTGGTGCAGGTAAAACCGTTTCCGCCAAATACATCATGAGATATTTTGCATCTGTTGACTCGGATAACTCTGGGGATGGAATGTCAGACACAGAAAAACAGATCTTGGCAACGAATCCAATTATGGAAGCATTTGGTAACGCCAAAACTACTAGAAACGACAACTCTTCTAGATTCGGTAAATATTTGGAGATTCTTTTTGATAAAGAAATCGTCATTATAGGTGCAAGAATTAGAACGTATTTGTTGGAACGTTCAAGATTGGTTTTCCAACCTGCAACGGAAAGAAACTATCATATCTTTTATCAAATGATGGAAGGGCTTGATGATACTTCCAAACAAGAGTTTGGTCTTACAAATGTTGAAGATTTCTTTTATTTGAATCAAGGTAAAATGCCACAGATAGCTGGTGTGGATGATGCAAAAGAATTCAAAGAAACTTGTGATTCTCTCAATTTGGTGGGAATCCATGAGGAACAAAGACATCAAATTTTTAAGCTTCTTGCTGCTTTATTGCACATTGGTAACATCGAAATACAAAAGACAAGAAATGATGCGATTTTGTCTTCTGACGAACCAAATTTGGTGAAAGCCTGTGAGCTTCTAGGAATAGATGCCACTCTTTTCGCCAAATGGATTGTGAAGAAACAAATCACAACCAGATCCGAAAAAATCGTTTCGAATCTCAACCATCAACAAGCAATTGTTGCTAGAGACTCGGTTGCCAAATACATTTACACTTCGCTTTTCGATTGGTTGGTTGAGCATGTGAACTCCGACTTGTGCCCACCTGAACTTCAATCTAAAGTTGAGACTTTCATTGGTGTTTTGGATATCTATGGTTTCGAGCACTTTGAGAAAAACTCGTTCGAACAATTCTGCATTAACTACGCAAATGAAAAGCTGCAACAAGAGTTTACTCAACACGTGTTCAAGTTAGAGCAAGAAGAGTATGTTAAGGAAGAAATTGAATGGTCTTTCATTGAATTTTCAGATAACCAACCATGTATTAATGTTATTGAGAACAGATTGGGTATTCTGGCTTTGTTGGATGAAGAGTCAAGACTTCCATCCGGAAATGACGAACAATGGATTGACAAGATGTACCAATCATTGACGAAGCCACCTCATGGAGACTCTTTCAAAAAACCAAGATTTGGTAACAACAAGTTCATTGTGAGTCACTATGCTTTGGATGTTACTTATAACTCTGAAGGTTTCATTGAGAAAAACAGAGATACTGTGTCTGAAGGTCATTTAGAGACTTTGAAAGATACAAAGAACTCGCTCTTGTCCGATGTTTTAGCTACTGTTGATAGACAAGCTGAAAAGTTGGCAGCAGAACAAGCTGCTGCCGCGGCAAATGCAAAACCAGGTAAAAAGGTCGTTAGAAAACCAACCTTGGGATCTATTTTCAAATCTTCTTTGATCGAGCTCATGAGTACAATCAACTCGACTAATGTCCATTACATCAGATGTATCAAGCCTAATGAAGAGAAGAAAGCATGGGAGTTTGATCCTTTGATGGTTCTTTCTCAATTAAGAGCTTGTGGTGTCTTGGAGACCATTAAAATTTCTTGTGCTGGTTTCCCATCCAGATCGACTTATCCCGAGTTTGCAGCTTACTACTCTATTCTCCTTCATTCGAAAGATCGTGAAGAGTTCCTTCGTGGTGGTGGATCAGAAGGAGATGCAATCGATCTCACAAGAAAGATTCTCAAGGAGACCATTGACGATGATCACAAGTATCAATTGGGTAAGACAAAGATTTTCTTCAAAGCTGGAATTTTAGCACTTTTGGAGAAATTCAGATCCAATAAGATCAAACAATCTGCCACGATTATTCAAAAGAACCTGAGGGCAAGTTATCAACGTAAAGAATATCTCAAGACTAGACAGTCTCTCATTTTCTTACAAGCTGTGACAAGAGGATACTTGGCACGTGACCGTATCAGAAAGGAGATTGAGAAAGAGGCATCTACGAAGATACAATCTTTGGCAAGAGGTTATTTAGTCAGATCTAGATTCCAAGATGCTGTGAAATCTTTGATTTTGCTCCAGGCTGTTATCCGTGGTGCTGATGTGAGAGCCAATCTTGTTAAGTCGCAACAAAATGCAGCAGCCATTGTCTTACAATCTGCTTGGAGAGGAAAATCTGTCAGAACTCAATACCAGAAACAACATAGGGCTATCGTTTTTACTCAAAGCTGTTACCGTAGACAGGTTGCTCGTGAGCAATATAACCAAATGAAGATTGAGGCCAAGTCCGTGAACAGAATGAAAGAAGTTCAATACAGTTTGGAGAATAAGGTTATTGAGCTGACTCAATCTTTATCCTCAAAGATTGAAGAGAACTCTAAATTAGTCTCTGAGATTGAAAAGTTGCAAGCTTTGGTGAAGGAAGCTGATGATAACCATGAAGTTATGAAATCCAGAGAGATTGAGTTCAACGAGAAATACGACTCCACAGTTTCAGAACATAACGACAATATTGCGAAGTTGAATGAAGAGATTTCTAAGCACAAGCTTGACTACGAAACTGCTAGAAAGAAGGTTGATGAACTTACAGAATCTCAAGCACAGTTAAGAAAGGAATTGACAGAGAACGTTGAACAACTGAAGGCGGCGCAGATTGCATTAGATGATAGCAAGAAGGAGAACGAGACGTTGAATGGTTCTATTTTGCAATTGAAGCAAGAACTTGTTGAGCTTCAAAACCAGCTCACTTCTGCTAAGCAATCTGGATTTAATGGTTCTGCATCTCGTGCTGTTGCACCAACTGGCGGATCTCCAACTCTTGGCCGTAATTCTAATGGAAGTTATGAGCCAAGACCGGCTTCTATCATAACGACTACTTCAGGTAAAGAGGAGGCCAACTTGGAGGCTATCAACACTGAACTCTGGTCTTTGCTGAAGGATGCTAAAGCATTACACAAGGAAACAGTCGAAGGTTTATTGAAGGGATTGAGACTACCTGCCGCATCTGTTGCCTCCGAGCTCACAAGAAAGGAAGTTCTTTTCCCAGCCAGAATCATCATCATTATATTGAGCGACATGTGGAGACTTGGATTAACTTCTGAGAGTGAAGCATTCCTTGGTGAAGTGTTATCTGTGATTCAAAACACCGTCAGTGCATTGAAAGATGATGATGTGATTCCACATGGAGCTTTCTGGCTTACAAACACACACGAGTTGTATTCCTTTGTTGCTTATGCTCAATCCACCATTCTGGCCAATGATTCGATCAGCAAAGATATGAGTGACTCTGAGTATGATGAATATTTGAAATTGGTTGCTGTTGTCAAAGAAGATTTTGAATCTTTGTCTTACAATATTTACAATATGTGGATGAAGAAGATGCAAAAAGATTTGGAGAAGAAATGTATCTCTGCTGTCGTTTTAGCACAGGCATTACCTGGATTCCTTGCACCTGAATCATCCCCATTTTTGAGTAAAGTTTTCCAAAACAATCCTCAATACAAGATGGATGACATTTTAACATTTTTCAACAATGTTTACTGGTCAATGAAGGCATACTTTGTTGAACCACAAGTCATCAATGAAGTTATCATTGAACTTTTGAAGTTTGTTGATGCATTATGTTTCAATGATTTAATTATGAGAAGAAATTTCTTATCTTGGAAGAGAGGACTTCAACTGAACTATAATGTTACCAGATTGGAGGAATGGTGTAAAGGTCATGATATTGTTGAAGGTTCAACTTATTTAGCACACTTGTTACAAGTTTCTAAATTGCTACAATTGAGAAAGAACACTCCAGATGATATTGAGATCATTTACGAGATTTGTTATGCTTTGAAGCCAGCTCAAATACAAAAATTGATTGCACAATATCATGTTGCTGATTATGAGACTCCAATTTCACCTGCTGTTACCAAGGTTTTGGCAGATAAGGTGAAATCAAATGGTGGATCCACTGATTTCTTTGAGCCATTGAATTCTGAAGGTCATTTTGAGGATCCATTTAGACATGTTGATTTAAGACCTTTCCACAGGGTGGAGGCTTATGTTCCAGCTTGGTTGAATGTTCCTGTGATTAGACGGATTATTGAACTTGTTACGAAGAATGCTACTGTTCAAGAGCAGGCAGCTAACGGAGAGCAATGAGTGGGACGAGCGAACGAGGGGCGAAGCGAGCCGAGTCGCTAGCAAGTGAAGTCATGAGTGAATATGATTGAATGTGATTATCCTAGTGATCGATGGAATGTATGTGGTTTATCCTAACGATCTTATATAGTTTATTCTCGATAGTGGTGCGTAGCACCTTTTTTGTTTATTTAACTAAATTTAGCAGTCAAACGATAAGTCAACGACAAGCAAATCGAGTCGTGTGTATACTTCTTTTCACTTTTGAAATATCAGAAATGTCAACTAAGCTGGGCAGGAAGGACGAAGCGATTTACTGATGGTCATTTTGCTACTGAATTCTCACTACACACGAGGAGCGAACGACTCACCCTGCTCGTCAATATTAAGCACACGATTAATAGATATTTAAATAGTTTGCGAGTTCAAAAGGAAATATATCTTCCTTGACTATACGCTCGTTCGATTGGACTCGCCCCACTCGTCATTTTGCTTTGTTTGGCATTCCGTTTAGCTCGTCTAACTACTGAAATGAACTGCAATTGGAACAATAATAACAATAAGCAAAACGATAATCACAGCCACCAAACAAAGCCTGAGCTTCAAATTTTTCTTCCACATGTCCTTTCTCACTTGATTAGCAGATCTGTTGAACAGTTTAGCATTGTTTGACAAGTCATTAGCTCTCGTGTCGATATCGTCGAGGACTTCACCTCTTTGGTTGATGGCTTCGATGTTGTTTCTCATTATACCTGCTGTTTCCTGGAGTGTGTTTTGCAAGTTGTGCAAGTTCTGGTTGGATGGTTGTTCATTCTGTTGTTCTTCTTGAACATCATCACTGAATGGATTGTAAGGGTCGTATGCCTGTGCGCTAGACATTATATAATATTGATATAATAGAGTTTTCCAATGTTTTTCCCTGGTTACCTCAGCAAATTTGGAGTATTCTGCTCAAATGTGCTTTGATTCGACTTTTCAAGAGACTTCAACCGATTTCAATGGGTTGTTTGAATTCGTTTTCACTGCTAAAATGCCATGTCATGAGGTGAGCGTAATATTATTTTTTTGTTATTTCGGGTATTCTCCGGAGGTGTCGGGTGTGAATACGTTAAAATATTTATATCAATAAAAGCATGACAGTTAACAAGGCGGAGTGATGATTACTCAATAGAACGACATGGGAAGTGTATTTTTACCACATTTGAAGACTGGTTGGCACGTTGACCAGGCGATCTTGTCTGAAGATGACCGTTTGGTGGTCATTCGGTTCGGCAGAGACAATGATAGACAGTGCATGCTGATGGATGAGATGCTCTATGGTATCTCTGAGAAAATTGTGAGATTTGCAGTGGTGTATCTATGTGATATCGATCAGGTTCCAGATTTCAATGAGATGTACGAGCTCTACGACCCAATGACGGTAATGTTCTTCTTCCGTAACAAACACATGATGTGTGATTTTGGTACGGGTAATAACAACAAGATGAATTTTCTGGTGGGTGATAAACAGGAGTTGATTGACATCATTGAAACCATTTATCGTGGTGCTGTCAAGGGTAAGGGTTTGGTGGTGAGTCCAAAAGACTACAGTTATACAAGCCACCGTCGGTTTGCCTAGGAGAAGGGGTCCTATGCGTGTATAAGTAATGTATTTTTAATGATTGTGGGTCAGTCATGAGCAGCAACGAGTGAAACGAGATGTTGCGAGTGAGTTCCAGTTATTCCGAAACACTTTGAGTTGCTCAGGGTAAATTAGTCTGTCAGTTGGCAAAATGCATGTAACTCAGCGACGCGTCGATCGACGTTTACGAACCTGCCGGTTTTTTTTTTCGCTTCATCTCTTATTTGCGCACTTAAAAGCTACCTAAATCGTTCACACACACATTTGGACTTGTACATTACACCACTGATTAACATGGCTTCGCAAAACTATCCTTCCTCGGCAGATACGCCACTAGAAGAGTAAGTAGAACTTACTGCCCGTTTTCCTTGCCTGTACTAACAAGTGACAGTATGTCTCCATTGGAGAAAATTATATTCAGATCGAAACAACAGCCATTGGTTCCTATTGGATGTCTTGGAACTTGTGTTGCTGTTGCCTTGGCTGCGAAAGGTGTTAGAACCGGTAATGCTAGAAGTGCACAAGTGTGGTTCAGATGGAGAGTGGGTATGCAAGGATTGACGATTGCAGCATTAGTTCTTGGATCTGTGTACTACGACCAGACTTTCCGCAATGAGAAGTCTGAGGAGGAACTTGCGATCGAGAAGGCTAGAATGAGAGAAAAGCTGTGGATTGAGGAGCTGGAGAGAAGAGACGAGGAGATGAAGGAACGTAAGAGAAGAGCAGAACTCGCGCGTCAAATCAAGGAACAGCAAAAGCAGGATGAGGAGTCGAGTAAGTAGTGCTACATGTATATAATGGAACGATCTATGACGAACTACGAACGATGTACGACTCGAACGTGTTGAGTATCAGAGCGATTCGACTGGCCACTATTTCCAGGACGCTTACCTGAGCCAATTTGATGACTCGCTACGCTCGATATTGAATTCTCGTCACCACATTTGTTAGAAAAAATATATTTTTTCAACGTTATTTTATACTTCACCATATGCTCTTCAGCACGCAGACAATCAGTATGAGACCATCGTTATGGAGGAGTGGAGCTCTTGGAAGAAGACTTTGTTCTTCGACAAGTAGCCCTTCATCTAGTGCCACCACCAATCTTTCCATCGCCACGAAACAACAACTGTACATGATTGATCCAAGTTCTCCAGGAAGTGTATTCTTTCTACCACATGGTACAAGATTGTTCAACAAGTTGGTCAAATTCATGAAATTACAACAGGAAAAACAAGGATTCACCGAAGTGATTACTCCGTTGATCTACAAAAAAGATTTATGGGAAACATCAGGTCACTGGGAGAACTACAAAGAAGATATGTTCAAAGTGGAAAGTAACGATTTGAGTAAACTTGGAGAAGATGAGTTGAACACCGTGTATGGATTGAAACCTATGAACTGTCCTGGTCATTGTCTTGTCTTCGATAGGTTTGCCAGATCCCACAACGAGCTTCCGATTAGACTCTCTGATTGGTCGAGTTTGCACAGAAATGAAGCAAGTGGAGCATTAACTGGTTTGACCCGAGTTAGAAGATTCCATCAAGACGATGGACACATTTTTTGCACTAAACAACAAGTTGGTGAGGAGATTTCGAAAACATTACAATTGATTAAATTATGTTATGGTGTATTTGGTTTCCAGAAATATAAACTCATGTTATCTACAAGACCCGAATCTCACATTGGAACTGTTGAAGAGTGGGATGAGGCAGAGTTAACGTTGAAAAAAGTTCTTGATGAGAATTCTGGTGAAGGTGGATGGCTTATTAGAGATAAAGATGGTGCGTTCTATGGTCCAAAAATTGATATTTTACTCGAGGATAAATTTGGTAAAGAACATCAAGTTGCAACAATTCAATTGGATTTCCAATTACCACGCAGATTCAACCTTTCTTATCAAGGTGAAAAGGAAGTTGAAACTCCAATCATGATTCATAGAGCAATCTTTGGTTCTGTCGAAAGATTCATGGCTCTTTTGATTGATCATTATAATGGAAAATGGCCTTTCTGGATTTCTCCTCGTCAAGCTGTTATCATTCCCGTTAATTCTTCGCACGTTGAATACTGTGAACAAGTTCAACAAAAGTTGAGCAACGATGACAATGAATTCGATCGCGCTTCAAAACTCACTGATTATCGTTTCCATGTTGACGTGGATTCGAGACAAGAGACTGTTGGATTCAGAACAAAAGATGCCATTTCTAAGGGATACAACTATATTATTTTGGTCGGTGATAGGGATATTCAGAATAACACAGTTGCTATGAGAAGTAGAAGTGACAGGAAAGTTGAAAATCTGACTGTTGAGGATGTGGCAAAGAGGTTTAGAGAGTTGGAGGATGGTTTCAATTGACGAGAAAATTACGAGCGAAGCGAGTCATTTGCAAACAGTGGATGGTAAATGCATGATAGGCTGGCGATGATCCGCTTCGGTCGTGCTTTATGTATATAGTGTATAATGGACTAAACTTTTCCCGACAGGTGGTTGTATAGGCTGGATATTCACCGGGCTATAAGTAACACGTGATGACACTTGTTCATGGTCTTCATTCGCTTCGCTGGTGGGTAGATTCTGGCTCAGCTCAGCCTCTTTCTAGCATCAACAATCGACTCCTTGCTCAATTGTGGTAGAGTTTCCTGTTCAAAATTGATTTCTATCTTCGGCGTAGAATTATTGATGATATTTGAGTCGACTAGATTTTGGGGAAGGTAATCACCATTAGAATTAAGAAACTTCAGTCTTTTTTCGAAATCATCGTTGATGAGATTGTTAAGATTGAGTCTGAAATTGTCTATGAGTTGTCCTATTTTCTTGTTAAGCTCCACTCTTCTATCCAATTCGAGTATAAGGGAGTAGTATGCTTGAACAAATAGATTGAAGTTTTGAATATACTGGGCGATGGAATGTTTATAGTCTTCTGATTTGGCCAATTTGATGTTGAGTTCGTCATTTATCTTTTCAAATTCTTTAACTTGGTTCAACAGTTTTGTTTCTCCATATGTTTTCAGTTCATTCAGGAAACTTTCAACTCGGTCATAAAATCCTTCGAAAATTTGGATAATTTTCATCACTTCTTTGCAATTTTCAATAATGATATCACAGTCGTTAGTGAGGAACTTCAACACCGAAGGAAGTTCACCAAAGTCATTGCTCAATACTGAAACAAGTTCCAACTTCTCTTCTCTTCCTACAGAAGGATCGGCCAAGATTGAAGCTCCCTTTTCGCACTGATCATAGTGGTTATTAAAGCTCTCCAGGATTGAAACCATATCTATCTCCAATTCGTTGTTGATTTCTAGCAGTTTGTTGATAGGATCTGCATCGTTGTTAATGTTAGCTAGTTTGAGGTCGTAAAATTGGTTGTTCAATGCGTTGAGTTCGTTGTTCAGGTTATCCAAGTCAGAACTGAGTCTTATGAGAAGAGCATCAGTTCTGTTATTTTTGATGAGCTCATCTGTTTCTTTCAGATTAACAACAATTTCCTGGCAAAGATCATTCAATTCAGATTCTGAAATAAAATCAAAAAGTGTCGATTCTCCACTATCAAAAGCTTTGTCGACTGTAATACTTTTCAGAATCTTGGTTGTGCTGTGCAATTTATCAAGATCTTTATTAATCCTATTTTTCAAATTGGTTTTTCTTTCCAAAGAATTAGTCAGGTTCATATTGAGTGAGTCACGAATAATTCCGAGCAATCGTAGTTGTTGCTTGACAGAGTCTAAGTAATAAACAAGTCGTGGGAGCTTATCATCTCTAAGTCTGAGCTTATCTGTGGTTGAAGTTATGTATTTGTTGGCTTCATTACAAATTTGTTCAGCCTGTGAAAGTTTGTCACGCGCATCAGAAACCCAATTGGATATATCTGACGGAATATCCATGGCTGCCAAGCAACAATTGATTTAGGGATAAAGAGAAATCAGCAAGTAAAATGTGTCAATATTTTTCTACAGTTTCCCATCTAGAAAAATAACACAGTGGGAAACGATCTGAGCGCCACACTGTGTACCAGCTTTTGTGGCGCATGTGGCACAGCAAGAACAATATTTTTTTTGTCAAAAAAAAATTCTTATCTTATCTATCGAAATTACCTCACGTTTTTTTTTATTTGGATATCCTGTGTTAATTCGTACATAGAAAAAGTTATACAGCCTCTCAAAGGAGACAACAATAAAGCATAACCAACTTCCGGAGAAGGGTTATGGACGGAGTAGAATTCAAAAAGTTATCAGCTTCCATAAAAATGAATGGTAGCCTAGGTATCATCGTATAGTGGAATCAGGCCCATTCCTCGCTACCCCATTCACGGTATTCGGTATCCTCAAGAGTACCAAAGACATCACCGATGTAGTTGGATGGAGCGAAAACAGTACCATTCTTGTAAAGCTCGTCGTAGTTGTTGACAATGTCTTCAATGATTGGCTTACCGGCAAGGAGAAGGTTAGTAATAGAAACCTTAGAACCACCTTGGTAAACGTCGTTGAAGAAGTAAGTAGTTTCGTTGCT
The DNA here is from genome assembly GCA_030578575.1 of Ogataea neopini. Taxonomy (NCBI): domain Eukaryota; kingdom Fungi; phylum Ascomycota; class Pichiomycetes; order Pichiales; family Pichiaceae; genus Ogataea; species Ogataea neopini. The sequence continues at coordinate 694,151 of JAJMSO010000001.1, forward strand.
GTAGTAGTCAGCGTAGGTCAAGTCAGAAGCAGATCTGATCAAGATGATTCTAGCAAAGTCAACAAGACCGTATTCAGCAGCTCTCATAAGAGCTTCAAGGGTAGCGTTGTCCTCTTGTTGAGTAGTACAGTAAGTAGCAGTACCGTTGGTGATGAGATCGGTGTAGTTAGCGAAACCTTCATCGAAGTCAGAACCGAACCAGTAAGTGTCGGAGGTCAAAGTGTCACAAGCGTGAGCCTTTGGAGTAGAGTTAGCTGGAGCATAGTCGTACAAAGCTCTGAATTCAATGTTACCTTCAGTACCGTTACTGAGAGTAACTTCTTGGGCCAACTCGAGAGCTCTGTCTCTGAGGTTCTCGTTCAACTCAAACACTTCAGTTCCGTAAACTTCAGTTGGGTATTGGTCACTTCCAGTGGTACCGAATGGGTAGTAACCAGTGCTCCAGTTGCCTGGCATTTGTCTAGCATCGACTTCGTACTCAAGAATTTGGACGGCAAATCTAGAGAAAGTAACATCACCAATAGTACCTTGCAATGGGGAGATACCAGCAATACCGGCAATGACAAAGTAAGTTTCGGTGAAGTCGAAGGTTGGGTTCAAACTGAGGGCAGTAAGGGTGGAAGCAGCATTGATTTCACCTTCACCAGTAGTAACTTGACAAATGGTGTGGTTCTTGTTACAGTGGATGTATGGGTAGATTGGAGAAAGACCCGGAAGAGTGTGGTTGTGAACCAACTTGAACTCTTCAAGGAAAGGTTCTTGTTCTTTGGTGAACATGTTGATGATCATCACCTCTGGCTTGTAAATTTCGTATTCATCGTAAACAGTCTCATTGAATCCAGAAGTCTTGACTGGGTAAAGAGAGTAAGAGGCTGTGGCAGAGGCAGAAGATGACTTAGAAGCCACAGCAGCTTGTGCGGTAGCGCAGGCAGTTGCCAACGAGAGCAAAGATGTGAAACGCATTAGTCTTTTGATAACGAATGAAACGATTGACTAAGAGGTGCTGGTGAAGAGAGAGCTTCAGATGTAAACTACTTGAACTACTTTTTGCTGCGGAATGGTTATTTTATATACAACCCCCAAACTAAGCATCCAAATGGATTACGCTCGAGAGAGTAGTGCCGCATAGCGTTAATTTCGTGCATTTACTAGTAATCTAACCCTTTCTGAATATCACTGTAATTTTCTCGACGTTCGCCCGAGGCGCAATTCCGCAATCACAGGGCTCCCATACTAAATTCATGGTAAAGAGTCAGCTAATCCGCGGTAAACCGTCCTGGATAAGCTGGGTGCCCTGCTAATGCTGCAGCCGCAAGAGCAATCTGCGGTGAAATTTCCGTCCTGTTTCCACAATTTTTTTTAAATTTTTCACTGATGTTGTTTTCATTTCGGTTCCAAAGATGCGTGCGGCGGTATTGTTTCCGACGCATCCAGAAGCCGTCGTCTGGAAAGACCGTCATACGGGTAGCGGGGATTTTGAAATTGATAGGAGTAAAACATGTCGTGGAGGCGACTAGTTGTCCATTTGAAGTTAATCCAGCCTGTTGTTACATGCAAAACTCTACAATAGTTGCCACGAACTCTTATGTCTTAACTACCCAAGGCCGGCAGAGATTGTAGTCCGAGAACCATAGATGCATTATAGTTTCTTCAGCTGCTGAAATAATAGATTGGATGCATATTTCTGCGCAAAAAGTGCAATTCAAGTTCATGCAATCTTCCTGATTAGGCAGACCAAATTTACCAGAAAGAGGCAAATAATAACTTCCAGAGAGACTTCTGTTATCTCTCACGAGACTGATTGCTCAACTCCCGTTTATCAGTGACCAATATTGACAATAATAAAATACTCGAAACCAGTGTTACTGCACTGACTCGGTTTTTTCCGTGAGTTCGGCATTAAGTGTAACCTTCTCGGCGTTTTCTCGGTGTAGATATTCCTAGATAGAAATGTTTACGGGTGGGCATGCCAAAAATAGCTAAAGCGACCCAGGGAATTTGAGATTGTAAAGGCTGTGCTAAAGATGCCACAAAATTTTTTTATCCTCATACAAAAACCACTATCCGATGGATCCTTGAGGAAATTTCTGACACACTACTGACGAAGCAATAAGCACGTACTGCAACCGTTACGGTCATCACTGGGCCTAGAAAGTTCCGAGCCGTCCCGTGGTCTTTCTTGCTGTGCGTGAAAAACTGTCACCGCTAAAGCCATGTACGTTCTTTCAAGTAATAACCCGAGTGCTCCGGCTGCCTATCTTCCCTACGGTAATCACGTCAACACTGGCCGACATGGCCTGGACACCGCGGTTTATTCCGCTGAAAAAACCTTGCACCAGAGAAAATTTTTTCTCGAAATTCGACAGAGTCAAGGAAAAAAATGAAGTGCGTGAGTAATCTGGAGAAAGAAATAAACAGTCTGGCAAACACACCGTGTAAATTCTCATGATAAGAAGCTAAAATTACAATTAAATTCCAAATTGATATACAACACGCGTTTGATAGCACGTAATTTTCATTAGTGACGCATATACGGACAGCTTCTTAAGCATAATTGCACGAGTTTTCTCTTGTGGGGCACGCATTGTTATTGTTTGTTTGTTTATTGTCTGAGAAGTTTGACATATATCACCACTTAATCATCAACACCACCAATCAATCGATCCAATGGCTTCCACCACCGTTGAATCATCTCGGAAACCGTCAATGGCAGAGAGACGGCCATCCATGGCGGAAAGAAGACCCTCCGCTGTTAACGCTAGAAGACCTTCTGTGATCCCTCATCTGGCTGGTATAGAAAAACCAGTTTTACCAACTACTCCAGAGTCATGTGATGTTTTAATATGCGGAACAGGTCTTGTTGAAAGCATTCTAGCAGCAGCATTGGCTTGGCAAGGTTCAAACGTTCTTCACGTTGATTCTAATCCTTACTATGGAGATACCTGTTCGACTTTAACCATTGAGCAAATTAAAGCCTGGTGTGATAATGTGAATTTGAATACACCAGGTTTCCATGGATTCGCTAAAGCACTCCTGTACATTCCAAGACCAAACCAACTAAATTCCAGAGATTACAGTATTGATTTGACACCAAGAATTTTGTTCGCTAAGTCCGATCTTTTGGCCTTGTTGATTAAATCAAGAGTTTATCGGTATTTGGAGTTCCAGTCAATCAGCAATTTCCATACTTTTGAGAATGACTCTTTCGGGAAAATGTCATCTTCAAAGGAAGAAATCTTCACTGACCAATCATTGTCATTGGCGTCCAAAAGACAGTTGATGAAATTCATGAAGTTTGTGTTAGATTATGACAAACCGGAGAATACTGAACTTCTCGAGCAAAACAAAGATAAACTGTTTACCAAGTTCATTGAGGAGAAGTTCAAACTTGCACCTGCTCAAATCAATGAAATTTGTTTTACCTTAGGATTGTCGTCTGTGCCTGACATTAAAACTCTCCATGGACTTTCTAGAATAAGACGTTATCTCATTTCATTCAATGTTTATGGCAATTTCCCTGCATTATACTCCAAATACGGTGGACCCGGTGAAATTTCTCAAGGTTTTTGCAGATCTGCAGCAGTGGCAGGAGCAACGTATAAATTAGACTCAGCTTTGCAATCATTCGACAGCGAGTCCAAGATTGCAACCTTTACAGATGGATCTAAAGTGAAGGTGACTGAAAAGGTTGTTTGTTCACCATCACAAGCTGCTTCAAGTTCACAACATGTTCCAGAAAGAAAATATGAAGTCACTAGAATAATTACAATTGTGGAAAAATCATGTCGTGAATGGTTTTCAGAGGGTGAATCGGCTGCGGTGGTCGTTTTCCCTCCAAACAGTTTATCTTCTGGAAACCAATACCCGGTGCAGGTTATCATTATGGGTTCAGGTTCTGGTTGTTGCCCTGCAGGACAGTGTGTTTGGTATCTCTCTACTGTTGAGAAAGCAGATAAAGGAAGGCTGGACCTTGAGAGCGCTTTATTGAAGCTGGAGGAGAGTATACTGAGAGAATCCGAAGACGGCGGATTTGATGTTGATTTGAGTGATGATGATGTTGTCGTTAGACCAGATGGTAATGTTTCTGTGATCAACTCTGTTAAATTGGGTAAATCATTCAAGGAATTTGTTCCAAGAGAGAAACTGACTTTCCTTTTCAAGCTCATGTTCACTCAATACACATCGGTTGAACCTTTTGGTGTTGTCAATGCAGATGTGTTCAAGAAAGCATACAAGGAAGAGATCAACTTGTCTGGTAAGAATGCACCTGACAATGGTGTCGTTTACTCAAATATGCCATCTGCAGAGATCTCTTACGACGGTATTATCACAGAAGCAAGGTTGTTGTATACGAGTATTGTTGGATCGGATGATGATTTCTTTGATGTTGATTTCGAGGACGATGATGAGCCAAACCAAACATCGGCTCAAATCGGTGAATCTGCAATCATAGATGAGGATGATGAAGATGGTTTTAAGGATGAGATGGACTTCGAACTTTAGTTCTCGAGTGGAAAGTCTCTGCTCTGTATCAAAATGTGTTGTTTTACTCAGTTTGTTTTTGTTCTTTTCAGTGGTTAAGGCCTCTTTTTTAATACCTCTAAGTTTAATGCTTGTTTGTGCCCGTCTTTATTTTATGTTTGTGACTTTAACATATTTGCAACGTTGAGGATTTCGCTCGCTTTCACGTTCGAATGTTTATATTTTATTCGGTCAATTGTCTAGAAGTGTCACATGTTGAATAAGTTAACGACAAGTCGTGAGTAAGTCATCACAAACTGTCAACCTGCTTATCGTTATCCCTATCTATAAATGATTCGTTAATGTCTCACTACTAATAAACAAAGCAAACACACCACTTTAAATGCTCAGCTCATCATGAGCCAGACATTAAATTTACTATAATTTTTAAGCAATGCTTATATTAAGCAAGGTACATATAACTAATTAACCTAATAATTTCGTGTATACTGTCCACATGCTTATTGTTGAGAGAAGTACTCAAGCAAGACGTTTCTCTCCTCAGAGTCAGCACCCCAGTTTCTGATGACAACACAAGAAGCACCAACAACCTTTCTGGCGTTACCTTCTCTGTCAAGAGCACAGAGACCAGCCCACTCACCAAGTTGCTTGGCGTCAGAGACCTTGATCAATGGGATCTTCTCTTGTGGCTCGTTACAGAGAGCCTCAACCAACTTGACGATGGATTGCTCAGTAACGGACTCGCAAAGGACACAGAGTTGAGCCTCACCTCTGGACAAAGCCTTGGTGGCCTCTCTAAGACCTCTAGCAAGACCATCGTGAACCAAAGCGGTTCTCAAGACCTTTTGCAAGCAGTCTTCAATAGAGACGGAAGCGGATTCTTCAACCACAACTTCTTCTTCAACTTGGACTTGTTCTTCAACGTCAGACATTTTTATTTATTAGATGATTTCTCAACTTCTTCCTCAGATTATGATCCGGTCAGTTTGATGAAGTAAAAGGAATTTTAATATTATACAAAGAATGTGTTGTGAGAGGTTGAATTTTTTTTCGTAACAACGGTGTAGATGAAAATTTCGCTGAAAAATTTTGAAGTTAACAAAAAAATATCACGTGCGAACAAAGAGGGTTTACAACCCTCTTTAATATTTAAAATATTATGTAATCAAATAAATAAGGGAATTTCGATTGCACCACCAACTGTCTGAATATCATCTACTTTCTTCTTCTTTTGGTTATCTGACTTCTTATTACCTCCATTTCGGGACCTTTTACCTTGACCCTTTTTAGGTCTTTCCTCTGGAATATCCGTAGCAGATTTTTCGTTGTTGCGATCAGGTAACACATTATGTCCCAAAACGGACTGAGCAAGCTCATCTGTGACGATCAATTCTCTGCTCTCAGCAAACACGGGTTCCTGACCTGTGATATCATGAGAAACTCTTGCTGGTCTGAAATAATCGTCAATTGTAGTAAATTGGCCATCTCCGGTAATTTTGATAACCTTTATATTATCATCATCTTGAATCATTTTCTCGATGGAATGATTATTGTAGCCATATTTTGCCAACGTGTGGATGTCATTATAAGCACCATTTGGTGATTCCATAGCCTTGATAAGACCACTGAGCCTGTCTTCCAAAGAAAGAGATTCAAGCGTTATGAACTCGATGCTTGTTCCGTAATACAGACTTTTCTGGTCTCCTGAACTGTGGGATCCGGCCCCGAGACTAGATGATCCCACTAACAAAGACATAGAGGTCAATCCGTTCATATCCTTTCTTATCTTTATTAATTTCGAGAGCTTGATGGCTTTCATGACCTTTGAGAAATAGTTGAAATTGTAGAATGATGAGACATTTGTCATACATGGAATCATTTCAACTCTATCTTCTGGAAGTTGCAAGTTGTTATCGTCATTCATTTTCAGCACTGGTCTGAACAGCTTGAGCTCCTTAAGGAACGGTTTCTTATCCGGAACTATGAGCTTCGAAAATCCAATTGAATCGTCTTCTGACCTTGAGATAAAAACCAACTTTTTAACGACACCAGAATCAGTTCGAGTATTATCCTTCAACGAATTGGAGTTTCGATGGTCGTTGGAACAATAAACAATAAACTCATCTGTGCTTAGATCCTTCATATCCTTCAATACATCGTATAGAATGGATGCATTCAGAATTATTTCGAACATAACTTTGGAAGAATCGAGCTGAAAGATTGAGTTATCTGAATACAATTCATTATAGCTTTCGTTGAAACTATCTTGTGTTACCATGATTTGAGGCCTATCAGAGGTTTTTCTGCTTGATATCACATCCGATCGCGATGGGTCGAGGAATAAAGTTGAAAGTTCACATCTTTCCACGATAAATTCGTCCTCAAAAGTCAAAATGAACGGACTTCCTTCTCCTTGATAACTCAGAATACATTTGGTTCGCGTTTCCCATGAATCTTTTTCGCTGGGTATATGTATATTGATGGTTTCAACTAACGATTTCAAATCAAGATTCAATGAAATTGAATTTGTTTCTTCATTATCGGATAATTCCTCACCAGTATCATCCTCTGTTGCTGATGCGTCTGTTCCAGAGTCAGAAACGGCTTCTGGATTCGAATGAAGCTCTTTTTTAAGACGTCTGAGTCTCGCATGTGAGACATCAGGGTCTGAAGCTCGACGTGTTTTTTGTTGTTTTGGATTAAATAAATAACTTGAAAAGAGCTTTTTGTCTAATGTGAGAATAACTTTGCAAACATTGTTGTCTGTGACGCTGAAACAGAGGCCATTTTCAGTAATATTAAGAAGACTGTTCCGGCCAAATGCTAATGTGGAAGATATTAGTTGATATATGGGAATAATATTCAATGTTGAAGCAGTAAACTGTACAGTATTTCGGCTTTCTATCCTTTCATTTATGCGTGTGTTCATTGTGAGATAATTTGCGAAAGAATCAAGTCCATTTGAGACTGTGGTGGAGTTGCAGGCAAAAAATGTAGTTATCAAATATATTTTATTTTATTGCCCTTTTTTATTTTGATCTACGAAAAAAAAAAAACACGAAATTTGGATTACGTAAGTGAAGGCTCATTTTCATCACTTTTAATCGCTCTCATTTACTTGTATAGTTCGATGTAGCCACACCAGGTGTACGTTATATTCGAATTTGACAGTGATAGATAAAACAAAAGCTGACAAAATTCGTTGGTCAAATATAAAAATAAAAAAAGTAAAAAGTTAGAGAATTAAAAGGAGGTAAAACATCGAGTCACCTCTTGTCCGTTGAAAACCGACAGACAACTGTGGGTATAATTGAAATTGGGTATTTGTCGTGATATATAGTCCATAGTCTGTATCAAGCAAAAGCGAAGCGAATTTGAAGATCTCAGCAATATTTGTTTCTTGGACCGAAACGGGTTCATGCGATAGTGCACATGCTGCCAAGTGAAAAGGACGACGAAGACAAGCAACTGTAGAAAGAGCTGATGTTGAAATCAGCATCGTCTTGCTCAGTTTTGGAGTTTTGAGTTGCGTTGAGGATTGCTGCCATTGTAAAAATTGTAGTTTGAAATGTAAAGCTTGATTAGTTTTAGTGATTGCCAATGTAGAGAGTAAAAATCAAGGATCAATTGGATATATTGGGGAGAAATCAAGACTATTTATATTTTACTTTGAACCTGTTTGATAAGTTGATTACAGGTACTAAATTATTAACTGTAAGAGGTTAGAATTGAAAGCCATAGATAGCTCAAATTGTGTGTTACATACACTAAAATGCACCTTTTTGAGATAATTACGAGCAGTAAACTCTTGGACTTTGACTCGGTACCTGTAGCATAATTATTCAAAACACCAGTTCGAGGATGAAAGTGGGAGAATAAACTTCATTGAGCTGTCCAGATCAGGAAACTTTCTTGATCCCAAATCTCACTCTAGCACTCAACCCAGAAAAATCAATGCGCTAACTATGCAATAAAAATATTTTAGTGTCAAAATTTCGGTCTCATTGAAGTGTACTAATTAGGCAATTTTTTTGATGGAGAGATATTTTCAAATCAAGGACAGGGGTCAAACTGGGGGAATATAATACGTGATCTTGTCAGTATTACAATGATTGGCGGATTCTGATTGATCTCAGCAGATCTTTTTCGAAATTCCAGGGGCTTGTGATCAACAGGCGATTTGATTTACTGTATTCATTTTACCTAATTTGGTATACGCTTGATTACCTGGAAGATAATATGTAATGAATGAATATATTAAAAAGTGACATAAGAACATTAGAATTTGTGTATCAAGAAAAGCGGAATGGAATTAAACAACGAGATTCCTGAAATGCCATATAACAATTGAACATCGTAACGTGTGAATTAAATATGTAAAAATCAAATTTGAATAGGTATGCGTGCCGAGCCGAGCCGGGCAGCGCCGAGCGCGATTCTTGATGTTCGGGGCTCGGGGCTCGGTCAGGGAAACCTGTCAAAATCAGCCAATCGTAAATTTTTTTCAGCAGTTCGCGACATGCAACTCAAATTGACAGAAAAAAGGAAGACATGAGAACCATGAATCTATCTTGGATGTAAAAACGGGATTCTATAACTTCACTTAAACTAAAGGTGCAGGGCCCAAACAGTGCGATGGTGATTAATAAGGGACCCTTGATTTGAAGCTAGTCTCTAAAAAAAAAAGTGGGCTGGTAAAAACAAGGGGCGTCGGCTCGGTAAATTATGACGTTTTCGCATTTTGTAAGACCCTTTCAATGGAGTTAAGGGACAGAATTTCGTTGAGAGCTCCAGGGGATGAGACTAAGCTTGTGATCAATGAAACCACGTTCCTGCTGAGAGCAGCCACACCGTAGTAGAAGAGAGCAAAAAGGAAAACGAAAGCCACAAATGTGAAAACGGCTTCAACTGAGGTCATGAGGTAAAAAGGGAGACTGTAGTAAACAAGTCCGATTAATTTGTCCTTGGCTTGGGAAACTTTGAGAGTTATTTGATTAGCAGTCTTCGTCATACTGTGTGGTTATGGGGGATGTGATTTGGTCGTTGGGTCTGGTTGCAAGAAACAGTTAAACCGGAGGAAAACGGTAAATAAATCCATTTTATATCCTCACAACAGTATTTTACGGCAGTGCATTTTTTTTTTTAACTCGGAAGACCCGGAATATGCGGTTATAAAAACTTCTTTTAGGTTCTTTGGGCAAGATGGGGTAACGAAAAAACAATAAGCTTTGAAAAAATAACAATCAGTCCGACGCAATCGACGCAATATTTGATAAAACAGACTGTTCTGCTGGTGTGAGCTGCGACACAATCGAGCCGTATTTACCGGCATCATTGGCTTGGATTGCCACAAAACAATCTTTGAACGCCTTGAACACGTTGATGTTATCAAGTGAGGTGTTTGAGTAAGGATCGTCATCAAAGTCATCATCGTCGCTATCACCAAAGTGGTTAAAGATCGACTTATTGTTTTCCTTCGACAGAAGATTGGCTTCACGTTCTAAGAATTGTAAATACTCATCAGCAGCATCATTGGACCCTTCTGGACCGTCAACTCCGTCATCTTCGTCCTCCCAATCGTCAGCTCCATACACGAGCGACTCGTCGAATCTGTCTTCTGCTTGGAATTCTTCGCGTCGTTTTTCCATTTCTTTGATGGCTCCAGGGAGCTCACCCAATAATTTTGCGAGGGTTGAGCCGCACTGAGACAAACCATTAACAAGTCCAAGATTTTCAAGAGCTGAAATGTCAATATTTAAAACCGACAAAACACCCAACACAGATAGCTTTAAATCGAACACTTTCTTCATAGAATTCACAAGACCGAACCATTGAACCACAGCGTTTTCAACAGCGTTAACCTCGTGTAATACTTGCATACAACAATTAGGATTGATGACCAGAGCTGCAACGATGATATTGATGAGAGAGATTGGATATTTCTTGGAGGAATGTGCGGCGTCCTGACCAGAGAGCAACCGCAACGCGTGTTGCACAAGAACAGGAATGTATGGAGCCGCAGTATCGTGATCAAGACATAAGATGAAGTTAGCTGCCAAATCTGAAGCATAGACAATATCATTAGCTCCGACGTCTTCTTCTTCTGGATCCAAAGTGAATAATTTGTTCACGAGTTGGAATAGAGCCTCCTGATATTGTTTATTGGAGCGCAGCGTCGCGCCGCCGTACACCATGTAATTTTTGAGCGAAGGAACAACATCGCTCAAGTAAAGGAGTAGATCGTTGTTCATAAGAGCAGTGATAAGACTTTCAAACAACTTCCACATAGTTGGGGACACAGAACGTGTGAGGAAAGTGGTGTTCTCGATCAGTTCGGCCACCTCGGCATAGAAATCATCCATATTGTTAATGAGAGTGTATTGTAAAACTGGAGCGTAACTTTCTTCGAGTTGTGCTATGACTTCATGAGAACTTTCGAAATACAACAAAACAGTCACCATAGTGTTGAAGACACCAAGGGCGGCAGTGTGTTTATCAGTAAGATCGTCACTATCAAAGTCGTCTGGACCTCCATGAGATGCTTCATTGATTTCTGTCAAGAGACGCAACAGCTGTTCACTCAATTTAGCCATCAGATTGGCACCAAACGGTTGTAGCTGTTCTGAATATGATTCCACACATTCCTGAATAACAGCAGAAATAGTGTCACTATCGACTTTGTTGGACAACTCAAGAAGTTTCTCCATGGTTTCCACGATAATTGAACCTAGAGCTTCTTTAAACTGATCAAAAGACATGAATGCTTGGATTGCTAAAGCACCTTCCAACTGAACAGGAAGATTGTCCGTTTCATTGAAACAACTCAAAACACCATGGAACAGTGCATTGAGGTTTTGCTCTTGAGAAAACTCAAGCTTATCAAACTTGGACGAAACTTCACAAGTTCTAGCACGCAAAAATGCGTGTTGAGATTGGAAACATGGTAAAATATATGCTGCAACAAATGGTTCCATTTGATCTTTAACAGGAGATGATTTGGCCGTCAGCTTGTAAGCGATGCTGCCGATGATCCGGAAAGCCGACTCCTTTTGTTTAGCAACTTCCAATGTCTCTTGAACGCCTTCAAATGAGTGTAATTTCTCATATGCAAATTGCAAAATAGGTTCAAGGGTCAATTTTGTTCTCTTTTCAACAAGAGTGAAAATGAGTGACAGAACCGCCATCTGAGGTGAATTAGTTTCTTCATAGATATCCAAAATCATGTGAATGTACTCTGAAGGATCATTTTCAAACATATCCAAGACTGAGTCCGTTGGACACAACAACGGAAATGCGACCTCTGAGATTAATTCAACAACATGTGGTTTAATCAATTGGAAACAAGATTTTTGAACCACACACTGTTCCAAGAACGAAATCAAATGGTACAAACATGCATCACTCAACCATTCTTTACCTTGTCTCCAAAGCTCGATTTTCTTGAAATAAACAGTCAAAAGACCTGGAACAACATGGTTGACAAATGTCTCTCTGAATGAATCGTAATCAAATCTTTTAGAAAGACTTTTGCTACCATAACGTTCGAACAAACGATACAAATTGGCAAAAGCCCATTTTTGAGATTTGACCCATGGACTCAAGGAACGATCGTCCTCATCAATATCCAATACATTAGCTGGCAAAGGCATGTTGATCACGTCAACATGGAAATTTCCCCACTCAACGAACGATTGTTGTTGTTGTAATGGCTCTGGCAGATCGTGATAAGTAACAAATTTGTATGCTTTAATAATTAGCTTAACCACCTCACCGGCTTCATGACTGCCCTCGTACGAACCCACATTCGAAACTATTTGCTTTCCAATGGCAAGCAAACTTGGGAAATACTGCTCAATGATCGGGTCAAGTTCTCTGGCTCTGTCCTCGTTGGTCTTCCATCTATAATGTCTAGCCAATTCAGAGAAGCATAAGATACCAGTGTACAAAGATTGCATATCTGAGGTATTTTGGAATAAGCTAATGGTGCTTTGGATGTAATTTGGCCATTTTGAAGGAAAATCGTAAGAAATCATCACGTTCAAAACCGGAATGAACTGATTCCTCAATGTACGATCCAGTTTGACGATAGTTGGAATAATTCTATCTCTAATGACTGGTTTTTCATCTTCATCAATATTTCCATGAGCATTGCCCCAGTTTTTAAGCACTTTGTTCTTGAAATAGATACAGCATGCCTTTTTAACAACTGGATTGACTCCGTCAGCGTTCATAATATCCAAACAAGCACCTAAAAAGCCAACAACCCCTTCAGCCTGTTGAAGTTGCAATTCGGCTTCTCTCCGCACTGTTTGGTCAGCCTGCACCGTGCCAAGGAAGCACTTGTGTAACGCTTCAACATCCATTCTGTCAATGTGTTGGTGGAACAGTTAATGTGTCACAGATGGTCTGTACCGCTTTTATTTGATAGTAGTCAACTTGAATCATTTGGCTAGCAGAATTTTAACAAAAAAAAAAAGATTTTTTTTTCAAGTTTTTTTTTTGATATGTCGTGGTAGACACAAAATACGTCGATCGACGGGTCGCAAAACTAAACTTTCTTTAAAGAATTTACCAGGTGAAAAAAAAATTATAAAGCAAAAAAAAGATCGTAACTACTTTTTACTTAAAACTACCCTTACACAGATCAACATTTCCTCTATCCCATTTCCTCTATCCCATTTCCTCTCACCGCAAGATGGCACCAGCAACGATTATCTGTGTCGGCATGGCCGGCTCAGGAAAAACGACTTTTATGCAACGACTCAACTCACATTTGCACACTAAAAAACAACCACCTTACGTTATCAATCTTGACCCAGCCGTTCTTAAAGTTCCGTTTGGATGCAACATCGATATCAGAGATTCCGTGAAGTACAAAAAGGTGATGGAAAATTACAATTTGGGTCCAAATGGTGCAATTGTCACATCTTTGAATTTATTTGCCACCAAAATTGATCAAGTTATCGGTCTTGTCGAGAAAAAATCTGACCGATTTGAACATTGCATAGTTGATACACCAGGTCAAATCGAATGTTTCATATGGTCTGCATCGGGATCGATTATAACAGAAGCTTTCGCATCCACTTTCCCAACTGTTATCGCATACATTGTCGACACACCTAGAAACTCTTCGCCAACTACATTCATTTCTAACATGCTTTACGCATGTTCCATCCTGTACAAAACCAAGCTTCCGATGATTGTGGTGTTCAACAAGACTGATGTTAGAGATGCTGAGTTTGCCAAGGAATGGATGACCGATTTCGAAGCGTTCCAAGACGCTCTTCGCAGCAATACTGAGCTAAACGACGAGACTTCAAGTGGGTCTGGATATATGGCTTCGCTTGTCAACTCCATGAGTCTTATGCTCGAAGAGTTTTACTCAACTTTAGACGTTGTGAGTTGTTCTGCTTATACTGGTGATGGATTTGATGATTTTTTGAAAGCTGTTGACTCTAAGGTGGATGAATACAATGAGTTCTACGAGAAGGAAAGAGAACGTATACTTAAAGAAAAGGAAGAGAAAGAGAAGAAGAAGAAAGAAAAGAACCTCACACATCTGATGAAAGACTTGGGAATCGCTGGAAAAACGAAGACTGAAAAGGACACCGAGGATGGCGCACAAGTTTTGTCCGATTTGTCATCCGATGAAGCTGAAGAGGAAGATGTCCCAGAAGGATACGAACATGGACTGGTGGAGCCAGATATCAATGAACCTCAACGTGAATACACTTTCGCCGACGATCGTAATGGTGAGATTTCGGAGACGAAAGATAAAGATATTCAAAGTGTATACCAGAAAGCTTTTGAAAAAGATGCAAAGACTACTACAAGCGACATTGCTGAGGACATTGCCAAATACATCAGACAGAGTCAAGGTTAATAATAATGCGATTATGCGATTTGTTCTATAGAAAGTTAATATTTGTTGAATGAAATGCTCATTATCTTTTTTTGGTCAAGACCAATGTCTTATCTTGCAAGGTAGTAACGCTCACCAAGCCCATGCTGGCCACTTTGTACAGGTTCTCTTCGACAGCGACTCTTTCTTGTTCTGTGAACGTTCCATCAGTCGACTTGACCTTGTTTAACATTGGGAAATGCGGCACATTAAGAATACATGACACCACCTCAAAAGAATTTTTTAATAATGGTGTCAAAGATTCTAGTGTATTTGTAGTTTTTTTGAATCCAACCTCAGTCAATCCAACTATGACAAAACCTTTTTTAGGTTCAAGCTGTGTGAATTGTTTCAAAAGCGAAACATCTGACTTTGAAAGCTTTCTCTCGAGTAGGTCAACACGATGACTGAGAAAGTAATCCGCTGTGAGCTCACAATCATTTATATCTGTGTATTTTAAGTCCATTTTTCCGGAGTTGTAGTCCTCATTGATAGTGTCAATAGTATCAGCTAATTGTTTGAAACTAAGTGAAAGCGCGCTTGAGGATGGTTTCAATATTAAAAGTAAAGGAAATTGCGCTAAACTTTGCCAAAACCCGGCCATATCATCAGCCAATGTATACGGATCCTGGTATTTGTGCAGTTTCAGGATATCAGAAGGTGAACGTAAAGAGTCGAAAACTACGTCTTTTTCGGGATTGTAGACGTATCTGACAGATTTTTCTTTCTTTCTGAGTTCTTTCAGAACCTCTCGATCATGCAACACCCTACTGTTGACAATGGATTTCTTCGGATTGTTGACGGGTTTTTTCTGTGGTTCTTCAAGTTGTATCCGCCTAAATTTATTAACAAAATCTGATTTCATCCTCGCCGGGGTTTCACTGCTTTGGAATTTCAATACGTCGTCAAATGCGTTCCGTTGCTCTTCTATTTGCTGTTGTCGTTGATGATTTTTTTGCCGAAGAAGAGAATTTCCCTTCTCAGTAGCTCTCTTTATTTCGTCGAGATCAAACGGTTCAGGACTGGCGGACATGAGGTTTGGAAGTTTTGGATTCTTGGTTGCCAGGCCTCTGCTGTAGCGGGGAATCTGCGGGAGCAGTGGATGATTCCAACTTTGTGATCTAACGAGACTTAATCTGGATATTACTCGCATGATGGGTTAAAGGTGTACTATATGCTCATGAGTGAGGAAAAGGCGATTGCGAGGAGAAAATAATGCAAGTGATTTAATATCTCTTATTGGGCGATGGATTGAACTATTCGGAGTGTCGTTATTAATCTTTAAAGATTCAAATAGATCAGACCTTGGTCTCGTAGGTCACACTGATAAATTTTTGATATTTTTTTTTCATAAAGAAAACTGCGAATTAAACTACTGAAAAACAGTCGACGCGAACTTGTGTCGACTAAAATAGTTATTTTCGACATACGGAGCTGTTTGTCGGCAACTCCGACGAAAACCGGCTCTACTGATAAGAAATTGATCTGGGGATTATCTTCCCTCGATATATAAATGAGTTGTTGTCCAAATAGATATAACTTCCATTAGCGATGGCCCAATCAACTACCCATTCTCTCACTGAAATGCCTTCCAACCTGCAAAACGAAAAACTAGCTTACTTGTCATCGATAAAGTCGGTTAGAGAAACAAATCTCTGTACCAAAAAATTGATACTGCAAAACAAGTTGCAGAACTTCGATGTTGACTTGCAAAAAATGGATAATGTGATTGACTTCGTTTGCGAGACAATCCGCGAGTCTTTCCCAACCAATGAATCTCTCCTTACAATCCCTGTTCACGGAAGATACCAACATTTCGAGTGTCAAGGCGTTCCGAGACTCACCAAGCTTATCGAGACAGCGTTCAAGGGATTACCAGATTTGGAAATTTGTCGTAAATTAGTGGATCTCTTCATTGTTAGCGTGTTGCTGGACGCCGGCGCGGGCAATGTGTGGGGGTTTGAGGAAGACGGCGCTAAGATCGGCAGATCTGAAGGTATTGCCGTTGCAAGCTTCCATATGTTTGTTGCCGGGGAATTCAGCAATGACCCAGAGTCTGATAAATACCAGGTTAATGGAGAGAGACTGTCTGCTTTTACTGCCGAAGATCTTGCAAAAGGCTTTCAAGTCACTGAGAACAATCCGCTTGCCGGATTTGATGGGCGTTTGAAATTGATTCAAAAACTTGGCCAAACATTGACTGAAAACTCTGAAATTTTCGGTAAGACTGGTAGACCAGGTAATCTGGTTGATTATTTGATCTCAAAGTCTACCAAATCAGAGGATGGTGGCTATAAAGTTGAATTGGAAGATCTCTGGATGTGTCTAATGGACGGTTTGACTCCAATTTGGCCAACTGAAGGCAGAATCCAAGTTTATGGCCACACAATTGGTGATGCATGGTATTTGAAGAATAAAATCCAGGAAGCACAAACAGAATTTGGCACAACTGATGTGCCTGAATGGTCTAAAGTGGTTACATTCCATAAACTTACTCAATGGCTAACCTACTCGTTGTTTTTGCCACTCCAGAGATACGGTGGATTTGAAATTCTCAATGCACATTACATGACGGGTCTACCAGAATATAGAAATGGTGGTTTATTTGTTGACTTTGGAGTTTTATCTTTGAAACCAGACGTTTTGCAGAAAGGTTTGAAGTTCTCCAAACAGGTTGATTACAATCCTGAAATTCCAACATACACACCTGAAGATGACACTATTGTCGAATGGAGATCTTGTATAATCTGTTTGTTGGACTACATTCTTCCGCTAGTGAACAGTCATTTGAAAGTTTCAGGCTCAAAATATGAGCTCACTCTCCCACAACTCATCGAAGCAGGTTCTTGGAAGTCGGGGAGACTGATTGCTAAGAAATTACGTGATAATGGTGGTCCTCCAATCGAACTTTTTGCTGATGGTACAGTTTTTTAAATGCAAATAGAGTATAATAAATGTTATCTATCTAATAATCCCTATTTTTTTGGTGGAGATCCTATCCTATCTATGGGGTATGGAGCGAAAATAAAGATCACGTGCCACGGCAGAGGTCATAAAACCCTCAACCCTCACACCCCTAAGCAAAAAAAAAAAATCTTCAATTTGGAAAATTTTCCAAAACCCCAGGGGAGTGCGAACTGCAACGGTTCCACCCTTTGCATACTTTTCAAGACCTAAGTAAATATAACAAACTGGTGTAGTACGTAGAAAATTCTCCTTTTTTAACTTTGAACGTCTCAGACTCATATAACATACACCATAATGTCCACCGAAGATAAGAAGGCTGTCCAAGCCCCAGAAATCCACAAGATTAGAATCACCTTGATCTCTACCAAGGTTAAGCAATTGGAGAAGGTTTCCCAAAACATCATCAACAATGCTAACAGAGAGAAGCTCTACAAGAGAGGTCCAGTTAGAATGCCAACCAAGACCTTGAGCGTTTCTACTAGAAAGACTCCAAACGGTGAGGGTTCCAAGACCTGGGAGACTTACGAGATGAGAATCCACAAGAGATACATCGACTTGCACGCTCCAGCTCAATTGGTCAAGAAGATCACCCAAATCACCATCGAGCCAGGTGTCGATGTTGAGGTTACCATTGCTGCTTAAATGTAGTGACCTGGGATTTGCGGAATGTATGTGGAGATGACCTCATTTGAATTAAAGAAGATGTGAATGACATAATTAAAAATTGGATTTAAGTTATATTTGACAGATGACTTACTCATCAATATTTGGGTTCAAGCAGTGTAAGGCTCTAGGCTTATCGTGTATTTGATTATACCACAGTTCATACTATCATAGTATTGTTCTATAGGATATGACGATTGAGACGTTACGGTGTTAGCTATCAGCAACTTATGCTGTCTTCCAGACGTTGCTAGTCTGAAGGGCTTTTATGATTTGATCCAAGTTTTATTTGTGTCTGAACATTCAGTGGTTATTCGTTTTTCCCCATGTATTTACTCGGTCTTACGTTAATATATTTATAAAAGTTTCCTCAAAAAACAGTAGTAAATGATGAGTCAAACGAGTCATAAGTGAGGCAAGTCATAAGTAAAGTGGTAATAGGTGAATGATTAGGAAGGGTCCAGATGGACATTTAGCCGTTAGTTAAAATCTTTCGGGCTGAGTTTTTTTTGCGCCACATGTGGCTGGTGGGAAAAATATTTTTTTAAGCTAGCTTGCGCTGGGTCAGTACCTGTTCACCTGATAAACACAATCAGGCTTGGTGATACGAGAGGGTAAACATGCTCACATATGCAGCAGACTGTTTGTTGCCCCCCTCGATCTCTACAGCTCCCGATTTTAGCGCGTTTTTACCAAATACACCTTACTTCAATTATATTACCTAAATAGGAAAAACATCAACAAATGCATTTTGAAAATGCTTCATTTCGGTAACAAAACTGTTTTAGCATCTACAAGACCAATTTCAAGGGTTTACGATTTCTAACAAAAAGGTCACAAGAGAACAATAATTCTTGAACATCTTAGGTTTGTCCTTAGCTAGAATTGATACAGAAAAAATGGCTGCTACCTGTGACCATCTCTATTCCAAGAACTTTTGGTCTAGTGATGACACTGCAACAAACATACTGTTGGATCACTTCCACTCCGGGAACAAAACCATCGAATCGCTTCTTCATTTTTACAAGGAAAGAATTGCCATAGAAGAAGAATATGCTCGGAAATTGAACAATCTTTCAAGAAAACAATCTCTCGCTGAACATGAATCAGATGGAACATTGAAAGACAGTTTGGAAACTTTACAAGAGGAGACCAAACAACTGAGTATGAGCCATTCTGCGGTGGCAACAAAACTTAACGAAAGCCTGTACAAGCCATTGGAAGAGTTTTTGAGTGACCGTCGTGCCAAAGGTAAGCCAACTGAGACTGGCGTTTTGAGAGTTATTAAACAGAAAAAGAGTTTGGAGGCAAAAGCTGAGCAAGCCAAAAAACGCTATCATGCTCAATGGATGAAACTTACAAATTATAAGACCGAACAAATCTTAATGGATGAAAGAGAAGCTTTGAGATTACAAATGAAAATTACCAAACTCACGCAACAGATGATTGAAGGACGGTCAGAGTATTACAAACTATGTAAAGACAGCAAGTCACTTCAAGACATTTGGAAAAACGAATGGTATACAAGCTGTGAAAGTCTCCAAGTTTTTGAAGAGGAGAAGATCAAGTTTATGAAATCAAATATCTGGGATTATGCAAACGCTGTCAGTACAGCTTGTATTTCTGATGATCAGAGTTGTGAAAATGTAAGAGTTAGTTTGGAAAAATGCAGTTACAGACATGATATTCCAGCATTTGTTGAACAGTTCAAGACCGGTAACACTATTTCCGGGCCATTGACATTTGTTGACTATGCAAAGGGTGAATCAGATTCAGACAAGCCGTTCCTTACAGAAACAGTCAAATTGAACGAAATACCTTTGATCCAGGAGAAACACCAGAAGCTTGTAGAACGGAAAGTACCACCACCAAAACCAACTCCAAAACAAGCAATCGAAGTTGAGTTCATTGACAGAAGAGAAGAAACATTTAAACAACTACAAGAACAGGCACAGACTGAAGCACAAACTAGGAAGGATATGACCCAACAAACAGAATCTGAGCCAAGTTCAAGTAAACTTTTCTCTGAGTATTCTAATCCAACTTCTACTTCAAGTGTCGAAACAGAAGCGCTCGAAAAGAATTTGAACGATTCTGTTCAAGAGACTGTCTATTCAAATCCACTGTTGAACTCGATCAACTCTTTGGATAAGCCAACTGCGCCAATTCGCCTGTCACAAAAAATGGCTACCAAATTCAGTAATTTGGCAGACAATAATTCAACCCAGGATGTCAATCCATTGGAGGCATATTTAACAGATCTCAAGCTTGGAGGTAACGGAAGTATGTCTAAATTCCGCGAGTCAATGATGTCTGCCAAAGGGGGCCCTGAAATAGAGACCGTGGATCTTAAATCCAATTACAGAACAACAAACACTCATAGCAGCAGAAATTCCTTAGGTGGAATCCTCAAAAACGCTTTGAAACAAGATAAAGTCAAACATAAAGAAGAACGCGAGCAAAGAGTCCAACGTGAACCAATGAATCAAGATGCAGAACTCGCTAGAAAACTTTCATCTTTGAGAAAATCTAAATCATCTACTACATTACAAGGAAAGTTTGTCAACAGATCAAACCTTCCATCAAGATCTTCCGAAGGATATCCAGTTATCAAATACTGCCGTGCGCAATACTCATACAATGCAGACATTGAACAAGAACTCACTTTCAAGAAAAAAGACATACTAATGATATTGCACCAGCAGCCTGATGGATGGTGGTTTGCTGAAAATTTGAATACTGGAAAATCAGGTTTAGCTCCAAGTAACTATTTGGTCGATTTATAAGGACATTTGGAAAGGTAATTTGGAAAGGTCATTTGTATTATTATTATTATTCTGATTATTATTACATATAATTAAACAATTCCACTAACTCTCTTCACATAGTAATAACAAGTAACCGAGAATATCAACATTCCAACCAAAATACTGTAAAACCAAGACAAATCATCAGTTTCTTGACCCGGAACAAGACAGTTCATTCCCCATAAACCGGTGATAATGTTGAGTGGTAACACAATTGTACCCATGATGGTGATCTTTCCTAAAATATCGTTCATATCATTGTTAACTTTTGTCATGTCAATGTTGATCTGTGCAAGATAATTGGAATGAGACCGAGCAAGAAGCTTTTCATAATGATTTAATGACTGAACCATTGTCACAATATGGTCTTGAATATCACCCAAATACATTCCAATCTCAGATCTAGGGGCAACGTCCCACTGCTCATTACATCTTTTCGAAAATCCTTTGATAACATCAGCTTTGAAGCCGAGCAATCTCAGAAGAGACATAACTCTCTTTCTGCAATCACCAATTCTTCGGAGCATATCACCTTTCCTCTTCCAACTCAAAATCTTTGTGTTCCCAGAGCTTGAAGATGAACTAGATGCTTTCGAAGTAAAAGTTAATAACGAACGCGCATCTCCATTAACAGTTGAATTTCTGCGTTTCAATTTAAACCAAATTTGATCTTCGTTCTCCTCATCACTATCACTATCACTTTCATCATCTGAATCCACTCCACTTTGCATCACTAAAATGGCATCTTCAATAGCGTTCACTTCATCTTCAATACTTTCAATAAGTGGAGCATACGCATCAGTAATGTCATCGATCAACGCGTATCCAATCCAATCTGATGTAACCGTTAAATAGTCTCTCAATAAGCGGACTCTTCGACGAACGTTTCCGGGATGAGGTGTTGGTTTCGAATGAAAAGTGATAACCCCGTCTCTAAAAACAATTATGTACATGTTGAGAGGTTCCAAATCACCATTTTTGCGCTTTTGCTTTCGATGACCAGTCTCTGATTTTCTTCTTGAGCTTATCGATTTGGATTGTTCAGTGGTCATTTCCTGTTGCCGGCGATCGAATATGCCGAAATTCCGGCTGAACCAGCCTTTGTGTTTGCTCAAAACACTATCAGTATCAGAGGTGCTCGTTGAATTCATAGCTTTCTCCATAGCTTTCCTCTTGTGGTGCTCTTGAACCACATCAAAAGATGTAAAACACACAAGATAATAATCTTTGAACAACTCCACTTTTTCCCTGGTTTCTCCTAGAAAAATATCTTCTGTTGTTAATGGATGAATTCCAAACGCTTTTGAAATCACCTTCATTTCTTCTTCTGTTGGATTCAGTACATCTAACCAAAAAGTTGGAGTATCCGCAACTGAATCAGTAACCAAAGAGGGAGTTGGTGTCGTGGCTCCTGTACCTATACCTGACATCACTCCTGCAGCCCCAACCCCCCCTATGGTTCCTGCTCCAACTGTTTTGGGCTTTAAACTTGCCTGAGAGGATTGTACAGACATGGTTTGTTGCAAAGTTGAAGGAATAGCAGATGTAGCACCACCCGCAACAACACTATCCGTCTCAGAGTTGGCTTTGACGTAGTGTGACGGACAGAAGAGATCTTCAAGCGATAGATTTCCATCGTGAACAAGACCAGAGATGCTCGTAGCATGAATCGTATTTTCAAGGTCTTCTCTGAAATATGTGAAACGGTATTTTTCAAGCTTGTTTTGACGATCATTGAAATCTGGATAGTTACCTAAGTGTTTATTTCCACTTCCCCAAGGGACGAGTCGTTCAGGTTTGAGCCTACCACTTTCAGTTTCTTCCTGATTGTACATTATAAGAGGTTCACTCTCGCCTGAGTCAACATTTGAAACAATTGGATGTTGGAAGTTCACACCTATCGTTTCACTGGCACATGCTGATGAGCGTCTGCTCAAAGAAGCCGAAGCTTCATTGATCTTCTTGTTTTCTTCGAATTCTTCAGCTGCAAATTGTTCTAAAATAGCAATATCTGGCCAAACTTTACGTTTTCCTGCCTCATCTAACGAAACCACAGGAAAACAGACATCATCCAAAGACGAGGCGTTCGAAGACCGTCTTGACGAAGGGTTTGACGAAGCGTAAACAGAATTGCTTTCTTCATCTTCGATATCGCTAGAGTTAAACGCCACATGTCCTGGAGATTCAGTTGGGAAGCTTAGCAATCGATCAGTCGTTCTGGCACCTGTATCGGGTGAATCTCGATACTTTGCCTCAAAAGGATTTTCGGTACGGTAATGTGTACTTGCAGATGTATCGAGTGAGTAGTTCGGCTTAAATGGTAATCTTGTCGCACGACTACCAACCCCAGTTTCACCTGAAGTTGCTCCGTAGTCCCTGTATAAATCATCTTTCGAGATTCGGCGTGGTTTATGATAGTACGCCTGTTTCAAATTGGGCATCGAAGATCTATCGAGTGGCGGGGTGGGAGCTGACGTCACCACACTATTGAGTTTGCTTCTTGGACGAGGGACTGAAGAGTGTGTGGCTGGTGCAGAGCCTGGACTTTGGAGACTTGCTCTGCGCCTGATTCGGGCTCTGTTAACATGTACACTATTGCGACCTGAAGGCTTTTGGGCGTATTGACGATGATCAATCAGCGGCTCAATGCCAACAGACGAATCCGATGACACATCATTATGCAATAATCCTAGCATGTCCACCTCACCATCATCCCCTGAGGCAACACCAGGAGCATATGATGTAATTGTAGGCTCCGAAGAGTTTGATTTAGCATTTTGTCGAGTAACCATCACAGTAGGAACATTAGTTGTTTGTTGTGATCCGCTATTTTGATTTTGATTTGACCCCTGTTTATCCCTATCACTGGCCGAATCGGTATCAAACTTGACTTTCTCCGTTCCTGCCGGCATATTAAAAGACTACACCCAAAGACGAGTGATTTATTCTGAATGTTTAATGCTATATTGATAGAAATATGTCAACAGAAAAAAGGTTCCCTCAATCTTGCTAAGAGTATTTCAGGTTTTTTTTATCTCTCGAAACTATTATTTGCCCCCTAAATTTTCCCTCACGATAACATATCAAGGCAGTGCAACTAAAATGTTAATCAGGAAGGTCAACGAGCAACGACCACGAGCAAACATCCTACTTCGTCCATCTTTTGGATTGTTTAGAGAGAAAGCAATCAGCTATGACTGGTCCGCCCCGTCCATTATTCAATCACTCTCGTTATCGTCAATCTTGCGTTTCTTGACTGCCCTGTCATCCTTAGATCCAATATCGACTTCCTCAAGCTCCACTCCTTCCGTGCCGTCAGATCCTGATTGCTCTCCTGTTTTACCATCCAACTGGGCCAAAGCGTGATTGATCTCTGACCCCTTTGTCAGAAGCATCACCCACTGTTCTTCAGTCAATGAGATACCCTATTTTTGTTAGCTATGAACCTTTGTCAAACCAGTAAATTTCTACTCACTTTAGAACCCGGAAGCCATTGATCATTTTTTTGATAATACTCGCGGATATCAATTAAGTTACGTCCACGAAACTTGCGCACTGTCACACGTCTTTTCTCCACACCCAACTACTCTGGAGTTAGTATAAGTAGTAAATGTGAACAAAATGTATACTAACCTCGAATTGGTACTCTTTTCCCTCTGATCCAGCGTCACCGCCACGATTAAATTTGCCCTTGCCTTTAGATGCCTTCTCAAAACCTTTTGGTGGCATTTTCAGCGTTCAATTACTTCCAACTATGCTCAATCTGTCGTCTTTTCACCCCCAAACGCGTTGATTCCGCAATGAATAAAATATAAAAATATTTTTTCATCGCGATAAAATCGCCACACCTGAAAAATTCACCGTAAAGATATCAATTGAAAAATTGTCTTCCGTCTTTTTACTTCGTTATCGTCACTTGAGACATTCTCCCTCGATCATGTCACTCAATCTTCCAAAAGTCTCTGAAAATATTGAAGGAATATCACCACTTGTCCTTGGTGGTGCTATCTTCAACACTCAATACAATGATGACCCTTTTTCCCTCGGAGTCAAAGATCTCGTTCTACAGGCTTTCAAAAACGGAATCAATGCCATCGATACTTCTCCATACTACGGTCCATCCGAAGAATTGCTTGGAAATGCTCTTAAAACTCTCATTGAAGACGAAAAATTGATCACGAGAGATAATTTCTACATCTGCACCAAAGTCGGACGTATCCAACTTGACGAGTTTGATTATAGCGCAACTTGGGTGAAAAAATCTGTTCACCGTTCTTTGCAACGTCTTGGAACTTCTTATCTGGACCTCATTTATCTTCATGACATTGAGTTTGTCGAAAAAGCTGGTATTTTCGAAGCACTAACCGCCCTCATGGAACTGAAAAAAGAAGGAATTGTGAAAAACGTTGGTATTTCCGGTTACCCCGTCGACTTCCTCTTTGAAATTGCACGTGCCTGTGTCGACATTGAATCAATTGGAAAACTCGATGCTGTTCTCAGCTATTCCAACATGTGTCTTCAAAACGTCACTCTTCTTAATTGGTATGACAGGTTCTTCCGCGAAACAGGCATCCGTCTTCTTAACAACGGTTCCATCCTTTCCATGTCACTTCTACGCTCACAGGAGACAAAGTCTTTCCATCCTGCTTCTCAAGAGTTGAAGGATACATGTGCGAGGCTCGCACGTACTTTGCTGGCAGACAACGTTGAGCTTGCAGAACTTGCAACTAGATTCGCTATCAGAACCTGGAAAGGCAAGCAAGGAAGAACAGTTATTGGTGTCTCCAATGTCGCTGAACTCGAAAGTGCTCTGGAACAGTACAACCTTGTCGAATCCAACTCTCTCGACGAGAAGGATGCAAAACTGGTTGAACTTAGTAAACAGATTCTCGGATCCCATTTCAACGAAACTTGGAAGAGTGGTATTCTTGATAGATAACTATATAGATTCGATAGATATTGAAAAAAAAATGTCACCTGTCCCATCCTTACACTCCTATAACTTTGATTCACCAGATTCGCTCAATCTCACGCCAGCCAAATCAATCACAACACAGTTTCTCTCCACACACCATGTCTGGAAGACCACAACATTACGTTGCTTCCATGCAACAACATGAAGCGTTTCTCCTGGGTAAACAACGTTGGTGAAACGAACCTTCACTTCATCGAACTTTCCGTAGTGGTCTAACAGGAGTTTTGCAGTGATTCCCAAAGTTCCAAGACCATGTAATATTGGCCTTTCAAAACGAGCACCACGTGCAAAATCTGGGTCGATATGGAGTGGATTCAAGTCACCATTTAGACGGTACAAAGCGGCCATATCCACACTCGTAACAAACTTAGCCTCAAAATCTGGGGTAATTTTTTTTGGAGCACTAAAATCATTTTCCAAAAATTTATTTTCAGTTTTCTTGAAAATCTCATCCTTCCCACTGCTAGATTCACTGTTTCTCACAAAAAAGGATCCTTCATTGTAAAATAACAACTCCCCAGAATCTGAATCATAAGTTTCATATCCGGTCCTTACAAGGACATTCTTAGCCTTTCCTTTGTGCTTGTTGGTCACAGAAAGAGGGAATGATTTGGTTTCCAACTTTCCAGACACAGGAATTGGAGTTTTACAAATTTTCAAGTAATGTTCTCCGTGAAGCAGCATCATTGGATTGAAATTTTTCAAAATTGAATTGAAATCCATGCCACCGTCTTCCTGGTTCATGAACGGAATCACTCCAAAAGTAGGGATTGCTTGGAATGAATCACTGCTCTCATATGTATATTTGAGTTCCTTTGCTGTGCTTCCAACCGAGATGTTGTATAAAATAACTGTACGTTCGTTGTATGAATAGAAAGCATCTTTCTTGTTGACTTCTTCTTCTTCGTCCTCATCGTCCTCTTCCCCGTCCTCGTCTTCGTCTTCGTCCTCACCTTCCTCACCACCACCCACAGCTTCTAATATTGCCATACTAGACTCCTGTGTAGTCTTCAAAGTCACGCCTTCGGTGTAATCAACCACGTCTGTCCAATGATCTCTCACAAATTCAGGAGTTATGTTCTCGTCGTGACTGACAGCTCCTTTGGCCCGTTGCCACCGCGTGTTTCCTGCCCAACCCGCTCCAACTTCAAACAATTCCCCCGTCACATCAACCTCGTCGCTGGCCAAAAGAACAACAAATGGTGAGACCTGGTCAGCAGAAAACTTATTTAGGTCATCAGCTTTGAAAATTGTCCGAGTCATTGATGTTTCCGCATGAGGAGCGACAGCATTGCAACGAATTCCCGACTTACGACCTTCGATGGCCAAACTTTTGGTGAAACCAAGAACAGCAGCTTTGGCAGCTGCATAATTAGCTTGCCCAAAGTTACCATATATTCCAGACGTGGATGTGGTGTTGATGATATTACCGGCATGCTTCTCGCTCATTATTGGCCAAACAAGCTTACATAACCGGAAAGTAGCAAGAACGTGAATCTGAATCACTTGATTCCATTCTGCATCGCTCATTTTTGCAAAAGATCGGTCCCTCAAGATACCAGCATTATTAACAAGAATATCAATAGTGCCAAAAGCATCTAAAGCAGTTTGAACAACCTTGTCTGCATCAGCAAAAACATCGTGTTTCGACCCGACTGCAATACCTCCGGCCTTTTTGATCTCTTTCACAACTGGTTCGGGATCACGGAAATCATTGACCACCACCTTTGCTCCGTATCTTGCAAACCAAAGGGCATGTGTACGGCCTAAACCAGAACCCGAGCCTGTGACTAGAACTACTTTACCCTTCAAAGACTCAATTTTCCTTGTTCCTTGTTCATTGTCCGGCAAAGAAAGAGTTTTCTCTAAAACAGCATTATAGTCATTCAGCTGAGTTGGAAACTGCTTTTCTTCAAATGAGAATACATCTGAAAATTTGTTCAAAAATGCCTCTGGAGTTAATGTTCCATTTGGCTTCAGGTAAGCTCCACCACTTCTTTCCCAACGAATTTGAGCAAAAAGACCTGCTGCCACTTCGTATATCGACCCTGTAGATTTGCTTTCTTCTGAACTGAGATACACGACCAACGGTGCTATTTTTTCTGGAAGAAGTCTTCCAAGAACATCAGGAGGAAGAATTGTCTCAGTCATACGCGACTTCGCCAATGGTGCAATCGCATTCACCAGGATGTTGTACTTGTATCCTTCTTTTGCAAGAGTTTCTGCGAATCCAACGAGACCTAACTTAGCTGCCGAGTAATTGGTCTGACCAAAATTTCCATACAGTCCTGCTGGCGAAGCAGTCATAATCACTCTACCATAATTCTGTTGCTTGAAGATTGGCCAACATAATCTGGTTAGTTTGTAAGCCCCGTTCAAATGAACATCCAAAACGCCCTGAAATTGTTGTTCAGTCATTTTCTTAAACGAAGAATCCCTTAAAATACCGGCGTTATTGATGAGAATATCCACTGTACCAAAAGCATCAATCGCAGTTCTCACAATTCCCTCTGGATTTGTGACCACATTGTCGTAATTGGAAACTGCTTCACCTCCTTTACTACGAATCTCATCAACAACCAAATCTGCAGCTTTGGTGGAAGTCCCGGTACCGCCTAAAGTGCCGCCTAAATCATTGACAACGACCTTGGCTCCCCTGGAAGCAAAAAGCAATGCATACTGTTTACCTAATCCACCTCCCGACCCAGTGATAATCACAACTTTTCCTTCAACATTAACTAAATTCGCTGTCATTTTTACTTTAACCATACATAAGGTTTACATATCGGTTACTTTCTAACTTCAGATTTATTACCATTCTTATAGTATTTACCACAATCACATGTATCCTGTCAGCCATAGCAAAAAGAACTTTCCCCTCAGCTAGGAAAAGGTAGGAAGAAATACATGATCTGCATGTGAAAAATATTAAAAAAAAAGTGTGGGGTAATGATTGATTACATAAGCTAAATGTCAGAATAAATATTCCGGTGTAAGGATGTTCTAAAACAAGTTCATTGATTCTGAAACATCTACTGTTACAGAGTTATATGAAACCTAACGATATAAATATGGGTGCAAAGCACCCATATATACAGTCACAATCACATAACCTGAAAGAGGTGTGGGAATCAGAGTTTAGCGTACCTACTATATAACAATACTATTGTATCGGGACAAAACGATCATATTGATTAGATTCAGACCGATCAACTAGTATCGACTTAATACCACGTGAAAGAAACCACGTGACTATTACCTAATCAAATTAAGAAAATTATTTCCTAGAGAAAAGTCGAACTCTAACACTAAAAACTACTTGACATATCTCATTCGATTCCTCTAGCTTAAAGCTCGATGAAAGTGCAGTTATATCTAGCATTATATGTATGTAACTGCTCTAGTAATACATATATACATTAATTAATCATTCATCATCCTCGTCCTCCTCGTCTTCCTCGTCCTCCTCGTCTTCCTCGTCATCTTCGTCATCTTCGTCGTCGTCATCCTCATCACTGGAGACTTCCTCACCTAAACTTTTCAATTTCTTCTTTAACTGTTTGTTTTTATCATCCAGTTCACTCATCACAAGCATCAAATCGTCCAGATCACTCTTCGGAACAAGTCCGGACATCTTTTGTTGCATTGATTTCAATGAAGCAGTCAAAGATTCAATTTCAGCTTTCGACTTATCAGATTCAGTCTTTAATTGTTCTTCAAGAGACTCAGACTTGGCCCGAAGTCCTGTAGACTCTTCAGACAGCTTCTCCGATTTTACACGAAGTACTTCCGATTCCTTTGAGATCTCCTCCGACTTTGTACGAAGCTCCACCGTCTCGTTCTTTAACTTTTCTGCCTCCGTGGACTTTGCTGCCAGATCAGCTTCGAGTTTTGCAACAGTGTCAGCATGTTTTTTGACAAGCGTTTCAATCTCCAAAGATTTTGACTCTTTCTCAGTGAAAACTTCTGATTTTTCAGCCTTGAGTTTTTCTACTTCTTTCTCCAGCTCTTCACATTTCTTTGTTATTTTAGCCATTTGGTCGTTTTTAGCACTCAAATCTTTGACCACCTTCTCAAGTTCTTTATCTTTTCTTTCCATAATAGACGTATGTGAATTCACAAGATCCTGTTTCTCAGACCCATGAGCTTTCGAAAGCTCGTTCTTTTCAGATTCATGAGACTTCAAAAGCTCCTTTTTCTCTGACTCATGAGATTGTATAAGATCACCTTTCTCTGACTCATGACTGAGCTTGACTTCTTCTAATAGCTTTTCTAACCGCGAAATTTCCTCGATCTTTTCTGCAAGCTTGAGTTCTTTAACCTTCAGACTTTCAGAAGATGTCGAGGCAGAATTTTCGAGATCTTCCAATTTATTCTTGGACTCCTTCAACTCCTCAGAAACAGCTGACATCTCGCTCTCTAGCTCCTCAAGTTTCTTCTCTTTTTCCTTAATCTCTCCATTTTTCAAATCTAAACTCTTTGAAGCCTCTTCGAGTTTCGAGTTCGATTCAGAAACTTGCGATTCGAGAACTTTCACACTCTCCTTTTGTTGGTTCAGTTGTGATTCCAAATCTTTGGCTGTTTCGTTTGAGTCTTTTAAATCCGTTTCTAATTCACTCACTTTACCACTAAGTTGTTTATTCTTCGAGCTCAAATCGGCCTTGACAGCTTCTAATTCGGAAATCTCCTTGGCCTTTTTCTCTTGGACTTCCTTCATTTTTTCCTCGAGCTTGGTGACTTTTTCCGAGTATTCCTTGACAACAGCTTCTGAACTTCCCGTTAACAATTCTCTTTCTTGCTCAAGTTCGCTAATTTTTTTGCTCAAATCATCTTTTAGAGTCACGATCTCTTCTTCGAGTTTTGCTATTATATTTTTGGAAACCTCGCTTTGGTCTTCAATTTTGGACTCCAAAGAACTAATCGTGTTCAAGTGTTTTTTAACCTCTTTTTTAGATTCCTCTAGGGAAGCAACTTTGGATGTGACTTGCTTGGTAGCATCTGCTAGCTCTTTTGTAAGCTTTTCGAGTTTGCCTTCGTTAGCTTTCTTAGACTTCTCCACTGCCTTCAAATCTGATTCTAAAGCTTTGAGCTTTTTGGCAAGCTCTTTACTCTCTTCATCTTTCGCTTCCATATTCACCGAAATCATAGAAATCGTAGATTCCAAAGATTTCTTCTCTTCTAAAACAGTGTTTCTCGATTCTTTCATTTCACCTAGCTCATGTTTCAGCGAAGAAATGGTGGAATCAGCTTGAGACTTCAGTTCATTCAAATCCGTGGTCAACTTCTCTTTCTCAGACTTAGTTTCTTCTAATGACTTCTTGACAGATTCAACATTTTCTTTTAACGAAAGAACCTGCTCTTCAAAACTTTTTTGTGAAGCACTCAGCTCATCAGAAAGACGTGTGATTTCTGCATCTTTTTCAAGTAGAGATTTTTCCAAGGAGGACTTTTCAGCCTGAAGCTGGGCTGAAAGCTTAGATTTTTCCTCTAGTTCTTCGTTAGTTGAAGAGCTCTTACTCTTCAAATCTTCAAGTTCTTGTGTGAGTTGCTTCTTGATATTAGTCAGTTCCATGTGTTGAGATTCCAATTCAGCAACCTTAGTCATCTTTTCCTTTAGCTGTTCAGAAATTTCCGAATGAGAGTTTTCAAGGCTGTTCAACTTCTTTGAAACTTCGGAGTGAGTTGATTCCAGAGTGGTAAACTTCTTTGAAACCTCATCATGCAAGGACTTGTGTTTGGATGACTCTTCAATTAATTTCCCTAGGGCTGACTTGTGATCTGAGTTCAAAGAATTGATAGCCTTGTCATGATCGGACTTTAAAGTTTCAACAGTTTTGGTGTGAGATTCAACAAGTTTTGAGCCCTCTTTTTCCTTTTCTTCAAGGTCAGTTTCCAACGTGTTAATCTTAGCCTTCAATTCAGAATTTGTTAAATCAGACCTCTCCAGCTTTTTCTTGAGCTCTTCGACTAAATTTCTCGAATCTTGTAACTCTTTTGTTGATTCTGAGCGTAAAGTTTTGAGTTCCTCTCTGGCATCGCTCAAGGACTGCTGTAATTCGGTTTGTTGCGATAAGAGTGCACCATTACTGCTCTGCAAATCAGCATTCGTCGATTTGAGAGTGTCAATAGTTTCAGTCAACTCTTTCAACTTGACATCAGTTGTCACACGATAAGAATCAAGCTCCTTTGATCCGTGAGCTTTCTCAGCTTTGAGCTTTTCAATGAGATCGGTCGCAACTTTGTATTGCTCTTGCAATTTTTCAATTTGTTGTTCAGCAATACGTGACTTTTGAACAGCTTCTTCATAACTTCTTCTCAAAGAATTGTAATTTTCGTCCCTACTTTTCAAGTCCGTCATGAGAGATTGAATTTTTTTCTCCAGGGATGCTATGGTCTCTTGGTATTGAGTAGCAGCTGTCTTCATTTGATCCTCGAGCTTAGTTTGTGCTTTAGCTGCTTTGGCCGCTTCCTTCTCCATATTTTTGACCAATTTGGTTTGGGAGTCTTTCTCTCTGGTCAATTGCATAAGTTCACGACTCATTTTATTGATACCATCCTCAGCTTTTGTTTTAAGTTGTTCTGTAGTCGACAGCTTTTCATTAATTTGATGGTTTGCGTTTTCTAAAGATGCAATTTTCGACATGGCCTCCTGATGTTGCGCACGCATAGAGTTCAATTGAGACTCCAGTTCCGCTTTGATCTCGCTTAGTTTTGCCACATCGCCAGAGCTCTTGGCAAAGTTACTGTCCAACTTAGAGTTCAAATTTTGGAGATCTTCAAACTCTTTTTTTGTTGTCTCAAAATTCTTGGAGAGCTCTTCATAATCGGAAACTAATCTCAAAATCTCCGATTGTTGAGACTGAACGAGAGAGTCAGAGTCCTCTTGAAGTTTCTTGTAAGAGTTTGACAACTCTGAGTATTCTTCTTGAATCTTCTCATATGCACTGTAGTCTAAGCTACGAACAGGATCAACATTCGGATCATGTCCTATAGCACCTCTAATTCTTTTCGAATTTTCCTTGATCAATCTCACAAAAATAGGATCAAAATAGACCTGAGGAAGTCCAGTATCATCTTTTTCAGGGCTCAAGACAGATTCAGGATCAAAGTTTGCAAATTCTGGAGTTTGCTCGAATTGTTGAATTTTCAGACTGAATGCATTATCGCCAACTCTGCTCTTTAACAGAGAGTTTAACTGGGATCTACCAATTGGAGATTCTTTCCTGGTAAATTCGTATGTAATCCCAAGTAAGATAGTGACCATGCCCTGCACCAAAGTTCTTCCATCAACAGTCTCGGCTATGTACGCCAATAATTGATCCAAGACAGAAGAATCATTAAGGAACAAATCCACTGATTGGAAGTTCTCCCAAAGCCAAACACTAAGAAGCATAATATAAGCGACGGGCACCCGGGGATCATGGAATCTGAGAGACGAGCAGAGGGCTTGACCAATAGCTTCAACGATATTCAGAACGTCTTCATCAGCACTTTCGTCACCAATTTTGACACTGAGAGCCAGATCGCGTCCTTCAGAGTAATCTTCAAACAAATAGAGGAAAATTATCGAGCAGAACCAGATTTTGTAAGGATTTAGCTGCATTTCATTATCAACATTGACCAACGTTTGGAAAAGATTCGCATCCAACATCTTTGTCTCTGGAGACGGAGACCGAGAGACGGAATCCAACGGAGAAGCCTTACCGTTACCATTTTGCTCGTCAACAGGGTGTTCTTCCACAGTTTCATCATCGATATCATCCTGTTCAAACTCACTATCACTCACGGGCATTCCATTCATCTTATTAAAGGTATATTTTTGATCTTTAATGAAGGCATATTTTGCTTCGTTGTTGTCCATGAAATAAGCATGAAGAACGACTGAGGAAGCGATTCTGAGATCAAATAAATGAACAGAGTTGACATATAGACACCAGCTGAGAAGGGCGTCAATAACAGGAACAACTTCTTCAAAACGTTGTGCCGGGCCAGGAAGACTTGGATCTAAGTAGGGAACATCAATTTGAGAAAACTGTAGCTGAATGTCAGAGTTTGAACGAATAATATCCGCTGTAGTTAGCAAAGCGTTGACACGAATAGAGTTAGGAATATTAAGTGAGAATACCAGTCTCAAAACAAGCATGAGGATGTCAGAATCTACGAGAGATTTTTGAGCTTGTTTGATGGCCTCTGTTCCTTCAAGAACAAACAGCCTACATGTATCCATTGTAGTAATGATGTTTTGAAGTCTCTGCTGATTCCAAACGATAGGCCCCAGTTCGCTTTCAACGAGTGGTTGATGAATGAGCTCGGCAAGCTTTGGCATGCAATTTGTTTCTAAGAAGAATTTTTGATTGGTTGCGTTGTAACGCAAAAGATTGGAAATCAAAGAAAGACAATCTTGCACCACGATATTGCCTTCAATTCCGCCTTCTTCTTCAATGATCTGGTACAATTTGTCAAAAGTATTTTCGAATGCAACGAGTTTTTGAATATTGAAGTTATCTTTAACAACACCCATGAGAAGAAGAATTGCTTCATTACGGATCGGCTCGTACGAGTCATTTAATGACGAGCATAATTTAGAAACAGCAAGTGGGGATTTGAGAATCAGTTCTTTTGTTCTTGTTGGTCTTGTCGAACAGAGTGCCTGCAAAAGTTGCAAAGAGTACAGTTTGATGTGCATATCGTCCACTTCAAGCAGATCGACGAGAGTGTCGATATTCGACACTGACTGGGTTAGTTCGTCGGCAATCCATAAAGAAAATTGATCCACCGTAAGATTTGCCACTAACAGACTTGGAGAAGGGTATTTTCCATTGCGCAATCGAGATTGCTGACTGATCCAGTCTCTTGTGAGATCTTGATCGCCTTCGCCTCGAATGAAAAGGATCAAAAGCGTCTCGAGTACTGCTTTCACTGTATCAAGATCAATTGAGTCACGTTGAAGCGTTGTAACTAGATGTTTCAAAGCGTTTGCCACCACGATCTCCCGGTATTGTCTGCTGAAGCTCTTGAGTCCAAGCACAGCAGCTCTTCGGTCAGAAAGAAGAGTAGAATGGGAAAGTCGGTCTACCAAAGTGGCGATCGACTCGTTCACCTCTTTCTCTGACGCACTGCTGGTGCTCATCAAATTTTGCAAGAGCTCCATTGTGATTGAGGGGTTTTGATAGTTAGGGGCGGTGAGTGTTTACAGTGAGGGTTGTGATTTACTTGTGTTTACGAGTTTTTTTTTTTTTGTCGTGATCTTCATTTTTAAACAGCTTCGCGTCTGTCCAGGAAAGAACGTGTCAATAAGGACGAGCCTCTCGACCGGCGAAGCAAATCATCGATTGATCCAAAATCGACTAGAGCGACGTGAATGGTGGCAATCAAAACATCAAACTACTTGTTTGCTCTCAAGTTGCTCACAGTCCCAACTTACTTCCTAAAACTCCCTTTATCGCTTCACTCTTTGTCTCCTTGATAAAATCATCGATATCATCGTTCACGTCACTCACATACGTCTCTACCTTAGTAGATGTCAAATCCAAGCGATGCTGTGCAACTTGTGACCACCGTGACAGATTCTTCCCCACGGCGCTCACATTGATCGGAACAGCAGGTTTTTCCGTCAACCCTGGATGTTGATGAAGTGCCCTAGGATCGTAATACTTCGGCTTGGCAGTACCCATCAGACTATAATTTGCAGGATTATAAGGCGAAACATCCCACGCCAACTTGTACTCTGGATTTTTCGACTGTGAAGGACGTTCTCGTCCAATGAGTAACTGATACAATTTGGCATACGGCAACGATGAAATTCCTTTGATGAATTGGTTGACTGTAGGTCTGTAAGGAATGACAATGTTTCGCAAAAACAAGTTGTCATCACCGTAATCAGTATCAAGAGCCAGAACAGGATTCCTCAGCTTCATAATGTTCACCAAAGCAGCTTCTGTTTCGTTGACTCGGAGGAAAACATCACCTAATGGTAGCACAGAACTTGCGCCGGCATAATCAGGTTCCACTCTGTACGGAATTCTGACGTTAGCCAAATCAGCCAGAACAGGTATTGTGAGAGCCACGAGTTTCTTACTTGCTCCTAGAACCACAACAACGCAAAATGCCACGCGACCATTGGTTGTTTTAGCACCTGTAATGCCCACTTTAGAAACGTCACCACGTCCATATGTCTTATGGGCAGTTTTCGTGCTGCCACGAACCACACGGATATCACAGTTGGATGCCGTGATCACCGCAATCTGAGGCCCTGTCGCACCTGGTTTGAGATGTTTAATGGTTGGTATCACAGGACGCCCTGTACTGGCATCCACAGGGATTATGTCACGGATCGCAGAGTCATTTGAATCGACTTCTTCAAGGAAACGAACTGAATAACGGGACTTGGCCTCATAAACAAATTCAAACGCAATCAGACGACCAATGCTGGTACCGACGTACATAATCAGGGAGCTTCGATTCACAGCATTTGGCGTTGCTGTTGGCGATGTATTACCAAAAGCAAACTCCACTGCTGTTGGAACAATCGGTAAGGCCAACCCAGGATCTTGTAATGTTCCACTGTAAATGACTCCATTGGACCGTCTATCGAGAACCACCAATTGACCGGACTCATAACCAATGGCAACAAATCCAACATTACTATTGCACAGTGCAGTTACTTTACCATATCCCATCGACTTGACAAGAACTTTTGGCATGAAACCTTTTTTGATATCACGTGCAGCACGATCGCTGATATCAATGACCTGTTTTTCTGCCCTCGTTGAGGAGATTTCTAATGAACTTAATCGACGATTAAGATCACCTTCTTTCGGCTGGAATTTTGGATTCTGTTGGTAAGAAAACAAAAGCACATAACTGTTATAAAGTGAACATGCTAGTTCCAACTGATCTGCAGCAAATGAAACTTTGGAGACTGAATATTCAGGCGAATCGTCCATGAGAATCCGTGAGATGTCAATTTCAAATACCGTCGAACTGTCTAACTCACCTTCCGATGCGTTCCATAGTCGAATATATCCGCTTTCATGACCGGAAATAATTAACGAGCCAACATCGGCTTTGTATTTAGGACGGCCTGGTATTCCACCTTTTAGAATGCTTGTATGCTCTTTATCGACATCTATGATACCGTTCAAAACTCTCTTATCGATGAACGACGAACTGGAAAAGGTGATTTTAGGGTTGATCCAAGAAACAGTCGATGGGAAATAGCTCGCATTATACGATAAGTTTCCAATAGGATAGTTCAAGAACTTGAGTGAACCATCACTGAGGACAAGCGCAACTAATTTTGGATCGTGGTTCCCATCAAAGTACGGTGATGCTTCACCAAGGGCAACAAAATCAATAATGTTGGCTTTGGAGTGGATTGCAAATATGCTTTGTTGACGTGGCTGTGCATAATATTTGGCCATTTGAGTATAACTTGTCAGAGAATAAGACAACATTTTACCGAAGTCCATACGAACTATTTGGTGATATCCTTCGTGTTCATAAGAATCACCTCCCAGCAGAAGTAACGATGTTTTCTCAGGATCAGCTTCACATAACCATGCTGCTTTCCGAATTCGTGACATCCGTTGAGATGATGGTTTCAATGGTTCTGTAACTGGAGAATCAACATAAGAGTCGAAAGGAGTACGTGCCAGGATCAATTCACCTGTCAAAGCGTCCCAGAACACTATTGAGTTGTCATCGTGGATTGTAGCCACATGAAGTCCATTAGGATGCCACAATGACGAAACAACATTAGGAACGTAATAACCAGATGTATCATATCTATACGTAGCATTTTCTCCTCCTGGAGCACCTTTAGGCAACTTGTATATCAGCTGATGGACAACACGATTCTCCACGAGATTGAAAATAATTGTTAGTTTGTTGTAAGAGATGAGTAATGTCCCCAAATCACGTGGGTTCAGTTTGATACAGCTGACCGGTGCTGATGATTCAAGCATAAAAGTGTTGTGTTGTTGCTCTCGTAAAGTGAGAATTGTCTCTGCTGCAGTCTCCAAATTGTAGGCCTTCACGGTTCCTGTTCCAAAGCCAACGTAAATAAACTCAAGTGAGTAGTCTGTCTCGAAGGCAGTGATTGTGTGTGCAGTTGTTATAGTATGTAGGACTTTCTTAGTATGGAGCGAAATCACATAAATGGTTTTCTCAGAGTCAACGGCCAATAAATACACCCCCTTGACAAATCGAAGCGCACGAATTGTGTTTAATGTACTCAATTTGATCATATATGTCACTCTCGATTGGCCAAAAATATGAACATGATGTAAATCTGTAACCACTGCCATCAAACTTTGCATCGGATCAAAAGCAACCGTCTTGACTTTGCCAGCAAATCCGTACGTTTGAAGCTCGTCAATTCCAAATTTCACAGATTCAAGCCCTGCTGATAAGTTGGCATGAGGCGAACCTTTCAACTTGTTAGAGATTCCGTTCAAAGATGGCTTGAATGAAGTCGATGTGGATGATGAACGTGACGAGCTTCTACGCACAGAGACATCGTCACCGGACCCAACGGATTCTGCAATGCTGTTGGAATCGTCTTTGGATCCGTCCTTCTTGAATATTTGTAACTTTTTCTTCAACATCGGTTAGTACTAAAAGAGTTCAATGATATAGTTTGGGAAGAATATACAATTTTTTTTTTGTTAAGAAGGACAGAAATGTCAGAAATGTCAGATCCGTCAAAATAAAAAAATAGGGGATGCAACGAAAGGCTGAGAGGATCCGTAGGTATCAGTGGAGAAGATCGGTATCGTTGATGGACGTCTTGGAGAGATTGGTGATAAGTATAATACGAACGAAGCGAGCTTATAACAGAATACTGGAGCCCAGTTTGCGCGTCGATCGACGCGTGCATAAGTCGATTTAGCAATTTTTATCTACATTTTAACGATAACAAGTATTGGCTATAGTATTTAGACAAGAGGAGCAAAGCAAGTCATCGCTAAGTCATCATAGTACTCAAGATGAGTATACAATGTGGTTCTGTTAGATGATCATCAGTATCTTGAGAAATTGACGAACCTGGTTCTTGTGTCGCATGCTGCTGGTGACTGGCCGGGTGGCTTGCTTCGCTCGTCATTCGCTCGTCCATCAGAAGGAAGATCCCGCTAGCAAACTGGCCGCGCTCTTTGCATCTACTGCTGCAATCTCTTCGCCAATTCCTTCGCTCTCAACACTAACATCCTCATCCGTCTCAAATTTCTTTTTCGGTCTCGAGTTCCAAGAATCTGATGAAACACCTCCTTCGCCATGTTCAGCTCCATGGCCACCGCCCAGCGGAAGAGCCTCACGACCAAGCCTACTCAAAGACTCTTGGGGATGAATAAGCTTGTTACTGCTCAACAGATGCAGCTTCTTGCGCTCCTGCTGGATCTGCTGCTGCGCAATCACCTTAAAAACTTTTGTAACAAGAGTAGTCAAATAGCCAAGATAATCTTGTGCTTCAATCAGCATCTCGTAAGTTGTCCTTTTGACTTGATATTTTAACTCTTTTTCGTAGTTGCTAGCCAACTCCAATGCCCTGATGGCTTCATCAACTTTGATTGGATCGATGACAGATTTAGTTTTAAGTCTTGCAATTGCCGTATGTCTCTTTTTAGTGTTTTCTTCTGCACTCAGTAATTCTCTCATCAACAAATGACGATTTGTTAGAGACTCTTTGATATTGTAACAATCATCAGAAACCAATTGGAATGTCTCTGCAACGTGTGAACTTAAACTGATGCCTCCCACAAGGTCCATCTCGTTGAACAACTGTAAAATTTTGTTGAATTTAACCCAAATCTTACCCATCTCCTGACTCTCTTCCAATGCTGATAATTCGGCCAATTTTGAATAGAACTCAGTATTTGCACTCGATGATTGTTTCTGTAATCTCACCAATTTATCTAGTTTCTCAAGAAGCTTTTGTGCTTGGACATACATGGATTTTATCATCGGACGGTAAGCAGCAAGTTCTTGTGAAGCATCATATGGTGGTTGAAATTGTTTCAAAGTCTTACGCTTCAAACCAGTCGCCATGACAGACTGACTAGAAGGCTTGGTCTTGGATGGTGTATAACTGAAATCATTTTGCTCTAAGAACAAAACAAACTCTTGGTTCCTTATCAAAATCGGGTTTCCGCAAACCCTTGTAAACCAGTCTTGAATAGATTTAGTCAGCGATGAAACAAACTCTGGGGATCCAGGATTGTACAATGTAGGAATGTTTGGTAAAGCAGGCACGAAAACCTCAATGTTATTGTAAATCAAATACGTGTACAAAGATTCCAACTCCTTGAACGTTCTCCTTACATCTTTGTAGACAGACTTGCGGAATCCAGGAATGTTCTTGATTTGTGCATTTAATTTAACAACAGGATTCTTTGCCATTCCACTGCCATTTTTCTCAATTTCAATCACTTTTATCACCAATTCAAATGAGTTTTTGTTCAATCGTTCAGGAAGATATCTCTTCAAATCTGCATCCGTCGGATACTTATGGAAAGGTGAATTCATATCTTGAGATGTGCTATCTGTTTGAGTTGCGCCTGCTGCGCCACTAACGGGAGAAACAGTGTTTTTCTGCTGTGACACATTCTCGTCATCGTCAACACCATGACCTGTTTGTTCAACAGGGTGGTCTGGTTCATATCTAACTGGTGTAGGTTCAGGCTGAATGATCACACTGCTCTCCGCAAACGGATTGTTATCAAAATCATCTGGCTCGTACGGAACAGCTGACGTCATTGCATTCAAACTCAATGCCTCTCCAGCCTCTTCAAAGTGTTATCTTAGTATGTGGAATGGCTCACAAATCACCGTGGATGGTAACCAAAAAAAACCACTAAACCATCTTTATTTGGACATATGTGTTTATCTATGTGTGTTTTTTTTGCCTGCAAACAGAATGTGCGTCGCTGCAATTCCTAAATTATTTCAGGCGTCGACGCGCGTCGACGCTTGCCCTTACCAGGTGTGTTTGCGTCGACCACCCTCAAAGCAAATTGAAACGTTAAAAAAAAAAAGGTACACACACGCTTCCCTTAGTCGGTCACTTCACTTTCTTCCGTCATCCATAATTGCACCGGATCCCAATACACGACCAACACTTAGATCCACCTTCACAGAATGTTTGGTCTTGGAACTTTGTTTTACTGTAAGTAACACGTGGAATCACGATTTCATCTCCAACTAACACATCTCCCAGTCATACTATTTATGGTTAACGGTATTGCCGTGCTCAGTGAAGACAGATTTCTCAACAGGATAGGATGGCACACAAACCCAGGCTCTTCAGCATCGACGCCGTTTGATGCTTCACCACCGTATTTGGGTGGTTCCGCTTCCCCTGTTGATGGATCAGTCGCGTCCATCAAATC
Organism: Ogataea neopini; assembly: GCA_030578575.1. Lineage (NCBI taxonomy): Eukaryota > Fungi > Ascomycota > Pichiomycetes > Pichiales > Pichiaceae > Ogataea > Ogataea neopini. The sequence goes on from JAJMSO010000001.1 coordinate 735,332, forward strand.
TAGACTCATCAATCTCATTGGTGCTACAAGAACATTGCTTCGGTTCCCATTGATTATAGCAAATATTTTGGTCATTTTGTATGAGTTGGTGTTTGGCTAGTGTATATAAATAAATTTAATATCAAAAAATGCGCATACTACAATGTAATTTCAAATGAATGGTGGCAATTATATTATACAGTGAGCTAAGATAAATAAAACCAATTTTGAAATCACTGTTCTTCCTCTTTATCCGCAAAAAAGTGATTCAATATTTCATAATCGTGATCATCCCACGAATAAACAAGATCTTGCTTTCCAACACCACCACCACACTGTAGTTTTTTGAACATTAAAATCGTGTCATAAATCAAGATGTATTGTCTCAAATTCTGCACCATGGAAACTCTTTGTGACCGGAAATTCGAAATGATATCATAAACAAGATCTGTATCATCATTGACTTTTTGACTATCATTGACCATCATATCAATAACAGCATCAATAGTACAGAAACATCCCGTACGTCCACAACCAGCAGAACAATGAACAACAATCGGAACTTGTTCAGTATGCGTTCTTGATAAAATATACCTCTTCAGCGCAACAAGGGAAATTAAATCATATGAACTGATAAGCGCGCCATAATCTGGCCATGACAATATCTGGATTTGTATCACTTCATGAGTTGGTTTGTCGCCAATGCTCAATCTGAGTCTTCTAGCAACACAGTCACAATTCGTATCCTTTGTGAGCTTGAAATCATTCATTTGCTCTAAGTTTTCAATATGAATGAAAACTCCATTGGATGAATAAGTTCCGGGTTCCCAGTATGGTGCACATTTTTCAACTTCATCCTCCTTTTGAGCAGTGAGCGAGAGAATAATAGGAACTTTGTGATCATAAATAACCTTCCAAAAATCACCAATGGTTTCTTCCAACGGACCCTGAGCAGCTATATAGTTCAATTCGGAACCAGAGTAATTCAAATATGAAGCATTGATGTAAGAAGCATCTTGATCCAACTCCTTATCATTAACATCATATTTCTGAATCTTGACTCTGGCGTGCTCATATGGGAAGATGTCCTTATAACGGTTTTTTCTGCCCAATTCCACACCAGCAGAGAAACAAGGTGTTTCAGGACTTGGAGATGTTGATGTCGAATGTCTTGACAATGCTTGATTCAATCTTTCCACTTCCTGAACTTGTAACTCATTGAATTTAGCAGATAAGATGGATGCCCCCAGGTCAGATCCGATAACGTTGCTCAACCAGCAAGGAAGTGTATTGATATCTGGTGTTGTCATTTGAGTGGAAAGATGTAAGGTACAATCTGGTCTAGAAGTCAGAAACTCTTCGTGATGTCTTGATCTGAACATCGGAGCATGACAGCTGTCCGGTAAAATAAAGTGGGTCAATCCAAGAGATGAAATTGGGGATTTTCCTTTGAAAAGTCTTGACTTTAAACTAGTTTTCTCGGCTGATTGACTACCACTATTTTCTGGCGATGATGGAGATGGTAGCGATATCGTGATTTTAGGCGCTTTGGTATTTTCTGGTGAGCATGTATCTTTGCTTGGGAAAACCATCACTTTCGGCATGCTTCCAGAAGAACCAGATTCGACGTGTGACTGGTACTTTGCTTCAAACTCTTTGAAACCACCTCGTAAAACGTAGATAGGCGAGGACCAAACATCCGATTTAGCAAATTTAGCAGCCAGATTGCTGACGGAGAGCGATGCAGCATTGGAAGAGTTTGTTGAGCTGTCATAGAAAAGTAAAATCGGGAACTCTTCTGGTTGTCTTTCCAAATATTTGGAGAACAATGCTTTTTCGTCAGATGTCAGGGTTGCAATACATCTATCCAAAGTAAAGGTGGCTCTTTTCAACAATGTCGATGGGAGACATAAATTGACTGCTCCCACAATGTGAGATTTACAGTAATCTTGAAAAGGTCTGACGTCAATCACCAGAAGATTAGGTAATCCATCTTCTCCAACAACTCCACGCCAATTTTCGATGTATCTGAAGGATTCATCATTTGAAAGTAAGGAGCAACCTTCTGGTAAATCATACTTGATGTCTTTAAATCTGCTTGGTCTGTAAGGTATAGATTCGGTGTTCGTAAAGTATTTTTTCAAAGAAAGTGTGGAGGCAGTTGAAGGAACGGACGATGGTAAAGCGGCCATCTGATTTTTGATCTCCGATAAATCACCAGTGCTGTTGAGAGCAGCTTTCAAATTGAACGTAACACTTGAGGGGGAATCCCCACTTGAACTGGTAGAACTGGTTGAATGTTTTGATTGGTGTACCCTGTTAAGAAAAGTGAAAGCATCACTCTTTGTGGATCTGTGGTAATGTGATTTTACTGGTGTTATATTAGGCGTTGGCTGTTGGGACAAAGACTTGATGTCATTATTATGGTTCGTACTGCCTTCCTCTTCTTCTTCCTCCTCATTTATCTTGAGCGACATAAGTGAAGGCTGTTCAAAAAGTGTGTCAGTACTCGCAATTGACAAATTTCTCCCAGCACTGATCTGTGGCATTTCTGTGTTGGCTTGATCCACTAAAGTTGATTCCGAAGTTAATGATGATATAGAATTTGCGCATTTCTGATGATCTCTCTCCTTTGCTTTGAAGTTGTCGGCCACAGAACCTAATGATGGATGTTGAGATCGTTTATGAGACTTGTTAGGTGGTGCGACCGGTGATTGGCGAAGTGGCGAATTTTCAATATTTGCCGTTTCAGTAGCGGTTGTAACGGCTTGTTTTGAGGTATTGTTAGTTGGGAATACTGAGGTTGGACGCGAAGTGTTGAAATAATCGGGTTCACTTGACGTGTCCTGCTGCTGTGAAGGCGTCGGTGTTGCAGCTGGGAACGTGAAGTGAGGCGAACTTGTCAACGAAGACATAATGACTGTGGAAAAGTACACAATGGATCCGTGACTTTAGATTTGATCTTGTTGATCTAAGGTTTTGGGGATTTGTTCGTTAGGTTATTGTTAATGTGAATTTGTTGCTGATCCGTGACAGTGTGATGAGGGCCACCGTTATTTGAACTAACCGTGTTTTGCGGCTCTATAAATGGCTATGCAAGAAGATTGAGTTGTGTCAAACTTGGCAAAGCTCTCGAAACTGGTAGTTGGTGTTATTTGCTTTCCCCTGCTAAAAATAAATCACACTAGAATCTGTCTGACTGTTTCGCTTTCTTTTTTACCTCAGAAGCCCAAGTCGCTAATGCGTAAAAAACTGTTCTAGAGTCGATCGAACTAGTCGAATTGGGTCGACAGGGCTCGAAGTGACAACTTTGATAGCAACAGCAAATCAGTCGACTGGGTTACGCCTTTAATTTTGAAACAAGCGTATTTGTCTAGACTTTCAAAGTTGGCCGTGTTTTAAAAAAAAACTTTCTGCCGCACCAGGTCCAAAGGTGTCTAACGTGAGAGACTAGCTTTGTAAAGGCGTGTTTGTTCCTGGCGTATAAATGTGCTTGAGAACGTCTTTTTTGAAAAAAGGGTCAACGAATAATTTCGTGAACTAGCAATAAAGAAAGATTAATCTAACAGTTTCAAGAAAATTGAAGGCAAATATCACTGATTGAGAAGGCTGGCATCACACAAAAAAGCTCTTGTCTCTCTCTGTGCCCTCAACCCAAATTCAAAGTTACTTTTTTTTTTTTAACTTGTCCAGCTACAATAGCGAAAAAAAAGAAAAGATGTTAGGTAAACTCGGGTAGCGGCTTAGAGGGATATTACTGGCTTGTAAATTTAAATAATGAAGGCTATGAGGGACAGCAAGTCAATTATGAGGGCTTTAAGCTTCTCGCTTGCAGATTCACAAGAAGCTTTTGTTCTCTTGGCACCTTCTAAACTGTAGAGAATACCGTACCGTTAACAGCGCCACCAAGACTTTGTGTAAAATAAATAAAGTTTTTACGGAGATCCTAAAACCGATATGATGTAATGCTGCAGCGAATAACTGAAGTGGCTAGACCAGTTGTGCTGTACTTCGTGTATCGCGCATATTTCCCCGTGCGAATCTTGACGCGGATTTGCGGCTTAGTTAGCGAATGCCGCCGAAGACAGGGCACCAGCGTATGTACCTGGCGAAAGCTCCGGGAGAGAATCCCGGGCTAGCAAACGCACGCACGCCAGTGATCCAAGCATTATAATTAACTGGGCCGATGTGCCGACCTAATGCAAATAACATGTGTTCGACTGTCGTCTATTGAGTTTAATGAGCCTCCATAATTGTCAACATGTTATGCCAAGATGTTTGAAATTCCCCCAGATCGGTGAATGACGTTGCCATGTCCACTCTGGGAAATGAGAGCAAGAATTAGCCCGTGTAGCACAAGGCTGCAATTCTTGAGAGTTTCCAGACCCCGGAACCCCTGCCTAAAAATAGAAATATTAGCCACAATTCCTCGCCTGTTTTTTTCACGGATATAGCAATTGTGGCTAGTAGGGAAAAAGCTAAATCCCAGCCCTGACTGCCGCATGAATTTTAAGCAAGGCTAAAACAGGCTGTGCGTTTTTAGCTTTTGAAAACTTGGGCACGGCCTGGAAAATTTGACTTTGCAAATTTGGTAGTGTGCACGAACAAAGTCAAAATATATGGTCTGGTCAAGGCACGTGATAATTGTATTTGCTTATGTAATGGAGACCCTAATCGTTTTCCCTGGAATACACGTGAGTACCCTGTGACACAGCCTGGAGAAGTCTTAACAGAGGAAAGCAAAAAAAATAATAAAAAAAAATAAATCGATCTTTCGTTATATCTGGGCCCCCCCCTTGCCTTCTAAATCTATCTTTTTTATCACTTCACGATATGTCACATTCTTCAATACCTTCAACAGACCCGCGAATACCGCATGGATCAACATGTATTGCCCCTGAATCACAAGAACACGTCGAAGCTGCTCTAAAGCCCGTCACATCTCCTGGAACCGAGCTTTACACAGTTGAATCGCCTTCTTTTCTAACAAACAACACCCCAATCAAATCCAAACTTTCTGAGAGATTATCGATTCTACGGAATAAGAACCCTCTGCAAGTCAACATAATACCCAGAAGTGGCGATCAATTGCATACATCAGAGTCTCCACTGGGTACACGATTCCCCGTTGATCTTCCTTCCCAGGTTCCTCTCCCCACTGCCATTCCCCCTCCCTCGGGTGGCAGCATTAGTACAACTAATCCCCCGCTTTTATCATCTTTTTTCAAAAGGAAGAACACCAGCAATGACAATTTGAGCTCGAGCGATCACAACTCAGATGGTCTTCATGAGCGAAAATCTATCATTGGTATTCTCAACAAAGGAGTTCATAGATTATCACGATCAAGTTCAGATGACTCAGAAGTCGATATTGAGGTTCCAAAATCACCAGTTTCGAGTGCTCATTTTGAAGAAGAGACTTTCGTGAAGCCATTGGATAAAAAATCTATATCTCCTGAATTATTGGATACAGGTATAGAGATGTTGAGAATCACCCATAGAAAGAAAATCAAAAGAGTTTTCAAATTGGATCTTGATAGAGATATACTTTTGTGGAATAACAAATCATCGTCATATTTGGAGATTGAGAAAATCAAGTCGATCAGAACTGGAGATGAAGCCAAAAATTATAGAGAGGAATTCAAAGTTTCGTCTGATTATAAGGACCTCTGGATCACAATAATATATTACAACAATTCCAAATCGAATAACATCAAAGCTTTACATATGATTGCTACGAGCAGACATGATTACGACCTATTCGTCACTACATTGAAAAATCTTATTTATTTCAAAAGACAACTGAACAAAAGTTTCTCCAGTATTACAGATACCGAAATCATCACTAAATTTCATTGGAACAACAAAACTTCTGATCATGAACATCTTTCGTTTGATGGTGTCTTGAAACTCGCAACAAAACTACATGTACATATTGATCCTGAATATCTGAGGAAGCTTTTCGATACCATTGATGATGAGAAACATGGATATTTGGATTTTGACCAATTCAAAAGATTTGTTTCGTTACTTAGAAAACGTAAGGAGTTTGTCAGAATCTTCAATGATATTCCAAAAGATCACCATTCAAAGTTGAATTTTGAAGAGTTTACAAATTTTCTTGTGAACATACAAAAGGAAACTTTCGGTCCTGGACCAATAATGAGAATATTCAGTCGTTTCGCAAAAGGTAAAGAGTATATGGATATTGAAGATTTCAGTCAATTTCTGCTTAGTTCATGTACAGCTCCTCATAAGAATATCGAGGAAGTTTTCACAAGGCCATTAAATGAGTATTTCATTTCTTCCTCTCATAACACATATTTATTGGGAAGGCAATTGAACGGGACAGCTTCTGTGGAAGGTTACATCAGAGCTTTACAGAGAGGTTGCAGATGTATTGAAATCGATATTTGGGATGGTGATTCAGGTCCTATAGTGACACATGGGCGAACTTGGACTTCTTCAATTGATTTTCAAACTGTTGTTGAGACCATTAGGAAATACTCGTTTATTACCTCGCCTTATCCAGTTATACTTTCTTTAGAAATCAAGTGTGGAATTCCGAACCAATTAGCTGTCGTTAGGATTCTTAAAGAGGTGTTAGGTGATCTCTTGGTTTTGGAGCCATTGACTAAACAACAATTAAGGCTTCCATCTCCAAGTGAATTAAAGCACAAAATTCTTGTCAAAGTCAAAAAATCAAAAGTTTATGCAACAACCAAAAGTGTGGATTCTGCTTTTGAATTCGCTGGATCATCTTCAACTTCCATGTCTGCTTCATCATCTTTCAGCGAGGATGGGGGTTTCCATCATCCAACAGCAACTCCTTCAATAACCAAAATCATTCCTAGAAAACGAACAACAGTTAAAATCACATCTGAATTAAGCAATTTAGGTGTTTATGTTGTTGGAACGAAGTATAGGAACTTCTCATTACCCGAATCCAAAACTTTCAATCATTGTTTCTCGTTCAGTGACAAAAGTTTGAGCAAAATATTGAGTGATAAAACGAAGTTTGCAGCTGTTTTCAAACACAACAGAAATTTTCTCATGAGAGTTTATCCTTCATTTTACAGGTTTAATTCGAGTAATTTTAGCCCTTTAACGTTTTGGGAAGTGGGGACACAAATGGTCGCAACAAACTGGCAAGTTTTTGACTTGGGGCAACAATTAAACGAAAGTCTGTTCAACATTGGTTCAAATGCTGGCTATGTGTTGAAACCACTGAATTTGAGACTTGAAAAATCCAAGTTGAAGAACCAAGAAGTTGGTAAACTTTTTGCTTTCAACAATAAAAACAAATTTACAGTTGAGATTATCTCGTGTCAACAACTTCCGAGACCCAAAGATATTAAGTCTGGCTCTTTTGACACTTATATTGAACTTGAAGCTTATGCTGGTGAAGTTCTTGATGCTTCTATGAAATCAACAGTGTCAAGTGCAAGTTCTGGGACCGTGAAACTTAACAACTCTATACCAGAAACTGCCGACAGTTCTAGCTCCTCTAATAGTGATGACTCTGATGGTGTCAGCATGGAGGCTATAATGAGTTTGAACAATGCATCTGCTGTTTTTAAGACTCCTGTTGTGACCAAGAATGCTTTCAATCCAATTTGGAATCAAAAATGTGACTTGAGGTATGTCACTAACAATAACAATATGGTGTTTTTAAGGTTTTTGGTCAAATGTTGTGGATCTGATCATTCAGATAGCATCATTGGGGTTAATTGTTGCAAACTTGATTATTTAAAACAAGGATACAGGCATCTGCCCTTGTATGATATGCAAGGAGAAGAATTTATTTATTCTACACTGTTTGTTAAAGTTGATTATGGAGATGCTTGATGAAACAAACTATTTATGATTAATGATGAATGATGCGATACTATCGAATTATGAATTTTTGAGCGTACGTAACACCTAAACTAAAAGAAGGACATGATGTCATCCTCCTTTGTTGGCTCAACAGCAGTTGCAGCTCTCTCCTTACCTGCCCGCAATTCTCTTCTGATCTCAGGACCAATCTCTCTGTGACCCCTCTGTCTGATAACTTCCATCAAGAAATCACGTTGGTCTTCAGTGATATCATTTTTGTAACGTTGGGCAAAAGCAAGGAATGCTTTGTGCCACACTAGAGGCATAGGAGGAGCTTGTTTAATTCTTCTTTGCTCGACAATTTCAACGTTATCCTCGATGATAATATCATCTCTATTTTGATCGGTGATGACTCTGAATCTCATGAAATAGAACACAAGATCATCAATAGTTTGGTATGGAAGAGCGTATTTCTTCTCAATGAGAATTCTAATGAAAACTGTGCTTGCTGGGTTGAACTCTTTCTCTAACAACCATGACAATGCCACGGAAGAGTGTTGAACAGGTATAGAACATTTGGTCAAAATGGATCCAATAATCATGGCCTCTCTAGTAGTACAACCTTCTTCAATTAATGGGAAAAGGAATCCTCTGAAGAATGCGGATGGCTTATAAAGTGCCTTTTTGAGAGATCTGTACAAATGGTAATTCAACTTATGTTCATCGCTCTCTTCGATATCTCTTCTCACTCTTGGATACAACACCAAACTGACAAACCTTTCGGCCTTGTTAGCAGTAAGGTTGGAAACAAACAATCTGGTAGCCTCGTAAACAACCTGTGGAGTCCAAGCTTCCGGATTGGTCACGAAGATCAAATCCTCCCAGTTTTTAATACTGGGAAGAACTTTGAAAAGTTTTGGTAATTTACCGTGTCTCCAAGCGTGTAAACTCTCTCCAACTTTCTCGTAAGCTTCGATCACTCGAGGAGGAAGCAGAACTTTATCTTGTGGTCTCTCCTGTTTCTCTTGTTGTGCTTGTTTGGTCTCATTGAGTTTGGCCATAACTTTATCAGCCAAATTGAAACTACTGAATGGATTTGTATCGGCTTTGAAATATGACTCAAACAACTCCAAATCTTTTTCGTCCGCCTCTTCGACTTCCTCATCATCATAGTATTCATCGTCACCTTCATCAGTCATTTCTTCGTATTGAACATCATCCTCCTCGTCATCTGATTCATGTGCGATCATTTGAAATCTAGGTTTGAGAGACTCCACGCGACGGTTCTCTTCCGATTCGATTTCCTCCTGTTGTTCTTTTGCAAGTTGCAAAACTTTACGCGATGCGGTGGCATCCAAGACCATCTCCTCTTCAGCATCTTCTTCAGCATCTCTGTCTCTCTTATCTCTCTTTGATCTCTTACTGTTCACAGATCTGAGATTACCTGACTGTGTGATATCTTTGTACAATGGAGCATGCCTGGCCTTGTCTTTGACCTCTTTGGTAGAGATCTTTCCCATGGTTGTGGTGTTCTTTTGAAGTACTGGCACTAAGTTATCAATCAATTGATACAACTCAAATGATATTTTTTTTTCAATAGATGCAAAAAAAAAAAAAAAAAATTTTTAAGGTCCTTGAAAAATTTACAAAACGGAAATTCTGCCACGATTCTTTTCTGGCAGATTTCTCGACTGGTAAAATTTACCACCTGATCTGGAGAACTTTTTTTCTCTGTCCTTGATTTATCCCTTTGTTCTTTTTCGTTGCCCAGAACGAGCTAGTTCGACTCTAAAGTAACTTCAAAAACGACAATACATCATCAATTTGAGGCTTCTCATTGATCTGCACTATTAGTATTTCTTAAGTGTACTCATTCACACCAAATTTCACACAATGGTAGCTCTCAGCAGAACACAAGTTGCCAACGGCAAAAAAAGAGCTGCTTCTCCAGCCGAAAAAGACGCTCCGACATCTGTGAAAAAGGCCAAAACTTCCCACTCTTTTCAATCGCTCCGTGCCTCGAGACTCAAGACCATCAATGAAATCCCAAAGGCAAACAAGACGATCCTTGATTTGTTTGTTTGGGGATCGGGTTCGATGTGCGAACTTGGACTTGGTCCTGCAGCGAACACCAAGGAAGTCAAGAGACCAAGACTCAATCCTTTTTTGAAGAAAGATGAGGTTGGTATCGTTGATTTCACAGTTGGTGGAATGCACACTCTTGCTCTAGATCACAAGAACCAACTTTGGTCTTGGGGAGGTAACGATTCTGGTGTCTTGGGAAGAGACACCTCCAAGGCTGGTGCTGAGAAACTCAGAAGTGTTGATGCCGATGACAGCGATGATGAAGATGGAGATCTAAATGAATTGGAGTCCACTCCAGGTAAAGTCGAAGGTCTTCCTACCGGTATTAAGATTGTTCAATTAGCTGCTACGGATAATTTGTCTGCTGTTTTGCTTGAAACTGGAGAAGTGTGGGCTTGGGGAACGTTCAGATGTAACGAAGGTATTCTTGGATTTAATAAGGACATCAAAATCCAAAGAACTCCTGTGAAAATTCCAGATTTCGAAAATATTGTTCAATTGGCTGCCGGAAAAGATCATCTTCTCGGTTTGGACGTCAAAGGAATTGTTTACGCTTGGGGAAATGGTCAACAAAACCAATTGGGCAGAAAGATTTTAGAGAGAACTAGAATGACCTCTTTGGAGCCAAGATCCTTCGGGTTAAAAAATGTTAAGTTTGTTGGTTCTGGTGAGTTCCATTCGTTTGCTATCACTACTGACGGTAAAGTTTTGAGTTGGGGATTGAATCAATTTGGTCAATGTGGAATTCAAACAGACATCGAAGATGGAGCTGTTGTTACTAAGCCAACTGAAATCAAAGAACTTACAGGAAAAGACATCGTTTACATTACTGGTGGAGAACACCATTCGCTTGCTTTGTCTTCCAGCGGAGATGTTTACACCTTCGGAAGATTCGATATGAAGGAAATTGGAATTGAGCAATCCAAGTTACCTAAAGATGATGTTATTACCGACGCTCATGGTAATGTTCGTTCACTGCCAGTCCCAACAAAGTTGACTACTCTTCCAAAGTGTAAAGCTGTTGCTGCTGGTTCTCACCACTCTCTTGCTGTCACTGAAGATGGTATTGTCTTTTCATGGGGTTTTGCTGACACATACGCCGTTGGTCTTGGACCTGTTGATGAAGATGTTGCCACTCCAACGCGGATCAACAACACAGCCACTCGTGATCATGACATCCAATTGGTTGGATGTGGTGGTCAGTTCAGTGTCAGTGCCGGTGTGAAACTCAGTGAGGAGGAATCTGAAAAGAGAACTGATAAAATTGAAGATTTTGAAGACAGTCTTGAGTAGACTCTATCTATGTATTTTTTCGCAATTATTCTGTACTATTATTATTATTAGACTTTTTTGTTCTTTTATAGTTTCTTTATCTAAAGTTGTTCGTTATCTATACGCACAGACAGGCCATGTTCCCTCATATACGATTTAACCTCGCCGACGGTATACTCTCCTCTGTGGAACATTCCAGCCCCCAAAGCTGCATCCACTGGGGTTTCTTTGAAAACTTGTTCAAAATGAGCTGGTTTACCAGCTCCACTAGATGCAATGACTGGAATAGAAACGGCTTCTTTCACATGTCTAATAAGCTCAAGGTCATAACCTGAGTTTGATCCGTCTTTGTCGATACAATTAAGCAAGATCTCACCTGCTCCCAAAGCTTCACAAGCTTGACACAACTCGTAAGCACCAAGTTCATGGGTCTTACGTCCTCCTTGGGACGTCACTTGATAGTAACAATATTGTTCGCCATTTGGACCTGGATATTGAGTCTTGATTGTTTTGTATGAACATTTGGCCGGATCGCTAACATAATATCTTTTTGGATCGACTGAAATAACAACTGCTTGAACACCATAAGCTTTGGAAATAGTTTCAATTGGGGTGTTACCAGTTGGGACTTTACCGCTGGCATAATAAGCTTCTGCGGCGACGACAGCATCGGATCCAATGGAGACTTTGTCTGCACCTGCACGGAAATAAAGTGTGGCCACGTCAAGTGCAGGAATACGTGATCCATCAGGGTCAACAACATCTTTGATACCACCACCAACAGTGAGAGGGACGAAACATGTTTTAGCTGCAAGTTTCAGAACATCCAGCATTGGAGCATCTTTGGCTGGTGTGTTTCTAAAAGATGTGATGTTGAGGAACGTCACTTCATCCGCTCCTTGTTTGTAGTAACGCTCAGCCATTTCCACTGGTTTACCCAAATTTCTCACATCTCCACCATTATCCTTCTCTCTAACGTCATATTGGTCTCCCTTGGTGACAACAAGGTCGCCTCTGTCATTACTTCTCACGTCAAGACATGCAATAACTCTTCGAGTGAGTCCAGTTTCCGTGATTTCAACATCTTTTTCAGTTGACAAGTCTTCCGGCACAGCCGTGATTTTTTCCTGTCTCAAAAACGAACGGATCAACTTGAGACCAGCAATACCAGATTTTTCTGGATGGAACTGAGTAGCAAACACATTGTCACGAGAAATAGCAGCAATGAATCTTTCTGATCCATACTTAGCCAAAGCAAGTTTCCAGCCGTCTTTCTCAAGTTTCTCGATCTTGGAATCATCAACGATGGCAGCATAGGAGTGGACAAAGTAAAATCTAGAGCTTGGGTTCATGCTGTACAAAGTTTTACCTTGTGGATTCAAAGATGGAACACTGAGAGAGTTCCAACCAATTTCAGGAACTGATTTTTCCTTATCATCAAATTTTGTGAGCTCAAGATCAACCAATCCGAGTCCTTTAACTCCAGGACTTTCTTCTGAAGAGTCAAAAAAAGTTTGTAGTCCAACACAGATTCCCATGAGCGGCTTTCCTGATGCAATATAGTTGTGAACAGGTTCAGCAAAACCACGTTCGTTAAGTTGTTTGACGAAGTGGCCGTAGTTTCCCACTCCAGGTAAGATAAGGCGGGATGCATTTTTCAACCCTTCGTCATTGGCATTTCTAACGAATTGGACTTCGTAACCAAGATATTCGATAGCATTCTGCAGTGAGCGCAGATTTCCACTCTCCAAGTCAATCACGTGAACCACTTCTTTGGACATGTTGCAACTATGTGAGGATGTTGAGAAACGAAGGTGATTAAACTGATGAGATCTGATATTGACTTTAATGACTTGGGATATATATATGAATTATTTTTTTTTCTGACTCACCCGTGAAAAGTCGTGGGGTCACCAAAGTGAAAAATTAACGGTCTATCAAACCGAATCAGCTTGGGTTTCTGTCACTCCATTTGGAATTTACTCACTAATTGACGAGCAAACCGAAATGTCTCATTCCGTTTCTATTCCTAAATAATTATAAAATCTGCGTGTTACGTGCTTATTTAGCAGCCTTCAAACTTCTTCTAGTTTTAACAGCATCAGCAAGCTCCTTAAGCATGTCCACAGTGGTCTCCCACGAAACACAACCGTCGGTAACAGACACACCGTATTTAAGCTGCGACTTGTCGGCAGGAATGTTTTGCTTACCTTCGTTAATGTGAGACTCAATCATAACTCCGATGATCTTGTCTTCACCCTTAGAGATTTGCTTAGCAACTTCTGCGGAAACCTTTGGTTGATTTCTGTAATCCTTGTTGGAATTGCCGTGCGAGCAATCAACCATGAGCATCTTTCCTGGTGGAAGCTTCTTCTTAGCATCGGCAACAGACTCTTCATCGTAGTTGGTTCCCTTCTTACCACCTCTGAGGATAATGAAACATTGATCGTTACCCTTGGTGGTGGTGATAGCAGCAAGACCGTGTTTAGTAACACCCATGAAGTGGTGAGAACAAGCGGCAGCTTGGATAGCATCAACAGCAACATCAAGAGAACCGTCAGTTCCGTTCTTGAAACCGATTGGGAAAGAAAGACCAGAAGCCAATTCTCTGTGTAACTGGGACTCAGTAGTTCTAGCACCAATAGCACCAAAAGACAAAAGGTCACTCAAGTATTGTGGAGAAATAGTGTCGAGCATTTCAGATCCGATTGGGACACCAATATCGGTGAGGTCAACAAACAATTTTCTGGAAATCTTAAGACCCTTGTTAATGTTGAAAGTAGTATCCAAATCTGGATCGTTGATAAGTCCCTTCCACCCAACAGTTGTTCTTGGCTTCTCCAAGTATGCTCTCATTATGATGACGAGCTCGTTCGAAAGCTCAGATGCAAGGGTCTTGAGTCTACGAGCGTATTCCATGGCAGCTTCTGGGTCATGAAGAGAACATGGACCAACGATCACCAAAAGTCTATCGTCTTGACCCTTGATGATCTTGGCAGAATCAACTCTTCCCCTGATGACTGACTCCAAAGAGTTCTTAGTAGCTGGGATCTCGTTTGTCAAAAGCGCAGGTGGAATCAATGGCTCGTAGCCGGCAATTCTAACATCGTCGTACTCCTCTGGCGTAGGAGTGTTGATTCTTGCTTGTGCCTGTACCATGTGTTAGTTACGGTCCACAGTTGATGTCTCTTTAGATATACATACACTCATATTGATTTTTTAGCGTTCTTAAGTGTCGTGATGATACCCCAGATCAATGTGTTATGCTCAGATTTCCGGATTTTTCAACCGAAGAGTCACCTTTTTATCCTGAAAAATTTTTTTTTACGTCAGTTATTCCTCGGATTATGTCAGCATAGAAACGTGGATTTTAATTAAGACAGGGAAAGAAGGAGTGATTCAAATGGCACTGCGGACAAAAGGGTGAAGATTAACGGAATGACTCATAATGTAATTAGGTTTGCAGGTCAGAGGTTTGCGAGCAGTGAATTTAACATGAGTTGAGTGGGTAATGATGGTAGACCAATACTCCGAACACCGAGTTGCGGAACAACTAGCGAACCAAGTGGGGAGTAATTCTAAGCGAAACTCATAAGGATGGCCCCGCTACATGTCACTGTGACTATTCTCATAGTGAGGGAATCATAGAAAGTCCGCAGCTGTTCGCGAATATCGTGAACCAGATCACATGCATCATCTTGGTTCCGTCGAAAAGATTATAGAGTCTATCGGCGCGTCGCTAACGGAAGAACAAAAAAAAGGGGTCTTCTGACATTCTGTTCTTCGGCCCGATATTTTTAGTTCCCACTTCTTCCTATATTAAACCGACATTATTCTTTTGTTTACTCTCAACTCTGAAGAATTAATTGTCAGCCCGTCTTTTGGCTCTTCCTTTTCTTGCTCTTCCATTAGCAAGGCCAGCATTAGCCTATTAATATATACCATTCCGCAGATATCCGGGCCCGATTTCACCGATGAATCACGACGTTGAGATGCGTGATCTGGCATCAGTCCAATCAAATGACTCAAAAACGCCAACACCAGAGGATTTGGACCCAGAGTTCTTTAATGTTCCCGAATCTAGAGACGATGATAGTTCTTCAATTGATGGATTGTACATGGAAAACCCTTCGAGATGGACCCTTTCCAAGCAAAAAATTCGCCGTTTTTGCAGAAAAGTGTGGAATGGCCCCGATGTTCCATACGATGAGCCACCAAGGTTACATGGTGAGTACTTACAACAGTTTGAGGCATTCCCAGTGAAGATATCTCGTTCATTCCCGTTTAAAATTAAGCTACCATTCATCCTTGTCTACTATGCATTCTGGTTGATCGTCCTCCGCCAGGCATTATCTCCGTATTTGACAGAGCAGCCGACATTCCAAGATGAATCCACTCAAGAACCTGTGGACATCATAAGTATTTCTTGTCGTCGTGAAAAGTCCATTTGGAAGGGCAAGAATGCCTTTTGTGGTCTCAATGGTGAAAAATGTAAACCTTTCCAAGACAGGGAAGTCGTTTTCCGGTGTCCCGCATTGTGCGACTCAGAATCTGTCACATATTCTTCCATTACAGTCGGTGACACTAATGTGAAATATCGGGAGTTTTACGTTGGTGGTGGTAAATCGTATGAAGAAAACTCTGAGTTTCTCTCTGAACCATATCGTGCTGACTCTTACCCTTGTGGAGCCGCCATTCATGCTGGAGTCTTGTCACCATACATGGGAGGTTGTGCTCGGATTCGTTTCACTGGTTTCCAGAGCGAGTTCAATTCAACTTCATCCCAATACAACAATAATGATGACTCAATTGAATTCGACAGTTTCTTCCCCGCATCTTACCGGTTTGTGAAAGCTCCATCAACATGTCATAATTGTTACGATCCACGCGTTCTTGTTGCCCTTGTGAATATTTTATTGGGTCTCCCCGTGATGCTCATGTCAGTGAACGGTCAATTTGCTTTCTGGACCGTTTGTATCTCTGGATTTTGGACAATCGTGTTGATTTTCGATCCTCCAAAAGTCGTGAAAGCACAAGATCCAGAATCACTTGCAACTCTTATCTCTCTCGGATTTGAGCGTTTCTTACCGCTCTGCTTCATGTTGTATGTTGTTTGGAAATTTGCATGTCAAACTACCCTCAGCTCGCCGTCTTCACCTCTTTGCAAAACCCTTGTCTGGTATCCACTTTTCTGGGTTGGAATGCTCAACAATGTCACTTTTGATAGACTACCAGTTGATAGACTCACTATTTCAGATATTATGACACAACCGGGATCTCTGACGGCTACTTTAGCCATAGTTGGTGTCATTGCTACAGGCGTTGTTGTTCAAGCATATCAACTTTGGGCAGCTGGTAAATTCCGTCGTTATCTCGCGATTTATCTTACTTTCGTGGCTGGACTTGTTATTCTAGGTAATGTGCATGGTCTCAACCTAAGAATTCATCACTACATTCTTGCTCTTCTGTTACTCCCAGGAACAAATACCAAGGGCTGGACCGCTATTTTATTCCAAGGAGTTTTATTAGGACTTTTAGTGAACGGAGTCTCTCGCTGGGGACTTGCATCTGTTCTTGAAACAGATCGTTCATTACGTAGGGCTGACCCTACTGGAGAGATCAAACCTCCAAAATTTGTTGGTTTCGAGTCTACAAACGCATCGCTTTCTTGGAATGTGGAAGATTCAGAGGAACCTAAGATGATTAATGGTGAATTCATCTCTCCTCACGACAAATTGACTCAATACTCTTTACTTATCAACGATGTTGAACGTTATAATGGTGGAAACACGTCGGTCAGTATTGAGGCTCTTAGTAAAGAGAACGAAGAGTTTGGGGAGGAACTCAAAGAAGCTCTTCGTATCAAAGACGAGGTCAAGTTGTATCTGCGTGTTGCGCGCGCGGGTGGCAATAGACGCAGTGATTATACCAACGCTGCCATACTCAAGTACCCTAGTGGTGAGTTCACGCATCCTAAGAAGGGTGTCACTAAGTGAATGAGTACACAAATAACGACAAGCGAAGCTAAATCTAAATACATTCTTCGAGGGATGTTGGATCGCATATACTCCAACGACTCGTCTTGTTTGCGCGTTCATAGCATTTATTATATATCAATTGAACAATCTACCTTCTATAAGCCTTAATGAATTGGACCTTTTTCTCCACATCTAATTCTGATCCAGTCAACTTCAACTTGCCGTAATTTGACAATTTTTCACGAACGTCCTTTACGGAAACAGCCCCATCCAATTCAAACAACTTCAACGTGTATCGCACATTCCACCGCACATTTCCAAAAGACTTGATGACAAAAGAAGTCAGGGTAGCAGGAATTGGGGTTGAAATGATACTTGTTGGCTGACTTTTAACACTAATGGCTTTGAACTTGAATGTTGAATTATACTGTTTAACAAGCTTTTGCAAATCGAATTTTGCCGAGAAACTCAAAACTGCTTTATTATTGGTTGTGGTACCTTCAACAAGCAAAAAGACGCTTTTTTTCGCAAACACAGACAAATCAGTGATACTATCTTTATCATTGTTGAAGATTGTTGGAGCGTCAAGTGCAAACCGGAAACAGTCCCAAGCAGATCCGATTTTGCGCACATTTCCTCGGTTGTCCACGTACAAATACACCTGATTGCTTGTTTTTGCACTCAAGAAAATCACAAGTGGATCCAAAGGAGATGAAAAGTTGACGAATGTAAGGTCACCTTTAGATGGACGTTTGGCATTTATTGCCTTCGAGTTGGATTTTTTCACGCCATCCACAAGAAATTCAACGTCTGACACATTGAATAGCACTAAAAGGATCAATCTGAGCACCGCGCGGTACAAGGGAGCCACAGGAGCGCTGATAACAAGCAGAGTTCCTAACAAGACGACGAACGGACTCTTCAAAAGAATCACTAGTGGCTTGAACACAAACTTGACTGCTACATTGTTATCGTCAGGGTTTGGAACCGGCATGAATGGTGACACGCCGGTTCCCTTGTCTCTCCAATCGCTGAACTTCTCCATAATCAGTGAAGCCTAAAGATCATAGACATGGTTTCGTATATTCGAGGTTTTATTTTTCAGTATATATTTATTTTTCAAATTTCTCGCGGGAGTTGAGCGAGACGAGTAGTCGACTTGCCAGCTACTTGTCGCTCGCCTCGTTCATTCCGTCAAAGACAATCGCATTGTCTGTTTAAATAACGTTCGTATAGCTGACAAATCACAAAGGATAGTTGATCTGCCATCGTAAAATAAAGTGTTCATACACTGAGTGAAAGAAGTCAACAGAAGCCTCGCTCAGCTCATCGTTGAAGTGAATAAATTGCTGATGGGATCGACCACCCGTGGTGAGCAAGAAGCAAAGTAAAACACGCGTATGTACGAGAAGATTACCAACGTCGGGCAAAGGCAATGGCGGGGATAGCTCGTTGTCAACGCTTTGCTCGGCTAATGTTGGGTCTGCTAACTCATATCTGGCACTCTTCAAGCGGCCCACTAGACTCGTCGTTCGCTCCTCACAATCTATCACTCTGTGGAAATGGGACATTGATCGTATGACTGATCTCTGGATAATAATTCGTCAATTTGACATAATACTCATGGTAATTCTGCTGGAAAATCTCTGGTTTTATGCAGAATGAAACAAGGAATGTGATGAATCCAGAATTTATAGGGTTCAGAGTGATCTTGGTGATGAAAAATCCCAGTATCAGTTGTAAGATAAACCCAACAACGAGAAATTCTGGTGTCAAATTTGCAAATAAATCAGTGGCCTTGTAAACAAGATAGAACATACCACTACTGAGAATAGCAGTTAAGATCGAATACAACATCAAGGTCGAATCAATCAAAGAGTCACTGATAAGAATCAACACACCTTTATAGCGCATAATCTCGTAAGTGTCTCTAGCCGAGCTCAAATAATCTTTACCGTAAAGAGCCAAATATGAATACGCGAACTTGTTGAACCACTTGATCCAAAATTCAGCTTGGTCCACAAACCATTCAAGAATAGACAGTAAACACGTCAAAGCGCAAAGAATCATATCGCCACCTTCGTCGTTTTCTCGGGCAGTGATTCTCCTGTTTTGCAGTCTCTCTTTGGTCATACTGATCATCACTCGTATAGTCTTCACAACAGACACAATCAATGAACCGAAACAAATCGATCCAAAAGAGTATGTAACGGCGCGCTTGAATGACCCCCATGCTGGGTTCGTTGGCTTGATAGCTGAGCGATGGAAAAAGTACCATGTACCAAAAATACCACTAATGACCACATGTGTGAGGTTTTCCATCACTTCGAAGATAAAGTAACCGGCGAACAATACAAACAGATCAATTGCCATAGATTTGTTCGATACACAAACGTCATTCCCATCACTACTGTGGGGACAATTCTCATCGTCTTTGTTCATACGATCGAGAAAGATCGCAGTCGAGACGACAAAAAAGATTAAACCAACCAGTCCTGACAACACTGAACTCAAACAAGAAACCACAAGCGTGGAAGGATATTGAACCATGACTTCGATGACAATCTTGAGAACTAAACTAGTGAAACTGAGTTTGTTGAAATTAACGAACAACCACCAGACGGAAAACAGTCCAAAGATACCAAACATAATTGCAGGCAACATCTTACCAGCTAACAAAGAGGTGAATGACATGCTGAACATGGTCAATGGAAGTAAGAAGTAACCCACAAAGACAAAGAAAAGCGGGAAACACCAGGCCAAAAGAAGCGTCAAAATTGATGTCATAATAGGAAGCGCAATGCACAATCCTATCAGAAGAAGGAGCGCATGTTTGTCAGCTTTAGGAACAGCTGCCTCAGTAGTAGTGATGAAAACATGTTTGTTGTTTAGTAGACTTGTTATTGACGCACTGGATAGAACAATGAGTAGAGCCACAGTAGATAAGAACAAGATGGTGAAGAATTTGTCATTGTACACCGGTTTGTTGATGACGAAGGATTCTTCAAACTTTTCAGACTCCACAGGAACTTTTGGTTTTTCAAACGTATATTCATATTCAGGAGGTGGATCTTCTTCATCTGAGAGATCCTCAAATGCAGTGTATGGAGGAGGAACTCCAATTCTGCTGTACGACATCGTTGAAAGTGAATGAAGTGGGGTTGAGTGAGAAGACTTTGAGGATGTGAATTGTTATCTGGGTGTATTAATAAATAGTTTTTTTAAGATAAATAATCGGGCTGCCGAATAGCGTCGATCGACGCAACGACCGAAGAATGTCGACTAAGAAAAGCCGTTCAAGTGGAACTAGCAAATCATGCAACTAGTAAGCGTTTTACTGTATGATCAACTCCTGATGAGTCCTAGCGTATCGGGGACATTGTCAGGTGGAATTTCCCTACACAACAGACATCTTCTTCCTTTCCTCCTCCACCCCTTCATAGGATTTCGTACTCTCGCTACTTTAATTTTTCAAGGCGAAAACTGATCTCAACAACACTCCACTCCTCTTCATCTTGTTCACCCCTTGTCCCCACCTTGAATATGCCTCATTTGGAAGATCTCACGACGCTGAAGAATACTTGTAAGTATCGAGGCGCACAGATTGATGCCTTATCGACGTTCATCCAGCCAAGTGTAAACATTTTGTCGCCCTCTCTGATCGTGGAAGGACCATCATCAACTGGTAAAACACACACCGTTAGCAATTACATGCGATATCTGGAACAAAATGAGGAAATAAGATATGTTGAGATTCAATGTGAGTATACATTGACTAAAAAAGGCGTTTTGCAACGGATCCTCAAGAGCATTGTAAAGATTCTCAATTTGGAACAGGAATCTCTCAAGGAATCAGTTTCAAAATGTGATGGGCTGGGAACGTTTGCTGAAAACCTCAAGCAACTCAATTATGAGTCACAGGCTCAGGCAGAAAGCGATTCTAATTTACCGAAATGGAATGAAAAACCGTTTGTTTTCGTGTTAGATAGAGTGGAAAGACTACTTCCAAATGAAAATCCAGGTGACTTATGTGCTGCGCTTTCTAAAATACACGAGCAGAGTCCGGAATTCAATAACTTCGTGTTTCTTTATGTTGTTAATCGATCTGATTTTCTTGGATTGCAAACTTTGTCAATAGCTACAATCAAATTTACACCGTACATATTGGATCAAGTTAGAGATATATTAACTAACTACATGATAGAGGAAGAATGGCTGAGAGAGATTAGTAAAGACTTGGAAACTACAGAGATTACCATACCGCAATTCAAAACATTTGTCAAACAATATGTTGATATCATTATAGATACTTATCCGTCATATTTTGGAGCCGATATTCAACTAATCATGCCTGTTTTGAGTAAACTTTGGCCAATTTTCTACCAGCCATTGCTCGACCACGGCAAGATTGAAAACAAAGTCAATGACGTCTTGAGTACATTCTTCCGCAACAAGTCGCTGTTGCAAAGTGAATATGGTCTTGTAGATGATTTGGTTGGAGGAGAAGATGTCTTCAATGGTGACAATAAGGGAAATTATGATCTTCCAGTTAAGACCAAATATATTATGATTGCATCATATTTGGCCTCTTTCAATGATTCTAAATACGATTTGATTCTTTTTTCGAAACAAAGAGATGCAAGAGCCAATAGAAAAGTGAGACATTCAAAGAAAAATTCTTCAAAACAAACTGCACAGTTGAGTTCACGTATGCTTCAAGCCCAAGCGTTCACATTCGAACGTTTACTTGCCATTCTGCGTGCGATTTTCGATGAAAGTCAAGAATATTCGCCTCTTGTGAATGATGTTGAGTTAATGTCCGAATTAGCCACATTGGCCACTCTCAAATCTATCATTAAACTTAAAGGAGGAGACACTATTGGAGGTGTAACCAAGTGGAAATGTAATGTGAATTGGAGCATTATCAAGAAGTTTTCTGACGATGTTGGATTCGAAATCGAGAATTATATGTTTGATTGAATATCACCACAAACCTGCTTCGTCCGTCAACATTGGTGTTGCCGGAATGGAGCCTCCAACTACTAGACATGTGTTTTCGATTGATTTGTATAGTTCTTCATCTCCTAGAGCCGAACTTAATGACCGCATTTTAGCTCTAACTTTCTTTAACACGCTCTCATAATTTGTCACGTCTGCTTCACTGTTTGTAGTTCTGATGAGGCCATTTTCGTAGAACGAGTCTAATAACCTTTGTAATTCTAGCAACGATTTATGTATCTTTGGATATTGTCTTGGTTTTCCTTTGTGATCCGAGGTTTCACCATTTTCTACTTTGACTTCAACAGAAGAGACCCACTGTTGTACCAGTTGTGAAAGTTGGCCTACTATCAGGAACCTTTGGAAACCTGTTTGTACTCCAAGTTGTTTTCCTTCATGAAACTGTTGCTGAGCACCAGCTATTTGTCCTTCTTGGAATCCTTCTTGGTAGAACTGATTTTCAAGGTTTAGTAGGGAGTCGATGTCGATCCCGTCAGAGTTGCTAGCTTCGGCTGGCATGATGAGTTGAGCCAGCGGGTGTGGTCGTTGATTACTGACAAATCGATAAGTTGCATGAGAAAAATTTAAGATCAAAAAAATTAAAAATTTAAGAAAAATAAAGAAAATAAAAATTCTCAGGATTGAAATAGAAACAAGAACGATTAGGAACACGACGTAGCATGTCGGCCATGTCACTGAAAGAGGAACAACAATTGCTACTGGAAGACGTCGGGGACAAAAAGAGGAAGAAGAAAACTGTTCGGGTTGAAGATTACGGATCAGACTCATCAGACGAAGAGAACCAAAAAAATGAAGATGGACAACAAAAAGATAAAGACGGAGACGAGGATATGTTTGCTTCTGATGATGAGAAAGAAGATGACAAACCTAAGTTGGTGAATGGAGTCAAAGTATTAGATATGGATCAATTTAAAAAAGAGTTGAATGCTGAGGAAGAAATCTATTTACCTGAAGTTTCGCAAGCACCAATCGAAGAGGAGGAGAGCTCTGATGAAGAAGACGAAGAGGGTCAAACGATCACACAAGAACAGTTGCAAAAGTATTATACAAATCCGGAAGATGGGATGGACATTCCACGCTCAAAACTTCGAAAAGGACCTAAAATTGAAGCTTTTGATTTGACGAAAGAGTCTAAGGAAGGTGTGTTTGACGAATTTGGGAATTATGTTCGCCATAAACAGAACAAGGATGACGATGAGGATGATGAGGAAGAAGAAGATGAGGACGAAGAAAAGAAATCCAACAGAGATGTTTGGCTTTCAGGAGTGAAGAAGACAGACATACTTCGTGCCAAAGAGGCAGAAAAAGAAAGAAAACAACGTCAGAGAGATCAATTAATACAGAAAAGAAGTCAACTACGGAAAGTTAAAATAGAAGATGTAATAGAAAGAATTCATGCTGACCTGGAGCCTGTGGAGACTCCAATGGAATTGCTACAACGGTTGAACAGCTCGGCTAAAAAATACTTGAAACAGGGAAACAAAAATAGAGAGCTCGAAGTGCGGAAACATATTAAACGTCTTATGGATGACATTGATACGATGTCCGAACGTGGGTACGGAATTTATGAGCTTACGAAAGAAGAACTCAGTCGAGAATATCAAAACGTTACTGGCACCGCTCTAAAGGCAAGCCGCAAGAGACCAAGGGATGACGATGACGATGAGGAACCGCAGCGAGAGCAAGAATCGGCGACACGGATGTGGGAATATCGGTGGCCAGGTGATGAACAAATCTATGGGCCTTTTGATTCTGCCACTATGAATGCATGGAAGGAAACGTACTTTGTGGAAAACCAACCGGAGGTTCGGACTGTTGGAAGCAATGAATTTGTCGGGGTTAATGAAATTTCACAGTTCTAAAATTGTATAGAAATACATAGTTAACTCCGTGAGGCTTTGCGGCGCAGCGCATTATCAATTTTGAAAGTCATCGGTTCACGTCCGTTTTCCCGAATTGGAAGCACCAGCCCTTATTTGTGGCTCGATTTTGCTTAGTGCTATCGAAAACTATAGAGTCGCCACGGAGCCACGTGCAGATGGTTCTCCGGGATCGTTCTAGTGGTTACCTGATTCCGGGGGAAATTTTTGCTAGTTGCGCGGTTCCGTGTACCCGCAAGCGGCCCGTGCTAGACCCGGTAGTAATTAATTTTTTCTACGCGATGTGGCGCGACGAGGCGCGGCGTACCGGCATTATTACAGTGACTCATGTACCCCGGATCGCCGTGTATCTGTTTTGACGTCATTACGGATATAGGCTTTTCCATGTTCCCGAGCGTCAAGTGGAATGATGACTCATGTAACCAAAAAATATAAATTGACAAACATTTCACGAATTAATCATCTGTTCCAACGGTTTTTAGTGCACACATACACACACACATTTCACATACTATTCCATAATGTCAGGCGCAAAATCGATTCTCAAGCTTAACCTCGGCTCTAGATGTGTCGTCCAATTGACGAAACCATCTCACATTGCCTCGACGATACCAACGATTAGAAAAAACTTCACATCCTTCACTAAACCACAATATTCCTATCATGATTTGTATAACCAGGAACATCCAATCGACAAACTTCACAATGAAACTGCTACTGGTAAGACTTTGGTGAGCAACAACGGTGGATCTGGTACCATTGAACACCACTCTATGGCTTTCATCAACAACGCAGATTACTCTAACGTGAAAGTCGAGTCTGTTTCACCTGCTGGTTTCGTGCCGACTGTGTCGGCTAGCAGTGGCTCTGTGAGCGGAATTGGGCACATTGCTCCACCTCATGCTCACGATTAGTTGGTTCGGGCTTGTCAAGTGGAACTTGACTTGAAATGTTTTGGGATTTTTTTGGATCTATTTAACGTTGTTTATTGCTGTGCAAGATAATTTAAATAGGATTTATATGCTACGAGGTTGATGAATTCAAATGATTGATTTTGATTTTGAAAATGTGCTATGCTAGTAGTAATATCTGAGAGATCCAGCTCCAGGGCCTTCCACAACTTTGTCAAACTTTTCATCACCAACATATCCACCAGCCATTGCTTGTTTCACGTGACGTTGGAACTGTGCAGGGTATTTTGACAAATCATTGGCAGCGTTCTTGTTGAGTGGATCGTTAGCATTGGGTTGTAAAAATAAATGTAGAATACCAGCAAACACGAGCTGTAAAGTCAACGTAGGTTTCCAGTCGTTTCTGAGAATGTTAAGACAAACGTGTCCTTCGAGATCAATGTTGGGATGATAAATTTTTTGTAAACATTTGAACTCTGGAGCTCTGTTAGGGTAATCTTCTGGGATTTCACAAACAAATTTGAATGTTCCATCAGCATACAAACCTTCATTAGGTGTCACTGAAAGATTTATTCTCATAGGATTGGAGTCGTCGTATGATATAGATATACATGGGATTTCCTCATATTCTTGTAAATCTTTTTTAGCTCTGATGTATGCCACAGACACTGACTGTGAGCCTGACTTGTTGGCATTTTCCTTTTGCATTTTTTTCAACCTCAACTAAAAGAAGTGTCAGTAATAAGGTCTCTTTTGGAAATGATGAAATGATTCAGGACGTACCATTTTGAAACAAATATCCGTTGCTCGATTGTCGTTATCTCTCTCACAAGACAAACTGAAGTTAGCAACTTTTTTTAGTCTCTGAAAACTTTATGATTTTTCCCCCAGAAGTGGTCACGTGATGTGTCACGTGTCACGTGACACAACTGGTTTGAAGTTTTTCGCGACGCCATTTCCAATAAACAAAAACAAATAAGAGAATTAAGTCGTGATACAAAGAAACTCTTGTTACATCAACGTCTTACTTCGTGTGAAACCGGATAATACAACAACCTTTGCTTGCAGTGATTGAACTACGAGCATGTCGTCGGATCAATCGGATCACTCGTCCGGAAGGGGTTCGTTGAGGACTAGAATTTCAACGAATGATCTTAAGAGTCAGTTTTCAGACCTCCAACAACGATTCAACAACAGGAAGGGGCAGACTCAAAGTCCTATGCCGTCCTTGGGAGACGAGATGTCTGATTCGGCCAACCGTGATACGCTGGCTAAGGAAACCAGAAGACAAACACAACCTGCTATGCATTTGCCTCCATTGCCTGGTTCATCTAATCAAACAATGTCGACTGATGATTTGAGATCCAGTTTGGCTAGAGTAAGTAATTTTGAGGGATGTCAAATAAAAACTTTACTAACGAGTTCATTTAGCGTGAAAGTGCAAGAAGAAGAGCCACGACTCAATTAACACATGGTACCAATGGAGGTGCAAATGGAAATGTGGACTTTTTGAGTGAATTGAGTGATGGTTTGTTAATTGAATCTAGGAGATTGGCTTTCGAAAATAAGCAACTCAAACAGAAATTACAAGAGATTGAGGCTAACAATGAAACATTTGCGAAACAGATCAATAACTTGACACTTTTGAACAAAAAACTGAGTCAAAAAGAGGAAGCATCAAGTGACAGAATCTGGGAATTGGAGACAGAAAATGGTAATTTGAAAGAGGAGTCATCAAAAAATTTGTTACTGTATGAAAAGACAAGCAAACAGAACCAAGCTCTTGATTCTGAGATTGCTGAACTCAAATCCCAACTCGACACCTTCAAATTACAAAAAGTAGAATTCGAGAAATCTTCGACTCAACAATTGACTCTTCTCGCTGCTGAGGTGAAAGAACTCAAACAAAGAAACGTTGATTTGAACGATGAAAATGATGAACTCCATCAAAAAGTCGAGAGTTTGTCATCTGATCTGGAGCGTGCTCAGTCAAGTACTGGATTGCAATCAATTCCTGATCTTAATCCATTCCTGAAGAATGATGATGACAACGACGAGGAGTTTGATGATTCTCTGCTTGTTGATCCATCAATTTCTCCAGTTCGTCAAATACCTGAGAGAAACGTCGAACTCGAAAGAGAAACGCTGAATGCAAACTTGGATAGAGCTCATAAGACAATAATCAAATTGAGACAAGGTATTTTAAAGCTTAGAGCAGACAAAGATGATTTGGAGAGAAAACTTAACAAACAAGATGTTACAACGGACTCTGCTAAATCAAAGAAATCCAAAAGAAGATCAAGAATCAGCGCTCGTAGTCCAAACACTAGTGGATTTGTGTCTTCAGCAAGGGATAGTAAAAGGTTCTCTTACATTGAAGGCTCTGAATTTGAAAATGATGATGAATGGGAAGCTTATGACCAAAGTTTATCAGCTGCAGATAAGTTGAGCAACATTCCTAATCTTGTCAAACATGACTCAGCCTCAGAGGATGATGACGACGACGACGATGATAATGATGATAATGATGTTAGTCAAATGGAAAGATCCACGATAACTACCAATCAAGTTCTTGCAGATGAGCTTGGTGAACTTGGAACTTCTCAAGAAGACATGCAAAGATTGCGCTTAGAAGCATATGCTAAGGAACATAATCTCAAATTAGTGCCAATCGATTTCATCCACGAACAGAACAAGTCGATCGTTGAAGCCTCAACAGAGTTTGATATACTCGCTTTACCTAATGATACCCCCAAAACATATGCATTTGAGTATTTACAAGAAAAATGTTCGGAGATTGGATTAGTGGCGATCGAGAAAACCGAGTACAATGATTTGATCAAGAAATCACAATATGATCATATTGATAAGTCTCTTTTGACTCAAAAGATCGAAACTTATGATCTCAAACTTTTGCCGGCTGCCGAAGTGATAGGAATGCAAGAGAAAATTGTTAAACAGAATCAACAGCTGCAGGAAGTCGAGGCGAAGTTGAAAGATAAAGAGTTTATCAAATCAGAACTCAACACCTTTGGTTTCGTCGCTATTTCCAATGATGACTATTCAACCCTTTTGTCCCATAAGTCTGAACTGCAAGACAATCTCCAGAAATTGAGTAATTTAGAGTCAGATGTTAAAAGCAAGGACTTGCAAATCAAAACTCACGAAGCCGATATAAGTTCTTTGAAAAATCAGTTGGAGACACCATCAAAGGAGTTCATTCTCTCTAAAATTGGAATTCACGGTTTTGTTCCAATCCCTTCAGAGGAGCACGATCACTCGAAGAGAGAGCTGAAGCAAATCAAAAACGACTTGAATTTACGTTCCAATGACCTTAATGAGAAGGAAATAGAACTCAAGAGGTTAAATGACGAGCTTCAAGTAATGTCTGAAAAATTATCAACTTCCCAGGCACAATTAGAAAAGGCGCTGCCGGATCTAGAGAAGACGTCTAGGGCGTTAAAGGATACGGAAGACCAGTTGAAATCGAGTGAAATAGAAACTCAAAAGAGCTTGGATTTAGCAAATGAAGCTCAACAAGAGCTCACCCAACTCAAAGAGCAACTGGCGCTGAAACAGTCAGACTTGGAGACTAAGACAAGTGAGGTTGAAAAGATTCAGGAAGAGCTGTTACTCTGTCAGGCAACCATTGAAACGAAGCAAGAGGAGATCAATAAACACCAGAGTGAAGTAAGCGCACTTTCCTTAAAACTAGAGGAAACTCAAAAAAGTTTGACTGTCTCAGAAGCTGTTGTCAAGAAAAAGAGCGAAGAGTTGGCTAAAGTTCGGGAGGAGTTAAGTAGTTGTCAGGAGGAACTCGACAAGAAACACGGTGAAGTTGAACAACTTACAAAGCAACATATTGAAGAAGTTGATGAGCTCAAGCAAAAGCATACTGACGGATCCGAGAAGCTCAAACAACAACATACCGAGGAGGTAGAAAAACTCATCCAACAACATAATGAAGAGAGCGAAAAACTCAAGCAACAGCACATTGACCAGACTGAAAAACTCGAGCAGCAGCTTTCTATTCATCAGGAAAGTTTGGCTAAGCTGTCGGAGGAAGTTGAACAACTCGGAAAGCAACATACTGAGAAGACTCTTTTACTTGAGCAGCAACACACAGAGGAGGTTGATAAACTAAGACAGAAGCATTCGGACGAAGTTGAACAACTCAAGCTACAGCACACTGAACTCACTGCCAAGATCACTGAGTTGGATCGCCAATTATCTGAACCAAACTCAGAGTACATTTCCCAAAAGGCAACTGGACTTGGTTTGATCGCACTTTCCCTTGAAGACCATAAAAGTTTGCACTCCTCGATTGAAAGTCATCAATCGAAACAGAAGGACTTGCAAAATGATATCTCAGAAAAAGATACCCTTCTAGCTAGTTTGAAAACTTCTTTGGAAACCGCTGAACTTGAGCTCGCAGAAACCAAGAAACAAATTGAGGCTCCATCGATGGAGTATATTAAGGAGCAGGCCGAAAAGCATCATGCAACAGTGTGTTTCAAGGAGGACTATGCTCAGTTGAAACAAGAATTGGAGTCGAAGTCCAATCAAATCTTCGAACTCACCGCCAAGGAGCAGGAACTCTCTAATATGAGACAGGAATTGGAACAAAAGCTTACTGAGAATGAAGTCAATCTTGGTGAACTAAGAGAGGAGATGTCGTCTGTTCTAGAGAAACTGCAAAAAGCAGAAGAAAAGATGAAATCGCCTGAGTTGGAGTATCTGAAGACTTCGGCTCTTCTGCATGATCATGTTCTTATTTCATCTGATGACAAGAAAAATCTTGTGCAAAAGTCTGTTGAAGCATCCCAAAAAGCGAAGGGTCTCACTCAAGAACTGCAAACTCTTCAAACAAAGTTGGATAATCCAGATCTTGAATATTTGGCATTGAAATCCGCGACAATAAATCATGTTATCCTTCCTCAAACGAAACATGATGCCTTGCAGAACTCAGTTGCTGATGCGCAAACTGAACTTGAAAAACGCAAAAAGGATCTTCTTGACACGCAATCACAACTGGACCAACATCAAGTTACGTTTGAAAAACTCAAATCTGAATCCGAGGAATATAAAGCTCAATTGGAAGAATACAAATCACAATTTGAACAGTATAGATCTCAAGCGGAAGAGTACAAGGATACAATTTCTAAAGCTGAATCTGAGCTTGCGAAGAACGTCGCAGCACTGAAGTCTGCTCAAATTCAAGTTGAAGAATCTCAGTGTTCCGTGTCGGTTCTTCAAACTCAATTGAAAGAACGTGATAGTTTGCTCCAGGCGAAGGAAAAAGATTTGGTTTCTGCAAAGGCGCAACTGGCCAATCCAAGTGCTGACTTTATTGTGGATAAAGCGAAAAATCATGGACTTGTGGCTTTACCTTATAGTCAAGAGAAATCTGGTAAGTCTGGTATCAACATTGCTTCGCCACTTGGTGCTATGTCTGCTACTGTTGCTGGCTCGGCGGGTTTGGTAGCCGTTGCCGCTTCTGCTTTGACATCAATGAAGCAAACCGTTGAAAGCCCTTCCCTGGAGTTTTTGAGCAAAAAGCTCGATGATCTTGGTTATAAAGCCTTGCCAAGTAAGGAGTTTGATTCACTCACACAAGCTGCGGCTGCAGCCGCAGCAGCTCCCGTTGTGGCGCCTGTTTCGCCTATCAAATCTCAACGTGCTCTTGAAGGCATTGAAACTGTTGAGAGTTTGAAAAAGAAGTGTGACGGAATGGGATTGGTTGCGCTGTCCAAGTCATCGTATGACAGTCTCATTGTCTCATCCAAGAGGTCTTTGACTACTGTGGAATTGTTTGAAAAGATTGAGAAGGCGGGAATGGTTCCGTTATACAAAAAAGATCTTCAGCAAATTTTGGATTTGATTGGTTCTCAGGGAAGCCAATTCAGGAGTATCATTGAGAATATAAGACCGCCATATGGTGATACAATTAAGGCATCTTATATGGATCTCAAGACATTGACCGACCAACAAGTCAGAGCTGCGATGTCCTATGACTCTCCTTCTGTCGAATATATACAGCAAAAGGCTCAAGGTTTGGGAATGATGGTTTTGACTGGAAAAGCCTACCAAGATCTTCTTAAGGCGCAGGAACTGTCTGTGGAAAAAACCAGATCGTTCTTGGAAAGCTCTGGTTACACTGTTCTGGAAGCAGAAAAACACGCTGAATTGCAAAAGGCATTTGAGAACATTAAGAACCCTTCAAATGAATTTGTCTCTGAGCTCGCCACATCTCTGAAACTTTCTGTTGTCCCTCTTGAAGAATTACAGGGTTTGAAAGAACCTTCAAAAGAAAAGGTCATCGAATTGGCTAAACAAAATCAACTTGTCTCTTTGGAAAGCGAAGAACATGAAAAGTTGCGCTCCGAATTGTTATCAATTAGTGAACAAGCTGAATCATTACAAAAGGAATTGGAAGTTACCAAGAACAAGCTTGCTGTTGGTGATAGTGTACTGAAATCATTCAAGGAAAAACTGAATGATCCACAGCTAAACTATGTCAAAGAAATTGCAGCCAAACACAACCAAGTAGTCATTCCATCAGAAAAAGAGAGTGACTATGAGTCAAAACTCAAGGAGTATGAAGAAATGTCACAGACAGCCGGACAAAAACTTGAAGAAACTCAAACTGAACTTGAAAAACTCAAGCAGCATGTTGATGAACAGGAAGAAAAGATTTCACACTTGGAGATCCAACTCGATAGCCCAGAAATTGGCTATTTGAAGGAGAAGCTTGAAAGTCATGGTCACGTTTCGTTGTCACAGGATGAGCATACTCAATTGCAAGTCAGTTTGAGTGACAAGGAAGCTGAGCTTGAACGTGCTTCTGAACAACTAGCTGCCAAAATCAGTGAGTTAACTAAAGTGCAAACCGAACTTTCCTCAGAACGGTCTGTGCTTGAGCAATTGCAATCAAAACTATCAGAGGCAGAAGCTAATCTTGAGACTTCGCACGCAGATCTTTCCAGAATTGCATCTGAACGTGATGCTCACAAAGCTTCGTTGGAGAACCCTGATGAAGGTTACATCAAGGAGAAGGCAGCTTTGGTTGGTTTGGTAGCTGTTGCTGTCTCCGATCACAAGTCTGTGAATGACACACTTTTGAAGAAAACTGGCGAATTACAAGAGTTGGAGTCTAAGTTGACAAAACTTGACGAAGAACATGCTGAGTTGACGAAGAGCTTTACTGCTCCAACTGCAGAATATCTTGTTTCAAAGTCTGAGTCTGTTGGATTGAAATCAGTGCCTGTTGATGAATACAACGCATTGACAAGGAGGATATCAGAACTATCATCAACTTTGGAATCTGTGGAACAAAACTTGCAAGAATTGCAATCTGAAAGTGAATCCAAATCACAAGAGTTGACCTCCAAGGTTGCAGAGATGGAGTCCTTGAGAGAGAAACTTCAGGCCCTGGAGCATGAAAATTCCATCAACGAGGAAGAACTCAAGACTAGAGATGAGGAATTGGAAACCAAGACTGAAGAGCTTCGTTCCACGGCTGAAGAGCTGCAGTTAACAGTCGAGAAGCTCAATGCTAAAGATGAAGAACTTTCTTCCAAGATTGAGGAACTGAAGACGAAAGATGAGGAATTACAATCCAAGATGGAGGAACTTGAATCTCACAAGTTAGCTTTAGCAAATCCAGAGAGAGATTTTGTGGAGTCAAAGGCCAAAGAGCTTGGTTTGGTCGCAGTTGCTCTTGAGGAGCTCACTGCGTTGAAAGACAGTGTTGATTCATCGAATAAGGAGATTTCGGCTAAGACTGGTCACCTTGAAACTGTCCAAGCTCAACTCGATACGGCAAATGCAGATCACGAAACAACCAAGGCAGAGCTGAAGTCAATCACAGCAGAGCACGAGATAACTAAAAAAGATCTTGAGACCATCGAGGCAGCTCTTGCTACGACCAAGGCAAATTTGGAAATAACCACGAATGAGCTGACGTCCACCAAGGAAGAGCTAGCTTCAACCAAATTGGAACTCGATTCTACCAAGGAAGAACATGATCTGATCAAGGAGCAATTCACTTCGGCGAAGGAAGAACTTACTTCCACCAAAGAAGAGCTCAGTTCTACCAAGACTCAGTTGGACAATGCGAACATGGTCATTAATGACCCAGATGCTGGGTACATCAAAGACAAAGCGCAGGCTCAAGGATTTGTTATTCTAGATGCACAAGTCCACGAGAAATCACTCAATGATTTTGAACAAACTACTCACAAAGTCGACACCTTGAAATCAGAGCTCAACGAGCTCCTGGAGCGTGCTGACTCGTTAGAAGGACAAATTCTTGAAAAGGACACTGAGATTCAAACCCTCAAGGCAGAAGCTGCAACTCTTCTTGAAAAGCTTGAAGTTGAACAGGATAAGTCGGCTTCTTTGGATGAAAAGCACACGCAGCTCTCATCTGAAAGTGGCCTGACCGAAAAGGCTGCATCACTTGGACTGATTGTTCTGTCAAAGGGTGATCACGAGAATTTGAAGCAAGCTTCAGAGGCTCCTGCTGTTGAAATTTGCAAAACACGCCTTTCTAAAAATGGGTATGTCTGTTTGACTGTTCCAGAATTCAACGAAATTGAATCTAAGACACAGACACTCAACTCCACATTGCGTGAAAAGGATGAAGCCATTGGAGATTTGCAATCTCAGGTCGGTGTCTTATCACAGAAATTCTCTTCTCTGGAGTCTAATTCTTCAAATTCTGCTGGCACAACACAGACTGATGATTCCGTGAGAGAGCTCAACAATTCATCCTCGAGTAGAGAACAATCCGGGTCATCTAACAGACAAACACTTTATCTCGATGCTGTCAGCCATCAATCTGATGAAGATGAGGACGACGAGGATGATGATGAAATCTTTGAAAACCCAAGTTCCCATAAAGACAGATTGAAGAAAGAAGCCAAAAAGATTGGCTACAAGCTTGTCCCATTAGACTCCATGGATGATGATGATCTTACTTCGATAGAAGATGCCGAAATTTCAGAGGCCGTTGCAGCACATAGTGGTACGGTTGAGGTGAAAGAAAGCGAAGAGAGTGTAATTGAAGGTTTGAAAGCCAAAGCCTCTTCGTTAGGTCTAGAGCTGATATCTTCAGCTGAATTGAGCTCTCTTACATCTTATGAAAAAATCGATGTTTCCAAATTGAAGGAGCTTGCCTCATCTAAGGGACTCCACCTCATGAGCTCTGCACAATACTCAAAGCAGGTCAATGCTGCAACGCACGTAGTTGCTCCTACTAGAGAATCGATACAAGCAGCTGCGACAAAACTTGGTTTGCTTGTGTTGACCAGAGCTGAGCTTGATAGGTTGAAGAGACGCAGAAATGTCACTTCAGAAGATTTGGCCTCAAAGGCTGCGGAACTCAACTTGACATTGGTTTCTGAAGAAGATATGGCAGCTTACAAGAAGAAGAATGTTTTCAGTATTACTGAGTTGAAGGACATCTCAAAACAAAGAGGTTACATGCTAATCTCCGAATCCAAGTTTGTTGCCACTACGGTTTCGAGAGTTCCTGATGTGGATCACGTTGTTGTTCTTCCTTCTACTTACTACAACAAACTTATGAGAAGTCATGAATGGTATAAGAGCAAAGGTGTTGAGCCTACCTCGCCAACTGCTTCTGCACAAGCTGAAGCGGATGATCCTAGCCTGTATGCTACATCAGTCCATCAGTATGGCGAGGAGTTCTCCAAACCAAATGCTATCACGTTGCCTACACACTCATCTACCAATATGTCTCTCAGCGAATTGATGAAGAATCAACATCAAGCAACCCCATCGTTGTATTCCGTTAAGACACATGTGTCTTCAAGCAAGGAAATGATTGCAGTCATCACCCAAACCATTATTGGTGAGTATTTGTTCAAATACTACCGCAGATTGGGACCATTCTCTGCTCTGTCTGAAACCAGACACGAGAGATATTTCTGGATTCATCCATACAGTTTGACATTATATTGGTCTGTTACCAATCCAGTTTTGGGTGATCCTTCTGAAAACAGAATCAGGGCTTTAGCCATAGTTGGTGTTGAATCTGTTGAAGATAACAATCCACTCCCACCAGGACTTTACCACAAAAGCATTATTGTTTACTCTAACGAAAGATCAATCAAAATCACTTGCCCTACTAGAAAACGCCACAACATTTGGTTCAATTCAATCCGCTATTTGATTGAGAAGAGCACCGATGATTTGGTTGATGATGATGTTGAAGATCAGTACAATGAATCATTCACAATTGACGAAAGAGTCGAGCATGAACGTACCCATTCAATGAGACAAAGTCAAGCACCTAAACCTGTTCCTCCTACCTATCAAACTCGATCCATATCATCTCCAGTGACGAAGAGTCATACTTCTCGAAGTCTCATTGGCTCTATTTTGTCTACACATCGTCATGAATCACATCGCTACTGATTTTGACCTTTTGCAATAAATAATTTAAGATAATTTTAAATTCTGATTTTATCAAATGTAAGAATTAAAAGGGATGAAAACAAAAATAGTTTGTAGCAACTTTGAAACAATAAAATTGGATAAAAACAATTGATTAGTTAAAATGTCATTAGAAGCTCGTTAAATGAAGGTATATTAGTTGGAAAACCGAAAGAATATCTTGAAAAAAAATTGAGAATATGCATCTGGGATGACCATTACTCCGGTTTGACGCCCGCGAATGGATTCAAGGTGCGAACAGTCAGACAAGGAAGGGCCATACCAACCTCTGATCTTAACAAAATTGGAACTTGTTTCATTTCTCTAATTTCTTGGATATAATCATCGCCCTTCACTCTGGTCAAACAGTACTTAAGGTATGGTGATAAGGCGATGTCTTGAGGAATAGTAGAAGCAGTTTCTTTGAGTGATGTGACTGTAGGGCCGGAAATGCTGGACATTTGGGCATTTGAGCGGATTTTCTCGGCTGAAGCCAAACGAGAAGTTTCCGGTGAACTTCTTATGGTCGTCGCTGGAGGTCTTTCTGGCTTGTTATCACCGTCAAAAGATGGTACTTCCACGTGAGGTGGATCCAAATTCAACGCGGAAAGCTTACCCAACAAATCATTAGGAATCAAATTCTTATTCTCTAGAATTTGTCTGTTTTGAGCTTTTGCAGCAGCGGCAGCTGGAGATCTGTACTTGTTTTTAATCGAAGCCCTGTATGAGAATGGCTCGTTTTCATCAGGTGGGACATATGTTGCGGAGTCAACACCTGGCTCCCAGTAAAGTTCCAACACCCTTTCATTCTTATCAAATTCTGCCTTGCGCAATGGTAACTGGTCACCATGAACTCTCTTTTCAATACCAAATTCTGGAATCAAAACGTCAAAAGATGATTCGTAAACTTGGATCACAGTTCCCATGCACAGCAACTGCCCAGTTGAGACAGTCATTTCATTGATGGTCTGGCAAAGCAGCAAATGAATTGCTTGCTCTTGTGCAGCCTTTGCGCAATCTTTTTTGAAATTACAATAATCACTGTTCATTTTCAATGAGTCAATTGTCTCTTTGTAATTCTCAACATCATCTTGCAAAACAGCCTTCAACTGTCTGTGAACAATCAAGTCAGCGTATCTTCTTAATGGTGCTGTGAAGTGCGTGTAAGTAGGCAAATTGAAAAGGTAATGACCTAAACTATCTGCATCTGTCTTTCCGGCAAGAACGTACTTTCCTCTTGGCATTGACTTAATCAAAATAGTCTCAATTGCCTTTCTCTTCATTGAATCCTCAATTCCAAGCAAGGAGTTTTGGAAAGTAGAGGCATCCGTGGTATCAAGGGTGACCCCCAAGTTTGCTGTCTTCTTGTTATAGTTCTCAAATTTAGTCAAAGTTGGAATAGGATACTTTCTTAGTAATGCCCTGTCACCTAGGACCGCGTGAACCTTTTGAGCCACTGCCGCATTCACGGTATGGAAGATCTCGTCAATCATTGAAGTAGAAGGGGCATTGTCGAAAATATTCAGAGATAATTTGACTCTTTCATCATCAAGTTGGTCTAACAAAGGCAAAGTTGGCTCGCTTTCAAGTGTCGAATTATTCAATCTCTTTCTCTTGAGACCCCTTGAGATCAATGCCAGGGTGGTGATATAGCCTGAGGTTGCATTCACATTTTCAGAGGCACTAGAGGTTGAAATGGTCTTGTTGATGATAGAGTCAACAGTAGCATAATCAACTTTTTGTTTGGCGTTCACAACAGATTCTCCCATCCAAACATCATCAATTTCAAAAGTAGTTGAGTCAATTTCAAAAACCACAGAGAGAGCCAAACATTGTTTTCCATCTTTGAAAGAAATCAAATCATTCACCTTTTGTGGAAACAGATGAACAGATTTTTGTGGTAAGAACACAGAATGTGATCTTTTCTTTGATCTTTTATCCAGACTAGAGCCTTGTTTAACAAAGTAAGTGACATCAGCAATGTGTATACCCAGTTCAATCTTTGTGTCCGAAACCACTTTCACGTGTAAGGCATGATCTGAGAACGATCCGGTTTGGGTAAATGCAATAACATATTCATCATCAAAAGTTCTTCTGTTGTTCAATTCAAGAGCCTCGCTCACACTTGGCAAATCTGTCAAGTATTTCTCATCCTCATCTGGATATTCGTCACATAAAAAGTTGTTGTCTCTCAAAATCGAATCGACTTCAATTTCAGGATCGTTCATAGGACCTAACTGAGACACAAGGGTTCCGAAAGGATGCAATGATGTGATTGGCCATCTCTTAATTGATGCAATGAAAGTTTGGTTTGCATACTTCTCATGATTTTGAACAAAGTCTTTAGGAACTTGCTCAGTAGGGATGGCAATCAAAGGAACTTTCTTGTCCGTTGGCTTGAACCAAACAATCTTTGGTTTGTGATTTGTTTGTTTGTTTTCATCTTTTTCCTTGTTATCTTTCTCCTTTGCGGCTTGCGAAGGTCTCAACAAACCCAAGGTTCCCGAAAAAAGTTGACCAGGAATACGGTCAACAACAGCCACGACATGACCTGCATACAAAGGTTTACACTCATCGCTGATTTCTTCTTCCTCAACAAGTAAAAGGGATTGACCTTCCACTTCGACATCATCATTTTTCTTTTGAGTAGGTCTTTGCTTGAGAGACCCTCTTCTGTTCAAAGAACCTGATCCACGTGCCACCAAAGAACCAGAAGAGTGAGTTGTTGGAGGGGTATCATTGGTGAATGAGTTTTCTGCTGCGCTAGATGATGATGAGGTGTAATTGGTGCTTGCATCGTTGTGAACATCGTCATTGATATCAGCATTTGACGAAACGTTAGGATTGTCCTTTCTCCGTTTTTTCTCTTCTTTTTCTCTCTTGGACGACCAAACCTCATCAACAACTAAAAGTTCCACGGCAACAAGATCTCCTTCAAGAGCTCTGTTACGATCCTTAGAGCCACATATGAAAATATCAGCGTCCAGAAATCCATCAGTGGAAACGTAAGCGTCAGATCTGTTTTTTTTGTTGACTCTTAAAGTTCCCGTGACCAATCTTCCTTCGTTGATCAAATCAGGTAAGGAGCTTTGAGGCAAGTAAGGAGCAAACAGAGACTTTCTTTGTTGGCCATTTGGAGTAGTCTGGAATTGAGAAATTGAGGAGACCGATCCTCCATAAGACGACCTCACCCTATGACCTTGAGTGAAGGAAGGAGGCTCAAACCCTGACAAAGACTGTGAACCCTGAGGATGCTGTTGCTTTCTCCAATTCCCGTTTATATCTGAAGGGGTACTTCTGTGACCATAGTTTCCAGATTGACGTCTCTCATGGCCTGAGTATCCTGGTGCTGGCGGTGCCAATGTTTGTGAGCTATCCCTAGGAGGGAATTGGAAAGATCTTTGTGGAGATCTCTCAGAATTCGTAGCAGACGACCTAGATCTTGAGTGGCCGAGGCTTCTAGGTGGTTGAAAATCATCACTGTCTTGAGAACTAGGAGGAAATCTGAAAGTTGGTGGGGCTGAAGAGGCAGACAAGACTGGTGACTCTTCAACAGAAGACGAAGGAGTTTTCGAAGGTGAATTTCCGGCTCTTTGGGCCTGTGCTTCTGCTGCAGCTTTCTTTGCTTCAGATAAACCTAGAGAATGCCTTCTAGAGTGACCTAAAGCTTGTTGTCTATTATCAGTCTTTCCATAACTTTGATAGGAAGCCGATGCCACAGAGGATTGGGCTCTTCTATGGCCTCTTGAGTTGTAACCGGAATCGGAATCGTTACCAGAGATGTTTGCTGATGCTCTTCTATTATGTCTCTGATTACTATTCGGTCCTGAAGGATGCATGGAGACGCTTGGGAAATTGAATCCAGTATTGTAACTTTGTGCTTGGACATAGCCTGCCTGTTGATTAAACTGTTGTTGCTGCTGGAGAATTTGCTGTTGTTGTGCTTGAACAATTTCCAATTGACGTTGCAGATTGAATTGTTCCAACATAAGAGTTGTTAGCTCGCTTGGGGACCTCCTGTGGGCAACATGGATGGTGCGGGGTCTAGAGCCTGAAGATCTTATTGTGGTTGATTGGTCAGAGCCAGAAACTTGATCATTATCTGAAGCTGGCTTCATGGTGAATGTTTCATGTAGATATGATGTGGATGATGTGGATGCACTAAACGGAAAAAACTCAACGAAGGCAAAAATTATTCAATTTGAATGAAACCAAACGAAACGATGTGGAAAAAGTAAGAACAAATTGAAACGAACGAACAATTAAACTACCAGACAATCTGGAGAACAACTGATAAGGCAGTATACAAACAACAGATCGGAAGAGTGAATCTCTCAAAATGAATTGTTGTTGTGATTTTCTTACTTGGTTTGCCCCTTCTTTTATTTGAACAAAAATCTTTCCTCTGAGTATGTTCTTATAAGAACTCAATTACTCACAACTTTACTGTTTCGAATACAACAGCTTGTTATGGTAACGAATATGATACCTAATGAGTAAGATGGGTTGCTCAAACCTGTCTAACTGCGTTAGTTTTAAAACAACTTAATATTACGATACACAAGAGACGACAAAAGTAAAAAAATGCCAATGCCCACCGCAAGAAATAATTCCGTTACCCTATGCGCACGAATAATAGTTCTCGCGAACAGTGATTTTAGTTTGTTTTATCTCTCAGCGGCGTAACTGGGGCTCGCCGCGCAGTTCCACGCGCTACCACGCACTTTTATGAGTCCAGCCCCGGGCCGCGCGAGCCCAAAGAGGAATAAATGTTCACTATTAGAGATATTTTTGGACTTTTTTTTTCATTCGCCTCAAACCCCCTGTCAAAAGATCTAGATTCCTTGGACGAAACTGCTGCGTATGCACTCACTATGTTGCTTCTTTTCATCATCTTCTATTCGTGAACATAACAGTAGTTATTACAAACATGATGGGTAACTGTCTAGTAGAAGTAAACATCGGTTTTTTTAAAAAAATAAGGTAGTCACCAAAATTAAACTTTTAAAAAAAATGTGGGCTAAGAGGTTCGAACTCTTGCTTCTTTCGAAATCACGGCCTAAACGTGACGCCTTAACCACTCGGCCAAACCCACAGATTCCTTAAAGGTGTATGGGCATTATTGTTCAACACACATAATTATCAACAATACTTTCACATCCACTCCCTATTTAATGCCATGTGCAGACTGTAAATATTTAACAGTACTTTCCTATAATCATTTGCTGTTTTATATAGCCTATCAAGTCTAGAACCAACTCGAAAACTGGTCAAATTCAGTCTACCCATGTGGTCTCAGTAGTAATTTCTCCGGAGTGGGTACTCACATCAGTTTGTCCAACCACTGTAGTAGTTGTAGATTCTGACCAATCTGGTGCGCATGTATTTAGAACAGTTAAAACGCTTCCCCCTGACATTGTCGAATATGATGTTGCCGATTGACACACTGAACTAGTGAATGTACTGTATTCAGTCACGTTGTATTCGGTAGTGAAAAATAATGTCGACACAGAGATTGAATAATCTTCTGATGCGTTTGAACCTATAATCTGTGGCAGTAAGCAGAGCAGTTGTAGATTGAAAAATTTCATTTTTGTTTGATGATTAATTATGAACAAATCAAAGGGAGGAGGGTCCGCTACAAGACCAGTCGTATTTATAGATGTTCTACAAAACCTTTACTTTGAACATGGTGAGGCGTTCGAGATCAAACTTTCCTAATTAAGGCTTATCAATGGATACTCGATGATATATTTGACTACAAGTTTTATAATTGATTTTCTTCATCTCCACTAAATTCCCAAAAAGGAAATTTATGGTAGCAGGGGATAGAATTGTTTCAGAATGATTAGTGTTTTATGTTGATGGTTCGAAACGATGGAAAACGTGTGTTAAAAACCAAAAAGCTGACATAAAGGTTTAGATGTCTTTATTGTCAATTGAGTCAGATCCAATCAATGTTGGACTTTTATGGGAGAATAGTAAATCAGTAAGTAATATACAATAATGATACAATAGTAAGTCTATGATTAATCACTAATATTCCACTGCGTTACTCACTCGCAAATAACTCTAGTCTTTCTTTGCTTTTCTCCCATTTTTTCCGAACGTCATCTCACTCGAAACAAAATTTATTGATCTCTCTGCCCCATCTGCTTCACTCTCTGATCTTGACTTGATTTTCATGTGAATTTTCATTTTTTTTTTTTTAAAAAAAAAAAAAAAAAAAAAACATTTTTTTCAATTTTTTTGGCTTCAAAGCTAACTATTCCACCTTTGAAGTCCCAAAGCTTAGAACAATCATAGGAAAGTTATGAGTGGAAACAAACTGGCACTCTGGACTCTTGCCACTGTGGCTACCACAGCTGCTGTGGTGGAGGCTTTCCACGCTTACAGAGATAGCAAAAAGACCATTGAACCATTGAAGGAAAAGAAGTCGGCACAATTAACTGAAGCCATCCCAGATTACTCTGAAGAGCTTATCCGCGAACAGCTTGCTAGAAACTATGCTTTTCTTGGAGAAGACGGTGTTCAGAAAGTTCGTGATCAGTTTGTTGTGGTGGTTGGAGCCGGAGGTGTTGGTTCTAATTGTATTACTGCATTGGTTAGATCTGGAGTCTCCAAGATCAGAATCATTGACTTTGACCAAGTTACACTTTCATCATTAAACAGACATGCAGTTGCCACTGTTAGAGATGTTGGCACTTCCAAAGTCGGTTGTTTAAAAACCCACTTGCTTCAAATTGCCCCTTGGTGTGAAATCGAGGCTATCAATGAATTATGGACTAAGGAACACGCAGAAAGACTTTTGCTCACAGGAAATCCAACATATATTGTTGATTGTATTGATAATATCGACACCAAAGTTGATCTTTTGACATTCTGTCACGAAAACAAGTTACCTGTGATTTCCTCTATGGGTGCTGCTTGTAAGAGTGATTCTACAAGAGTTAATGTTGCAGACATCTCGGCTTCGGATGAGGACCCATTAGCCAGATCCGTCAGAAGAAGACTCAAAAAGAGAGGAATTGTCAACGGTATTCCATGTGTCTTTTCTAGTGAAAAGCCAGATCCAAGAAAGGCCAGTCTTTTACCACTCCCTGAAGAAGAGTTTCAACAAGGTAAAGTTGATGAACTCAGTGCCTTGCAAAATTTCAGAGTCAGAATTTTGCCTGTTTTGGGAACCATGCCAGCTACTTTTGGTCTGACGCTTGCCACATATATTGTTACCTCGGTGGCTGATTACCCTGTTGAGCCTATCGAAGGTAAGAACAGATACAAAGTTTATGATGGAATATTACAAACTTTGGCTGGGCAGAAAAGTAGACTTGGAGAAGAGGATCAACGTGTCCAAGTCGCTGTTTCTGATGTTAATTACATTCTTGAAGAGGTTTTCAGAGGAAAGTCTCCAATTTCAGGCTATTCTACTAGACTAGCAATGTCTAAATGGTATCCAAACGAGCCACTCTCTTTGCAAAATGTTGTGATTATGACCAAAGAAGAACAAAAGATCCACGAGGAACGGGTTCTCAAGGGAGGGGAGAAACTCGAAGACGTTTACCCAAAACATGTGTTGGATCTTGTTGAGAAAAGATTCCAAGAGGAGCAATATTACTCGAAATTTAGATAGAATTGTATATACAAGGGATAATATAGAGCATCGTGAAAACATAAAAACACAAGTGTCATTAAAAGAACCATCTTTGTCCGCGATTGGCTGGTTTGCCGAACTTCGGATTCATTGCTGTTGGGTCGTGGTTCATACCTTTGGCGATGTTCTTAACACCTTTTGATGACAAAGTGTTTCTCAAGCCTTCGTTTCCAACACTTTGTCTGGCAGCGCTCGTAAGTTTACCCACATTAAAACCGAGGGATCTCAACTTTCCCACAACTGCAGGAGTAATTGCCGCAGTGATTGGTAATCTAATGAAAATTAATGACTTGTGGATCGCATAAGCAACGGCAAATTCTGTCCATAACGTGGAGTAGCCACTGTTTGATGGCTCTGTATCGTTTTTAGGAGCTGAAGTGTCCTTTTTATCACTAGTCCAAGAGCTGAGACCAATCCATTCCAACACCTGGTCTTGTAATTCTTTGATTTTCTCCTCACCTGCTGAATGAA
This sequence comes from Ogataea neopini, assembly GCA_030578575.1. Classification (NCBI taxonomy): domain Eukaryota; kingdom Fungi; phylum Ascomycota; class Pichiomycetes; order Pichiales; family Pichiaceae; genus Ogataea; species Ogataea neopini. The sequence continues at coordinate 778,854 of JAJMSO010000001.1, forward strand.
CCATCAGAAAGCATAGAGGTAGGTCCAGACAACTCAATGCCAAATAGACTCCGAGAGCACTGTAACCATATTCTTGAACAAGCAGTTTGATTCCTGTTGGTTTTTTGTTAGGTGGTGGTGGCGGCGGAGTTGATTTGATAGTTGAATTGAATCGTTTGTTGATACCGAAGTTCTTAGATCTGAGGTTTCTAAAAACTTGGGCAATGTTACTGGACTGACGAAGACCAGATGACTTCAGCAATGATGGTGAAATTCGTGTGGCGAAGTGACTAATTCCCAATCCCCGAAACATTGAAGACATTGTGATGGCGGATTCTAAGGGTTGATGTTCCGTTGATGTTGATGGAGACGTCGGAGAAAGAACAAATAGCGAGAAGATATTTTTGCATTCGAATTGTCGCACTAAATTTTTCAGTGCGAGCACCTATGTAAATGAAGGCAAATAAATGACTAGCGAAGCGAGCAAGTTATTTGTTTCACCAACAGACAATACTGGTCCTACTCGATTTACTGGTGCTACTCAGGAGCGCTGCTCACCCTCGCCGCATCGCTTGCGCTACAACCTGTACTACTTGTCGCTCTTCCGTACAATATTATCCTCTTATATTAAATATACCATTAACCAACAGTGTGCATTATGTAACTAGCAAAGAATAGTTGCTTCACAGAAACAACTCACAACTTGGCCTTAGCTTGTCTACCAACAGTACACTTAATAAGACCGTTTGGATGTGGAGAAGGATAGAAGAGCTCGTTTTCGTTCTCAAGACCCTTCCAGGACAAATCAATAAGGAAGTAGTGCTTGTTTGGCAAAGAGTAAGAGACGGTTGCAACTTCTGGAACAAGCTTCAAAATCTCTTCCGACATGTTGTACATGGTAGCTTGAACAGATGGAGATTGTTCAAGAGCGAAAAGACGAAGAGTGGTGTCTCTTGCAGACTTGAAAGCGTAATCAAAGACACCAGAACGAGCGGTCTTGATAACGTTTGCTAAAGAGCCACCAATTTTCTTGTTATCCCAGGTCCACAAAGCATCAACATCGGTAGAGAGAATTCTATCATTAGTTGGTTGCAAGGTGGTGTAATCACACTTGTTAAAACCATAGAACATCGATCCCGTCGATTTCAGAACAGTCAAACCTTGTAAACCAGAACTCAAAACAAATTCACCAGAGCGAGAGTATTTGAGAGAAACGGTTCTAAGCTCTTCACCATCCTTAACAAATGAGTGGTCGTGAAGCTTGCCATCAACAAGGTACTTAGACCAACGGTGTTGTTGAATTGAGACTTCAACGCCAGTAACGTGGCTGTATTTAGAAACAAAATGGTTTGCCAAGTGAGCAGCGAATCCCTCAATTGGGAAAACATCGGTTTTCTTTGCCTCAACAAGAATAGTGTTCTTGACTGTATCTGTTGGAACGATAGAAGCGTTATCAGCCTTAGTGTATGATTCATCAAAACCACCGACAAGGAGAACCATAACGGTGGCTTCCATAACTTCGTGAACCTTTGGGTTCTTCTTGTCCTTCTTGACCTTGAGGAACTTAACGTTGTCCTTACCGTAGGTGGATGTTTGTAAGACTGCCATGTTTGTATGTGTATATGTAGGTATGATGATTTATTGAATGATAAAGAGAATATCAAATCGAAATTCAATATATTAAAGTGATTTCGACTCCCTTTATAGTACCTGCATCGTACGATTAAATTCAACAGCAACCATCAATTACCGCACACTAAAAGACGTTTGATTTGTTATCGAAAAAGCAACGCCACTCGCGGTGTTCCCCGAGAATAACGGACACCCTTGTTTTTTCGCATTTCACCGTTTCCATTCTGGGGATAATTTCATTATTATTGTATGTGCAACGGTACACCGGTGGGCCGGCCGACCGCGCGCGGTGCCATCAAAAAAAGTTGGCCTAGCAACTAAAAAACAGAGCTGTTAGTTACCATTATTACCAAACCCGAAAATCTATTACATTTCGCGAAAATATACCACCATTTTTCGTAAAATTTATTTAAAGGCTGTGCGAAACCGAACTATTTAGGAGCTGAAGCGGATTTCAAGAACGTTTTGAATGACAAACTTCAGGCTTGATTGTTACCTCATCTCTTATGAATCAATTACCGAATCCCCAAAACAAAGAGTCCCTCCTATTACCACGGAATTCTTGAAAAAAAAAAAATTCGCGTGGTAATTAACACCTCTGCAAAAAATAATTGCTAATTCTGAGGATCGAACTCAGGACCTTCAGATCTTCAGTCTGACGCTCTCCCAGCTGAGCTAAATCAGCTAGTTGTTAATGATAACACCCCTTTCACCAAGGGGAGGGTCAACAATAGGGCTCGAGTTAGCGCGACAAGTAATTATATCCCCGACGGCGACCGAGCACTGCCCGGACGCGCTAGCGAGATAGCGGGATTGGCTTCCCTTTGTGCTTTGCACGTATCTCTGATTAGGCACGATTTATAAGGGTTTCGACACCCGTTAAACGTTTAATTTTTCACTCGATTGATTCTTTTTCTTAACTCATACACAATGTTTGGTAAAATCGCTGAAAGACTTGCAGGCAAGAACATCCTCATCACTGGTGCCTCTACCGGTATCGGTTACTCCACCGCTAAGTACTTTGCTGAGGCAGGTGCTGGTAACATCAAATTGATTTTAACTGCTAGAAGAGTTGACAAGTTGAACGCTCTCAAGGAAGAGTTGATTGCTAAGTATCCATCGATTAAAGTTCACGCCAGTGCTCTTGATGTTTCAAAGACGGAGACTATTTCACCATTCTTGAAAGACCTCCCACAAGAGTTCTCCGAGATTGATATCTTGGTCAACAATGCCGGAAAAGCTTTGGGATTGGACCCTGTCGGATCAATTCCTGAATCCGATGTCTCTGAAATGTTCCACACTAACGTCCTTGGAATGATCCAACTTACACAACTTGTGGTTGCTCAAATGAAGCTCAGAAACAAGGGTGATATCATTCAACTTGGCTCGATTGCTGGCAGAGAGCCATACCCAGGTGGATCGGTCTACTGTGCTACTAAGGCTGCGTTGAGATCTTTTACACATGCCTTGAGAAAAGAACTCATCAGCACCAAGATTAGAGTTATCGAGGTCCAACCGGGTAACGTTGCCACGGACGAATTCTCTCTTGTCAGATTCAAGGGAGACAAATCCAGAGCTGCTGCTGTCTATCAAGATACTGAACCTTTGTATGCCGACGATGTTGCCGAATTGATCGTGTTTGCTGCCACCAGAGCAGAGAACACCGTCATTGCCGAAACTCTTGTGTTTAGTAACAACCAAGCTTCTCCATTCCACATTCACCGTGGTTGATATTGTGTCTACAATTACGCTCGAATTGGATGTTTTACCCCATTTATTTGTTGCCTTTTGCGGTGGCTTATCTTAATAAATTTGATCTGCTATTAATTTTCTCTAAAAAAAACTAAAAAAATAAAACTTATCGTATATCTTAGAGGGCGGGGGGAGACAATTTCCCTTTTTCTCTGTATTATATTTAAATAACTGCTTCCCCTTACTCCGCTAAATCTATTTTTTTCAACATTCTTTCTTCCCACGTCTCTCCAACATTTATCCATCATGAAGCTAGCTACTCTCTTCTCTGTCGCAACAGCGCTCTATTCTCTCACTGTAGAGTGTATGCCTGCCCAACAAGTTTTGGACATTGATACACAAGAGTCGTTATTGAGTCGTCTAGTCCATACGGGAACTTTTGCTGAGAATGAAGTTACTGATGACATCAGAGAAGCTTGGAAGCTCATGGAGTCAAAAGTCAACATAAACGATATTCAAGCCGCTCTTGATAACTTCCTCTCAGGTACTTGTCCTATTAAGAGCTCACTTCCAATCAATAAAGATACAGAGACTGAGGCAGAAAAAATCAAATTACAACAATTCCCAAACCATCAACTTAGAGTTAACAAAAAATCTGATCCTTTGAGTTTGGGTGTCGATACAGTCGCTCAGTACACGGGGTACTTTGACATCAACGAAGACGATAAACATCTCTTTTACTGGTTCTTTGAAAGCAGAAATGACCCTGAAAACGATCCTGTCATTTTATGGCTCAATGGTGGTCCAGGTTGTAGCTCTATTACTGGATTGTTGTTTGAATTGGGACCAGCCTCCATCAATGGAACCACTCTCACCCCAATTCACAACCCTTATTCATGGAATAACAACGCCTCAGTCATCTTCTTAGAACAACCGGTGGGTGTTGGTTACTCTTACAGTACCCAATCTTCTGTCTCAAGCACAAAAGTTGCAGCTAGAGACGTTTATGTGTTTTTGGAGCTCTTTTTCTCAAAGTTCTCTCAATTCAAGAAAAATGAATTCCATGTTTCCGGTGAGTCCTATGCGGGTCACTACATTCCCAACATCGCGAGCGAGATTATCAATCATCCAAATAGTTCGTTCGATCTTACTTCAATTCTTATTGGTAACGGTTTGACCGATTCTCTCGTGCAATATGGTTGGTATGGTCCTATGGCCTGCAATGCTACTCTCTCTGGTTACAAACAGCTTATTTCTGACGAAGATTGTGAATCTATTGATGAAATGTACCCTAGATGTGCTCGTTTGACAAAAACTTGTTATCACTATCAAAACGCTTTGACATGTTTGCCAGCATATTTGTACTGTGAAAGAATAATGAATCCATTTGAGAAAACTGGATTGAATTATTACGATATCAGAGGTCCATGTGAGACCGACGATGGTAACTGTTACAAAGGTATGGATTACATTGACGAATACATGAATCTGGAGATGGTCAAAGAAGCTTTGGGTGCAGAGGTTGATTCTTATTCTGGATGTGACGACTCTGTTCTTCGTCAATTTGTTCTTACTGGAGATGAAACCAAACCTTTCCAGCAATATGTTGCAGAGGTTCTTGAATACGGTTTGCCTGTTCTGATTTACGCGGGAGACAAAGACTACATTTGTAACTGGTTGGGAAATCTTGCTTGGACTGAGGAGTTACCATGGTCAAAAAATGCCAGCTACCGAGCTGCTGATTTCCAAAACTGGTACACCAACATAGACGGCAGTGTTGCAGGTTCAGTCAAATCCAACGGTCAATTCACCTTTGCTAGAGTCTTTGATGCAGGACACATGGTTCCATATGATCAGCCTATCAGTGCTTTAGATATGGTCAACAGATGGATCTCGGGAGACTATACATTTGCATAGTGATTTTCTGGATTATTTCTTATTTGCTCACAAATCTTTGCTAGTGTCGACCATTAGAATCAAATAGAATATAGCATATATTACTGTAATTGCTCGCAAAAATTGTTTGTTCGAATACTATACTCCGATAGTTGAGTTTACACTGAAAGTCTCGGAAAAAAAATCTTGAAAAAAAAAGGTTGAACATTTTATTAATCGTAGATGTTGATTTCTTCATCAACCCTAGGACCCAATATGTCTACTAAAGATCCCAAGATTGACTCTGCAATCAAGACGGGCAATTTCAGAAATGCTCAGCTTTTGATTGATAAAAAGATCAAACAATATCCTAATAGTTCTTACTTCTATGCTCTCAGAGCACATGTTTTAGCATTGTCCAACAAGAGACAACAAGCATTGGAAGGGGCTCAAGATCTGCTCAATAAATTCCCAAGCGATCCAGAAACTTTGAGACTACTGATTGGTGTTTTTGGATTGTGTGAACAGGAAAATTCAGAAGATGTGTTTGAAAAAGTGTGCAAGAAATACCCAACATTCGAGTTGATCTATGAATGGTTCAGCCAGGCTATTCAAACTGGTGATATTATTGGGATGCAAAAGGCAACTATGGCATTAACAAGAGCTGTTTCCACATCTGAGCCTCCTTTCAGTCCCCGTACAATCAAAGTTTGGGCAGCTACATCTCTAATGCTTGTATGCCGCTGTTGCAAAGATCAGTTATCCGTTCCAGTGCAAAAACTATACCCACAACTAGGAATCAAACTTATTGAACAGATTGAACCAAAGGACTCGCAAGAATGCTTTGTTCAAGCTCATTTGCTTCAATTAGCAAACAAACACGAAGCAAGTCTTGAAGTGCTGAACAAGTTCTTGGAAAAAGAACATGATCTCGAACTGAAAATTTTGTATTTGGAAACACTTGATAGTCTGGAAAAATATGGAGAGTTGTTCAAAAGTTGCGCAAAATACCTGGTTGTTGAGGATGATTGGAACACTTGGAAGTTTTACATTAAAGCTGCTGAAAAAACAGGCCAACTATCTGATTGTCTTAAAACAATCCAAAATTACGCTGTTACTCGTAACTCACAATTGTCGTTGATACAAATTGCGAAATGTTTTGACAGAGTTGATTTCAACCAAAGTTTCGAGAACTATATAGCCAAATATGGCAGCAAACTTTGTTGTTTCCCTGATTTGAAAGCGGTTGTGGAACCTGACAGAGCTGGTTCACTGGAGATTCTAGAAACTGAGTACGAAAAAAGAAGCATCAAAGAAATCGTTGACATGAAGCGCAAACCGTCCGAAAACGAGATGGTTTTCATGGTGAATTATCTCAAACTGAAAACCTTCTTTAACCCTAGCATTGTCAAGACTTCTCAATTCATTGAGACTTGTTGTCTGTTCTACAATTCAACCAAAACTCTGTTGAACAAACTCGTTGAATTTGAGTATTTTGCGGGTTTCGAGTTCCTTATTCTTGCTGTTGAGGCTATTTTGACTAACACAGATATTGAGGAGGAACTTGTTGTGAAATTAATAATCGTTTTGGAAAACGCTTTGGTACAAAATAAGTATGAGTTTCATCTCAAATTGTGGCTTATCAAGCTATACACTCAACTTAACCTTTATTCCCGAGCCAAAAAGCTCTTCAGCTCTTTGAATATCAAGTTTGTTCAACTCGATACTCTTTCTCATTACTTGAACACACGGGCGTCTACCGTCACCACTGACACTGAGCAAATAGTGCGAGTCGGCAAATTTTACAGTCAGAATGTGGCAAATGAGATGCCTCATATGGTCAAAGCAGGATTCCAAAAACTTGCTTTGAGTAAGTTGCAAGGATTCATAGAACTCTACAGTCGTCTCGACCATTCTTTCACCAAATACTCGAACGCTCTCGAGATTGTCAGGGCTAAAAGATTGGTAGACGATCAAAAAGCTATTGATCAAGACTTCAAGCCGTTGTTCAAACAGTATTACCGACAAACCGTGAATGACAACCGTGACACCAGCACGTTCTGGGACTGCGGTGTGCATGAGAGACTGGAAGATGTGGATCTGAAGCTCAACAAATATAATCCGGTCATTGATGAGGCTTATTTACGTATAATGATTCTCAGAGAACTCATCATCTATGACTCAGAGTCTAAGTTTACTGAAGAGAGAAAACTTGAGTTTTTGAAGCTATACAATTCTCAAGTCCCAATTACATCGATGGAAAAATGGAGTTTATCTGTGATTGCCAACATTTGTGATTCTGCTTCTCCTGTTTTGCAGATCCCAGAGGAACCAGAACGTAATAATGTTCTCTCGTTCGACTTCAATCATTACTATTTCACGTTGGTGGACACCTACAAACAGGTTCAATATCTCAGCAATAAACACAACCAATTAAAGACCATTTCCGGACAACTCAAAAACCGAATCCAGGCTTTCAGATCTGCCTCTAGAGAATTTAAAGCATTGCCTAAAACCCAAATCAACCAATTGAGTCCTAAACTTCAGGAATGGTTCAAGACAGATTCTGTTGGTAAATTATTCCAAGTTGAAAATGGTTTTGTCAAATCTACTTTGGAAGAAATCAAGCTTTCTCTTGAAGAATCAATTGTTTCTTTGGGGAAAATTTGAATTAAGCTAACCTCTGCATTATATAATGTTTCTGCATTAATTTATCTATTTCTTCTTACCCTTTTCCCTCACCTTTGCTGGAACTAGTCTCTCTTTAGTTCCAAAAACAAGTTTATGTGGCTTCATGAAAGAGTCCAAGACCTGATCGTCAACCTTAGCTCTCTTGTCTTGGAAGTCCTTGACAAACTCTTGCAATGCCTCAATACACAACTTCTTCATTTCACCCGAAAGCAAGTCACCTTTTCTGTAATCTTGTGCCACTTTCTCCAGAAGTTCATCATCTTCTTTGAAGAAAGACAAGTATTGGTATGCGACATCAACATCAGGGTTACCACCATACTTTCTGTGGTCTTCAACACTCACTTGTCCACCACTGAAAGCGTATTTGTTGATCTTCTTTTGAATTTGTTTTGGAGTGTCTGTCATGAAGATAGCAGTGTTCTCATCAGAAGCAGACATCTTGGTCGTTGGACCTTGCAAAGCAGGGAAGAAACGGGAATGAATGAGTGCAGGCTTGCTGAACTTCAACTTATCGGCCACATCTCTGCACACTCTGAAGTATGGATCCTGGTCAATAGCACATGGAATCAAACACGGAGTCTTAGGTGGCAACCCCAAAACTTCAGGAAAAGAAGATGGGAATGCGGTTGCGATTTGAATGGAAGCGAAGTGAATCTTTCCAATACAGTCAGAATCTTGGAAACCAAAAACAGCCTTGGCAGTAGAAGTAGTGATTTGTCTAGAGACTCTCACCACATTCTCATAGAATGCCGAGTTCATGTACTCGATGTCAGAGAAGATGAAAGTATTCTCTGGGTTGAAACCAACTGCAATAATATCTCTGGCATTATCCTTAGCAAATTTCTTGACATCTTCAATTGTAAGCTTTTGTTTGAAAAGGAACTTCTCATCATCAGTCAATTCGATAACAAGTGGGACATCAAAAACATCTTGCAACCACTTAGTGAAGGTGAACGGAATCATGTGACCCAGGTGCATAGAGTCAGAAGAAGGACCTCTACCAGTATACAAAAAGAATTGTTCACCATGCTCATACATATCCAAGATTCTAGTGAAATCTCTCTCAGAGAAAAAAAGACCCCTTTTGAGGTAGTGGTGTGGCTCTCTTCCGGTGACGGCTTTGAATCTGTCCAGCGTTTCTTGAGAAATCTCTTTTGTACCAAACTGTTTGATCAACTTTTGATAATCGATCCCCACAGATTCTCCGTCAACCACTGCACCTTCCACCTCCCATGGAGTAATTTTTTGTTCCACCTCCAACTTGAGGTTTTCAGTTTTTTGTGAGATTTCCTCAGTCATTTTTTGTTACTTTGGAGTCGTTTAATGCCTTCAGGTAGACTGATACAGTCATAGTCTAACTTCCACATACAATTTTTTTTTGGCTCTTCCTTTATTCAGCGATGAAGAGCGAGAAAAAAAAAATTGGGAACTCCCGTGTAAGGATGTTTTCTTTATCGAAAAATTGTCTATCTTATTCAGCTAAAAACCATTTAAGCTCGTTCACCACTTGCAAAGCTTGCAACAGACTCCGTATCTGTATCGATGAGCTCGTCATCCTTGTCTTCCTCACTAATTTCGTTCCAAGACGCATACGTCAAAATCCCAAACCCTCCAACAACCAAAATATATCCCAACATTTGCTTTGCACTGATTTCAATTCCCCACATGACCCATTCAGTAATACCAACAATAAGAATGGTCACCAACGACGCAACAGAAGTGAAAACAGGTGATGTCAAAGCCATCAATGCCAAAAAGCACACACTGAAAATCAGATTCGAACTCGTAGATAAGATAATAAACAACCACTGTTTACCATCAGTGGGAATATTAAATTTGTGAATTCCTGTAACATGAACAAAAATCATTGGAATTAAAAGCACAATCAATGTGTTGATTCCAATGAAACACATGGAAAAATTGGAAAAAGTTGCTTGTCTCCTAGCGCTCACCTCATGAGAAGGTGGACATGAGTACTTCTTGTATAACACCTCATAAAGTCCGTACAGAACTGCACCAATCAAAATTATGATGTTACCTTCCAATCTGTGAGGATAGTTAGATGCATCTTCACTTTTACCTGAGTAAGCAACGATGATCACACCGGAAACAGCTAGTATCACGGAAGATAGCTTCACCATGGAAAATTTGTCACCCAATATTGGAATAGCAAACATGTACGCAGTAAAGGCACTGCAGTTGTAAATAGCAGTGACATCAGAGCCGGTAGACAATCCCATGGCAACATACCAAGTTGATCCAGCCACATTAAGGATGATAGCTAACACAAACGTAGCTAAGAACAAGTATCTGATAGCTTGACTCTTCAAAAACTGTGTGTATCTTTTAAACGAATGCGAACCAAATTCTGGTTGATAATTCGGTCTGTTGAGTTTGATTGTTAACTCTGCGCTGTGGTAGATATTCTTATGTTGAGCTTTGACTGAACTTGCAAATGCTCTTCTCAAACCTTTCCATGGTTTTCCAGAAGGATCGATATATCCATTTTTATGGCGAAGGTACTTCTTTCCAGCTTTATAAGCTGCAATAGATAAAAATTGTATTGGCCATAAAATCCACCAGGATCCGTGTGTTATGAGCAACAGTAAGATAGGCTCGTTAAACTTGAGTTCCATGTACAAATAGCTGGTAAATTCAGTCTGGCTGACGAAAGACACCATGGAAAGCAGGAAGAGTCCCACAACAAAAACTATTTTGACGTATGAAAACGAAACATCGTGTTCTTTTGGTAAAATCCCACTTGAACGGCCAAGACCAGTTTGACTACTGAAACTATTCCTTGAATATTTGCGGCTCCTTTTGTTACTTGATTCTTCTTGGTCCACAAGCAACGGATCTAAAGAGGCATTTCCTTTTCCTCGTGCTGGGAACGCTTTAGTTCCTGCTGAATTGATGTCACCTGCAGAGTCAAACGAATTCATCTCCATAATATTGATTTAATGAGGAGACAATAACGTTATGATTTCGCGTTAAGTTTATGTTGTTTGTATCAAATTTGATCGATTCGCCCATATAATGAGGTCCTGTGTATATGGTTCAGGTGAATGAAAGGTGATAGCCAGTAACAAGTCGTTTCAAGATACTTCAACAAAACGAGAGATTCTATGACGTTTCGTTTATGGTTTTTTTTTATCCGCGTCCAAAAGTAGCTAAAAAAAAGCTAAGAAATAAAAAAAAAACCAAGAGAAATCTTGCGTCCAAAATAAACATTGCTTTCTTGCACAAGTGGTCTCTCAACTTCCCCACCATGAATCAAGGCACTTACAAACCACCGTTTACGCGACAGCCAAGACCACCGAAACCAGAGGGTGAAGATGAAAATAAAGAAGGAAAGTCACAGCATAGAAGGACAGTGGACTACTTCACTCCAATGGGAAAGTATATGATCCGCAAAAACACATTAAATCAACGAAGAAGACAAGCTTTAGGTAAAATTCGCCCTGAAATGTCATACTTGACTCATCTTTTGCCCCCAAACAGCGAACAACCAGTTGTTTACGATATCGCCACTAAATTTGTACATGTTTCCACTAACAAGAGCAAACACGCAATTCATGCCATTAAATGGACTCCAGACGCAAGAAGAGTTCTTGTCTCATCGCATTCGGGTGAATTCACGATTTGGAACGGATTGACCTTTAATTTCGAATCGATTATGCAAGCACATGATTCTCCTATTTTTGCCCTTCAATATAGTCATAATGGAGACTGGCTCATTAGTTCAGATCAAAACGGTAGTATCAAATTTTGGCAACCAAACTTCAACAACGTTAACATCCTCAATCGGGCACACGATAACGCAATTCAAGATCTCGTGTTCTCCCCCAACGACTCTAAATTTATCAGTTGTTCCGACGATCAAACGCTCAAAATATGGAATTTCGGTACAGCAACTGAAGAAAGAACGCTCAAGGGTCACCACTGGGATGTTAAGTGTTGTGACTGGCACTCTACCCTTGGTTTGGTGGTGAGTGGATCAAAAGATAACCTTATCAAATTTTGGGATCCTCGTGATGGTAAGTGTATATCCACTTTCCATGATTTCAAACATACGGTGACAAAAGCCAAGTTTCAAAAGAATGGTAGTGAAAGACTCTTAGCCGCTTGTTCAAGGGATCACTCTACAAGAATCTTTGACATCAGAGTAATGAAAACGCTCAATGTGATCAAGTCAACGGATGATGTTGACTTGTCGTCCATCACATGGCATCCGGTCCACTCGTCTGTTCTTACCATTGGGGGTTACGATGGTTCTCTTTCAACCTATGACCTATCAAAAGACATACACCAGGATATGGTTCTTAACAAAGAAAAACAATCGGTTTCCATTGGAAATGCTCTCCATAGAATTCCCTATGCCCACGATAAAGCTATTCATGATCTTGAATATCATCCTCTTGGTCATGTCTTGTGTACAGCTGGAGCAGACAAATCGATGAGATTTTGGTGTAGATCAAGACCTAACGATATACATGGATTCAAAGATAGTGCTTACACTGGTGAATCATGGACAGAAAAACAACAAACTATGTCTATGATGGATATTGGTTCTACCATGGGCGGTGCTTTCGCTACTGGTGCAAATGGAGTTGGTGTTACAAATGGCAGGGCTTTTGAAGATAACCAAGACTCGAAAAAACCAGGCACATCACCACTTCCAGGTTTTGGTTCAGCACCTACAACCACCTTCAGTATACCGGGTATGACAGGAGGAGCTTTGTAATAATCAGATCCATAGACTTACTTCTTTGAAAAAATATGCGAAACCATAATTAACCCGTATAAAAAATCCAATTATATAATAAGTATGCGTAATAAATAACTGACGACCAAAAACTTTTATTTTGAACCAAATAGACTTTTCAAGACCGAGCATGATTAGGAGATGACATGACAAACGTGGACGTAGTAGCCACTGTTGCCGATCCTTGAGAAACAGGGGTGACCGGGGATTTGCTGGAAGATGTCTCTGAAGAGCCAAGAGATAGCAATGACATTGACGAATGACGAGAGGAGACAGGTCTGTAAAGACCATTTTTATAGAATGATTCAACTTCAGTTAAGTACAACTCACCATATGATTTTCTATAATTCACCAAAAATTCATAAATGAGTTTCAAAGTTAAGCTTTTGAACTTGACGCATTCCCTGTGCTTTTTGTAATCCTTATGTTGCAAACCACAATCATAACAAAAAGAATCTCCCACATTGTTTATACTGAAATACTTCACTCCCAACTTGTTGATCTCTTCAAGAGAGACCCTTTCATATACTTTTTCGTAGTTTTCAACCCTCTTGAAGAAATCTAAAATTGCACTTTCTCTTGGTATAGTTGCATAATCTCTGTTTGTGGTCTTCTTCTCGATATTAAACCTTCTAAGTGATTGGTTCGAACATTTAACTTCAAGAATAAGTGAATTTATGGCAACTCCAGACTCTTGTGAAACCTCTTTCACTGTTTTTAAAACGCGTTCTCTTCTTTCTCTCGTCGTGTTAGTCGCGTCCAACACTCCGATGTCTATCTGATCATTTATGAGACTTGTTGTTAGTTGTTGTAATGCTTCAAACGCGTATTTTTCTCTCAACTTCTTGGTGTCCGTTCTAGTAAAATCAAAGTCGAGTTTCCGAGCCATCTCCTTTTCATGTTTTCTACGTATATCGCCTGCATTGAAGGTCTTCATTCTGATGTCATAATTTTCTGTTTTGTGTACAAATTCGGTGAGTTGATTTACCACAGTAGACTTGCCACTCGCTGGCAATCCCACTAAACAAATAAACCATTTTTCTCTAGCTTTGCTGTTCAAATCGATCCCACTGTCAAGTTCAGTAGCATCATCGACTTCATTGTCAACCTCGTTATCGTGATCACCATCGTCATCAATGATATACCCTTCATCAAGTTCTGCGTCGTCTAAACGGAGAAGCCTGCCAACTTCAGATTCTATAAGATGCGGTGAGAATTCCGGTGTTGTGGCTGTTGTGCAATTTGAAATGATGGATGTAGTAGACTGTGTCCTCGTAGTTGAAGTGCTACACACAACAAGGGCGTCGAGACTTAGAGTGGTACTTTGAGACCCTAAATGAGCGGCTAAGTTATGGCGATGAATGGGCATATCTATATGTGGTGTAAACGGCGGGAAAACATTGGACAATTAATCTTGCAACGAGTAAAACACAGATAAAAGCTAAACGCGCCTAACAAGACAAGAAGTACACTTGTTTTAATATCAGCGGTCTCTAACACAGCAGCACACCAAAAAGAAAAAAAATCAGTCATACCCCTCCAACCCCTCCCTTGCGACCTTATAGTCACAAAGCCCCTCCTAAGAACAAGGACATCCAACGGCCGACAGACTCCGCCTTCCGTGCAGACACAACTCCGAAAAGTCTCGCGAATCGCCAGGCGCAAACCGGTCACCTTGTTCCAAGTGAGGAGTAAATAGTACCCGTGCATGATTGTTTCTGTGACAAGCACGATTGAAACGGAAGCGGAGTAGCCAAAAAAATAATAGAAATTCATGCGCTAACGGAAAAATATCTGTCTTATGATCCGAGCCACTCCTGACACCAAAGGGCGGGGTAATTGGAGAAGGTATAAAACTGCCCGGTTTTAATTCATTTCTCTCTTTTTATGGAAAAAAAGTCCCATTTGAGTTTCTCGGATAAGCTTGCTGATTTCCTTGTCAGCGCAGTTTTCACCAAATTCAGTACTGAAAGTCTCGATTTCACCTCTCATGTCAATAAGGGTGTTTAAAAACGCTTTCATTGAATTGAAATCACGTGAGGTGATGTCAAGGTGCCCTAGTTGATTACTGGTATCGAAAAGAAACGTGCCCCCGTAGGTTAGTCTCGCGCATGCAGAAACATACCAAAACCTTTCTAATTCGCCATTATCATTAAAATGTGATGTTGTTTTCGAAAAACGGCAAGCGACACCAGATTCCGACTTGTGTTTTTTCTGTCGAATTGCTGGAGCATATTTGTAATCTTTGAAGATCATCAGGCCGTAAACATCGCTATCAACAAGTGCAACAACTTTTGCTTTTGTGTAATGACTAGTAAGATGATACAAAAATCTTTTGGTTAATCTGTCTGGAAAACCTTTGGCAGTGACCAATATTTTGTTAGAATCTTTTGCTTGGTCACACATCTTTGAAAAAACTGATTCTTTTTCAACCACAATAATCTCCTCGGGCTCCTTCATTTCAGTACTAAATATGAAATCTTCTTGGGAAGATTCTAGCGAAATCAAGGGTAATAATACCGGACCAGACCGTTTCTCAATACTAATCTCCCTTCCTTTGTAACTGAACTGTAAATCTCCAAAAATGAGACCTTTTTGAGACGCCACCACCCCTAGTCGCTCAATCGAAACTCCAAAAGAGCTTGCAATGTTATCTATACATTGATTAATTACCGATTGCCGTTTGAATAGAGTCACATCCATGTAATAAATTTGTCTCTTTGATATGAAAGATCCTTCGCCTTTACACAATTGGTCATATAATAAACGCAAAACTTTCAAATAACAAACAAACTTCATATTAGCTTTCAAGTCCAGTGTTGGGAAATGCATTTCTGTTGTCATAGTCGTCATACTTGAAACGGCAGTTCCAATGTTGCTACCTAACTTTCTCTTGAAACACTCCTTCTGTCTTCGCAGCACAAGACAAAGCGACTCCCCATTTTTAAACCCGTTGTCTACGAGTGATAATACACTAAAAATTTGATCCTTCATTTGTGGTCTAAAGTTTTGTTAGTATTGTCTTCGAATAGCTCCGCTAATGATCGGTGCTTACATCGAATTGGAGATATCAGGCGAAATTATTATAGTCCGCACTTCTTCTTTTAAAACTCCCATATTGTGAGTTTAGTTAATCAGTTTGTATTGATACTTATTTGGCCAAATTAATCGTAATGTACTGTAAAGTAAACAATCAATAATTTTTGTTTTGTATATCCCTTTTTTTTATCCCTCTTTTTTTTTTGATTTTACCCCACATTTCATGGCTGTGTAATAGCTTCAAAATTGCCAGAAAACTCATCCTACACAATGTTATGTTCTGTAAATCACAAAATGAATGTATATAGATGATAGACCCCATGAGCAAACACAAAGCAATTAATTAGTCAACTACGCCGACCAGTGTGATGCTGCCTCAAAATGTACTTGAACATCGAAATCAGAGACGAATTTCAGACCGATGAGCCACGAAGACCTTCGAACAAAGTATTGCACGGCCGACTTGCAATAGCAGGCATTCTGTGCAGTCTTTTAATTGGGCTTATTCTGTTTGTGATTATGTTCTTGGGAATCAATACCTGTACACGTTTACTTCCTTATGCTTTACGAAATCGAAAATCAACAAACCCCGACTCAGCCACTGAGTCAGCCACAAGCCTAGCCACAATTGACGAACCTTTGGAGCCTCAAGGAGACAATCCACCTTCTTACAGTGCAAGCCGACTTGCCGATACTTATATTGGTGTAAAGCCATCGTATTCGGTTCAGGAAATCAAGCATTTGCGGTGTTATGTCGACAACAGAGGGAAGCTTCGCCCTGCAGGGGTGACGCAATTCGTGGATCCAGTTACTATGCGCAAATTCGATGAAATCGAATTGCCGGATAACGTCACGAGAGGTAACAGTCAGAGCAAAAACTTGCGCTTTCTTGATACAGATTTCGGCAAGCTTCCACCGGACAGGGAGTTTGCTCCGGCTTACACTGAAATTCCCCCAAATACCTCAGATACTAGAGAATACTCAGTACTACCAACACCCCCTCCCGTTGCCTACTTAGGCCATGGACTTTTGTAGATCACTATATACTTAATCGAATTACTGGAAGCGTATGACGTACGAGCAGAGTATAAATAAATTTATCCATCACGTGCATGTGTCACATGACACTGGGGTATTTTTGATCTCAAAAAATTTTCAAAACATTTAAAAAAGTATTATAAAATCAAATGTCTCTTATCGGTAAAAATATACGAAAGCAACCAACATGCCCCCGAAAAAACAAACTGTCTCGAAGGTGAAAAAGCCTGTTGCCAACTCTCTTAAACAGATTGAAGTCAAAAAGAGGCAAGTGTTCAAGGCTGTCTTGGCCAATCCGTACACCAAGAAGAATGTTTGGCCAATAGTGAAACCTGAAGTTCAGAAAGATCTGGTTGATTTACTTTGCAACTCCACACTCAAGGAATTAGGAACCTATAACTCTCTTTCTAAAGCTGACAAATCAAAACTTGCAATACAAGAACCTTCGATATATAAGTACGTGAAGTCTGGGTTCAACAGTTGTATGGAGGCTCTGGAAGCCCAATCAAGCAAGATAAGAGCAGGTGAATTTGATTCCACTGATCCTTCTGCCGTGGTATGCATTTTTGTGTGCAAACCAGATATAACCACACCCCTATTGATACAGCATTTACCAGTTCTAAGTCAAGTTTCTCAGGTTAAACTAGTACAACTACCAAAGGGCTCGAACACGCGACTACAGAGAGCTTTGGATTCAAACAAGACGATCGAGTTTTTGATTCTTTGTAAAGGCGCCTTCGAATCTAATACAATCTTGTGGGAGATTGTCAAAAGCAATGTTGATGACGTCAATATTGATTTTTTGAAGAATGGAGCATTCGAAACAGATATCAAATTCTTATTGACCGAACAACCTATACCTAATAGGAGAAAAAAATAAATAAGCCATGTAATAATAAATACTGTATGTCGGCATGAATCTAATGATGGGTAGCTTTTCTTGCAATACCAGATAAAAGGTGTAAATTTTTCACGTAAGAGCCTTGTGTTTTGCTTAAATATGCTGTGTCTTTGCCCATATCGCTCAAAAGCCGTAGTAAGTTTGGGAATTTCATCAAATTCGGTGGTTTAGAATCAAAAATCGGAGTCCCAGTATTAGCCGGCTGGTCAATGTTGCTGACAAATTGATTGTCGAGTTTATTGAAATACAACAAGGAACTAGCTCTGGTCATACCCACATAAAGAACTTTCCGCCTTTCTGAAGAAGCGAGATTGAAATTGTTGGAAGATAGAATGAATACCACTGGGAACTCAAGACCTTTGGCTGTGTGAATTGTTGAAAAATTCACCTCTGAATCGTTATATAGTCTTGTCACATTTGAGTTCGGATTCAACAGCAGTTCACTGTTGTAGTTGTTGAGATAATATTTTAGCAGAGTCTGATCAGCAGGTTTGAATTCCAAAGTTTTCTGCAGCGACTTGTAAAAGGACAGCAAATAACTGTTATAATCTTCTAGTTGTGTCTGTGACAGTTTGGCTGACTGGATGCGTTTTTTTAGACCGAATCTAGTACCAATGTTGAGCAAAGTCAGTATGATGGAATCTGGATTGTTGGGTTCAATGGTTTTCCTGCATTCTGAAATGTAACCCACAAATTCCTGAGTAGTTTTGGTAATTTTTGCCGGTTTTTTAATGGACGTATCTGCGAGATAATCCCAAACACTCACATCATTCTTCAGTGAATCGAGGTATATCGTATTCAACGCTGATAACCCAACACCATGTAACAAGCTCAGACACGATAAAAGAGGAAAGTTTTGTCTTGGATCAATGAGAACTTTAATATATTGTAAGATGAATGAGAGCTGTGTCTTCAGCCAGGCAGGAGTGGACGTGAGTCTACTTATTTGCAAATCGCCTTTTTCTTTGAAGAAATTGAATACTGAGTCAACTTCTTTGTTAGTGAACGACAGAATAGCAACATCTGAAGGTTTAATTTCGCCTTTAGATAGCTCAGTAAGTCTCTTGATTTCATTGTGAATGAATTCAAACTCCTCAAGCTGTGAACTAAATGACATTCTCACTGGAGCTATCAATTTCGAAGCTTTCACGCTCGTATGCATGTTAGTCAAGTGTTTTCCTAGCACCCTAGTAGACAACTCGAGTAATTCCGGTGTAGACCTGAAAGACTGGTTCAAAATTATTGTAGTTTTTTTATCTTCGGAATATAATGGTACTATTTTGCCCCAATTTTTTGAGATTCTGGCACCTAAGAACCCATAAATCGATTGGTTAGGGTCTCCGGCAATCGTTAAATGCTTGTTTTTAGAAGTATGCATGATGATTTCAGTCAGTGCAGGATAAACGTCTTGAAACTCATCGACAAAAATTGCTTTATAATTACCGACGAATTCAGGAGGTGACGATTCAAGAATTCGATTGCATTCCGTCAACATATCCTCATATGTGAACAAGTTCGCTCCTATCAGTTCTCTTAACTTCATAAATGAGTCCTTTGATAACCCGTACTTCTGAAATAGTGCGCTTTTTTCATAATTCTCCATATCAGTAACGCGTCTCGACTCTTTAATGAGACTTTTGAAAGTTCCCACTGGGAATTGGGTTTTTTTATTGCTTGAAATGAGTTCACTGAGTCTTTTGAGTTCTTCCTCCTCGAGAATCTGCCAGTCATTAAACTTCGTGTTGATGATGTTTCCAGCAAAAGAATGAAACGTCATGATTGGAATCTGGTTCACTAGATCTTGATCAAGCAGCTCCTGCATTCTCACTTTAAGATCATTCACAGACCGATTCGTCATGCTCAACACCAGAATCTCCGACGGTTGCACGTTTGCGGGTGACTGACTGCTCAAAATGTATGCGATTCTGCTCACCATGGTTCTTGTCTTTCCTGAACCAGGACCAGCTATAATGTTGAGGAGCGAGTTTGGAGTGTTGTAAAGCTCAGACGTGATCGCCGCATATTGCAAGTCTGTGCAACTGATTTCAACTTTCTTGGCGTTTCTGTGCTCATTGGGATCATTTTCCATGGTAAGAGTGAATGAATATAGCTTTGTGAAACAACCCGGTGGGTAATTTGATCTAATCTAAAACAGTTTTTTAGCAAGAAAAAAAAATTCATAACTAAAATAATTACTATGACTCGCGTTGCGCGTGCAACACGTAATTTATACATCAGGTACTACGTATCTTTCTTCTCAAATCCTTGTCTGGCCACCTTGGCTGCCTCGATCCTTGCCGATTCCGGGTCAAGGTATGCAAATTCAGAGTGGTCTGGCTTGAGATTGTTGTCAAGTCGAATAGCCATAGGTATACCGTTGGGGATGTTAATGCCTGAGATCGTTTCGTCATCAATATTGTACAAATATTTGGTCAAAGCTCTGACGACAGAACCATGACTCACAACCAAGACTGTTTTCCCCTTTTTGAGATTTGGCTCGATATGGGTATTGTAGAAAGGAAGCAATCGTGCCAACACCATCTTTAACGATTCGCCGCGTGGTAGGTCTTCAGGGTTCTCTTCTGAATATCTCTTATCATCGATGCAGTAATAACGATCTTCTGGATCAGAAAACGGTGGACACCCTTCGTAAGCTCTACGCCAAAGCATATATTTTTCTTCTCCGTATTTGTTCAGAATGGCACTTTTGGCCTCTCCTTGTAACTTTCCATAATGTCGCTCGTTCAATCTAAAACTTTTAACCAAGTCAATGTACTGGAGATCTAGATCCTCCAAGATGATGTTTGCCGTTTCGATGGCCCTGGTTAGTCTTGATGTAAAACAAATGTCAGGGTCCGATATTCCTGATCCTCGAATCAGCTTGGCAGAGTTATGAGCTTGTTTGCGACCTTCTTCACTCAGTTTGATGTCCACCCACCCGCAAAAAAGATTGTCTTTGTTCCATAACGATTGGCCATGTCGGACCAGAATTAGTGTGCCAGTCATTTCAGCATGAGAGTCCAATATGTGTGTTGATTGTAATTGTCTATGTTATTTATTAATTAAAACCGTGTCAAGATTGATCAGACGAAGACAACGTCAGTAATCATCGCACAGGTAAAGTCCGGCTCGATTTGATAACACCACTTCACTCGCCACATATTTTTTTAACCTTTGTGTGAGCCACACGCATGTGGCGGTGTGAAATCTCGGAACGGTTTTTTGTAATATTTCCTCCTCGCCTATAATAAAGCAATTAAATCAAAATTCAAAATAGCGATTACATTTGCCACTTTATTCGATTTACACTTTTAAACTATTTATTATCAGATAACTCCCAGTACTTCTTTATTTGTTCAACTATCTATATCTTAACATATTCTCCACCATGTTGAAGCGGGTTCACAGTCTCAAATTGAAGCCAACAAACAGGTTTGTTACTCAGCATAGTCAACATAGAAACGCTTCATTAGTTTCATCTCCAAATGAGCAAAAAATGATCAATCTACTCACAAGATTAGAGAAGTTCAATACAGATTCAGGAATTTTTGAAAAATTAGACGAACTCTACTTGTTATCTCAAAGAAAGGGGTTTTATAATTTGAATACGAACAATCTGGAGTTCTTATCAAACCACTCCAAAATTGATGCTGATTTCATGAACCTGCATCACTTCCACAATTTGGACAAAGCTATGGCAAAGAAATATCCAGCCATGCCACTTTTGAATGCTCCTTCGTCTGCTCCAAGTTCCGGATTGCGTTTAAACAACATGACCAACTCCACTATTCCGGGACTCTACATGTTCAACAATGCACTGAACCGTGACACTCCTGTTGACAAATATATTCGTCTTCTACACAATCTGGCAAAAAATGACGTGGAACTGAAATCAAATGCTGATCAAGTGTTACAAGCGTTTGCCAAGGAAGATGATTTCTTTTTCAGTTATGTGCTAGAGTTCTGGTTAAGCGGTAAGAGCTTCAATAAGATGAAAGCTCAGAAGCAACAGGAGCAAGGTGATTCGCCAATGACATCAAATGCAGTGATCTAGATGGGCAATAAGTCGTAGTGTCAGTCAGCTGATCAAGTCATGCGAGTCATGCAAGTCATGCGAGTCATGCGAGTCATGAGAGTCATGCATCGTGAGTGAAGAGTGGCTTCGTCTGTTACTCACTCGCGTGTTTTTTATATCTTACAGGTTTTGAACCATGGTGTCTTTGGTTTTTGGTAGTTGGGTCTGATACAGTAGGAGCTGTATGGCCGTATTCGGATTGTCTGGGGTTTTTAGTGACTGTCACGTATTCAAGCATTACTACATTCATGTTTGCTTATTCATTTCATAGTTATACAATATACGAGTTTTTAACGAGTATGACGCCTTACGAGTGAAGCGAATCGTGGGTGTCATCAATGAGTAAATATGAGAGCAGTTGATACAGTGGAGAATCAATCTCAACAACCAAAGCGAATGGCTTCGTTCCTATCCTTTTCCACTGATCTACCAACAACAACAATCTGCCAAATAACCACCAATCTTGGCGTCTTTTCCCCACCAAACGTTCACTAATTCAATCAAAAACGTTCTATCACTCTCACTGTAAGGATCAAGACCCATTTCGTACAAATCTTGGGGCTCGATCCACACGGTCTTATTGCCAGCACGATCGCTACGTGGCAAGAGTCCATCGTTTTCTCCACCACTTCCGCTTTGTTCCTCTTCTTCTAACTCTTCCTGTTGGTAACTTTCATTAGAATGATCTGACTCACTGTTGTTGACGATGTCCACCAACAGAGTGAATATTCTGATCGTCAACTT
This sequence comes from Ogataea neopini, assembly GCA_030578575.1. NCBI lineage: Eukaryota > Fungi > Ascomycota > Pichiomycetes > Pichiales > Pichiaceae > Ogataea > Ogataea neopini. Next base: position 801,285 of record JAJMSO010000001.1, read on the forward strand.
TTGGAAGTATCCCAAGAGAGTGATGATTTTTTCAATCTCGTCTTTTGAAACATCATCGAACAACTCATACTCAACCTCGAAATCATCCTTGTTTATCTCCGATCCTCCAGCAGTAGCCCACCAAGAGAATCCTTTCCAAAAGAACTCTCTTGCTGAAACAGGTTCTGTCACCAATTTTGCATACTGTGGAGCCACTGCTTCTGACTCTTCAGGCTCTTTCTTTGTCGAGTCATTGCTGGTTGAGTTCTCGGCAGATTCATTCATAAGATTCAAATGGAGTAACTGGAATCTCTTCAGGTCTCTGGATGTTGCCAAAAATAATTTTTTGTTTTTGTCGCCAGATTTCAGAATCTGTGGCACCAATTCTTCATTACCAGCATCAAAACCGTTGTTTCCACATTGACTCAAACGTTTCAAAGCATTGGAAGACGGGAATCGTATAGAAAAGTCGTACAATTCTGACTTTTCCAAAATGATTTGATCAGTAGTTGAAGCAAGAAATCCGTAAGGGATTTTCTTCAAAAACGGAATATCATTAACACAAACGTTGTAAAGTGGTTTGTTGAAAGAAAGAGTATCCAAATTTGAAACTCCAGATTTAATCAACAATAGTCTTAACTCTTTTGGGATTGAAGCTATCACAGAAATACAATAAATGTACTTCGAAAAGTCGCTGATGGAAGTTTGTTTTCCACTACCAAAATCAGGACCACTGCTTGAATCACCATCCAAAAGAGTGACTGGATTTGCTGGAGTATAGAGAATAATTTTCTTCCTCAGCAGAGTCAATTTCCAAACTCTGTAAATCAATGGACCCAGTTCTTCCAAAAGTGGCAAGAGTGAGTTTATCATGTGTTCATCATCAATTGTAAAGTCCTCGGCTGGATTGCCTTTCGATAGAGAAGGTTCCGACACAGAAGTTGCTGCCGAAGTACCATTATCAACACTAGTGTTACTATCGTTTCCATTGTTGCTTAACTCTTCATTGATGAGCGTTTGTATCGATTTTCTCCTGTTGATATTTACGGTTTTGATAATATCCTTGAACTTTGTAGTCAAATCGTTTGGACCTCTGAATCTGTGTAAATCGAAATATTGCTCAAACTTGTTGCAAAATTGTTCTTCCTCTTTAGAATCTGCAGCTTTCATAAACTCAACTAGTAAGGCATTCAAATCATTCTTGTAGCCCCAACAAGAGGAAAAAACTTTGGCTTCCCAAGTACCGGCATGGTTACCGTTAGCGTTCATGTGAACAGGATCAACTAAAACACCTAAAGAGTAAAGCTTGACGTTTTCTCGGTTCACAACTCCTGTTGAACCGACTTGCTCGGAGAATTCGTTCTGTCTAAATACTGACAATCCGTAAAGAAGATTGCCAACACTTTCAACCCCTTCAGATTCACCTTTCTCATGAACAAAACATATTATATCTTTTTGAGCAGAGTGTAGTCCAGACGGTAACGACTTGAACTCTAGGCTTTTTGGCGAATAAATTGAACTATTGAGTGATCTAAACCATTTAAGCTCATATCCAGTATGAACGTCAAAGTTGGCCAAAAACAAAGCACTTATGGGTGGCATTTGAGATGAAGTTTTTGAATGATTCTGCGGCGTACTCTGGGTTTTGTTCCCATTCTCTGGAGTTTGATAACTGTTCTCCATCTTTCAGAGGCGGATGAGTTGTCGTTCTTATGCTTTAGATAGATTTGAACAAGTGTGGAATAGCAGATACTCAAAAATTAATTTCTTTGAAAAAGAGTGATCACTTCTCTCTGTAACAATTGTTCTTTTTACTTAGCCTACACTGATCATTTACAACCCCAGCTTTTTTTTCAGCTGCCTTTTTAAAAAAAACGATTATGTAATCAGAGATAAAGACATGCAACATTTTGCTTGTCGTAAGAAACAGCAACATCTCTCCTCTTCCCCTTTGATATCAGAAGAAGCAAAAGGGGTCAAGGTTATATGACAGCTCCTTGTTTTTCATAAAGTAAGAAGCGTTTTGGGGGTGTTTTCAAACTAAAACAACCAGCTCTATTACAAGCTGTCTCTTTGTCCTCTTATAATATAATTTTATGTAAATTTAATTTAGTTCCGAAGTAAGCCTTACTCTTCAGTTACAACAAAAATGGTGTCACAAACCAGAAACTAGCAAATGACGATAAAACAGTAAACATGAATTAAGGAAAGTGGTAATCTTTTGATTAGAGGAGGGGCTTGAGGAATGTTTCATCTTATAAATGCTTAATAGTCACTGCTTACTTTTCTCGTCGCGTCTATCGACGCAACAATGATTTATTCACCCTCATTTATCCTCTTAAATCGCGAAAAACAGCATCATCCCGCTAGAGCACACACCAAAGCCCCAAACGGATCGAAACGGAATTGATCACTCTCAAACACCACTTGACAGCAGTTTGCCGGCGAAGTGTAATGGATGCATCCAATTGAATCAACGCGGACGGAAACTACCAATGTTTCCTTCAGTGAAGATAGATTACACGGTTTTGGGGATACTGCTGTCAATTGCAGGCAATATTCTCATATCTATATCTCTAAATATCCAGAAAACAGCACACAAAGACTTAGCAAACAATTCTCAACAATACTACAAGAATCTAAAATGGCAACTCGGATTTGTGCTAATGACTTTAGGTGAAATTGGGAACTTTGTTAGTTATGGTTTAACTCCTGTCAGCATAGTCGCCCCGCTCGGAGTCGTGACAATCATCTCCAATTCTACTTTTATCGCCCCTGTTCTATTTCACGAGAAGATCCGTCGTCGGGATCTGTACGGTACTTTTTTCAGCGCATTCGGTGTTCTTTTAATGATCGTAGCATCGGTTAACTCCACCCAGAGCGAAGAACCAGTTGACGATCCATTCACTTACATTGACTCGGTTATCATGTCATTGAATGCTGTCCTTTACATGCTGTCTACGTTGCTCATAATTACGTTCCTAACATTATACCTCAAGAAAATGGACTCAACTAAAGAACAGAGAACCATAAGATACATCCTATTCAACCTCTCCGTCGTGGCACTATTTGGTACATACACCGCCATGTCAACCAAAATGCTTTCAACGGTCGTGGAATTTGCTCCCATCAAGGCTATGATACTAAATCCAAGACCATATCTGCTGTTGCTCGTAATCATCGTCACTTCAGCTTTCCAAATCAAATACCTTAACACATGTCTCAAAATCGCTAATGCAACAACTGTCGTCCCAATCCACTTTGTCTTCTTCACCACCGCCGTTTTGGTGTGCTCGATCATTGTTTTCAAAGATTTTGCAGATAAGAGTCCTCTTGAATGTGTGATTTTCATCGCCGGATCGCTGCTAACATTTTCAGGAGTGTTCTTCATATGTGGTGGTAAAAATGAATCTGAAAACCGTCAAGATATGCCTGACGAACAGCAGCAAGAAGATGAAGCAGATTCAGAAATAACTCCATTCTTCCCAACCATAGAAGAAACCTCAGAGCCAGAAACAGCTACATTTACACCGAACTTAGTCTCTCCAGTGTTTAACTCGCAACAAACCACCTTACAACGGCACCTTATACCTCATTATAGTTCCGAACAGGTTTCGATTGTTTCCACAGATAGTGAAACTAGTGCTAACGAACCTGAGATTGTTTTGAAAAAACCCAGACAACCAGGAATCATTCAAACTTCAAAATCAACGCCAGAACTCAACTCTGCACCATTCTTCAGTCTATCAAGAAAAAACGATGATCCTGCTGTTTCCTCCTCATCAGCCGGCGTATTGCTTCCTGAAAGACCTACTCATCATCGTTATGGCTCCGATAAAGGTCCCCAGGAAAGAAGAAGCAGTCTTATTGAATTCCAACATCCAGGTTGGGGTTTACAGCCAATGAGAACGGAACTGTTCAAGAGCAAGAAAATGAGAACTTTGGGTCATGGTTACTTCCTGTTTGGTGGTGGTAGCGCTCTCATGAATGCAATAATCAACGAGACTGAATCAGAATCTAAAGTCTCTGATGGAATTCTCGAAGAAAATCAAGAATCAGCTATTGTCTGATCATACAAAAAAAAGCTTTTTCATCCCATATATATTATATCCTGCAAGTGTAATCATCACCATCAGTTGTTTGTTGACAGCAACGGAGTAATGAACTTGTGCTTCAACAATTCTGCAGCGCTGGCTCTGTTAGTGTAGTCTGTCTCAAAAGTTAGAGTCAGAAAATCTTTGCAATCATCAGTAGTGTTATCCGGAATAACTGGCAGGGTCAAAGTGCCAATTCTGAAAATGGCCTGCATTTGCGAAAATCCCGGATATGGATGCTCACCAGTGAGCATTTCGACTATCAAACATCCAACAGACCAGATATCTGCTTTATCTGTGTATGCAATCTGTTTCACCACTTCTGGAGCCATCCAATACACTGATCCTTGTAATGATGCTCTCTTGGATTCCTTTTTAGTGTTCGTATCGGTACTTTCTTTCTTCCCATCTTCGTCTAAACTTATTCTTTTAGATATACCAAAATCACTGATCTTCACAGTACCACTAATGTCAATCAAAATATTGGCTCCTTTAATGTCTCTGTGTATAATTCCTTCATTATGCAAGTATTTGAGTCCAATTAATACTTGAGCCACAAAATTTCTCACGAGTGGTTCTTCAAAAGGCCCATACGTTGTAAGCATCGAACTAACTGAACCACCTGGAATATATTCCAAGAAAATGTACAAGTTGCTAGAATCTGCTGAGGAACCAAGATATCTCACAATGTTCTCGTGATTCATGACTTTGAGCAAAGATAATTCCTGCTTCAAAGCATTGATCATGGTTATTTTGGAAATTTCAGTGGATGAAGTAGGAAGACTAACCTGTTTAACGGCCATTAACTCTCCAGTAAGACCATTGAGTCCTAGATACACAGTTCCAAACGAACCTTGTCCTATCTTGGAACCTTTGTGCCAAACTGTTGGGCCTTCACTATTCTCTAATGTGAGTCTGCCCATCATTTGGTCTGATGAATCCGAGTACTCTTCGTCATAATCATTGTCTTCGTCAAATAGTTTGATGATTGATGAGTTTCTGTTTTCATTTTTTTTAGAAAGGGCAATAGACATTCTAGACTTGGCACTCGAGTTTGATCCAAGATCTCTCAATGTATCTCCAGCTCCATTTGTTTCGTCTTCGAGTGATTCGAAAGATTTGTCAACCAAAATTGTATCAACTGCTGCAGACTGTTGCAGGATAACATCTCCAACCGTTGGTTTAATGTTCGCAGTGACACCAACTCCAAAACTAACGACAGAACTTGCAACGGAGAGTGGCCTTGTTTGATAAGAATAAACAGATTCTCGAGTATTTCCTCCCAATAAAACACTTTGACGGATCGATTGCTGTTCCATCATCCTGTTACTGTATAAAGACAATCTCACAGAGTTACGCATGACTTCTTTAAGCTGCGTAGCACCTGTATCTGGGAAATACTCTCCCAAATTTGTAGAAATGAGTTGACTTGGCGGCCGTTGACCGAGGAAGTTGCGCATAAGACCCCTTTTCTTGGGATCAAGAGTAGGTCTACCTCCATTTCTTGAAGCTGCCAATGCCATTTCCGATGGAATCTCAGCGTTGTGACATAATATAATTCGACTCTTTTCTGGTCTGTCCTGAGAATGACACAAGGCTGTCAACTCCGCATCAAACATTTGATGCAAATTGTCATCTTCGGTAACGTAAAAGGCCTTCCAATCTTCAACCACAGGACTTGTAACTCCTAGTTTTTTCAAAGCACGTTTTTTGATAGCTGAAGAAGTAAAACAACCAGAAACATTGATTTTGATAGACTGACCTTCGGATGAAATAATTGTTACACTGTCTTTGGAGTAATCGTCCGTGAGAAGTGGTACTGAGGTCAAATGACTGTCACGTTTAGAAATATTATCGTCGATTTTATTGATTGTGCTGACTGCACTACTGATAGCTTCAGTTAAATCTCCAATTGGGATCCGTGATCTTAATCGTCCTGTGTTTAAATGTTGAATTAGAATTTGAATTCGAAGTCTATCACCCACTAATTCAATACCCAGCTCTTTGAGAGAGTTTTTGTCCATGTGAGTCAAAAGGTCTAGGTCGATGTCATTGTCCACAAATAGTTCGAGATACTTCTCACACTCCACTGTTTTGAGATAGTACGATAGAATGTGTTGATCTCTGGTCAATGTTAGTAAATTCACTAGAGAAAAGCTTTATTTGTTTAACTCACTCCTCATTCATCATCGCCGGTCCGCTCTGTTGTAGTCAATCAAACCAGCACAATGCTCAGACAAGGTGGTCTAGACAATTTTAAAAATCGCAAGAAAGAAAAAAAATATTGTTCCAAAAATGGAAATATTCTTGATGTCTGGATCTATAAGGCAACAAACAGCCACCATTTAGTTATACAATTTTCTAACAACTTTTGTCAAGGCAAGCGACTTTTCGAAACTACCATTCTCTCCAAAACAGCTAGACTCGCTCAAAATCAATCGTTTGTTTTGCTGTTTCAATGATTCAAATTTTTCAATAATACCTTTGCAGTCAATCGAATTCTCATCTGATTCATCATCTCTTTTCAGAAACCTTAAACATGAAAACAATAACTTATCAAGTCGGATTGCTAGAAATTTCGTAAATTCGTCAATAAGACAAATGGACTTGTACATGACTACCAATTTCTCTGTTTTGTAATCTTTTTCCTGCCGATTGAAACTTTTCCCAAGACGACCAAAACTCAACGAGAGATCATCGATTACGTGGTTCATTAATTGTAATTTGGGATCGATTTCATATTCAAATCGAGAAAGCAGTTTGTTTACACCCTCGTGCTCACTTCTGACTTTCTCCAAGTATAATTGATAGCTGGAAGTGATGAACGACTCTTTGAAGAATAATGACCTTGGAGTCAATTCTCTCTCATGAGGACCAGTATTTTCAGGGAATCCAGTGTGAATTTGACAAAACTTCAAGGCAATTTCGACCCCGTTGTCAAGAAATTCCTTGTGTTTGGTTAATATAATTTTTGTAAGTTTTGATATCTTGTGATAACCTGAAGCTGCTACTTTGAGTTCGTGCTGTAAATAAACCAATTGTTGATACGAAGCAGGCTCTTTCATGATCTCTTTCCACTTGAGTTTGTTTTTTTCTTTCCAAGAGTCTGGTACATCTAGGAGAATCACTGGAGAGCTCAAACAGGTAGACTGGCGTTCTTTACTCTCTGAATCAAGTAATTTGTGTAATCTTAACACACACTCTCCAATAGTTTCAGACACAGGATCTATGGTTTCTAAAACTTCCAGATACGTGAATAATCTGTACTTTGGAACCCCTAGGAGATGATCAAAACTGATGATTTTTGTCTCTGCCATCAGTGAATCAATTTCCTGAAACCAGGGAACGAAACAAGTGTTTGTTCTCACTTTTTGCACTATTTCCATCCGTTTTTCTTGTAAGACGAGATATGAAGTGTATGTCTGTGAAAGTCGTGTAATGTAATCCAAGAAAACTTGATAACAACTTTCCCGATCTTTGGTTTCAATAAGATTGCTTGTAAACAGTTCACTAAGGCTCACCATGGTCTTCACATTGCCAAAAAGAGCCAGAACATCTTTTGACCTGACCGAGACTGAGCTGGTATTAACAAACTCAGTAAATGACTCCGCCAGCTCGTTCAGCAATCGCAACTGCTTAGTGTATTCTTTTTCAGATTCTATTATGAAATTGACACTTTTATTGAGTCCCTTCGAGAGTCTTTGAGGATGATATGAGTCTCGTTGGGTGAAAACTTCACTGTCTGGAGTAGGGAAGTTGTTGAGAAGACTAATTTTGGGACTAACAGAAATTTTTGGTGGTTTACTTGTGTTTTCTTTATTGGAGTTGGGTGTAGAGGTAGCATAGGAAGCGGCTTTTTTTAAACTTTTAGTTCGTTTTTGTATCTGACGGATTTCTTCTCCCTCATCTCCTCTAGAAAGATACCATAAGGACTCTGCATATGGGTTAACAAAATCCGAGTGAGAGCCAAACCTAACATTTTTTTCAGGAATCGGTGGACTTGAAATAGCACTGACTGCGTTTAGATCTCCTCTTGAGTATATTGATGAAGAGTACGAGTCAAAGGAGTTTGAGTTGTTTGACATAAGGGCACTGAACAATAAATCTATTCGCTATTCTCTGTTCGAAGGTTTTGGTTCATGTGACGTTTTAAAACTTCTACACCACCTGGGAATTTAACATTTTATACTTTCTTTTACATGAAACAGATTGTGCCTTTTCTCAATTTATCATTGAATAGAGCTGTTCCCTTTTTCAGAGAAAAGTAGGATATTTTTCGCAGAACTGAATCAGAGTGGTTTCAAAAAAAATAAAGTAACACAACGTGGCGCGTTAAGTGGCTGTGCTTGTGGGGGAAAAATGAGGCTGAGAATTATTTAAGGAAATGGAGAGAAAACCACAAAATAATAATAATCTATTCAATATCACAAAGAAGACTTGAACCACGCCTTATATCCTACAACATGTCGCTCTCGAGCTGGAGGCAATTTCCTTTTTTTGAGTGTCTTCCCATACGGGATCCGAATTATGGCTCAAAAGAAGCACTGTATTCGGATTCCACAGTGAGTGCCATTTGCTCGTCACCAGAATGGCTAGTGATTGCAACTGGACAGGCTGTGATAAAGCTGATTAACAAAGATTTTGTTTCTGTTTTTCAATTCGAGGCATATGACCTTGGTTGGAGCATAACGAAGCTTAAGTATGTGGATATAGGACAGGGCAATGGGTTTCTGTGTTCTATAGCAGAACGACAAGGCCAACCAGTGAGTCTCAAACTGTGGAACATCAAACGTCTTATGTCCTTGAAAACAATCGATTTCAATGCTGATTATCATACCCTATGTCAAATAGTCAACGGTTCCAACAATTACCCTCTCACATGCTTCAGTTCGTCATTAGACTTTTCAATTCTTGCTCTGGGATTCGCAAATGGATCGGTCGTTTTGGTACGCGGAGACTTGCTACATGACCGTGGATCACGTCAGAGAATTGTCTACGAGAGCAAGGACCCAATAACAAGTGTCCATTTCCGCGATGATGCTCTTTTGTATGTTTCGACTGTCTCAAAAATACTCACTATTCCAACAACTGGCAGAAATCAAGGAAGACCAGACAGAATACTCGAAGACAAAACCGGGGTTGATATCAATTGCAGTGATATTTTGCAGGATCATCGCAAAAATCTCATTGTAGCTAGAGAGGAGTCATTACAGTTTTACAATTCAAAGGGAAAATCGCATAATATTTTGTTGAACATACCTAAGAAACGATTACAGGCTTACAAAGATAAGTATATTGTTTTGGTTTCGTCTGTGAGTTCAAATCTTACTTCATCTTCGTCAATTGCTACAAACAAGCTCATTATAGTCGACATTACAAACAAATTCATCACCTTCAATTACACCATTTCCAGCTCTGTTGTTGAGATGACCGAATTATGGGACGACTTTTATCTATTGACTTCCGACGGGATGTTATATAGACTACATGAAAAGCCACTTAGAGAAAAGTTGGAGTTGGTTGTTCAGCGTGAACTTTTCTCTATTGCAATCAAGTTGGCTCAGACTGCTTTAGAAAAAAAAGGAGATAACAACGAGGAAGAATTGGATGAAAAAGAGGTTATGAACATCAAAAAGCAATATGCGGACTACCTTTACAATAGAGGCGAGCTTCAAGATGCTATTACACAGTATATGGATTGTATTGAACTAGGAAAGACAAGTCAGGTGATACAAAAGTATAAAGAAAGTTCAAAAGTACCATTTTTGACCTCGTATCTCGAAAAACTTATTGAGATGCGCAAGTCTAGCGAAAACCATGTCACTTTATTGTTGTGTTCCTACTGCAAGTTGAAAAAACCTGAATCGATTTCTCATTTTATCACGAACTTGGAGATCAATGAGGAATTCGAGGTGGTTGATGAGATGAAACGGTTTGATCTTGACGCTGTGGTTAACTTATGTAGACAGAGTGGATACTTCACGTTGGCATCATTGATAGCCAAAAAATTCAACCAACCATCACTTGTGGTTGACATCCAGTTGCGCGAGCTCAACAATCCTGCACAAGCTATGCGGTACATCAAAACTTTAGCAATCGATGAACTGCTTCGAACTCTTGTCGATAACGTGAAAATTTTGTTAGATAAGCTTCCGAATGAGTCTACATTGCTCTTGATTGACGTTTTCACAGGAAAATATGTTCCCGAGAAAAGTTTTGAACTTGAAGATCTAGCCTCTGTGGTCTCAAGTATGAATAACTACCAGACAGATAAAGATGCGGAATATCCGATACTCACTTCCTATCGCCAATTTGTCTCCTTCATGAATCTTAGTGAAAAAGAAGACGATGTTGTTAAGGAACCAACATATCTCCCTCCTAGACCGAGAATTATTTTCCAATCGTTTGTCAATCATCCAAACGAGTTTGTCATTTTCTTGGAGGCATGCATTGAGGTTTACGTTAAATTCGGTGGTAAAGAAAGAGATCAAAAAGATATCATGATTACTCTTTATGAAATGTATTTAACTTTGGCCAATAAGGAGAAATCAGGATCAGAAAAACAGCAATGGCACAATAAAGCAAAAGAACTTCTTGAAACAATCAGAAAGAACAATTGGGATCTAGAAGATCAGGCGAATCTGCTATTGATTTCAAACACGGGAGATTTCAGTGAGGGTGAGATTTTGATCCGTGAATGCAACGATGACTCTGCTGAAGGATTTGAGCTAGATCTTTTCCGTTCGGCAATCCTAGCTCAGAATGTCAACAAATCTTTCGAAATAATAGAAAAACATGGAGATAAAGAGCCCGAGTTGTACAAGTTAGGGCTATCGACATACACAGCTACTGAAGATTCTTACAACAAAATTGGTGAAGAGAAGCTGATGTTCCTCATAGGAAAAATTGAATCACTAAGACTCATGACCCCGTTGGAACTTGTGAAGCAACTCAGTCTTTCACCATTCATCAAGTTGGGACTCATAAAAGAGTATCTGATCAATCATATCCGCAAACAGAAACTGGAAATCCAGAATAATGAAAAACTGATTTCATCTTACCGTTCAGAGGCCTCTGCCCTGAAGACAGGTCTTGAAAGACTATCGTCTGAGCCCCAAGTGATAAACAGGTCTCGATGCTCATCGTGTCAAAGACCTTTGAACTTACCAGTTATCCATTTTAAGTGTTCTCATTCATACCATGAATATTGTCTAGCCACAGAGTCCAACGAGAAGGGTGGTTCCATGAACGATTCAACGGCATCATGTCCTAAATGTGCAGGCGAATTAGACACTTTGACAGCATTGACTAAACAACATGAAGAGGTTGGTAAGAGAAATGATTTGTTCAAAGCCAGCCTCGTCGACAGTGGAGACAGATTCAAAGTGATGATGGGTTTCTTTGGACGAGGTGCAATGGACCAAACGCGGGAAATTTGGCAATAACGAGCTCACTTGATCTTGACCATGCCGATTTGTATATTTTGTTATAGAATTAATATATCCATTTTATCATTAAGTTACAACCTACGTAATTGTCCATTGTATTGTAAACATTTGTTGGTTTTGTTTTTGTTGCGTTTATACTCAAGCTGCTTTCTTTCGACACTTTTCAAGATTTCTCAAACAAGTCTGGATGTTCCTTGTATGTAGTGGCACATTTAGAAACAATATCCTTTGGTTTGATATCGGCAGGACATTTTTCAAAGCCAGCCAGTTGGAACATTTCCACCAAATCTACAGGGATAACACTCAGTTCGTCTTGCGTTTCAATAAGTGTGTTGATCACCTCAATAGCCAAGAAGTGGTTTTCCCCTTGTGGAACCAAATCTGACGAATTAGCTGGGACCTCTCTAGCACTAGTTTTTGGCTTCGAGTACAAGATGTTTGGAGTCAAAACGGTGGCCAAGTTATGGACATCCATCTTTGAACCTGTCTCCTCATCAATATGACAGAAAGATGACACCCAGTTGAAAAAGGACAATAGTACCTCTGCTAAATCTCTATTTGGTTTCGGAAGCATACAGTAGGCCAATCTCAAAATGCGGTCTCTCTTTTTGATGTCGTCTCCAAATTTCTGTGAAAGAATGAAAAGATCGTATAGCCTGAATGTCAGCAAAGGATCTGGCATATCCCTTGCAAATTTCTTCAAAAGAGCAGCAAGTTGGATTGGAGTTTCGTTACTCAAATCAGGAACTTTTTGTGGATGAGAATCAATCTCTTCACAAAGTTGTTTCAACCTCCTGATATTTCCGTTAATACGGAAAACACCTTCAACCGACAGGTCCATCGTGTGCATGACATTGATGAGCTCATCAACCAACATAGGAATCCGTAGTTTTTCTGGACCGACACCCAAATCACTATCAACTCCGTATTTGTCAACAAGCTCTTCTAAAGGACACCCAAAGACACCCATAGATCCACTTTTTTTGGTATTGCCATTAGAATTTCCATTACCATTTGCACCAAACACTTTCTCCCAAAAAGTCGGCGATTTTTTAGTTTGAACGAATGAAAGACAATCGTCAAGATTCAAAGTGTCATTCATTAACTTGTGTAAAGCAAAAGCAGCAATATAGCGTATGAGTTCACTGTCTTTCTTCGATAATTCAGAATAGCGCACAAATGGGGGATTTTCTTTTCTCGGTTCGTTATCAATGGATGACAAAGAGCTGTTTTTGTTTCCTTGCGAGAAATTTGAAGCTGCCTCATCTCCTAATTTATCATTAATAGATCCACCAGCACTAGGCAGAGGCATTCCTGAGGAAGTTTTCGCTGGATGACCAGGATGGTTGTGAGCAGGAGGTATCAAAATATTCTCATTCTGATGAGAGCGCATGGATGGATGATGCTGTGGAGCATCTCCACCTTTTGTCCTGACCGGTTTTGGAGCAGGAATCGTGGCAGATGTGGTTGTGTATGTTCGCTTTTGAAACTTAAAAGCGTTAGGACGGTGTTCTCTGGCTTGTTCAGACGACACAATTCGAGGAATATCATCCAAAGTTAAACCTTTTTCGTTTTTCAACAAGTTGGAAGTCACATCCAAATTAGTGTTGTGTGGTTTTGACTTCATTGGTACATCTTCAATTCTGAGCCGTTTGGATCCCTTGCGTCCCAGAGACCTTTCCTTCTTCAAAAATTTAGAAGCTGAAGCTGTTGAGACTGAATTCGAATCAAAAGTTCTTGCTACATCGTCCCCAACTACCTCAGTTCCTGCGGTAGATGCTTGTGGAACTTCTAAAATGATGGATCTTCGAGCCTCATTCGACGCATTTCCAAGCGTTCGATTCTCTCTTTTGGAACGCATCCGTTTGATATCAGATACTTGCTGTTCGTACGTGTCATCTTGTGAATTATTCAGGGCAGAGTTCTTACCCGAAGGGCTTGGGACTGAGGATCCAACCGGCGCAGAATGATTGTTTGGACCGAAAACTCCTCTCTTTTGCATGGCATGTCTTGATCTGATCAGAGCTATCTTCAACAAGTATATGAGTTGTGAATATCTGGAGACCCTTTTGAAACCAATCTCAGCGTCAACATCTTCTGAAGAACAATTTGCACAGAGCACCTCATTTGTCGTGGCGTTGAATGTTGTTTCATTGAGATTTGAACTTGATGAAACAGAGGATTTGCATCGCGAACAAGAGAGACAATTTGTATGCCATCTTTTCTCATTGAACTGGAAACACTCCTCTTCAATGCTTTTGTGACAGCTGAAACAAAGATCTTTGGCATTTGGAGAGATATTCAACACTGGATACACATCATCCGGAACAGAATCATGACTGGAAATTTCTCGCAGGAATCTATCAGTAGCTATTGTAGTCTTTGATGCTTTGTTGTATTCCAATGCGTGAAGCAATGAGTTTCGTGAAATGAGTTTGATGTAATGAGCCAAAGTGGAAATTAATGAGAGCAGCTGCTGTGAAAAGTTAGATGATTGAACTTTAGACTGATTTGTGTCCCTGAGAAACGTTAAATAGGACATTATTTTTGAAGACATGCTTCTAGGCTCTTTTTGTAAAGGAGTTAGTCTGTGACCCGAAGTATAATCCAAAGTTATTCGTGAAGATTCCGCATAATCATTTAAAACATCTATTCCCTTGAACAAACACTCTATTTTGAGCACCAACTTCCCTGTCGTCAGTAATCCATTCAACTGGTTACCTAAAGAAGCAGAATGCAGCATGTCGGAAATACAAGAGGCACAGCCTTCTTCAAATTCTGATAATGTGAGCCATATAGACATGGTCATACGCTCTAGTTTTTTCTCCATGTCAAATAACTGTTTTGGAGACACTGAATTCTTCTCTTCACCACCAGATAGGGTTTTTGAACTCAACTCACTCATACCGATGCAATCTAAAGTTACCATGACTCCCCAAAATTTATGGACCATGAAACACTCTGGATGCCACTGCTGTTCTCTTCCCCCTCTGTACAACTCGACATACTGTTTCAGAATTGCTGAGTTGCATGCCTCACAATGTGAAGCATAAAGAATAGAGTAATGGTAATGACAGTATATTTTATCTTCATGTTCATAATAATCTTCAGAATCAAACACTTTGTGACAAACCTCACAGAAGAAATGCTCAGGGTGGAATTTTTTCCCAACGGCAGTGATATAAGAACCTCTAATGGCTTTATCACATGTGGTACAAATGAGGTCTATTCTTTTGAAATAATCATATTCACACAAAGGAACCTGAGTCATTTTGCCATTGATTTCGATATCTGCTGCAAAAAATTTATTTGAGCATTGAATTCCACAGTCATGACATCTAAAACAGTCTATGTGATAAGTATTGTCCATTGCTCTCACTAAAGTGCCTATAATCGTTTTTTTGCACTCATGACACACTTTAGGTTGTTTTCTGGAAACACTTCTTTGTGATCGTTTGAGAATATCCTGTTCATTTTGAGTGGTTATATCTGGGAGGCTGCTTCTTCTGGAATTATGCGTCGAAGAGATTGGCTGTCCTAAACTGCTGCTTGCTCGCTCACCATCGGAACGGGTTCTTAGCGTGACATTAGCGTTTTGTTGGGTAGGTGCAAGTGGTGGGATTAATTTTTTCCAATCTGTTCCACTTCCTGGACTTATTTTTGCATGTGAGTGTGAGTGTGAGTGTGAATGTGAATGTGAATGTGAAACATGTGATGAAGTTGTACTATGATCTGAGCGTCTCCTCGAGTTATATGGATTATTTGATCCTAGCCCCAGGTTTCCCATATCTGCTACGGGAACGGCAGCGTTATTGTTGTGATGTATTTGGCCGTGTCTCATGACAGGTGCGGGCCGATTCCCCGGAGGGAGATTAGATATAGGCCCCGAGCTCAGTTTTGGACGTTGTTGTGTTAGCGAAAGACAACAGACCAATAACAGAGTACCAGTAATTCTTAGCTCGTATTTATTTGTGGTACGAGCGACGGCGGCTGTCCTGTGTGGTGTTGTTTGTAACGAGTACCTTTGTCCGCTTCAGCTGGTTTTGTGTACAACAGTTATATGCTCTTTTTGTCTTAACCAAACAAATCTTTTTAGGGTCTTTTGTCAACTCCTCTTCGAGACTGGAGACAAACACAAAACGTGTAGCTAAAAAAAACTACTTTTGTTTACTTTTATTTTTCTTTTTTTTTTTTTTTTCCCTTGTTCGCCGGGAAAGGTAGGCGGGGCCGGCCCGTCTCCTAGTCTATCTCAGGAGGCAGGCGGGGAAATCTCCCCGGGGAGTTTGTTCGCGAGACTCGCGAAAAAAACATAGGGAATGAATAAGATCCTCTTTTAACCGTGAACCGCAAAGACGCTCTCCCGCTTTTTGCGCAGATTTTGTTGCCGCTTAGTGCCCTCCCCTGCAGGACCACCCTTGGAGGGGATTTGTGGGATGTGACGATCACTTCGCTCAGTATTCAACTGCAGTGTCGATCAGGGCAATGAAAAGTGGGAGGGTGGTCACGATACTAGCAACTGCCGAATGTTGCCTCTGAAAGCACTGCAACTATGTACCCAGATCTGGTTTCGTTCCCTTTTCGTACAGCGCCCTGCTTCCCAAAACATTTACTTAGTCGGGGCGGTGCATCTGTGCATTCTGCCTCATCACACCAGCTGAAGAGAATTTTTTAAGCTATCTTGACATGACGACAGGGTAAGTACCTCGTGATTTTGATCATGTGGTAAAAAAAAAGTGATGCACCCGCTAACGGTGAAAAAAACTCGCGCACAAACAGATTCCATTTAGCGACCCAAAAGCGGAAGGTAAATCCACTTAATTTGCACTGCCTGCTTACAACTGCAATCATTTTGATCTGATATGATAAAGGGAGGAAAAGAAAAAAATATACTAAAAAGTAGTGGGAAAAATTAACGTTTATTCCTGTTCAGTTTAAAATCAGACGATTTATTATTGCCAATGTCGTCAGAACAGGCACCCCGCAAAAAGCGGAAATATTCCCGCAATGGGTGCAAAGAATGCAAACGAAGAAAACTCAAGTGTGACGAAAGTAAACCACGATGTTGGAATTGTTCACATTTGCATAAACAGTGTACATACGAGAAACAGATCAAGTTCACCAACTCACGCAGTTTCACCATTGAAACAGATAATCCCAAACTGATTGATCTGAACACTAAAGAGAAGCTTTCAAAACTTAAGGGGCGCGAGTCAACCCAACAGACGCAATCTGGTCAAACCACTCAATCCCAAGTGACTTCCGAGGCAGCGTTCTCTGAAATGCCACCAATGGTGGTCCAAAACCCTCCAACGCAAGCATTTTCAAACTTGCTTGCACCGTTTGATTCAGAGGCGTCACAGCCACAAAGCACCGCTACTCAATTACCAAACAACAAAGAACAATCGGAAACACAAGTGGAAAAGGAGTTCCGGAAACAGGTCTCGTACCATGCTATGTCACCTAAAATTAATCCAACACCACAACAGATGACAGAAATGAATAACAGTTTGTTCAATGGCGCCAGTATGTTGATATCGGATTTAAACGAATTGATTCAAAGTTTTGGCAGTGACTTTGATTTCCCTCTCAATCTCAGCTTTAATCAGTTACATCAACAGCAACAACAGGCAACAATGCTGCAACAGGAATTGAGTCGCTCCTCCCCCTTACAACCGTTTGAAGGAATATCGCCTACTAATTATTCGACTCATTCAGGCGATACTCCTGTTGGATTGGAGGAAGAAATCAGCTCATCTCACAGTCATTACATACAGAAACTCACCAACTCATTGAGAACAGATTTCCCCTCAGGAGCATCGAAAGCATCTATGAATCAACATAATACCTATCCAGAAACACACTCTCCAGAACAACGTTCAGGACCCCTCCATACCAATATGGAGTCAGGTTACGCAGAACTAGCCAATGAAGATAGCGTAGAGTCGAGATCGTCATCAACTCAGTTCAACAAAAACTTAAGTGCTTTTCCTCCTCCCTCTATGTCAATTCTCCTATCTGAATCTAAGGAAAGACTTGAGTATTTATACACATTGAACAACTCTATAACTCAACAGGATTTTATTGATCTGGCTTCCTTTTTCCAATGGTCCTTGACATCATCGCATATCAATTACTTGAAAATATTGATAACCAAGATTCACATGAATATTTTGCCATTCACAACTAATTTTTTGCATAATTCATTCATCAAATGTTTTTTGCTTGAAGCTAAAAGCTCTCCTCACTTGTTGTTTGCTCTTTTAGCCATTTCAGCTAGGTATGAGAGCTACCAACTCAGTCAAATGGACCAGTCTGATTCGTCATTGGCTAAGAAAATCAAATATCACAACAGATTCCGCTCATACTATTTGTCGTCATGTCTCAAGTCTCTTGATGCAATTCTACACTCGAAACCTAAAATTCTCAACAACATTGAATCATTACTGTTGACAATTTTGATTTTGGCATCTGACTATTCTGCATCTATGGGATCGCAGTGGAGAGCTCACCTTCGTGGAGCCAAAGACTTGCTTATCAAGTATTGCAAGTTCAGACCAATTACTCTTCCACTGGCTATCATTTGGGTCTGGTTCTATGCAATGGAGATCTTGGCAGCCCTAACTGCCGCCAGTGGAGGTACTATCCATGAATTCGAAGAGTTAGTTGAGTTTCTCGATGTCATCAAAAGTTCTGGACTTGTAGGTAACACATTACTTCAATTTGGATTCCTTGCACCTGGATTTTACAAAGATGAGCAAGCGTTGACAGATGATTCTCGTTTGTATGAGTCAAAATTACATTATTCTTACAACTTGTATCTCGGATATAACGATGATGTCGTTGAAATTTTCAAAGAAATTGTTCTTACGATGGAGTCTCGCAGATGGTTTCAAAACAATTCTGCTTCTGATGTCACACCTCCTGCCATAGTTAAGGAAATTCTGAACGAAAAGGGAAAAATCAGAAGTTCTAGAATTTTGAAGATGAGCCAGCTCATTCATAGAGGAAGACAATTTCAGTGCATGGCCGATGGTCCTCCTTATAGGATCCCAGTGGATTCGCCATATCACCCCTTGAATTTGAAGGGTTATCATTACAACAATCCAGAAGGAAAGAAAATTATAATGTCCAACTATATTCATAATACCAACCCTCAAACTGCCTCACCAAATGATCTCGAAAACTGGTACAGTTGGCAAGATATGAGTCAACAATTGTATGTTGATGCCTCTTTTTTGAAAATCCTTACTATGAAGAATTATTATGGTGCCAACGGACTGGGAATTGATAACGATGTGACTCAAGATGTTGTTGATCGTATGCTTGCAGGAGTTTCTTCATTGGTCAAATTCAAAGAGAATTTGACGGAGGATGATATCAGAGAATTGGAAGATTACTATACAAAAGGCTTTGAGCCTAATATCAATGATCAATTGGAACACCAAGATGTTGGCTCTGAAGTTCCTAATTTCGATTATAGATCGCGGGAAGATAACGATGAACAATCTGTGAAAGATGAGTCAGATGACTTGAGCAGTATGAGTAATCAAAGTGTCAAGGAACATGAAGATGAGCTGGAAGACGGAGAGGAAAGTAACATTGATGGAGATAGAGAGAACGGTGATGATGACAATTCTCAAGATGACATTAAGCTTGAAGAAGCAAGCATGAACATCCCTGCAGAATCCCATATGGACAGTATGAACAAAACCACTGCAAACACTAAACGTACCACCATCGACTTTGATAAGTATTTATACTATCAATTTGACAACAGATTGGTTATGGTGCAATGGCCTCTCTATGTTTGTGGACTTTGCTGTATTCAACCAAGTCAGAAATTAATCATTGACTGTTGTTTCAATGCTTTGATCAATTTGGGGGTTGGATCTGGAGAGATTTCGTTGATGAAGCTCAAAAATCTATGGAATCTTGAAAAACAACCAACTTTTGATTATTCCACTTACGATTTACTGAACGATGAAAATGATTCTGTTCCGTTTGTGTAAGCGTGTATATATACAAATACTATTCGCATTATTAGAATTACATACATATATTGTTGGAAAAGGGCGAGAAGAAGGAGGTAGATGCTTAATCGAGCAGCTCATTTGTTCTTGACTGATCCTTGCTATTGAACCAGTATCGTTCGTTATCTAGGTACGAGTCATACGCGCTTTCTTTACCCAGTCTATCGATGATCACCTGCTCATCGTCGGCCGTGAGACCTTGGAGATCTGGTGGTATTTCCTGCATTTCAACAGAAGGAGCTCCACGCAGGTATCGAAGGCTTTCAAGCAGTTGATTTTTCAAATTTTCCAGATATTTTTTAGAATTTTTGTTGTCCAATCTGTCGCCCAGATTTGGATGAAGCGAGTAATCTGGTTGGAAAAAATTGCGGAACGGAAGAACTTCAGGGAGTCTTGAGTTGAGTTTCACATTTGTCATGATACTTGTTTCGTAGCACCATAACCGACTCACGTTTCTCGGCGTATAACCCCCTCCTCCCACAACCAGCATTGGAATTCCGAAACTCTTGATGAAATTGACGCATTCGCCATGAGCTTTGATATTAAGATTGAAACAACCAAGTCGATCACATCCAAGTGAGTCCGCACCACACTGCTGGACAATTGCTGTTGGTCTGAAATTCGTGATCACAGGTTCCATAATTGATTTGAAAAGCCTGATGTAAGATTCGTCATCAATTCCGTCTTGTAGAGGAACATTTAAAGCGAAATGTTTTCCCTTTCCAAGACCGGTTTCGTCGTAATTTCCTGTACCCGGGAAGAACTCTCCGTTGTACTTGTGGAAGGACACGGTCATAACTCTGTCAGTCAGATAAAACGCTTCTTGGACTCCATCTCCATGATGAAGGTCGATGTCGATATAAAGAACTCTTGGATGAACTCTGAGGAGATCGAGAATGGATAGAACGATATCGTTGACGTAGCAGAATCCGCTGGGTTCATCTTTTTTAGCATGATGGAGGCCTCCAGACCAGTTGATAGCGATGTCACTCATCCCAGATATTAATTTTCTTGAAGCATCGAGGGATGCTCCTGCGTATATCTGACAGTAATCGTACATTCCTTGGAAAAGCGGACAATCATCACCAATATTGAACTTTTTTAAATATTGATTGTACTTTGAGGCATTATCTGGCGTAACTGACTCAAGGAATTTAACGTAATCTTCTGAATGAAATTCTAGTAATTCTTCTTTAGTTGCCTTCCGGGGTTTATAAATGTCCATTTTCTCATACAACTTGTACGCTATCACGAGATGGTCTGTAAGCATGAGTCTGAATGGTTTCATTGGATGGCGAACACCATAGTGATATTGTGAAACGTCTGGATTGTAATGGTATGAGACGCTTGGATTGTACCCACCTGTTTCGAATGTGTTTACTATTGGCTCGAAAAAAGGCGTGTGTTGGTTCGTTTTATAGTCTGTGGAGATGGTGGACTCCTCATTCAGCCAACTATATGACATGCTGAATGCTGTATTGTGTGTTGGAAAAATATGACTGGTTCTATAAGAAAAAAGACAAGGGTTTATAAAATTAAGTAAAAGTGGGAAAAAATAAATGGCAAAAAATTATGAAAAAAAGGCTGGACAATTATCAAGAATATAAAAAATTTGAGAAGTAGCTTAAAAAATTACGCTTGATTCCTCTTTGTGATTCAAAGGTGCAATGACAGTGGAAGAAATTACGATAGCAGAGCCAGTAGTGGTTTCTCTTGCAGAGCTTGCGAGCGGCCAGGTCGATCGATCTGTGTTGGCTGAAGCTTTTGGTCAGCATTCTCTTGGAATCATTGTGGTCAAAGATCTACCTTCAGAGTACCTAGAGTTGAGGAAAAAAGTTTTGTTGCAAGCTACATACCTCAGCAAAGCACCTGAACAACTTTTGGAAGAGATGGAGTCACCAGAAGGGTTTCATCTCACTGGTTGGTCTCGGGGCAAAGAAATACTCCAAAATGGAGCCCCTGATCTGTTGAAGGGGTCATATTACATCAACTGTTCATTTTACAAAGACCCCCAACTGGAAGGTCCACCGGAGGATGAAACAAAAGGATTTGAACAATTCAAAGCTTACACAACATGGAACAAATGGCCTAGAGAATCTGAAATTGATCATTTGCAGGATTTCCAGAAGAATTGTAAACAGTTGATCAGTCTTATGATCGATGTGAGTCTAAATGTGTGCCAGTCTCTTGACATGTATTTGGAAAAAGAGATTATGGGATCCCATTACACTCCAAAATACCTCGAATCAATCATAAAAAATTCAACCACATCGAAAGCACGTCTTCTGCATTATTACGCACAAACAGAGGATGAACAAACATCAGACAATGATTGGTGTGGTGAGCATCTGGACCATTCATGTATTACGGCTCTTACTTCTGCTATGTTCCTACGTGAGGAAGGTGAAGATGTGGAGATTTTAAATGCTAATCCTGATCCAAGTTCAGGTTTGTATATCAAGGACAGAAATGGTCGTCATGTGAAGGTCAATATTCCACAAGATTGTTTGGCCTTCCAAAGTGGATCTGCATTGGAGGAGGTTTCTTCTGGTCAATTCAAAGCCGTTCCTCACTACGTTAAAGGTACTTCCTTGCCAAATGTTAGTAGGAATACATTGGCAGTGTTCATGCAACCTTCGTTACATGAGAAAGTGAACTCTAATCAGAACTTTGCCGAGTTCTCACGGGATGTGCTAGTGAGGAATCACAACAGTGATTTGTGAGATAGTGACTATGTAAAGCAATCCAAGCAACGCGAGCAACATGAGGGAGTTCTCATTTACAGTTTGTTTCGCTCATCGTTATTAATTATTTGTGTCGTGTACCTTTATTAATTTTACTAAAGTTGGCGAAAAAAATCGTAACGTAAAGGCAAGTAGTTGAAGGCAAAAATAACGAAAATTATATCAATAAAATCCATATTACTCAAGTTAACAGACGAATTGTGACGTGAGGGAAGGAGAATCAGTGATTTTTCAATAGATAAATTGGTTCGGTTGCAAAAATCCTCATAATTACATAAAAATGTCGGGTAAGTGATTTGGAAGGCAAATACCAATTACATTGTGTAAACTAACAATTAATACTAGGCTCTGCGGGATTCGATAGACACATTACGGTGTTTTCACCGGAAGGAAGATTGTACCAAGTGGAATACGCATTCAAAGCTGTCAATTCAACTAACATCACATGTCTGGGAATAGTGGGAGAAGATTCATCAGTGATTGTTTCGCAAAAAAAGATCCCTGATAAGCTTTTGGATCCAAGCACAATAACGTATCTTTTTCAAATTTCGAAGTCGATTGGAATGCTGGCTACTGGATCGATAGCAGACGCGCGGTCTCTGGCTATGAGAGCTAGAGCAGAGTCTGCAGAGTTCAAATATAAGTATGGATATGAAATGCCTATCGACGCTTTGGCAAAAAGAATGGCTAACATGGCTCAGCTGTACACTCAAAAGGCATACATGAGACCTATGGGAGTGGCACTTACGTTTGTGTCTGTCGATGACGAACTCGGACCAAGCTTGTACAAGACTGATCCAGCAGGTTACTATTTTAGTGCAGTGGCAACATCAACGGGTCCAAAACAACAAGAGGTTACTACTGCTTTAGAAAGAGCACACAAAAAGAAGAAGAAAGATAGCGAGGTTATTGTCAAGGGAGACTGGAAAAAGGTCGTTGAATTTGCTATTATTACATTGAGTAATGCTTTGAGTACCGAATTTAGAAAGAATGATCTTGAAATTGGTGTTGCAACTAGCGAAGGTTTCAGATCACTCACGCCCGACGAAATTGACGAAAGATTGGTTTCCATTGCAGAGCAAGACTAAGTCAGTATATAAACAGATGAATATATCAAATATTTTTCTTTGTTCATTGGTTATAAATATATAGTTTAGTCAGCTTTTCAGGCTGTTAATCTAGTAGACATAAGGGATAAAAAGATAAGGGCATTCTTTCTCGTATCTGATCCAATCATCTCCGTATTTGGCTCTGCATTTAGCAAGATCTCTTTGAGTTCTGTGAATCAAAACGATAAGGTAGAAGACAGGGAAAAACCATGGGAAGAATGATTGGAAACCGCAAATAAGACCCCAAGTACAAGATTGAATCAGATCAGCAGTGTAGTGAAGCTTTCTAGCATACTTGTACCAGCCATCAGTGAGCAAGAGAGAACCGTTGGCACACTTGATGTATTTTGGATTCTTGAGAATTTGGTATGGTAAGAATGGGAAAGATTTTCTAATGTGGGTGTCACCTGCCATTATTTTTCTGAAAGCATTCTTTTGAGCATTACAGGTATCAAAAAAGTAGTAACTGA
Organism: Ogataea neopini; assembly: GCA_030578575.1. NCBI lineage: Eukaryota > Fungi > Ascomycota > Pichiomycetes > Pichiales > Pichiaceae > Ogataea > Ogataea neopini. The sequence continues at coordinate 825,159 of JAJMSO010000001.1, forward strand.
CCAGCAGAAGGGTGAAACAGAACACATTATAACCGGTAGACCACTTGTACTCCTCTGGCTTATGGTAGTAAAGGAAGAGAGTACCATGACAGTAAGTGTATGGAACACCGGCAATGTTCCAGAAAATAAGCATGAAACCGAATTTCTCGTAAGCCATATCCCAAGTTGGGACAATGAGTTCTTCACCTTTGGAACAAGCATTGGCGTACAAGTAGTGAGCTAACAACATGAAACAAGCTTGTGGGGAGACAGAACCATATTCATCGTATTGCTTGAGACACAAACCCAAGCTGAGGAAGAAAAGAGTAAACCAAGGAATTCTGACTTCAAAGAACATCTTGAGATCAATAATACCAATTCTAGGGTTGAGTGGAGCACCCATGAACATATCGTAGATATGGTTTCCGGTCATTCTGTGGTAATCCTTGCTAACCAACAACGTGTAAACGTAGAGCGACAAAGAAAATGCATGACCGGTGATGATAGCACAGGTCATAATCTCTGCAAACTTGTCAAGAATGGTGTAAAGTTTAAAGACACCCGTAGAGTGGAGCACCGCCACAATTACAATGTTGAGGTAAAATGTGGCGTAGGCGTTACAATAGTAAGGCAGTTGTTTGTTGTCCAAATGGGTAAGAGGTTGACCCTTGGTCCAAATTCCTGGAATAATGACGTAGAAAATACCTTGACTGAAGATAAAGATGAAAAAGATCATAACCGAAGTGGTGGAAGGTGTGGCGTGTTCGACCGTGTAATCGACCAATTGATGGATGAAACTGGACCAAGTTTGATCTTCCACTGGCCAAGCTGGCTTTCCACCGTAGAATTCAGCCGAGATCCACATATAGTACATGAGAAGTGGAAATCCGATCATCATTCCCAATGCACCGATTGGACCACCGAACTCATACTCAATTTTAGAAGGAGTTTTGTTGGTGGTTTGAGTGGTTTGCGAGGACGATGTCTGCTCAGTTATGAGCGGTTCAGTTTCCCCACTTGCTGCTGCGTTCTTCTTGGTGGCCATGATTAGTAAAAAGATTTACCTATTGAAGAGTACAGAATCGAATGATTGAAGACAGAAGAAGGAGAATGGCTAGAAGTATTTATGTTTTCCCCTGGAGTTATTTTTTCAAATCCAGATCGCTCCATTACCATCAAAATCGCGTTAAACGAGCCAAGCGAGCTAAACGAGCCGAGAAGAGAAAATTTTAAGTTTGTTCAGGCTGTGTAAAAAGAAATATTTATGTATATGTATTGGGATGAAGAAAAATAAAAACAGCAATATAACAAAGACGGGACGGAAGATGAAATTTAGATCGACTTCCGCCACAAAATGCCTGGTCATCAAAACAAAAACAAACACTAATGAACATAAACTAATGAACAAAATAATGAGAAATGGAGCATTATACACATAGAAAAACACTAGAGCCCAGCTAAAAAAAATGTAGATAGTGGAGAGAGCAAAGGGTGATGCAGTAATAGTAGTGATGACGATGGTGATGATGGTGATGTTCAATGGGTCAACTAGAATACAACAAAAAAAAAAAGACACATGCAACTAATAGTAACAACAACGGGTGAGATAAAATACAGCGGTGACCTATTGAAAGTTGGGTCACAAGTTGTAGCCGTTCATGGAGTTGATGGGGCGGTTATTTGGGTGTTCGAAGCCGTTAACAACTCCGAGTGAGCCATGGGATCTCTCCAATACTGGATTTCCGCCGCTGGCATTGCTGCCGCCGCTGTTAGAGCCTCCCAAAGCGGAAACTGATGCGCCACCCCGGCTGATCAGTTTCGATAAAATCCGTCTTCCATGCGGAGTGTTTCTGACATCTCCCAAATACGGTCTGAGCAATTCACTCAGCTCTTTAAAGCTGGTATCATCCGCAACGTCAAGGGCAGTCTGGAGAACGTAATTACCGTAAGCATCGTGTAAAAGAACCTTGAGGTTGGTATCCTCCTTAAGCAGCTGTTCAATAAGTAACGGTGCCAAAGTAGGAATACGTAAAGATTTCTCAATCACGTTGGATCCAAACTTGTGGGTGGAAAGTCTGATCAAATGTTCGGTCAAAGAATTAACCACAAGATCAATTGCTTTCTCAGTGTTTGGAATTCGATCAGCAGCATGTGGATCATTTTTTATTCTGAGACGGTTTTCTTCCATACTCAACACATACTGAACCACATAGTTACCATAAGGATCAACACTGAGCTCGACACAGTTCTGACCTACTTTGAGGCTCAGACGTTCGCATTGCTCAGGAGTTCCATGATCGAAACAACGTTGTAAAACGCAACAACCATGACGATGCTTCGCAATCTTGACTGAGTTTTCACAAGCTGCATCGAAAATGAAGTCACAAGAATCAGGAGGCAACTTTTGCAGACATTTTTGAACAACATGGTTTCCGTTCAAATCTCTACTTAGTAAGACCACATACGACGACAATGAGCTGATAATGATTTGCGACTCTGTCGGCGTTCTGATACATTCCACGAGCTTTTGCAATGCACGAGTACCATGTGGATCAAGGGCAATACGGACAAACTGAGAAGATGCATTTCGGACTAATGTGGTTCTCTGTTCTTCATTGACTCTTTCCAGTAATTTTTGAATCAAATAATTACCAAATGGATCAATCATCAACTCGATCACGTTCAATTGGATCTCATTAAAAATCTTGGTAGCTGCCTCTGAGCCACCAAGTTCCAATTGCCGCTGCAAGAACCGACACCCGTGCTGGTCTTTGCACAAGAAGTAGATTTCGTTAACAAAATCATTCAAGGTAGCGTTGACGAATTTCGACGCGTCCTCGCCGCGCCGTTTGTTGGAAGAATGCTTTCTATGCACGTTGGCAGTGGCGTTCATTGCGAGTCCCGAACGTGCTGAGGATGAGGTGCTCGATAACGATGCTGAGGATGAAGATGAGTTATTTGACGCATGTTGTGGCGGTGCGCCGACACTCATGCCTGCACTGCCACCAATCACATGTTGTGGCGGTGCGCCTGCGCCGTTCTTAGTAAACCCAGTATGGTACCCATTGAATGAGTTAGACCGAACATATCCAGTTGAACTACGGCCAACGGGAGCATAATTCATGGAACTTGGAGCACCACCAGCACCACCTGAAACAGGAGCAGCTCCAAATGGACCTGGTGCTCCGCCAGCACCGGCGCCAGGCACACCTATGCTGACACCAGATGGAATCTGGAATCCGGCTCCCATATAACCCGTATTATACATTCCAGGGCCAGCCACAGCGTGAGGTTGTGTGAAGCTTGGGTTAGAAATACCCATGCCTATCGAACCACCAGGAACGCCACTGGGAACGCCTCCAGCCAGCATATCGCTTGTGAGATTTTGGTGGTGCAATGAAGACATAGAGTTTTCAACTAGCTCAGATTGTTGCTGAGATGGTGATGATACAGACTGAACCGGTGGATAAGTAAGTCTACGAGAAGTTTCACCAAGAATTGGAGGTCCAAAAGCTGCACCTGGTCCGGCAGCCTTAACGTTGTCGTAGAGCTGTTGATCATCTTGATCAAGACCAGAGTCTGGCAACATGAATGGTCTCACGCTTGAAGATGAGAAACCCAAAGTAGTAGTTCTTCTTGCTGGTGGAGCGCTTGTTGGAACAGGAACTTTTGTAGAGCTGAACGGAGTGCTTTGACCATTTGACGAGCCAAAATGGGACGATCCGCCAAAACCAGCAGTGTTTGGAGTCAAAGATAAAAGATGGAAAGGCTGTTGTTGACCTTGTTGATTTTGTTGAGCTCCTTGAGGTGTCGAAAGATCAGGCAGAACGGAATGCGAGAAAGTCGACGAAATTCCTCCAGCGGCTCCGCTGGTCACTGATGACCAATTTGGAGTACGTGGTTGAACTCCTTGTTGAACAGCTGCAGTTGAAAATGCTGCTGCATTGCCTGTAGAATGATGAGGTAGCAACATACTTGTGTTTGCTGCAGCATCCGGAGGCGTTGAAGGCACAACAGCGTGTTGAACGCTGTTATTCAGCGGCGAGAATTGTGCTGAAAAAATAGAACCACCTGTAGCAGCTCCAGTCGGAGCAGAAACTGACGAATTCTTTGTTGCTGCGTCAGTAAGGTCTAAATTCAAACCTCCTAAGACACCACTGAGATCGTCCATGTCGGGTGTTGTGGAGCTAGTGGATGGTTTGTAAGACACAGATGAGTTTGTGGCGTCCTGGTTGACGATTGAGTCGTCTGTAGACGATAAAGTGGTCTGGTCAGTCATTGTAAGGTGGATAATGTGACAGGTTGTAAGGGTATATTATAGAATGAATAGGCCGATGATTCGGCAACAACAGATCGGTTGTTCGGCAGACTTGGATCGTTGATGGAGTCTGTCAGTATTGGAGAATGTGATCTTAAAGTTGACCGGTGTTAGAAGACTAGCGATTGCTAGAGATGCTCGATGGTTATGCTTAGATCGGCAGCCCTTACAATGTCTATGTGGCACGATCAAATGCTAATGGGAAGAGATCGTCTGAACCTCTCACCAAATAATGTGTGTATTTGTGCTTAACAGTGATCACCACACCAAGAAGCCGCTCTTGTTAGTCCCTTGTTAATGTGCTGGCCCTAATTACTGCAGTCTGGTGGTTGGCTACAGAGTTTCTAGAGAACTCCTTTCTGATGATGAAAAAGAAAGAAAATGTATGGGTAAAAAATTTTCCTAGCGGCGCCCGCCGGCGAGCGGGAGAACCGGGGGGACCACCGGGGAAAGCCCGGACGACCCCCGTGTACTTGGTTTTGAAAATTCAATTTGTGCGCGGAACCAAAATTAGAATACCTCAATGAACCGCTCACGAAACCTGGCAGCTTTGCGCGAACGAAAAAAAGCTTCCCGGCGGAGGGGGGACGGACCCCCTCAGTTTTGCTACCGGGGAAACTTAGGCTTAATGCCACCAGACACCAGCGATTCTGAAACTACAGGGGTGCTGCCGTAAGCCCAATTACTTCGGGAGCAAACTTTTAATGACCCCAAGGAAGAATTTGAATACCCAAGATTACTCACCTTAGTGTGTACTGATCCGCCGATCAGTACACGTAGACTCTCTACTGAATTACTTGATCTTGTCTGATCATTTTGAAACCTCCTTTTTGTTGTAACTACTCTCATCCCCGGCTGTGCTCAGCAAAAAAAATTCTTGTCGGAAACTCAAGAAAATCTCCATCCAAAAACAGGCATTGGAGATCACAGTAAACACTGTCACCATATTCTATAACATTGTAACGATAATCCTGTACGTAGTTTTATATTCCGCATCTTTATACTGATCAATGCTTCCCCACACCTAGATCAACCTACTTACGTAATCCGCTGTAATCCACCGTTTTTCCGTTTTCGGTTACATTGTGATTGGAAAAAATATTAACGGGTGCACGGGTGTGTTTTCTCAGAGCCGGCTCTGCAACGTGCTACGGTCTAAAATGATGCGTAAGTATTCAACGACTCCTCCAACAGAGTCAAGTTCATTGAATCCAAATCCCAGGATATGCACCAAATTACGCCCATCAACATTTTCCGTCCAGATTTTCCCCACTTGATCGGGGAAACATTTCTTGAAAGCGACTTTACAATCCACCACAGCCACGTCTTGTAACAAAGATGGAAATTTGGTAAGAGACCGATGCAGCAATGCCAGTGTATCTGAATCTCGTGGTGCTGTATAGTAATCGTTGATTTGACGTGGGCCACTTAATAGCACCAACCTTGAATCTTCAAGAAGTGGAACCAGTCTCGTAAATTGGTCTCTTCGAGTCTTGTGAATTAAAGAAGTTGTAAGTGTGTCATGTGCGAGACGAAGCAAAAGTGACTGGTTGCGAACTGGCACCAGACCAGAGTGCACTGAGCAATTGATCACTGTGCGTGCGGTTGGAAACAATCCGACATAATCTTGTAATGACGCCACATGAGGAGGTACAATTAAATGTTTAAATTGTGCAGTCTGGCCAAGTTCTTTATACAAGTCAAGTAAGTACTGGCTTGGGCTGATGCGGAGGGTTTGATTTTTTAGGCTCAAACAGCCCGGAGATCCAGCGGGGGCAGTATTTGAACCTAGACCAGCCACAGGAACAGGCGCACCAGCCACATCAAGAACGAGTCCAATAAGGTTTTCTTGATCCGCAGCACTTTCGTAAAATTCCCAGTTGTCAGTGAGGGAGACGGTTGTATTGTTTGGACTCAGGTACTGCAGAGTGTAGTAGATGTCTGTAAGCTGTTTAGGTGAACGTAGATTGTTGAGTTCAACAAGGTGAACTGGACATTCATTAGAGACCACCTCCGAGATGGACTCATCCGAAAGAAGCAAAACTTCGCGGTGCAGAGTGGCCACCAGAAATTTGCACACTGCCAACGACATGGCACTAAGGCCTATCACCACGATTGTACTTGGCGAAACATCATCCATTTTGTGTGTGGAGCCTACTAAAGATCATAGATTTTTGGGAAAAAAAGTCCCTCCAATTATTTGCTAACGTGCATTTGAATTGCCGCAACTTCTTCATATGAGGGGAGGAGGTGCGTGGATTAACTAGATCGTACAAAAAGGGCAGTTTGAATTTTTTCGTAGAAATTAGTGAGTAACTTGGGACCTGTGAGGAAACAAAACGAAATACGGGAGTTCAGTGACTGATTGCACGACAAAAATGCACCGGTGACCAACTGGCAACTGAGGATTGCCTGATACTACCGGTTCCTGATCGTTTTCCAGTTGCTAAAAGGGTGTGGTGTTTGTCGATGCACTAGCCTCATCCGTTATCGTTATGAGCTTGCACTAGCCACCAATTACTGCGTGTGGCTGACGTAGCTACTAATTCTCGCGAAGGCTGATGACCTCATCATTGACCAGAGTGTAAAGTCCGATAATCTCATCTTTCCCCATTTGACTCATGTTGACACAACGTATACTGTACGCATCCCCCCCCAATTCCGCCTTAATGCATTCCCCTCCCTGCCCTTTTGGGCAAGCTTTACCGAGGTCTTTGATGTCTGTCCCCGCGACACGGACTCCGCAGTCCCCGCACCTGATGCTGCGGTGCACTGCCACACCCCGCAAATTGCTGTTTTATCAGCTCGAAGCCGCGATGAGCTGTGGGGAGCGATGTTGCTCGTGATAGCAACAAGGGGAATACTAAGCATATATATATTACTCAACACACCACCACTATTGGTAGCTAACATAATCAGTGCGACTGTATTGACTTGCGAAGGCTCGCTATAGCTCGTCTTTGCTCAACATGTCCAGAGACATACTCAGCCACAATGGCGCAGCGCTCGAACAAATAAATCCCATCATTTTCAGGGGTAGGAACCACATTGCGTGTGTCAGATGTAAAAATCAAAAGATCAAGTGCAGTGGTGACAAACCAACGTGTGATAGTTGCAAGCTTACTGGTAATGAGTGTGTTTACCCATTCAAAGACCGGAAAATTATTATCCTTGAAAGCCAACTTCAAAACCTCCAACAGCGTATTCGCTCCCTTGAAGAATACATTGAGAGCACCGCTGGCGCCGGTGGAGATTCCAATAGTGTTCGCAGTAACACAGCCACTGTCACAGGCACAAGCGCCCCATTCAGTGATATTGATGATGATAAAAAAGCTTTTATTCCATTCCAATTCTATACTAATAACGAGCGACTCGATAACGTGATTAACCTATCATTTGGTGATTCCGATCATCCTCAAAAGACACAGCAATTTACAAATAGTCTTGCCAATTCTAACAACTATTTTGTGTCTGACTTGTATTTTTCAGAATCAGATGATTGTTCGCTTCGTTTGCCTCAAAAGACATACACTGAATTGCTTATCAACTTGTGTTTGGCACAATTTCACGATTCACACTATCTATTTGACGAGTATCAATTTATTGAGGAAGTGGACAGAATTTATGAAACTGGAGTTTGCTACTCCCCAGCAGTATTGGCTAAAGTTTTGATTTCTTTAGCAATTGGAGAACAAATCTTATATTCTCTGAAATCACATGAGCTGTCTCTTGAAGACCTCAATCGCGAGTTGGCCTCCAAAACCCGGTTTCTTAACAAGACTCCGGGTCTTCGCTTCTTTCTTACGGGTGTTCGGCTTTTTCCAATCAATGTGGAAATGCCAAACCTCTCGATGATTCAAACCGCACTATTAATTGGGTACTTCAACCAATCACTTAATAGGATAACGACGTCTTACATGTGGTTTGGACTTGCAACTCGGTGGTCTCTTTCTCTCAATTTGCACTTGAAACCTCCAAACCTTACGAGCGCAGAGGTTTCGAAGCGCAAACGTGTGTGGTGGACCGTGTTTGCACTAGATTCGTTTGCAACATCGCGCATCAGACTGCCACAAAACGTGAAGTTCAATGAAACACAAATCGATCTTTTAAGTGAGCAGGACTTCAAAGAGTGGGAAGGCGCCAAAATTCTTTCTCTTCAAGTAAATCTGCTCAAGTTTACCGATAAAATAATCAATTCGGTTTACAATATGAACTCAAGAAACCTTCTAACGAACGACAAAAAGAAGACTCGATTACCCAATGATCTTATCAATAACACTTACAATATGCTTAAAACACTCGAGGAGAATTTTGAAACAAACTTGCGATCTGATTTTGCTCAATTACTCAAAGATATGGCTGATAATAAGCTCTGTCCGTATCACAAGTCATTGATTCACGTTTATCTCAAGTCGAATCAGTATGTCATCACCACTTGTAGGCCCCTTGCACTTGCAATTTTCAAAAAATTTATCAGCATCAAGCAAGACGACGTTAAAATCCCTAAAATTCTTAGCAAGTGTATCAAGGCTTCCATCGAGACAATCGATCTACTTTATCATGTGAAGAACCTCAAATTGCTCATCACATTCGATTATTGGCACACACACTTCCTGTTCAACTCGATGCTCATTCTGTTGATCACATACAATCTTGAGAACAATTCGCATCATCTTTCTTTGGGTGTTGAGCTTATCAAGTTCATGGCACTTTCAGGCAATCACGTTTCGAAAGACTCGCTCGATAAACTGATCCAATTGATAAAAATTTTCAACGATCTAGGTATAAATGTTAAAGTTGATCTCACAATGCCACAGATAGAAAACTATTTCTGTTCGGATGAGGAAGAGCAGAGACAGCAACAACGTCAACAATATTTTGAAGTGAACTTACTGAATTTGAACGCAAATTTGATCGACCAGAATTTGGGTGATGAAGTGGATCGCATGGATAGCCAACTTCAAGAGCAGCAAACAGAACAGCCACCTGTTTACGCGTTCATGAGTTCAAATTCCAGTCAGCTGAATCCAGGGAATGTGGGAAATACGACCAGTTCCACAAACGGCAATTTTGTCGCAACCAACGGATTTGATGAACCCAACAGCTTTGCTTCCAATTTTTTCGATAACTTGCTAACCAATTTGCAAAGTTGGGACTTCCCAGGTGGATTCCCAACAGATTTCAACAATTCATCCTCGGAGATGGAACGTCGAGATAGTGATGCAGACATGACGTCCAAAACCCCTGCTGGGCGGGGAGGTAGCCAAGATCCTCGAGACTCGATGAATTTGGATTCACCATCTATTGGTCGAAGCGCTTCGTATCCTGCTACTGGCGTTACGCAAAAGTCTTTATTCATGCCAGCGGTTGGCTCTCATCATCACTATTATTCGCAGTCGCCTGTTTCGTCTATATCAACACAGCAGCAACAAGTAGGGAGACCTGAGTTCAATGGTCAATTTTTGGTTACTCCGCAGCAACCTAACTTGTAATGGTCTACGCTGATTAGCACGAGGAATTTCACGCTCAGGAAGAATCGAGGATAATTTTATTTTGCTGTCCATCTTCTGGACTAGTACATTTCAATGAGTGAAACTGCTTAATAATGTCTAGACTCATCTGGCACCGGGCTACTCTTTGGTATTTTTCTTACTAATTTTTTACTTCACTCTGTTCCAATAGGGCTGTATAGAGCCGTGCATCGTGACGAAGTAACATAATAATGATTGAATGATTGAATGAACGAATGAATGAATGAAAGAAAGAACGAACGAACGAACGAATGAATGATGAATGAATGAATGAATGAATAAATAAATAAATAATAATAATATGAATAAATGTCATTTTTCTACCGTCTAGGCTTTGAAGTCTAGATTAATAGAACTCTTTGTTCACTGCTTCAAGGCTGAGTTCGTTGCATAGCCTCTAAACCAGCGAAGTTTGTCATGAGTTAAAGAGCGTTGCAGTCTCTTTCCTTTTTTTATGGCTGTGTCCCGCCAAAGAGTAAATAACTAATCTGGATAAAATCTTGTTCCGAGGTTATGCGTGAAAAATTAAAATATGCATCGTTTTTACTTATTTGCGCAAATTATCGAAGTGTAGATACCAATATACTATTTTGGACACGGATTTAGTCGTTTGGCATATATATGTTAACCTTATTATGAAGTAGAATAAGAATCTTATTGAGAAGTAAGAAGGAAGTTTAATTGAAACACCAAGAAACCTTTTCTTTTGACGAACTGATGGGGAATTACGAGCGAAACGAGTCATGGGAGAGTCTCAGTGATTTACCAAAAAATCTAATAGAACTGGGTAGTTTTTTCAGTGAATGAGGGAAACCCTGTACACATGTGAGTCACCTTGCCAGTAAATTTTCTTGCTTGCTATTCAAAACGCCCAGATATTCAGCTAAGCCTATTTGATGATTCCCAGTGACATTATCGTTTTCTCATCAGCCCGAGAAGCGAATTCACTATATTCCCTTTTTGGCAAAACCGTTTTATTGTTTGCAAAAAAAATAGCTAAAAAAAAAAAAAACGAGCCTTAGTTCTAGACCTTGAAAAAATTGCCTTGTGGGGATTGGATCAAGATGAGTAGTGGTTTCGGATGTAAAAGAAAAAAGAGTTTAAGCGAGCCGGCACGGTTGACCAAAGACTACTGTCGCACCGATTAGCGGGATCAAGAACCATGTGCAAAAACGGACCCTCCGAAAAAGAAAAGACTTACAAAGATGGCACTGGGTCGGATCCACTATAAAAGGAGTTGCAATTCAAGCAAATTCAGAATGGGTTGTCGATGACCCGTTCGTTCACCAGTACGATTCACTCATTAGACTTTCCGTTCATTACATTCATTCATTTAGTCGGTCTTTCATTTACTACAATGTCATTCTTTAAATCATTGATCTCAGTCGCTGTCGTTCTTGCTTTGGCACAAGACGCTTTTGGTCTTCCAGCTGCCCCATACCACGAACACCACGCTCACCAAAAGAGAAGCAATACTTGCTCCTTCCCAACAGACTTAGGCTTGGTCGAAGTTACCCATTCCGTTGGTGGAAGCGGTTGGGCTCAAGATAAGTCTTGTACCGCAGGTAACTACTGCCAATACGCTTGTCCACCAGGTCAATTGATGGGTCAATGGAACCCAAAGGTCACTTCATACACCTATCCAGGTTCCCAAGATGGTGGTCTCTACTGCAACGACAATGGTGAGCTTGAAAAGCCACGTTCTTCTTATGATTACTGCTACGATGGTAAGGGAACTGCTAGTGTTCAAAACAAGGCCTCTTCTAATGTTGCCTTCTGTCAAACAGTTTTGCCAGGTAACGAAGAGATGCTTATTCCAACCAATGTTGACTCTTCTTCTTCTCAAACTTTGGCTGTCCCAGGCACCGATTACTGGGCTTCTACAGCTTCTCACTTCTACATCAATCCACCAGGTGTCTCCACAGATGAAGGTTGCGTTTGGGGATCTACTGCCAACCCATACGGTAACTGGGCTCCATATGTTGCTGGATTTAACATGGATGATAGTGGAAATACTTATGCCAAGATTGGTTGGAATCCAATCTACTTCGAAGATTCTTCTCCATTCAAGGATGAAAAGCCTTCATTTGGTATTAGACTTTCTTGTAAGGACAGCAGCAAGTGTAACGGAGAAACTTGTGAGATTAATCCAAGCAAGTACGGTCTGAACAAAGTCAGTGCCAACCAACAAGAGAGTGATGGTGCTGCTTGGTGTATTCTCACTGCAACCGATGAGTCTTCAGTTGAGGTTGAGGTGTTTGATGTGTAAGCTACTTTTTGGGCTAGTCACTTGTACTTGTATATTAGTTTTTTAGAGCAAAAATAGAGAAAATATGGTTATTTGGAAAAACGTTTATTTAACTTTGATGAAACGATCAGTTCCACTGTACTTGAGGAGTTGTCGGTGTACGTTGGTGGTTGCTACCATCCTTGCATCACGTGACATCCCATTCCCTCGCTAAAGATTAGCAAAATTGCCATTTTTGGCCTGCGAGAATATTACAACCCAGCCAAGAAAAAAATTAAAAAAATTAACCATGCAATATTCCATAACTTGGTTAAACGAAGGGCAAAAACAATAAATAGCAAAGAATAAATACTCTTAGAAGTCCAACTGGAACTTTATGAACAGATAAATAATAAAAAAAACACATCTTATTGGTTCTCATTGCCAAATAGTCGCATTTTACACCGCAGACAATCACTGGCGGTTCACATCAGTTAAAGACCGCTGTTGATACAACTGTACAATATAAAAATAAATCACCATGAAAATTACTAAAAAAGAGGTCAAGATTCTCACTCTATTGACGATTGATTCGATTTTCTTCTTACTGGAGATTATCATTGGATATGCCGTCAATTCGCTGGCTCTTATTGCCGACTCTTTCCACATGTTGAATGATATCATCTCATTGTTGGTGGCCTTGTGGGCCGTTAACGTGGCTAAGAATAAAGAAGCAGACGCAAAGTTCACTTATGGATGGCAAAGGGCAGAAATCTTAGGTGCCCTCATCAATGCCGTTTTCTTAATTGCTTTATGTTTTACTATCTTTATTGAAGCCATTCAACGGTTTGTGTCTCCCCAAACCATTACGAATCCTCAACTGATCCTCATTGTGGGCACATGTGGTCTTTTGTCTAACATTGCTGGATTGTTCCTGTTCCATGAACATGGACATTCTCACGGTGGAGGAGGCGGAGGACATTCCCATGCTAGTTTCATGGATGGCGATGAAGAGGATGAACTCAACGAACATGAACATGAACACGAACACTCGCACACAGGTTTAAGTTCTCATTCACACACACACAAAGACGCCACGGCCGACATTATTGAAGATTCGGATATCGAAAACGTTATGCCTGCAACCGTTGTTAGTAATTATGAGTACAATTATCTTGCCGACAACAGTGATTTTGCTTTGATTCATAGCACGCACAACCATGTGATGAAGAAATCAACGGCAAAACACAATTCGAAGTCTCTCAACATGCAGGGTGTGTTTTTACACGTTTTGGGTGACGCCCTAGGTAACGTTGGTGTTATGATGACCGCGTTGTTTATTTGGAAGACTGACTTCTCATGGAGATTCTACTCTGACCCACTCATTTCAATGGTGATCACATGTATTATTTTCTCTACTGCAGTTCCGTTATGCAAATCTTCTTCGCGTATTCTACTTCAGGGAACTCCACTGTCTGTGGATTATGATGAAGTGAAAGAAGACATTTTGAAAGTGAAAGGTGTTGTCTCTGTTCATGATTTCCACATCTGGAACTTGACTGAGAAACTTTTGATCTGTTCTTTGCACGTTGACTTGACTGTCTCCCCGGAGGAGTTTTTGAAAGTTGCGTCTACCATCAAACAATGTCTTCATGAATATGGTATTCACAGTGCTACGATTCAACCCGAGTTTTCGAATTACTATGCTACAGTCAACCAATTACCTCAAAGATATTCATCCAGTCATGATTTGACTGAGACTACTAGTCTTCTGCCTGCAAGTGGCAGTGCAGCTACCGGTGGCCAAGGCTATGGATCTGCTGGATTGGTTTCTGAGGGCCAAATGTCGTGTATTGTTGATGCCGCTGTGAACTGCAATGCTGAGAATTGTATAAATTAATATCAGATGACGAACGCAGCGAGTCATTTAGAAGTATCGAGTAATTTACATTGTTCTATGATTTAACACAAGTAATTTACGTTCAAAAAAAAATTACTCGAATAATTTTAATAATATGACGTCGACGTGCGTCGGACGTCAAAACGGCTCACACGACCAATTACCCTACGATGTGAGTAACTCACATAGTGTAATCAACTTGATGTATGGCGGCGATCCAAAACGAAACCAGTCGTAGGACTGAGTCCGTCGTCCGTATTTCGTCTATGTTCTTTTTTCCTTTTCATTCGCCGAAAAATTTCAGCTAAGCCCGGAAAAGAAACAACATAGTAAAAAAAGCAAATTCAGGGGTATTTAGACCGTATCTTGTGAGGGGTGATCTTTTCGTATATGTTTTTTTTTCCACTGAGCGAAATCATCAGATCTTAGATCTTCAATATTTATACAAGACTCACCCTTTGGGCGAAGTAATATGCCGAAGAGACCTACGCGAACAAGTTGGAGACCATACCAGATAACGATAGTCGGTCTTTTACTAATCTGGTTTGTTTATAAAGCTATAAATCCGGGTCATTTTAACTCGGAAGATGCCAGCTTAGAACGCGTTGAGCGCCGCGGGCGGGCTCGTGCAACAGATCCAACAGACTATTTCCACTGGATAGAACAAAAACACGATGGGAGCACTCTTGTTTATCATAAAGAGTATAAAAATCCTGAAAGTCTCGTTGCTAAAGAAAATGCAACTCTGTTCAGTTTAGTGAGAAACTCGGAGGTGACCGGAATGCTCAAAAGCATTAAAAATTTTGAACACAGTTTCAACAGCAAATATCATTACGATTGGGTTTTCGCCAATAATGAACCATTCAGTGATGAATTCATAAAGTTAGTGACCAATATGTGTTCTGGAACGGTCAAATTTGTTACCATACCTGAACATATGTGGTCATATCCGTCATGGATAGATCAAGAACAAGCCTACCGTACACGTCGTATGATGCATCGTAAGCGTGTTAAATATGGCGATTCAGAGTCTTATCGACACATGTGTCGGTTTTTCTCTGGTTTGTTCTACAAGTTAGACGAAATGATGAACTATCGTTATTTTTGGAGAGTGGAACCAGATATTGAATATCGTTGCTCAATAAATTATGATCCATTCGCAGTTCTTAGAACCGAGGACAAATTCTATGGTTTCAACTTGTCACCATTGGAATTGCATACAACTGTTGAAACTTTATGGAACACGACGCTTGCTTATATGGAACAATTCCCAGAGAGAGTAGCTCCAAACAATAATTTCAAATTCTTGACTGATGATGATGGTAAAACTTTCAACATGTGTCATTTTTGGTCGAATTTTGAGATTGCAGATCTCGATTTCTTCAGATCTGAAACATATGAGCACTTCTTCGAATTCATGGATAAAAACGGTGGAATCTATTACGAACGTTGGGGTGATGCTCCTATCCATACTATTGCAGTTTCTATTCTATTACCACACACAAAATTGCGTTACTTCTCAAACACAGGTTACTACCATGCTCCAAACTTACAATGTGACGGTAGCCTCGACATGATTATAGACAACGAATGTGCCTGTACTCCAAATGAAGATTTTGCCTGGGATCATCATAGTTGTATCCCGAAATTTTTTGATATCCACAACATAGAAAGACCATCTTATGCACCAACTGCTCGGTATCTTCCGATTCATGACTCGAAATTGAGAGAGATGGAAATTCAGAGATTACAGGAGGAATCTGAAGCAGAGGAAGCACGACTCAGGGGAGGGGAAGATGAAGGGGAAGATGAAGAAATAGTTGAAAAAAAGTTATAGAGTCAACTATTTGTACGCATTAATTTATACCTTATTCTGAATATTCATACTAAGCCAGCAACGAGCGAGGAAAATTGTTAATAATAGAGCTGTTCCTCTACCACTTAAACCAAGATTCTGATTGTTTATGTACTTTTACGTGTTACCTCAGTTGGATCATTCGTTTTTTGAGTCGCCAAAGTTAAGGAGTATGTGCGAGCAATTCTCATTTTATTCGACGTATTTATTCTGAGGGCGGGCTAATGAGAAGTTAAGAGTAATGTTTGCGGGCCAACTTAGTCTTGAAACGTCCTCGATCATGTTGGGTCCGTTCACCATTCCAAAGAATTAGCCCAGGACACCTTCTTCGCTCTTGGAATACTATATATACCCTTAGAACCACCTTTGACGTAATTATCGCTCTTTTGACGTTTATTTTCCTTATCTTCATCAGAAAAATCATTAAGTTTTTGTCTTTTAACAAACTCTCGTCTCTCAGGTTCGGTGTAGAATCCAAACTTTTTATCTCCTGCCTCCGAAAACGAACCTTTAGTCTTCGCAAGAATAGCTTTGACAATAGCAGCTTTGCGAACGCCACCAATTGCCGGTCCTGCCGTTGGAATAGTAACTAGTTCGGTTGTCTTTTCTGGGATTGGAATACCACAACAGTTCTGTGAATTGATTTCGGTCGCATACTTGGTTGCATCGTCAAGGTTTCCATCCGACGATTCAACAATCAAATTCAATAAGTTTCTGCGTCCTTTGATGATGGGTTTTTGGGAAATTCTCTGTTTTGAAGAGGATGGGGAACAAATACGTTTTGGAGAACGAGTTTTGGTAACTGAATCGTTGTAAATGTATGGTTTTTCAACACTCCCCATTAACTCTGAACTGGAAAATGGTCTGTATAATCCATCAGCTAAACGGAAATTATACTCTTTTCTTGGAGGTTTCAGTCTGGAAACTTGAAGTGTTGGTTTTGGGTCTTCAACACTATCAAATTCCAAGTCATTAAAATTTTCATCGGTATCAAAAATCTCATCTAAAGCAAATTGATTCTCCTCAGCTGAACTATCCAAAAATTGTTTCAGCTCGGCTCCAAAATCCATATCTTGTATTTCATTATCATAACGGGCCTCCTCGTGCTGACCTGAACGAACTTGAAAATCGATCGAAAGGTTACTAAATTGATGTTCAATTTCATCGTCATCTTCCTCTTCTTCTTTATATTCATCCTCCTCTGTTGATTCAATAACAGTTTTTTTCACTTTACTGAAATCTAAATCTCCACATGCTTCAGTGTTCCAAAGTTTACATTCCAAATTGATTGATTTCATGTAATTGTCAAAATCAAATTCATAAACATCGGCAGTGAGAATTTCACCATCGTTCTTGTAGCTGTTGTTGTTATTAGTATTGTTTCTGGAAACTGGGACTATGTCATCCAAAGTGGTGTTTCCTGAACTGAAGTCATCTAGAAATCCTTTACTTTCTCCTTTTGATAATTTCCTGGCTGACTTGCTGACATCATTCTGGTCAAAAAGCGATTTAGATAATGCCGGTGACGTGATGAAGGGGGATGCAAAAATCGTATTTCCTAGCTTAGATTTGTGTTTCATAGCAAAAGTTTGACACGAACTTTCCAAGAGTTCGGCCTTAAATGAAAGCGATAGCGAATAAAGTTGGTCTTGTGATGAACCTTTCTTGAGTTACCCTTTTGATAGCGAGGAAAACATCATTTTACATGAATTCTATCATCCTTCTTTTTTAAAAAAACATAAATGTCTTGTGTTTATGTTTTGCCTAAAGGAGAGAGTATACTCAGCCACACATAACCGCTGAAATCATGCAAGGGCACACAAAAAATTTATGCACAGCCACATCCATTGTGGCTGTGCACTCTCCTTCTTTTTTTTTTATACCCCTTTTTCAAAAATCATCTATCTGTGAAAGCGTTAAAATAATTGTAGTCACTTTACATATATCATCTGCTCTCTTCTTCTCTTTTGCTCTCCAATAATCTCCTGAAAAGTTTTTTTAGCTATTTGAGTACGTTGCAATTCTATTAATCGTTCCTTACAACTTCCTAACATTAGCGCTAGTTTTTTGCTACAGATGTCTGAGTCTCAGAAGTCACTGCATGACGAAGAAAAATCCGCTGGTGCTTCAGTTGCCGCTCCAGCTGGTTCTTCAGAAGAATTTGAAATTCCAGCAACAACAAAGACATATTCTCATTTCCAATCTTATCCTATTGCAGCATCTTGGATAAGAATTGGAGGATGGTTCCCAGTTCCTCACATTTTGAGACCACGTTTGTATAACCTGGCATATTCTCCAAGAGTGAGAGACTACACTATAGCAGTTGATAACCGTGTTGACCAATGGCTCGATGGGTTGGATGAGGCTCTTCCACAAACTAAAACACTCAGAATGAGGGATATCAGAGATTCTCTTACTCAACCAGTTGTGGATGCTTCGCTTTTTGTCGACAGAAACATGCATCAACTTTCCGAAACTGTTGATTCCAGATTGATTCAACCAGCTAGAAAAACAGCTTCGGACGTCAGAAAAGCAATAGTTCCCGAAAGAGAAGGAAGAGCTTTGGTGAGATCTCAGCTGGACCCACTTGTCAAGCCAGTCAATGAAAGAATTGCCGCTGTAATTGGCGAATCTATTGAAGAAGATCAACACAAAGATAATGAATTCTCTAATGAGCTTTCTCACACTGCAAGTCTTTTAAATGAGGCCATTTCCAAAGGAAGACCTGTCGTCGTGGAAAGAATTTCGAGTGCTAGAGAATTGCCTGTTCAAGCTTCCAAGCACATCAATGAAGTTTACGAGTCAAACAAATCCAAAAGAGGTGAAGGAAGATTGATTGTTATGATCGCATCTATGGATACTGCTCGTGACTTACTCAATGAAGGATATTCTCTTGTGAACGGTGGGGAGTCTGCAGAAGCCAAGACTGCTGTTGTTTCCGCTCCAATGGCATCTGAGGCTCCAGAAGAAGCCTCAGATGCAAAAGTTGAGAATGATGTTCCACCTGAACTCTGAGAATGAAGGAATTACAAAGTTTGAGCTTTGATATCTTTGCGAAAACGATGATTTTCTTTCTGTTTTTGTAGTGTAACTCAACTAATTATCTAATAACAACTTTTCGGGACATTCAATATTCGAGTTTAAAAATAATAATTCAATTAGTATAATGATGGATTTTTTAAAAAAAATTGATAAACTAAAAGAGGGATCATGAAAAAAAAAAGAATGAGAAAAGTCATATATATAAGTGATATATATAAAAGAGGGAAAAACAAAGAACCATCGACCAACGACAAACAAACAACAAGGAAATCAAGTTGCACAAGTTGTACGAGTCGTCAGTGGCTGAGTGATGAATGATGAAGCGATCGCAAATGGCGAGGCGATTGCAAATGACCTGCTTATCAATTGGAGCTCACAGCACTCGCACAATTCCCTTCGTTGATCGTTTCCTCTCAATCATTCGCGCATCATTTAATCCTCATTGAAATCCATATTCTTTATATCCTCTTGCAACATAACCAGCCGTTTGTGAATTTGCTCAATATCTTTGTTAAATTTATCTTGTCTGTCAAATAATGCTCTCTTCCAATCTTTAAACTTTTGATTTTGAGCTTGGACAATTTCGGTAAATCTCTTTTTCATTGTTTTCTCAGAATCCAAGTAAGCAGGATTCATTTCAACAAGTTCCTTTTCGGTCTCTTTCAAGTTCAAAGTGTTCAACATTTTAAGAATGCTAACAGAGTTTTTAGCTTCAATAACCTGTTGAATATTTGGATGCGGTTGAACGTTATCCTTTGTGATTGATTTCCAACTACCTTTAGTGTCTGGAACAATAACTTCACCGTCATGGTCTTGCACATTCAGAGCAGCAAGTTCTTCTTCACTTAATGAAAGTTCCATAGCTTTACCCAATCTGTATCTCATGAAATCACGGCGATAATTTTCATAGTAGCTTTCAGTTGATGATATCAAATCAGACATGTTGGTACCCATCAAAAATTCTCTCAATTTAACAAAATCACAGTGAGCCGGATTCTCCACTTCGGCCAACCCCCATTTGTACTTACGACCTCTCACAATCTCATTTTTAGAGTTCTCGAAATGACCTTGAGAATTCAAAACTGAGTAAGGCATTTCATTAAGAGCTGAAAGTGATGTTGTTTTATCAATTAGTTCACAAATTGAAATATCATGTTCTTTCAAAGTTTTTTTAACTCTTTGCTTGAAAGCATTGATCTCTTCAACAGTGAATGCATCAGCTTTGGAGATAACTGGAACAAGATTGACTCTTGTAGAAAGGTTCTTCATTGCCTCGATATCAATTTGACTCAGTCCAGATGCTGATGGAACAATAAAGTACAAACAAGCATGAATCTCACTATGTGTTCTTGCAGAACGATCAGGTTGACTCTCTTGATAAACGGCACGTCTGTATTGTTCATCAATGTATCTGACGATAGGATACCAGCAGTATCTATTATCGATATAATCACCAAATCCAGGAGTATCAATGACACAAAGCTTCAAAAGGAAATTATCTTCAATCAATTCTATCATATGTGAAGAAATCTCAGTTGTTTTCTCAGGATTGGCGCTCAATTTGGCGCTCTTCTGAGAAATAACAGTGTCAAAAAGCGTGTTGATAAATGAACTCTTACCAACACCAGATTCACCAACAACCATTATGGTAAAATGAGAACCCTTTTTCAATGCATGCAGACGCTTTAACACTGGAAGACATGCAAGACCAACATCACCTGGGTACATGTTCAAAACAGCCGAATCCATGTTGTAGTGGGTTGTAAATTCTTCATCTTTGACTAATGTACCTGTGCTACAAGTACTAGATGCATTTCTGACATGATCAAGTTGTTCTTCCAAGCCAGCGTTATCGTCGTTCGCGCCCAACTCGAGGTTATCCTCTGAGTATGAGGCACTTGGAGCGGAAAATAAGTCTATAGAACTGATAATACGTTTGTTGCTCATTGTGTTGATCTCTGCTACCATAACCTTTTAATTAATTAAAAGTTCTTATACAAGAAGATAAATCAAGTTCTAAGAACAAAAAGCTTTTCATAAACAACCTCAAGTAATCTTCTCTCTACCCTAAGCGCTCAGATACTGGACTGTAATTGAAAACACATAGATTGTTTTAATACACGGCGCTACCAAAATATCATATATCTATCAGTTTGTCGTGCGGCGCAATGGATAAGAAATTTTTTCTCCTTTTGATGAATTTCCTTATTTGGAAGCATTTCTAAGCGATAAGAAACAATTCCAAAGAACTCCAACTGCTGAACTAAATGGTACTTGAAACCTTTTTGGCATCACCAGAAAGTTGATGAATTGAACTGGAAACCATAAACAAAAATTGCATGCCAATGTGGAAACATATATTCTGTACAGCTTATCTTTCACGTCTTCAATCGTTCCTTGTTCTATAACTATAGTTCCATAAGTGAAGAAACATATTAAGGAAACAGGAGAAAAACACAATTGATCTGTTAGGACTCGTTCGAGAACACTAACAACAGTTGGCATATCATTATAAATTCCGTTCAGCACAGAGTACCACACAACTTGTACAAATGACATGATGAAACCCCACAAAATGAACCCACCGAACCTTCTGAAATGGAATTCTGTTTTGTCATTAAGAGAGTTATATTGTGACTCCAACTCTGTGTCGTTATTCCCCCAATCCAAAGAGGAATTATCGCCATAGTCAACGAACAGATCTTCTGGGCGGAGCGGATTCAGTGATTGTATGTAATGGGCAATATCATAACCAGATGAAATACTTGAACTTCGAAGCCTACGAAATGGTTTTGGCTCCAAAAAGGCAGATATACTTTGAGCCATGGTATCTGCTATCCCATACAGAACAATGTTTGTAGCCATTGTAGCGACCAATGAGGATTTGGTGTAAAGAATGTGGTATCTGAAAGTTAAACGCAGCAATAGCATAGCGAAAATGGTCAATATCACAAAGTTGACCACTGGAACATTATGAATTCGATGTCGACTGCATAAATGTTCCAATTTTTTGAGAGGTGTTTGTGCAGGTAATTCTCTACTAGATTCAGATGGTGAGACTTGAGCATCTAGTTGTAGAGAATCAGACCCAGAGAGCCTAATTGACATTGAACTGAGTAAAAATTGATAGGAGTGAATTTATATTTCGTTAAGTTCACGGGCAGTTCGGGAAGGGCGATCGATTCACACAACTAATTTTGTTAACGATAGGATAGTTGGTGCGTAACAATTTGCCTTCATGTCATGTGACTAGCACTGCGTGACTAGAAAAATTTACTTCAAATTTTATATCACGTGATACACAAGAGGGTTATTTCAGGGTTAGAAGGGTTTCCTGATTGAGCGCATAAATTTGGTGTGTGGTGTGCCAATTTTTTTTTTTTTTTGCAGGCTGTGGAGAGTGGAAAATTTGCGTACGCGGAGCTGGTGAGTTAGTAGCGGATTGCAGAACGCTTGCCAGAGTGCTTTGGGTCTGGCAATTGTGAGGGATACTGACAAAATATTTCAAACGCTCATTTTTTCAGACTCAAGTTAACGTTAACTAAAGGATTCTTACTAGTATAACGAAGCCATAGTCAAATATATTCAACATGTTGATTCCAAAAGAAGACAGAAAGAAGATCCACCAATACTTGTTCAAGGGTATGTGAAAAATGAGAGCTGGACGTGAAGATATGAAAAATGAGTTTCGAATATCAAGTGGACGATGAAACGAACCAATAAGTTAATATACTAGTTGGATCGACCACTGAAGTGTTTGAATCACATAGTAATATTCTCGATCCGATTAGTTTCGACCACTAGTGAATACTAACATTGTCATAATATAGAGGGTGTTTTGGTCGCCAAGAAGGACTTTGAAATTCAACACGATGACATCGACACCAAGAACCTCTACGTCATCAAGGCCATGCAATCTTTGACTTCCAAGGGTTACGTTAAGACTCAATTCTCGTGGCAATACTACTACTACACTTTGACCGATGAAGGTTTGACTTACCTCAGAGAATACTTGAACTTGCCAGACACCATCGTTCCAAACACTTTGGTCGTTGAGGCTATCCAAGAGAGACCTTCCGCTCAAAGACGTGGCCCAAGAAGAGACGACGGTGAATACAGAAGAAGAAACAGAGATTAAATCTTTTAACCGTCTCAGGGTATCACAGATAGGTACTTCTTACACCCCATTTTCCGTTTCTGTCTGCTGATCTCCTTTGTCGATTAAGGGTAATAATAAGTTGACGATAAAAATGCTGTTATAACATAAATTATATTAGTACATTCTGCTATATAATCATTATCTGAAAAGAATATAATTTTCAAACGGTGGTGTTTTTAGCAAAAGGGGAGTTCCTAGTAAATGAGTTTTGTGTCATCATTGTAAGGTGACTTTAACCAAACCATGTAATTTCATTAACTATGGAAGTCATCTTTGGACGTTCTATTTTTTTCAACGCTACGCACAGCCCTATTTTGGGTCGTCTTCGGATTTTTTGAGATCCGCGTAAGCTGGCTGGTAATATACAACTAATCGATTAGTATAGCGTATATATATTTATAATTGGACACATCCATTTCTTCCTTCGATCAGGGTCACCCAAAGAGCTTTAGCCATGGTTTTCGGGAGACGCAAAAACAAAGCAATCGATCTAAAGTTGCAAGATAGCAACTACAGACCGGTAAGTTTATGTTTATTTTTAAAACAAATCGGAAGCATAGACTAACCTGATTACTCAGTCACCAAACCCCAATAGTTTGAAACCACAACCTGCAACGGGGAACACATCTGCACCATCTAGCCAAGTCTCTTCGCCGAGCTCAAGCAACGGACGCTCATTCCATACGACACCAACTTCCATCGCTCATCCGGGCCCCGCTTTACCACCATATCCAACTACCGTGCGACCAGTACCACAACCACCTGCCAATCCGAAGCCTACAATCATCAACAATTACTATTATGTGACACAACCTGCAGGAATTCCAACACCAGGTCCTCCACAACCGCAACATTATCCTCAAATGGCCGTCCAGCCACGGGAACATCATCAGATTCACCAGCCACAGAGCCAGCCCCATACACAGCCACAACAAATCTCACAACAGCGCCAACCTGTGCACCAGCCACACAACTCGCAAATGAGTCGCAACCCCAAGGTAGTTGTCTCGAAGCCACCATACACCAGTCCTTCGGGCCGCTCTAGTCATAGTCACCAAAATTCCACTTCATCTTTGCCCACTACATATTCACCAAGCAAAAATTATCCACAGCGTCCTCAAGGCCAAAGAACCAAGTCAGACATGTTAATCGATCTGACGCGTTCTCAATCGAATCAATCACACCAGAATGTGTATCGTGGAGGATCCAGACAGAACTCGAACGAATCACTCGACATTTATTCTGGGCCGTCGTTGTCACGGTTTGATAACCAAAAACCACGACTTCCTGATATTGAATTAGATGATGATATTGAACAAAACTCCAGCCTTTCATTTGCTGTGACGACTGATTTGATCAAAGAGATATCTACAATCAGATACGATAGTTTAACAGTGCACAACCAGCGATTATTTTCAATCTTTAGCACGTTCAACAAGGATGCTATTGATTCTGAAGATCTTGCATATTTACTGACTAATCCTGGAGGAGCGCATTTCAAAGCTGATTCTGTTGGTAAAATATTCAATACCTTTGCCAATTCTACGGAAATGGAGTTCCGTGGATTCATTAAGATGAGCAGATTCATCAAAGGTTGTTACGAATCATTTAAATTTCATGATAATGATCGATCAAACAGACTTGAGCTCGATGAATTCCAGAAATCACTGAAATTCAACGACATCAATTGTTCTGAACGATTCGTTCATCGCATATTCAACAGCAATCCAAATCTCAATTTGGAAGCATACATTCTAGCCGTTATTCTCATACGCAAGTACCAAAAAGGTGCTCAGTTTTAACTCATTGATCGCGCAGATTTCAAAAAATCCCGTCTTTACGAACTATTTTTTTTAACTGGCTTGAAAAATTTTCCTATAAAAGGAGGTAATTCAGCCCTTATGAAAGTTTTCTTCAAGTTAATATTTTCTCTTTTGCTAGAGCGTTCAACTCGCTGAACGAAGAAATAATGTCAAACACTTATGATTGAAGAGTATGTATACAATACTATATGAAGCTGCTATTACAAAACCGCCTTGGTGATTGTGACTCTCATTTATTATGATGAATACACGTTTATCTTATACTTTTCTTTCTGGCATCTCTAATGTTAGGGCTTTTCAGCTCGATGAATATAACCCTTGACAATTATCTGATGATATTTGAGACACATGCAATGCATTTTGTGCAGGCTCGTTACCTTTTCAGGTTGATCTTTTTGGAATCCAAATCACTAACATGAAACTTCTAGATCAGTATGACCGGATAACATATCCTGCTGCTGGGATTTTTCAATCTGTAAATAGCAATATTTTTAATAAAGATGTTTATTTCGCATATTCTCATGGTGACCAAAGCTCCCCCGAGCCTCTTGGTGCGTACGTATTGGTATCGTAACTTTCTTTCACTATGCCGGTTGAGTTGGTATTCTGCGCAGGCTTACTCGATTTTGACTTGACAGTTTTTGGCTTGTTTTCCTTTGGCTTATCGTCCTTTGGGCTCACATCCTTTTTGCCATTATTTCTGTTTCTTCGATGTCTGCGTTTCTTCTGTACCACTGGTAGACTCTCATCGAAAGAAACCAGGGTTTGGTCAATTATTGGATGCTGTGAACCATTTAAATATGCCTCGGCCTCATTCAGAGTTTTCACCGAAAGTCCAAAGCACTTGAGCCAGGTAATGGTAGTAGGATCCTCGCAAATAATGACCCAATCGGTTTTCTTCTCGTTACTGCGGTTCTTATTCTCAACGTAGTGTTTTTGAACGCACGACCGAATGAGAAACCTAAGTCTTTTTGGGACTTCTGCTTTTTCATCTGCTTTTGTACCCTCGTATAGAGTCAGCGGGTTTCCGTTTGTCAGTTGAAAAGCTTCTTTCTCTGCAATCGAGGCAATGTTTACGTTTTCGACTCTCTGACCTGAAAAGGAGCCTGTCAAGGCAGTAGCAAAAACTCCAGGACCGTTGGATTTTATTGGCAATTCGGAGGCCAGCGGTGTCCGTTTTCTATACCCTGACGCCTTCTTCCAATCTGGGCCTGCTTCTTGTGGCGATTCGAGCAAGAACTGAGAAGTTTTCTTGTCGCTTGTACCGTCGTCCTCAGAAACTGCCGCATCGATTAATCTGATACTTTCTCTGGCATTGGCGGCGATCATCAGGTTGTAGGCCTTTTTAAGAAAATCAAGCTCACGAAGTGTATAGTCCGGGATAAAGAATGTAACGTTGTGGTCATTTTTCCACCTTTTGATCTTGCTAATTCCGCCATAGACTAATGCAGTTGGGTCTAGGATGAAATGGAAAGTAGGCTATGGGGGAAATAAATCTTTGTTAGTTTAACTTTTATCAAAATTTCAAAAAGAATATCGTCACTCACCTCATCGCTAGCCATTATTGAGCCTTTGTCGTGCAAAAATAGACAGAATTTACCCGTTTGTTGCTAATTCTTTACAGACTGGACCCGTCTTGATTTGGAAAATTTTCTAAGGAACCTCGAGAGTACGCGATCTGAAAAGTTTTGAAATGATTATCGCTATGTACAAATCAGTCTATAAAGGACGATATATGCAGGGATGATAGGAGGTGAGGAGATGGTGAAGGGAGATCTTAATGAAAATATGGAGGAACGCTTATGGCTCTTTGGACTCGTCATTCGTCAATCACTCGACGTACCACTTCCATCACTATACATTTCCATCTCTAAGTTAGGTTTGAACGGCCAGAGATAGTACTGTTCACAAATATCAAGGAAATCAGACTCAGACAGCTCGTTAATCTTCTTACCCAACATTTGTTCTGGAAGAACTTCCGGGAAGTAGTCTTCAGCACCTGGTCCTAGTAGCTTTATAACATCGCGTAGCTTTTTCGCTGGTAAAATGAAGAGTTTGTGAACAACCAATGTCAACTCGTCTTGATATTTCACATGGAATTTGTTGTAATTGGACTGGATTTCAAGCAAACAAACGTCATCCTGTTTGGGTATCTCTGGTAAAATAAGGGCATCAGTAAAGTTAGCGTAATGTCTGCGGACTTCATTAGTTTGGTTATAAGTGCTGTATGCCACCACCTTAACATCAGAAAACATATTGGCCACAACAGAGTTGGTTTGTCTGTACCGCGTTCCCATAGGACCAATGTATTTAAGTGCATCTTGGGGATTGAGCCAGGCTAACATTTTCACATTGTTGTACACAAACCATGAAATTTTGATTTGATTGAAGTACAATAGCGAACGAACATAACTTCTAGTTCTTTTTGCCAAAAAATTACCATGAATCAACAGAGTTTCGTTGATTTTGGTAAGATCTTCTTGGGTTTCAGCTTTTAGAACACCAGTTTTAAACAAGACATCCAAGTCCTGGTGTTTCATGGGTTTTCCTTGAGTATCCATCATATGGAAGCTAGCACATGACGGATCAACAGAACGCATATGATTCCAGAATAACAAATCATTTTGAGATTCTGGAACAAGCGTATGGCATCTGGGACGAAGTGTTTGGTTTAGCTTGTATGTGAAGTTATTGTAGGTGGCGTTGAAGTCGATAATGTTGAGTTTTTCCTGAGCATTGGAGTATGCTTTTTGAAGATTGAGTTTTTTCACGATCTGATCGTTAACTGCATCTGGGAGAATGATTCGAGATTCAAAACTCTCCTTTGATAGGAGGTTCATTGAATCCTGAAACGTCTTTGCAGAGCGTGCAAGGAGTCCTCTTGCTCTACTCATGGTAGCCACTTAGGTCGATATCTAGATCAATTGAAGAGTACTAAAAAATTCCTGAAAAATTATATTACTTGAAAAAATTGTACGTGAAAAAATATATATAGAAAGTATCACGAAAGCGATAAACAACTTAAGATACATTTCAACATCCCCCGTCCACTTCAATCCAATGAGCAAAATCAAGATCAGACTTACTAGTAAAGAGCCGACGGCTGAGGTTGGCGTCACGACGCCGAAGAAAACAAAAAAAACAAAACAACCAAAGATCAAGCTCAGACAGAGTAGTGAAATGTCACCAACACTTATGATCCCAAAGCCCGAGTCATCGGGAGGTGTATTACCGTCATTGAAACTCACTACGACACGTAAAATTCCAACTATCCGTGTGAAACCAACACGACTTCCCGGTGACGGCTATGACTCTGAAGATCCTGACCGGGAAGATGATCCGATGATAGAAGAAGGCATTGTACTACGAATGCTTCCCGACGAGTCATTGGACTATCTTCGTAGATGTGTTGAAGATGGAGACATGAGTGGAATTACAATCAAATGGAAAGATAAAAGACGTGCAATTTTGCGTATAAATGGTCTTCTTTATGGTGGAAAACTAGTTGAGCTTCCTACGGTTACTGAAGTTCACAAGTCTATTGATAAAAAGAATATCTTGAAAACCATTGATATTTGTCAAATGTTGTTGATTGTGAAACGCCTGGAGAATGAGCGTGAAGTTAGCGAAATCGAAGTTGACGCAGAGAATGGAGAATCGTATCCGGATGGATTGACGCCGCCAATGGAGCGCACCAAAGAACGCTTCAATCGCCGATACCAACAACGTGTGATACAGAGTGTTGAGGACCGCGTTCAAGAGTTGTTGGATCTCGATGACGAGGCAGAGACGAGTACATACACTTTCATCGACCCCGACGCCGCAGACGACGCTAGTAACGTTCCAACACCTGCTCCATTCGTCAGGAAACACAAGAAGAGTAAGAAAAAGAATCGTGAGAGCAGACCTGTTCAACAAGACGACAACATGGATCTGGACAATGAGTTGGACCGTTTGATAGGCGGAGACGGAGACGGAGACGAGGACGAGGACGATATTGATCTTGAATTCGATGCAGCTTTTGGAGACGAAGGTGGTGCGAAGGCTGCAGAAGGCGAAGCAGAAGAGGAAGAAGAGGAGGAAGAGGAGGAAGTTGTGGAAGGTGCTTCTGGAGACGAAGAACAGAACGAATCTTCAGACGACGAAGAGGACGATGAAGAAGACGATAACGACGAAGAGGATGATGGTAACGCAATGAGACCTGCTCTGGCGGACGAAGACGAGGGCAATGAGGTTCAACAACATAATGCTATTTTGCGTGAAGAGATTTCTGAGCTGGAGGCTACTATTGAGCAAAAGAGACGCGACCTCAATAAGGCAAACAATCCGATTATGAAGAACAGAATCAACGATGTGATTTCACGTTTGGTGCAAGAATTGGAATTAAAACGACTACAAATCAAGAAGGAGGAGACCAAGAGTCCTAGCCAGGGTGAGAACGGTGCTGTCGACTCTGAGGATGAGGGACTTGGGTTGGAAGAAGAAGAAGGAGATGGTGAAGAAGAAGAGGGAGAGGAGGAAGAAGATGAAGAAGAGGAAGAGAAGACTCAAGGTGGGGAGGAAGAAGAGTTGGGTGAACAGGATGATGATGACGATGAGGATTTAGCTGATCTTTTTTAGAATGCGCCACATTGAATAGTGCACCGCCACGTATGATAGAAACGACTGTGGCGATGCAAAAAGAAAAAAACAGAATCGTGCGGCGTTTGGGGGAAAAGAGAAGGGCAACCTGACTCATCTCCAGGGCTGCGTAACCGCTAATTTTAAAGTAGCTGTTCGGGATAAAAACAAGGGAGATTTTTTGAAGTTGATAACAGATAGCAGAGAGTATATTCTGAAACCATTCCAGAAAAACCATTCCAAAATACCACTACAAGCGGTTAACCCGAACAAGTGTTCTAAGTGGAAGCAGTATTCTACGATTTGAAGATGATGGTCCACTCAAAGCCACATAGTGTACCGATGGGTGATTCAAGTTCACATAACAGTATAGGCGTGGACAAGACGAGCCATGGCGGGAGGAGTTCACGGAGAAGGAATAACAACAACAGTTTGGAGATTCCGCCACAGTTGTACTTGCCCGATGGTTCGAGTGTGAACTTTGGCAACGGAAACGAATCCAGTCATGGTTTAGGAAAGAATAAGAGTAACAACAATCGAAACAGCAATAGCAACAGCAATAGCAACAACAGCAACAGCAACAGCAACAACAGCAGCAGCAGCAGTCGTCGAAGCAGCTCGAACAAC
Organism: Ogataea neopini; assembly: GCA_030578575.1. Taxonomy (NCBI): domain Eukaryota; kingdom Fungi; phylum Ascomycota; class Pichiomycetes; order Pichiales; family Pichiaceae; genus Ogataea; species Ogataea neopini. The sequence continues at coordinate 855,240 of JAJMSO010000001.1, forward strand.
AAAAAGGGCCGGTCCACCGCGAAAAAGACGGCCGATCCTGTCAAAGAAACTACGAACGATTTGAAAAATCTATTGATTTCACAACCATCGCTTCCGAATGGAGAGAAACCTGATTTTGGAGGCCGTTCAAGCAACAAGAAGTCCAAATCTGGATCCGCCGGATCCAGCTCTGGAGGTTCTGGAGGTTCCGGCAGTTCTTCTCCTGCCGCGGCTCATAAACAGTTGTCGAAACAAACGAGTTCGTCGCAGAACGGAGGAAGACCAGGTTCAACGAGTCCCAACTCTTCGTACTCGAGCGAGTCGCTGTCGCTCAGACTTGGCGACAAAAAGTCCGATAGAGTTGTTTCTGGTTCCACCACGAGCAGCGATTACTCGGCCCAGGTTTATGCTGGAGCGTCGTTCCATAGCGCTCCTGCTGCGGTTTCGCTACCAAAACCTTCTTTTTTGAGCAGGAAGTGAATTAGTTGAAGAATGTGCATACTATTCTATGAAGTTTGGTGAGTGAATCTATAGATAGTTATTGAAAACCAAGTGATCAAAATCGCTCTCTCGCAAAGTGAAAGCGTTGCATCGCGTTGCTCGCTCTACCTTTACAGTTGTTGTACAGAGTATAACAAATGTTGATGACTCTTTTGATGATTATCGTTTGAAAACGACAGACAAGAATGAACTTATAATGTACTTGTTCATTTAATTCTGTTGCTTGCGCATGTTACTTACCGCGCTGTATAGAATTATATATAGGATGATTGGATACACTTATCGTTCTTTTTGTTCGGTATGTGTACCTTCACTAATGACTTCTGCCCAAATTTATCGTAATTGCTTAACCTACTCAATTTGACTGATATACTTCAAGCTTCCTATTTAGGTCATTTTTTTCGCACGGCGGAGGTTTTTAGCAAAAAAAAAAAAATCCTTAAGAAAAAGATCAGGGTTGTCAAATAAACAACATCATTTCACGTCTATCTCTTACAACAACTCCATTGGTTCTATACTCATTGCATTTTTAGTACACAGAGAGCATTTAAAAGCAACTCTGGGTCATCGCCAACTGTACTGGTTTCTGCAAGCATGCCGAACAACAGCACAGCCACACGCCGTGGTAGGCTTCACGATAAGAGGTCGGAATCGTTTTCGTCCACCTCTACACGACAACGGGAGGCATCAAGATCGCGCCAACGTGATTCAAGAGTCTTGGATACTGCATCTACAAGTGGATTATCATTGGCGTCTGTGGTATCTGCCTCTGTCCAACATGCTGATGAAAACGAAACTGAGATGTTTTCTGGTGCAGCATCCCATGTAATTCCTTCTTCGATTTCTTCTTTCCATCACAACTTGGTTAATCCATCACAACAGCACATGTCACCTTTTGTTACACCTGTTTCTCCAGAGCAAGAAGCGATGGGTTTGCAACACGGCTTAGAGCGTGTTCCATCCAATGCAGATTTCCAAGAGAGAGCAAATTTCCGGTTCTTTACTACTGAGCAGATTGAGGCTGCAAAAGGTGCTAGTTCCCTCCAAACACAATTAATTGATGGAACAACCGTCGATTACGATACAAATTGGAACACTTATGAGGGAGATTATTTATTGGATACGCCGTCTCGCAGTGGATCTGTCGCTCAAATATCTACATACTATGGCGGAGAAACGCTTTCGCAAAGCCATTCAAATACACCGATTGCCACGGCACATGCAGCGTACGGTTCGACACACGGAAGCGACGAAGAGCTTTTCCGCGATGACTTACCTGAAGAATTCGCTGAAGACGCAGATCTTTCATCAGACCATAGTGACTCAGACGCTCGTTCTAATGTTAAGATTGATATCAGACACCATGATAAGCTGTTTGGCACGAAATTTCCTGCAAAGAATCACAGTCAGCGGTTCTATCTTGCTGAGGAGGATCTTGTCTTTGGAATAGCCGGATATCGCTCTTCAGTTTTGAGAATGCTGTTGTATTACTTATTAATTACATGCACTGGTGGTCTTGCATATTTGGTTTTGAGATGGTTCCCACGTTACAGAATTCGTATGATGGGCCGAGGCACACCCCTTGCCAAGGCTGAATGGGTCGTTGTTGAAGATGAATACGGTGTTCTAGATATTGTTGATGTTCAACGGTTCTGGTATAATAGGTCATTATCGACTTTCCTCGGAAGATCGCATCATCGGAAGAATACCGAGGATGTCAACGTTTCAGGTTCAGCAGAAAGCAAGAGCGTGTACGAAGAACTGGGGCTTGATGATACGGATCCAGTTGTTCCTGTGTTAATCTCGTTCGATTATAGGTACATGCGTCTTTTTTACGATCCATTGGAAGACTTATTCAAATTGCCAAATAACTGGATAGACGATAAATGGTGTCGATTCCCTGATATCAAGGATGGTATAAGTGAGGACACTTACAAGAGTCGGTCTCTCATCTTTGGAGCCAACTTGATCAATATTCGTGAAAAATCTGTTCTCCAACTTTTAACAGACGAGATTTTGCATCCATTCTACGTTTTTCAGGTTTTCTCGATCCTTCTTTGGCTAGCAGATGATTATTATTACTATGCTTTTTGCATTTTCATCATCTCAGTGTTTTCTGTGGCTGAGTCCCTCATCGAAACCAAACGTACAATGAAACGGATGAGAGAAATTTCACGTTTCCAATGTGGAGTTCGTGTTTGGAGAAACGGATTCTGGAAAGAGATTGATTCAAGTGAGCTTGTCCCAGGTGACATTTATGAAGTTTCGGACTCGTCTCTTACATTATTCCCCTGCGACGCGATTTTGTTGACGGGCGATTGTATTGTGAATGAGGCCATGTTAACGGGTGAGTCTGTCCCTGTGTCCAAAGTCCCAGTCTCACCAGAGGTTGCTCGTGATCTTGAAGTTGAATTCCATAGTACCAAATTTTCGAACTCCCTGTCTCGTTCATTTTTGTATAGCGGGACCAAGATTGTGAGATGTCGGTATGGAAGCAATGATGATGAACCAGCAACTGCTCTTGTGGTTCGTACCGGTTTCAACACCACAAAAGGAGCTCTTGTTAGATCAATGCTGTTCCCCAAACCTAGTGGATTCAAGTTTTATGAGGATTCTTTCAAATATATCGGAGTGATGGCTGCTATTGCCGGCGTTGGGTTCATTTTTTCTTGTATCAATTTTATTCGTCTTGGACTTGGATGGAAACTTATTGTTTTGAGAGCCTTGGATCTTGTTACCATTGTGGTCCCACCGGCCTTACCCGCTACATTGACTATTGGTACTAGTTTTGCATTGTCACGGTTGCGTAAGAAAGATGTTTTCTGTATTGCTCCAACCAGAATCAACGTTGGTGGAAAGTTGGATGTGATGTGCTTTGACAAAACTGGAACTTTAACGGAGGAAGGACTAGACATCCTTGGTGTTCGTGTTTCTCAACCAATCACCGGACGTAAAGAAAGAGAGTTCAGTGTTACGCATTCGAGTGTAGATGACATGTTTGGAACTATCGGTGGAGGCGTGATGCCAGCGGCGGCAGCCTCACAAACTTATGACTTGTTTTTGGCAATGTTAACATGTCATTCTCTCAAGCTAGTCGATGACGAATTAATTGGTGATCCTTTGGACCTCAAGACTTTTGAGTTCACTGGCTGGGATCTTGTTGAAGAACCTCGTGACGATGCAGTTTTAGGACAATACATGGCCTCTCATACATTTGGAGGAAGTGTTAGTCCTGTGTTACTACGCCCAAAGAACCGGTTGCACAACGATACTTTGTTTGTTCAATTACGTGAATTTGAATTTGTTTCACAATTAAGACGGATGTCTGTTATTTGCCAATCATTGAATGATCCTTCCACTTTACACGTTTATGTTAAAGGTGCTCCAGAGGTTATCGAAAGTTTATGCGCTCCTGATACTATTCCAACTGATTATGAAGAGTTACTTCATCATTACACCCATAATGGATACCGTGTCATTGCGTGTGCTGCCAAACGATTACGTGTGCCAAATGGAGTGGATCTAAGTGATCTAAGATTTGTTGGCGAGCTCTCAAGAGAAAAATGTGAATCTGAACTTGATTTTGTTGGATTTATTGTCTTTGAAAATAGATTGAAACCAGCAACTAAACCAGCATTGCTGGAACTAAGAGAGGCAAGTTTACGGACAATTATGTGCACCGGAGACAACGTGTTAACTGCTATCAGTGTTGCTCGTGAATGTGAGATGATTGAGCCTGGATTCAAGGTTTATGTTCCGTCATTCGATTACGAGACTGATGGTGAAAGATCACCAATTGGTTGGTGTGAGGTCGACAATCCGGAACTCCAGTTGGACCCTGTCACACTAGCTCCATTAACGATCACACAGGATGAGAAGTATTGCATTGCGGTGACAGGTGATATTTTCAAGTACATCCTTACTGAACTAGAGAATTGTGAGCTTTTGGTTGAAAGGATGTTGATGAAAGGTACAATTTTCGCCCGTATGTCACCTGACGAGAAACATGAACTTGTTGATAGACTCAAACAGTTGGATTACACAGTTGGATTCTGCGGCGATGGAGCCAACGATTGTGGTGCTTTGAAAGCTGCAGATGTTGGAATTTCATTGAGTGAAGCTGAGGCTTCAGTTGCTGCTCCATTCACCTCACGTATTTTTGACATTTCATGCGTTTTGGAGGTTATAAAGGAAGGTCGTGCTGCTCTTGTGACAAGTTTCTCCTGTTTCCAGTTCATGTCATTGTATTCTGCGATTCAATTTGTTACTGTTTCAGTATTGTACAAGCAGGGAACAAATCTTGGAGATTTCCAATTTCTTTACATTGATTTGTTCCTGATTATTCCACTCGCTGTTTTCATGTCTTGGAGTAAACCATTCCCACGGTTGTTCATTAAACGTCCAACGGCCAACTTGATTTCACCAAAAATCTTGATTCCCTTATTGGGTAACATTGGGATTCTTTTGACTTTCCAAACGATGGTTTGGCATTTGACCAAAGATGTTGGCGCTCCTTGGTATGTTGCACCGATTCCAGGCGGTGATGATGAGGTCAAGAGCACTGACAATACAGTTCTGTTTTTGTACTCGAACTTCCAGTACATTATGGTAGCGGTGTTACTGACTGTGGGTCCTCCATATCGTGAGCCTGCAATGAAAAACGGTCCATTTGTGGCTACAGTGGCTGGAACTGTGCTTTTTTCGATGATGTTGATGATGTTGGATCCAAGCACGTGGTTTGCTGATTTGATGGACTTGACATGGGTTCCAGGAGGAATCCGGTTGTTCATTTGTATTGCTGCAGTGTTAAACTATGGATTGTTGGAATTGGCGTCACGGTATGTTTTGGTGAAAGTTGCGAGAGTTTACAAGCGTGTTCTCGGAAAGAGGAAGTCAAAGAAGCGGTTCAAGATTTTGAAAGGCGAGTTTTCAATTGTGGGGGCATGAGAGGGATGTAGGACGCGTCTCGACTGTCGTTCCAGACACTGGTAGACTGACAAGGTCAAGAACAAGTAGTAAATTAGTGACACTTAGATAAATTGCGCGAAGCCACTTGCGAATGGTTCGCTACGCTTGTCAATAGACGAACGCGATAGTTAAATATGACGGCATAATCGATTCAACATAAGGCTATAAATAAATAGATGGTATTCGTTAACTGGTTGGTCGAATCTTACCAACGCTTACCAAGATGTTTTTGGACACACGACTTGTAAACCATAAACTCTTCCAAACATTTGTCCTTGTTTATATTCTCGTAATTCTTGAGCATGCATTGACCATAACGTGCTGACTCTTGTGAGCATTGCAGCATAACGTTCATAAGTTTGGTTGTTTGTCTGGCTTGTGTCTTCTTTAGCGTGGTTGTCATATTGGCAATGTGTGACTAAAATTGTTTGGTAGTTTTTTGGTTTTGGATGACACTCCGGAATATCCCCTTTATATAATAACCTGCCAATCTCAATTAGGAAGTTGAAGATAAGGGATATGCAATAAATTGGGACAAATGAGATAAATAAACTGAGTAGGTTTGAGGTGGGTACACCGCCACGAGTGGGCTGAAATTTGCCACACTGAGTTTTTTTTTTCTTTTTGGCTATGTCACATACATACATATATATCTTGATTGCGTGGTGGTCTTCAGCCAGCCGCTGAATTTCGAACGAATCATCCCTGACCACACTACTAATTCAATCGATATGGGAAAACTGAACCGTTTACCAGCGCTTGGTGATTCTAACATTCCACTTTCAGAACAACAACTGGCCATCTTGGAACAGCAAGTGGAAGCTGAAAAACCCGATCCAACTGTTCAATCACAGTTCAACTACGCTTGGGGACTCATAAAATCTGCAGATAAAGCTGATGTCAAACAAGGAATCAACATCTTAACAGATATTTTCAAAAATGTGCCTTCTAGAAGACGTGAGTGTCTATACTATCTCAGTATCGGTTGTTACAAAATTGGAGAACTCAAAGAAAGTAAAAGATATATCGATGCTCTCATTTTACATGAACCAGATAACCAACAAGCTTTAAACTTGCGCAGTGAAATTGAAAATGAAATAGCAAAAGACGGATTGATAGGATTTGCAGTGGTGAGCGGATTGGCTGCCATTGGGGCAGGAATTGCCGGAGCGATTATTAAAAGCCAGTCTCGTAAAAAATAAGGGCGATTTTAAGAGAATTATAACTGTTATGATATGAATCGATTTTGATATTCTATATACGAATTTAAAGGTTACTCGGTCACAAGACCTCCCTCTTTGCACAAGGAATAGAACAAGGAATCTTTCTTCTTGAGCAAATTGGCAGGCGTATCAAACTCTGCAACTTCACCTTTCTCTAAGACAATAATTCGATCACTGTCTATAATGGTGTTGAGTCTATGAGCAATAGTAAGAATTGTTCTTTCTTCAAATGCAGACCTAATGGTCTCTTGAACAATATTATCTGTCTGGATATCAACGTTAGCTGTGGCCTCATCTAGAACCAAAATCTTACTGTCTTTCTTGACTAGTGCTCTGGCGAGGCACATCAATTGTCTTTGACCAACAGAGAGATTTGAACCACCTTCAGAAAGCTTCAAAAGCAGTGGATTCGACTCAATTTCTTCTTTGCTCTCGTATTCATTATACATCCTCATAACATGTGTTTTCAAATGAGCCAGCTCCAAGGCTTGCCAAATATCTTCATCGGAGTATTGATTGGTTGGATCTAGGTTCAACCTCAAGGTACCTTCGAAAATTTGCGAATCTTGTGGGATAATCGAAAGTTTGGATCTCAAATCATACAACCCAATTTGACTTGTATTAACTTCATCAATGTTGATATTTCCTTCATAACCTTCGATCAATCGGAAAATAGCCAACGTCAATGATGATTTTCCAGCACCAGTACGACCGACAATACCAATCTTCTCCTTCTTCTTGATTGAAAGATTGATCTTCTTCAGAACAAAATCCAACTCTGGTCTATATTTGGTACTGTAATCTTTGAATTCGATAGTGCCTTCGAAGGGCCAATTACTTGCAGGTCTTTTATCTTCAATCACCATAGGAGCTTCAGGTTCAAGTTCTGCATATTCCATCACTCTTTCAACAGAAACAATGTTCGACTCGATATCAACAGTCATTCTCACAATCCAGTTCAAAGACTGAGTCACTTGTAAAGCATAAGAAACAGACAAACCAACAAGACCTGGAGTAACACGACCAGATTTCAAAGTCATGATCAATAAACCAGATGCACCCAAAATAATCATGGATCCCAAAAATTCTAAACGAACTGCTAGCCATCTATTAGCACTCACAGATGGATGATACGCGCTCATATTCGTATCCATCTTATACTTGTTCAAGAAAGTGAATCTTTCCAATTGTTCATATGCTCTAATGGTAGCGACACCACTCAAAGTTTCTTGGAAATGAGCAAAAATTGGAGATTTGGAAATAGAATCCAATCTTCTCAACTCTCTAGAAGTTGCCAAATAGTAAGCTTGATAGAATCTGTAAAGAACAGCAATAGGAATCACTATGAAAATGAATTGCCAAGTAGAGTAAATGATAACAAGCATAGTGAATGTAACTTTGATAGTGTTACTGAAGAACATACCGAAAGTTCTAGCAAGATTCTCATCAATCTTATAAATATCGTTGGAAAACCTGTTCAAAATTCTACCAATTGGAGTGGTTTCGAAAAACTGCATTGGAGCTCTCAAAACACTGTCAAGCATAATTTGATGCAGGTATTTGGATCCTTGAATGGAGACAAATATCCATTGAACAATAGTTTGGAAAAAGGTGAAAACGGTCGATAACATACAAAGCCCGAAGTAGATACCCAAATATTTCCATGGCTCTGGATTGTAGCCTGCATGAGAATTGATTTCTGACCAGTGTTTCAACCAAATATTACCCAAAACTGAAGTTCCCATAGCCGCACCTATCATGATGAACCAAATGAGAACATTTTTAATACCACATGCCTTGAAATAAGAAGAATAGACTTCCGATCTAACCTTTCCTTTTTCGTGCTGTTCTTCTCTTCCAGTGGCTTGTTCTGCTTCTTTATGCCTAATGAAGTCAACAAAGTCTTCCATTTCAGCTTTCTTCAGATCAACCTTGGCCGTCTCTTTGATATCGGTGTCAAGTTCACTAGTATCAGACATAGTTTCATCAGAACTTTCTTTCTCAATAACACTTTCTGTGACATCTGATTCGTTCTTCTTCACCACATTAACTTCGTTCAGTAAACTCGATAGACGCGAACTATCTTTGCTATCCAAGACAGCGTCGTAAGTAGACTCTTCAATAATTCTTCCTCCTTCGAGCATGGTAATACGGTTCGAGGATCTCAAAACATTCAAGTTATTAGTGGCAAGAATTCTGCACTTGGAACTCAAGAGTCCATCAGGTCCTAAAACGTTGTTAATTAAATGTTTTCCAACATGTTCATCAACAGCACTCAAAATGTCATCGAGCAAGTACAAATCAGCACGAGCGTATACAGCTCTTGCCAATGAAAGTCTGGCTTTTTGACCTCCCGATAAACTGATACCCTTCTCACCAACTTGTGTTGCATCTCCATCTGGTAAAACTGTCAAATCCTGAACAAGGGCACAGGCTTTCAATGTTCTTTCATAGAATACTGGATCAAACTTGCAACCAAACAAAATATTCTCCTTGATAGTACCGTTCATAATCCAAGCAACTTGAGGAACATAAGCAACGGTACCGTGAACGAAAACAGAACCAGTGGTTTTATGAAGATCTCCCAAGATAGCTTGCATCATGGCTGATTTTCCTGAACCAACTCTTCCAACAACACAGTTGAGTTCTCCTTTTTTGGATGTAAAGTTAATATCAGTTAAAGCAACTTTATAAGGCTCTCTTGACCATAAAAAGTCAGCACTTTGAATTTTGACGACCTCATCACCAATATTACTGGCAGGTGGCAATTTATTGATGCTGGTGTCTTCCAATTCGTCAGAGGCCAAAAAATCTGTCAATCTTTTGATAGCAACTTGAGCCTCAATAATACCTCCAATAGTCCAAGGAAGAACAGCCAATGGGAAATTCAGCAAGTTGAAGAGAGACAAAGCTGTGAAAACTATATCCGTTGTTAATGGAACTCCTTTGTAGTATAAGACAAACAGAGCGAAAGTGGAACTACTGACAAAGAAAGGCGTGGAATTGAAAATGAATTGTCCGCAGGCCTGGAAAACACCAATTTTCCTCAAATTTCTCAATTCCTTCTCGTTTCTCACATGAACAAGTCTCTTTTTATAAGGGTTTTCCCAAGCATAAAGCTTCAAAGACTTAACATTGTTCAAAATTTCAGAAATCAATCCGGTTCTCTCATCTTTGACAGACATTTGTTGTTTTTGAAGATTTCTTTGCTTCTTGAAAATTTGAGTGTTCAATGGAAGAGAAATAACAAGGAAAAAGACACCAATCCACATAACTGGTCCCAACAGGTTGTACAACGAAACGAGACAAAGGGTGATTTGGAATGGACCCGACCAGATAACATTCAAGTTTTGACACAAATCTTGTAATCTCTGTGTATCGACAGACATGAGATTGACGATGTCACCAGTCGATCTCTGTTGTTTTGACTCCACCGATAAAACGAGTGATTTCTTGTAAATCAAGGATGTAAGTGATGAACGCACTTTGATACCGGTGTCAAAGACTCTGGTGAAGTATTGATGGAGCATTGCTGTTTGGAAAACAGACAAACCAAACATGAGGAAAACGATCATGTAACCTCTTGTAAGTGGAATGGTTTCATCTTCCTTGTAATCGTTGATAAATCTAATGAGGTTTTTCAACAACTGCGGTTGTGTAAACGCAGCAATATCTTGAAGAAGCTTGAAAAAACCAGCAATAACAAACGGTCCACCAAAGGATTTTGCCAAAGCTTTGAAAAGAGAAGGTTTCTTATTTTTGTTCAGTTGGTTGTTCCACTGGTTATCCAAGGTGTTCGCGAGATTATCAGATTTGAGGAATGATGGAAGAGGAGGCAGATCGCTTTGTTCCAAGAAATGTTCGTAACCTCTTTGCATAAGAGGTGTAAGCCAGGTGAATGTAATTTTACTAAAAATGTTGGAATAATCATAGACATTGTACTTCTCTGTAGGATCTAGAATCATTTTTGGAGAACAATTGATTTCCATAACAAGAATAACAAGACAATTGGCCACCAAGACCACGGAAAGGGGTATTGTTGGAGATTGAGCATGTCTCAGGGCTAGATTGAGGACACGGAAAGCGCCTGCAATGGCTGCAAAGAACCAATAGCAAATTAGCACAGAGCTTGGAACAAAAGTCTTGTAATTCTCAATGTACGAAAGTAAAAATCCAATGGTCAAGGCTGCGATATTCACGGCCGGAGCCCAGAAGCGAATGTCATTAGATGATGGTACTTTGGACGCAATTGAGACAAGAAAGGCGGATTGAATAACAATTTGAACAGCAATAAGGAACAATTTGAGTGGGAACCATAGCTGAGTGCGTCCATTGATGTTCTTTTCGCGTCTAAGCTGAACAATTTGTCGGAGACCAGCCAAGATTAGTAATAAAGATGGTAGCAAACTGAGGGCGCTGACAAGACATGGCGATGGGTCTTCAAGCGAAGTTCTGAAGGAATAACCGTCAGTGTCAAAACAGGCACACGTGATACCAAAAGGATCATTTTTGGTTGAGTTTTTCGAAATAGTGATAGGATCAGAAACGTATTGATAAGGGAGGCCAAGGAAACCCAATACGTTTCCCACTGAGCTTCCTACCGCGTCTCCAATGAAGAGATCACCGTTTGCGTAATGCTCAGACATATCCAGCGGTGCAAATATGCGTGGTACGCGTGATTTAAGGTGTGTGGGTTATGGAGATGAAAAAGAGTCTAGAGAAATTTAGACGAAGGAGGACATGAGCCAAAACAATAGGGTAATAGTTAGTGAAGAGTATTAATTAGTAATTTTTCACTGTGGCGGTGAAAAACCGGTTTTAGGAGTGGCAGATTCATTTATCCAGATTAGGAGATTTTGATAGTTGAGCTATAGCACCAAAAAAAAAAAAAAAATCCAAAAAAGGCTAGCGGTTTTCTCTTTGCTTTATAACGTGTAACTGTTGATAAAACTACAAGGAATCGGTCATGAGCGTGTTGTTTGCTGAAGGCCATAGAACAGACGTATGTGTTAAACGGGAACCGTTGGATGACGAGTCCGCTAGAATTCCAGATGAATCTCAGGACTCAATATCTTGCATCAAAAATGAGCAAGAACCCACAATAAAACTTGAGCAACCGCTTGAAAACTATGCTGAATATCTGAAAATGGAAGACTTGGTACAAGTTGAAGCACTGAGGATGATTTCTGAGCTAGCACGTGGCCCAGGGAACACCCGGAGACGTCCACGGCTTAAATATCGGCCATCCAGTGGTACGATCTTGGACATGACACACTTAGACCTATTGAATCGTACATTAGAGTCACAATTAGAAATTCAAGATGTTGGATTTTTGCATCATGCTTTGCAACATTCACGCAAAATGGTAGTTATCACTGGGGCAGGTATCTCTGTTGGTGCAGGAATTCCTGATTTCCGTTCTGCAAATGGTCTTTTCCAAGGATTCGCCTCTAAATCAAACGGATCAGGTAAAAATTTATTTGATTACAACGTTTTCCGGTCTTCAGAAAGTTTGCAACAGTTTGAGGAGATGATTCAAAAGTTGTACATGCTATCAAATACCTGTCGTCCCACGAAATTCCATTATATGTTGAACGAGATATCGCGTCAAGGACGTCTTTTACGTCTCTATACACAGAATATTGATTGTTTAGACACTCAATTGTCCGATTTACAAACCGAAGTTCCTCTAACATTCAAGAAACCATATCCTCAGGCGGTACAATTACACGGAAACATTAAATTGTTGAATTGTTCGAAATGCCATTACATTGCCGAATTGGATCCATCGTATTTCAAAGGTGAAGACGGGCTGATTAAGACTTGTCCAGAGTGTGAAGAGTTGAATCAAGTTCGTCAGATTGCTGGCAGGCGTGCTCAGTCGGCAGGTATCTTGCGCCCAAGGATTGTGTTGTACAACGAGTTCCATCCAGATGGTGAAATCATTGGTAATATTACTGAGTCTGATCTCAAATCGAAGCCGGACTGTTTATTAGTGGTGGGGACCACTCTAAAGATTCCTGGAGTTAGGCGTTTGGTCAAAGAAATGGCAAAAGTGGTGCATTCAAATAAAGGATACGTTATTTGGCTCAATATCGACGAGCCAACACAATCTATTGTTGACTATATTGAAAATTTCGATTTGATCGTGACTGGAAATTGTCAAATGTTGCCTGACTTGTTGTGGTTATATGAGCATGAGTATGCAAATGCTACAAAGAAGGGGACAAAAGAAAAGAAAGGTGTTAAAGCTAAAGGGAAGATTACAAAAAACTGATTGAAGAAGACTACGAGTAGCGGGCCATGGAGGAGAAATGCAGGGAGTGAGTACAACAGTTCATTTCGCTCATCATTTGTTTGTAAAATAAAGTTGGATTAATTCCATTTGTATCTTACTATGTATACTAATTATCAAATTTTGCTTTATTATCGATTGCGAATGCGAACGTCATTGGGTTACGACGAGTCGTGCAAATCTTTTTCAATGTGTGAATAATACGCTCGCTCGCTTTGCTCGTCGTTAGCTTGTCCTCTACTCAAAATCCTCATCTGGAATTTCCACCTCGTCATTTGGCTCCTTCGGTTCTTGAGCCTCACCCCATTGCGTCACGTCATCAATATAACTCAAAATTGACTTGACAGTTTCATTGGAGTCTTTGTCAGAACAATCCAAAGGCAAAAATTGCACCATACCGAAATCATCAACCAGATGAGCGATTGCTTTATTGAGTTTCTGGAATTTTGGATTAGCTGATATAAAGTCTGTACCATTTTTATCTGCCGAGTCTTCGAGTAAAAGCGGGTCTGGATTTAGAAACTTCTTGAGCTGAGCTTTGGAAACTGTGTCTTTTATGAGATCCACTTTGGAAAGAATGTTGATATGAGGTAACTCCAAGAAAATCATGGCGGACATTGCACTAAGAGCACCCGAGAAGAACTTAGAGTTGTCTATAACAAATGGTGCTTCCAAAAGGTATGTGCAACAAAGACTAAAGTTCATTTGTTGTTGGAGATGTTTGACGATCATTGGCAAGACTGGGACGTGATTATAAAGTTCGATTTGACCAGGACAATCAAAGATCAAATAGTCATCATTATAATCTCCTATCTGTTCTTCTAACCAGTCTAGATTTTCAAGCAAGAACTCAAAACAGTACAACAGAGAACCGTTAGGCCCAAGGTTGAGTTCTTCTTGAACGTCTTGTAATGAAATGAGATCACGGATATCGATACTGAACTCAAATTCAGTAGGGTCTGCTGCTGGATCCAAATTGACGATATGTGCAGTTCTTCCAATAGATTGCATGTATGAAATTAACGAGTTGCAAAATGTACTTTTGCCGACACCGGCAGGGCCCAGGGCCAAAACACCGACTTTGGACATGTTGAGAGCTGTGGTTGTTATTGAATGTTGAAGAGTGGTTTTAGATAATAAAGAGATTTATTTAGGTGAAATAAATTTTTCATGTTATTTTTTTTACTTGCGAAAAACAATTAATAGTGAGCTAAGTCATTGTCCTAGCCAGTTTAATGTAGTGGGTGATGGCTTGTAGATAACGCAACTCGTGACGTGTACGACTACTCACGTCGCTTACAGTGTCATAGTCTCGTCATCTAGTAATCTTTAAGGTTGCTCGTCACTGTACTCGCAATAATTAATATATACTGAATTACATCGCAATACGGATATATCCGTGATAGTCTAAACAAAACGACAAGCGGCTCCGCTCTGTTGTCGTTATTTTCTTAGCCAAATGACCAGTAACGCTGGTGAAGGCTACGCACACCGTTGGACATCGCTCAGCCGTCCATTGTCCACTCATGACTTGCATGGCCTGAACGACATGTTTAGCAGGCCATTCTTCACAATGACATCGTCAACCAATCCCAACTATTATTTCCACCGCCCCCCTCCTTTTGCTCGCGATTCTCGTTCCCCTTATCCTTGCCTCCTTGAGAACCCATGTTCAAAATAGAGTCAAAGTCTAACCCTTCCACTTCATAACCCCCCGAGGAATCTCCTGGTGGATTCACAGGTGCTGTTATCTCATCATCATCATCTTTCACTATACTGCTGGCTCCACTGGAACCCGCAGTATTGCTGGCTGTGCTGCTAGTTACAGGTCCGCTCTTGTTGAGAAATATAGGAGTTGGATTCAAATCGTCACCATCACTCTTCTTCTTGGGTTTTTTGCCAGTGGCTCCACGCTGACGTTTCTTGATAACATCTGTCTTAAGAGAAAGCGGTCTGACAACACCATGTAGCTTCAAAAATAAACCACATGCATTGCACAATGGCTGCCCTTCAGGATTACGCCGCCACAATGGCGTAGTCTTCGTGTGACAATTAGTACAAGCAATCGAGCCTTGGTCCACGCTGTTGAAATTACCACTTCCGCTTGAGCCAACATTTGGCGTGGTGGCTGTAGTGGTCCCAGTAGTTGCTGCTGACGTCAGCGAAGCAGAACTGGTAGGATTAGACATGGTAGCAGCAAACATCACACTGTTTGGAAGGGAACCAGAAACTGGAGTAGTAGAGCCAGATTCTATACCCTTCTTGGTGATCCTTTTGGCTTGTGTCTTGCGCTTTGTTGTCACCGATTGTCTTCTAGACACACGAGGTGGTACGTTCGCTTGAGTCTGCGTTGGAGTCTTTGCAAAATTATTACCTGCCATAAGTCCGCCTCCGCCAGCACCACTAGAGGAATCAAACATATTCATATCTCCATCAACATCAAAATTGTAGTCATGAGCTCTGTCAAATGAAAATGGATGAAACCTCGCAGAAGCTTTTGAAGTGACAGAGGATTGCGATGGACTATAGAGGGGATTCTCAGCATTCGTGCCAAGGAAGTCACCATTGTTGATTGTAGGTGGAGCCGGGTTGCGTCGATGTATGTTCACAAGACTTGGATTATGGTTGAGAGAAGCGGGAACTGAGGTCGACAAAGAATCAAAGTCAAGGGGAGATGGTGAGTGATGAGTGCTTGGATCGTTCTCAAGCGAGCTGAACAAAAAGTCTGATTGTGAGGATAGCGATGGACGATCAGGAACGGACCCAGGAACGGACCCAGGAACGGACATTGGGCCGAAATCAATGGAAAATGAAGCACTTGAATCATTAGCAGACACAGGTGCAGTAGCAGGTGCACCACCAATGGTCGCCGATTGATTGATAAACGACTGCGAAAGCTTGGAGTATTGTGGTTTGAGGAGAGGTAGCACTTCTTCACGCTTGAAAGGCACAGGATTAGCCATTCCTTCTAGTTCGGAAGAGTCAGCACCGCCAGCGGTGCTAGCAGCTGCACTGCCAATGCTCTTGATGTGCTCTATGTAGTCGAAATCGTTTGAGTTAGGGTCTGCGTGTGGTGGGGCATTAATATTGCCAACCGCAGAGCTTGGTGTGGCGGTGGCTTCATGACCGGTGTACGGATGTAATCTTCCTTCAAGCAGGTCGAGGTCTGGGAACTGAGGCCAACTGGTATAGTTATTATCATTTGTATGTGGAGAAGCATTGGCGGCCGCATTCTGAGAGCGACTGGAATTGGCTCCCCTTGAGGCTCCCAGTCCGTTCATCCGGGGTCGGTGTTTGCTGAGATTGATAAACATGAGTCTCCAAGTAAGATTCTCCATTCTCGAGCGATAGGGAAGACTGGCCTTGGCTTTGGAGTACATCTTCCATAAAGCGGTGGCACTCGTGTCCTCTGGAACCCCATGAGCATTACCTGGGGCACCGCCTCCATTGTTGGTGTCGGATGTTGCTTGTAAATGTGAGAGTCCTGAGTTGTCCAAATTTTGTGTATCAAAAGAAAGACTCTGGTTTATGTGACCGTTGTGGCTGTGTAGACTGTGATGATGCATATCACCACCCACACGGCCTTGGTCTTGCATTTTGTATGTTATGGTCGTCGTTTTCGTTGTTATAGTTGCGCACTATTGGAAAGCAAAACTTCTGCACTGAATGTTTGTTAGCCCACTAAAGGTTCATATTAGCCCGTCGGCAGCGCGGGATTATAGACGCTATCAGCGACGAGAGCTGGTGGTCGCAGTCGAGTGGTTTATATTGAGCAATATAACTAGCTGTCCTTGTCACAGTGGCAAGCAAAAACAAGCTGGGTATGTTGGTTACCCAATAAATTAATTAGCCATTCAGACAGAAGTGACTTTGGATCGGGCACTAATTACCGGGCATCCCCCTTGTATATCTTACCGCGGCCATTTTGAATGGCCCGTGGGTGGCCACCCCCAGCCTACCCTCGTACACCGCCTTTACAACCCCTCGGCCCATGCCCACTCGCTTCGAGCTCGCGATTTCACTGCTGCCTCGCGGCGCAATCTCTCATTGGTCGGATAACAATTTTTTGTGCCACTCTATGCGTCTCGAGTTTATCTAAAATATGGCCTATTGTGCAGGTCTTGCGTCTTTGGCTGCAACACACGACCGATATTATTGTGATCGAAGCGCGGAATAACAAGACAAAGTAGACAAAAAAGGATTGTGCGTCAAAACAAGAGTAATGCTAGTACACCGGGTCCCGACTCCCGTATCGGTACAAATGTCCGTCTCCTAATTAGGAATTTTCAGATATTGCAGATCTACAATTCTCGATACTCATCGCAACCACTTTCCCCTATAATTTTCGAGGGCCATTCAAAGTACTTATCGGAATATTTTTTATCCAAAATAGGAAGGTACGAGACCACCTTGACTTTGACTTGTGTGTCACGTTTACAAAACACTAACTTCTGTACTTTTAATACCAAACAGGTCAACTCAAGTCATAATTTATCCTGCTCATGTCACATTTACCATACGATGCCAAATGCCGAGCCGATGCATGTCATAGTTTTCTCTTAAATCCAGCAACAATTACAGCTCGTCATTTTCTATTATCATTTGGTCTTGTATTAAATAAACAAACGACAAGCAAAGAAAAATAACATGAGAAATTTCATAATAACATTATCACTAACTGCCTTGTCCACTCACCTTTAGTATAATGTAATGTTTGCGTGCTTTATTTTTTTAGCTTTTTTGTGGCGGCTTTCAAATCATTTCCTTCTTTTTATTGCACGCTGTCCTGATTGGACGGACAAATGCTACCTCGGTAACTCATTCCACTGCTTCCCAAACTACCATTCGACATGTTCAACTTTGTAAATGAATCAACATCTCCATAACGACTGGTAGTGTTTCCTATCATGTTTTTCACATTGGCATGTTCTAACATAGAACGCTGACTCCGACTAAGTTCCTCACCAGATTGAACCGTAGAACTAGATGATTTTCTATATATCGAATTTTTTATCGGAGCCACACTTTGTTGAGCGATCCCTGCGGACATACTACCATTCATTCCGTCTCCCTGTCTGAATCTGGGGTGTAAAGGTGTAAAACTAGCAGACCCAGGTGTTTGAATCACCGTGTTGCCGGATGGCGATCCACCAAAACTAGCAGCCGACACTAATGTATACCCTCCACTATTTAGTCCCGCCGTAGTTGGTCCTTGTGGGGCAAATGCCATTGGAAATCCTTGTTGAGGGGTCTGTTGGAAAAACATTGGTTGACCTCCACCAAATTGGGGTG
This sequence comes from Ogataea neopini, assembly GCA_030578575.1. NCBI lineage: Eukaryota > Fungi > Ascomycota > Pichiomycetes > Pichiales > Pichiaceae > Ogataea > Ogataea neopini. The sequence goes on from JAJMSO010000001.1 coordinate 873,498, forward strand.
CCATCATCATCCCCCCATTCATAGGTATTTGCTGACCTTGTTGAGGTGATGGTTGATATGTTTGATAGGGTCCTCCCATGTTAGGCTGTGATTGTTGCTGTGGTTGAGTATTTCCATATGCTTGTTGTTGTTGTATGTACTGATTCTGCATTTGATCTTGGGATTGAACTCCTCCTGGTAGTTGTGTTCTAGGTGGTTGTGCATATTGCGCTTTTCGGGAAACCCAGTTGAACAGATTCTTCTTTTGTAGCTTTTCAATCTCCAAATAGAAACTGTAAAGTGCTTCGATGTAAGGAACTACAATACTCAACTCCTTAGCTTGTTCCATGACTTGCCTCAATGACAAATCTATATGGGTATCGAATCCATATTCAAAATTGTAGATGCAAGTCGCCACGTCTTTAATAGGATCCTTAGTCGAATGCTCACTTTCGTTTTGAGAATTTGGTGTTCTTATAGCACTTTTGGGAGCCTTTTGATTGTAATCCCTAATCATCATATCAAACAGCGATTTTGTTTTTCCAGCGTCTGTTGGATCAGGTAAATCGGGTGCGCCTGATCGTCTCCCAAGTTTCAGTAAATCCGAAAATACACCTTTCATCATAGCTAGTTGAGTCTGATCCCCAGTGTTGAGCTTGTTATATACAAGCGTCATGACCTCCAACGCCACAAATGGGATTATTCTTTTCCATGCATAACTGTTGAAAGTTGGGTTTATACCAGTTGGGATCAAATAACAAGGATACACTTCTGAAGATTTCAAAAGTTCTGTTAACTTGCTCAATCGTGAACCACTTTCTCCATCTCCCTTTAGTGCAGCAAGAGAAGCTGGATTTTCCCCAACAGTAGAACCGATAACAGTGGTAACGTTCAAGCTCTTGTGGAAATATTGATTAGATGAACCTTCTTTCACCACAATCACATCAGCATCACAAATAACGCTGAATACTTTAGCAGACGGGTTTTTCTTTTTGACAATTTTCTCCAAGCCAACGGCATATCTAGCTTCGACCAACAGAACTGTATCGTTTCCTATGAAAGGCTGTGCGCCTGTCGCCAGATCTTCTAGTAGACCTTTTGTGCTAGCTCCTAGCAAAATTACATCATATGGGCTAAGTTCAGGGGCAATTTGTTTTAATGTGGAGAAATCTTTAGCAGTATACGTTGGTGAGAACGACGCGTTACCATATCTTGTAGAACTCCATGAGATAGTTTGATCTTCATCATTCACACAACTTGAACCAACAACTGTAGTTGTACATTTACCCACAGACAGCCGCCAAGCTAAGAAACAACATGAGGGTGCATCACCATCTTTAGTAGTGTTAGTAGACTGTTGTTTAAATGGCACAGTTATATAAATTTATTGATTTTGATGGTCAAAGTATCGAGGGCGCTATTGCGCCCATAAAGACCAAAATAAATGACCATATTCCCACAAAAAACTCTTCTGTTTTTTTGTACTTACAACTCAGAATGTTGAGCGAATTCATGCTCATTCGGGTTTCAGATAAGAAGTTTAAGCTCTGAATCCAATCCTGAATATGTGCACATGGGTCACTCTATAATAAAAATCCCTGTAAGAAAGAATAAACAAAGGCGACAAATTATCCCTTAAAAAACCCCATTTTGATTTTGTCTCCCTCTTTACTTCCAAAATAGACAAATCAAAAAAAAAACCTAGTGTGTCGTGTACTACCCAAACAAGTCAGAGGTGCACAGCCCGAGGATCTTATCAAAAAAATTAAACCAAAAATCTATCTATATACATGATTCGAAATATCAACTTATTTACATTCCTTTCTTTCCCATCTCCTTCAACCGCTGTTGCTCTTTAGGCTTAGCCAAGAAGTGATACGAGTCCATGTGAGCCATTTTCAAAAGTCTGTGACCATAAGTTTCAGGCTCCGTGTCCATAGCGCGCTTATAATCACGAACAACTTTACGTTTAAGACGTTCAGAGTCCCGCTTCTTTTGCAACCGTAACTTCTTCTCCTTCTCTTCCAATCGTTCAAAATAGAAGACGTTTTCTTTCTTGGATTGGACCTTAGATTTCGCTCCTAAAGCCCATTGATCACCCATTTCAAGCTTTCTTGCATCGTGGTATTCTTGGCCTCCAAGACTCTTGGAAATGTACCACTTCTCAACGTGACCAGATGGTGCACACATGTCGGCAATGACAAATCCCTTCTTTTTCAATGGAGGAGCCAATACACGAGGCATTTCATCAAGAGCTTCGGCTTCGAATCCGATAGGTCTCGATTCTGACTCAGAGTTTCTCAATTCTTCCAATTGTTCTTCTTCCAGAATAGATCTTTCAACCACCAAATAAGAAAAATTGGCAGTCTCGAAGTCTTTTCCGTTTGGTCTTCCTTTTCCCGGCTTTGCGAGACCCTTCAGGCCCACGCCACTGTTTTCAGAACTCCATCTCGTTGCGAGTCTTGCACCCCTTTTCAGTTCCATCACAAACTTAGGTCTTGTGACATCAATTGCAAAACTGCAGAACTTCAATTTCGGACCAATTTGTCCAAACTCGTAGTATTCTGGTTTGAAAAATTGCAATGGACATTTTCCATGATGCGAACAAGGAGCCACAATCTTCAAATTTATAGCAGCTTCAGATGGTTCAGGTCCATCAATGACATCGAAATGTTCCAACAATTCAGGCTCAATCTCTCCATCATCCACCAAAGTCTCATCAACTTCATCTTGTTCATGGGAGGCTGCTGCCTTCTTGCTCTCCATGATAGATCTTTTGTAAGGTCTTGGGATCTTGGCCGTCTTTCCCTCGTGGTTCTCCGGACGCAAGATGACCTGTCTAGCTCTGGCAACAACTTCCGCACCTAGAGGGTTACCTCTTTCAACAATAACAAGATGTCCACCTGGAGCCAACCTTTTGACCAAAAGATCGAGCTTTTCGTCGACTTGATGAGGGAACTTTGAAGTATCAGACAACATCTGATGTTGTGCAATGATCAAATCATACTTGAAATTCTCTGGTCTTAATTTATCCATAATAATTGATTTAACAGAAAGATTTTTCGTCTTGATTTTTCCAACATACTCACCTTCATCTTCGCTCTCAACTTCACTGTTTTCAGTTTCTTCGCTTTGCTCGGCTCTTCTTGACTCCTCAAACAAAATGTTTTTTCCATCAGAGCCTCTGGAGAAATACTCATTCACCTGTCTACTGAGCAAAATCTTGGCTCTTCTTTCCATATAGAAAGAGCCATTCACAACCACATCTTTCACTTCTGGGTTGAACTCGTCTCCCATAAGCTCATTCAAAGCCAACATTCCGGTTGCAGGACCGTATCCAAAGTCTAAAACACGCTGAGGATTGAACTTGTCTTTGCCTACCTTGTTTCTGAGCTCGTGTAGAACTTGGTAGCAGGAGGCATAATTTTGTAAAAAGGAGCTCGCAATGTGCACATCTGCTTCCTCTTCGGTCTCAGTTTTCGGATGAACTTGATTTTCATTCAAATTGACGTAGTACTCGCTAGTCTTTATTTTGAGATATTTGGGATCATAGAGAAGAAGCATATTATTACTGATTGTCTTGCTGATAATGTCTGGAACCTCGATCCGTGTCCTGTTAACACGACTTTTCAATGTGTCTGGATGTAATCTGGCCTCTTTACTGGTAGCACCATTCAAAAGTTCACCGGTCTCTGGATCTCTGTACTTTGGGTCCACACCCAATAACGATTCCTCTGGAGTGATCACTCTAGTATTGAGGACAGGATCTCTGTCATGCAAGACCTCGTTCACAAGCTGTCCAAAACTTTCTCCTTCTCTTCTGTATGAGAAAAACAAGCTCGATTTCTCCTCACTCAGTCGTTTACCAGGCGAGATCGGATCGTACTCTGTATCGTCATCATGTTCAACGGTGACTCTAGGGTTGATCTGCTCACGCAGCGATGCGCAAACATGAAACTTGGCTTTTTGGTGTATCAAACGGTTGTTGCAAAATCGCAACAACCCTGCTCTGGGAAACATGTTTGTTATTGGCGGGGATATCACTGATCGTTGTTGGGTAACGTAAAGTTGCAAAATTGAATAGATGAGGAGTGAAAAAAAATCAACTGCATAAAAATTTTCCTGGAGGTGGCTGAAGTCTGTGGCTGGTGTGATGGCTATAGAAAATTTATTAGACGTAAACAATTCTATCTAGATTATAATCGGCGTAACTTTAGACCACTCAATGAATGGACGAAGGTCGGTATGCGTCCAGCTCGGTCACCGATTCGGTGACTAAGAAGAACAGCTCGAAAGGAAAAATTGGTAAAAAACGAAAGACAAAACACAAGGATGGGACTCTCAAATTTAAAAAGACGAAAACTGAGCCAGTCCAAGAGGAGACATTAGCATCTCCAGAATCTCCAAAACTGGACAAATATCCTCTTGAACAGTCTTCAAAAGAAGAGTCATCACTTCCCCGCAGGTCCTGTACATCCAGGTACACCGAGTGGGGTCCTCAAATCAATGGATACAGATTTGTCGCAACAGAAACTCCCCCGGATATTCAAGATGACATCAACTATACAAAACACACTAAACTGCCTAAGATGGAAACGGGATACCATGAGAGTTTGCCTAATACAACAAGCACTGTAGATCCATTGCGTATCCCCAGAAGCTCCCGGTCGTACGAAAAATACGTCGAACTATGGAAAACTTTCGACTATAACGAACCATTCGAGCTGCCGCAAATTCCGCTGCCAAACGCCACAGGTAAACTCTCAGACCTCAATCTGGAATCAATCAGTGAGTTTCTTGATGCCAAAGAGTATCTGAAAAAAGAACGTGTCAGATGGCATCCAGACAAAATGCTTCCGAAACTTAAACAAGGTGCTACTGCTTCAGTTCCAGAACTCGAGGCAATAGTCACAAAAGTGTTCCAACTCATAAACGAATTGTACAATCCATAAGTTTTTAGTCAAAATATACATTATCTACTATTCAGTAGACCCGTTTTTCGTCGCGTCGGTCTCTGTATCTGGCTTCACTGGTTCAGTAACTTCACCATCGTCAGCATCATCCTCCCCAGCCTCCTCAGCCTCCTCTTCCTCAGCCTCCTCTTCCTCGATATCTTCTTCGAGTTCTTCTTCAAGTTCCTCTTCTTCATCCTCCTTGTCATCCTCGTCTTCAAGTTCTTCCAAATCCTCTTCCACATCTTCTTCCTCTACATCTTCCACATCTTCTGCATCTTCCTCCTCTGTTCCCTCCACTTTCCTCTTTTTCTGTGGTGGTTCGGTCTCGTCTTTAGTCGTGTTTGTCTCTCCTTCCTCTTCCTCTTCCTCCTCTTCCTCCTCTTCCTCTTCCTCCTCTTCTTCTTCCTCCTCCTCGAACTGTTCAGGAGGGTAATCCTCGGTGCTTTCGCCCTCATTGTCCCAGACAATATTAAACCTCGTGACTCTTGGCTTCTCGGCAAGAATGTTACGAACTATGTGTTCCACCTGCACCTTCGAAGGAGGATTCTCGCGCAGTTCTTCTGAGTCATACTCGTTGTTCACATAGTACCCTACCCGCACAAACTCGCGATCTTTATACGAGCAACTCAGTAGGATCACAGTGACGGAGACCAGCTCGCTGGCTGGGATCAGCTCGGCAGAAGGAGCATCTGCCGTCAAAATGAACTTATTGATTCCGACTGGAACAGGTCCAACCAGAATAGAGTCAAGCTCTTGATCATGTTCGAGAGACCGTGACGAACCAACATAAGTAAGTTTCCATTCGAGATCTTCCTTGAGTGGTTCTAGGCACTCAAATGTAATTTCAAACTGGTACGGATCTGTGAACCTCGCAGGGTTATTAAGCACGTTGATTCCTAGAAGCGAGACAATTGACATTGTTTGATCGACGTCGCGTATATCAGGTAAAATTACGTACTCGTGAACAGTAGTGGTGTGCTGCAATGCTGATGATAAAGTCAGACGCGTATCTACACGTTGAGACGTGAGTTAAATTTTGCCAAACTTCCTTACACCGTTGGAAAAAAAAATGTTTCAAAAAAAAACTTTGTCTCGTGCCCAACGTCACCTGACCCGTCAATTTTTTTCCCTGTTCTTGCACTATTTACCTTTTACCCTTTCAGGGAGACCCTCTAATAATTATAGCCAAGGTTCGATGCATCAGGGGTAACGAACTGAGGTTTCATCAGTCTATTGTGACTGTACAGGTTGTTGCTGTTTTACTTTAATAAAAGCTAAGCGAAGTTCAAATATACGTCGTTCATCTGACTGTCAGATCACGGAATCATAGCTCGACAGGTCCATCCATTTCTTCCAATCCGCCATAAGTTACCTCCATATGTCACAAGCCAGCGAAACTGCACATCCATCACAAACATCTCAAAATGCAGCTTTGCAAATTCTTCTTGGGCCCCAAGTGAACTCGTGGCCGTACTCTGAAGAGACTCTTCAGGAGGCCCTCAAGACGAGAATTGAGCAAGAGAAGACCAAGCAGGAATTCTACAGAGTCGAATCAATGAACAGATCTTTGGAGCTACTCAAACTAGCACATCATTGCAATATTCCAAGTGAGCTAATTCCGCTTCTCTTCAATGGCTCAAGAGAGGCAGTTTCTGGTGTGGCGCAGCACAGTGGCGCAGCACAGTCGGTTCCAATCATTAAACAGCCAACACCCGCACAATCTGGTTCCCCATTGAGGAGAAGCCGCTTGGGTCATTCTGCTTCTGAGTCTATACCTGATCTCAGAGATAACCCTGCTGCTAACTTCAGATTCGGCTCGGGATCGGCTTCGCCAACAAGAAGAACTACTTTGAGCCCACAACATCAGCTATCTCCATCTAGAATTGGAGCCCACGCAGTGTCAAGTCTTGGAAGTTTAAAGACCCGTCCCACCAGCATTGAGAGTCTTCGCCATGGTGGCCACCAGAGAACGATATCGCTACCCCCTCAGGTGACTATTCCAGAGTTACCAGATCAGGAAACACCAAAGAAGCGCAGACAACCATCACCGGATGGTGAGAAAACCACAAATTCGGACAGTTTCGAGGTGACGCCAACAAAGTTTAGAAAGTCACATTCTCGTAGTGCAACTATGGATCTGTCAATGATCACCTCGCCCTTTGATAGGCCTGTGGGGCCATCTGGGAGGGAGGTAGCAGGTGCTGTGCACTGAGCAAAGCAAACGACCAGAGAAGCGAGTCATCTGCCACGCAGGCCTATTTTGAGATTATTCAATGGCAATGCAGATGACCAAATCGCCCTCCACTCATCACTAATTACCCTACTCATGTATACGTCTATCGCCGATTAATTTCACATATTTAAATCTAACACCGAAGGCTGTGAGCCGATCAAACGGCTCGCTCGAATGGCCCGCTGTCTTTCGTCCATCATTGTCCCTGGCTCGCGGCATATGCATGCTCAGCAAGTTCCTCGACATCCTCTAAATTGATAAACTCTAAGTCTTCATCACTAGCCTCATCCCCCGTTGGATTGAGAATTTTTTCGAAAACCAAATCCTTTTTGCTCAAACTCTCTGCACTCCTCCTCAACTCGTGAGCCAAATTTCTCAAAACTTTCTCGCTGCAACCATCGTCCCTCAAAACCCAGGCACACAAGTCATCGAGCCATACCTTGCAGTAGATGTAGTAAATGTCATGGAAACGAAACAACTCTCTACATGCCATCAAAGCTTTCAACACACCTCGTTTACCGCATCTCAAAACGTAATAAACGTCATCCCAAGTCTTTTTGACAAGGTCAAAACTCCGAATCAATGGATAACATAATGCTCGTCTCGAAAGAGTGAGAACCAAGATAACAAGCATGTTTTTCTCTGTAAGATTGTTTGATTGAATCAATTGAGAATCCAAACAACTCAACTGAGGTGCCAACTTTCCAACCGTCCATGCGCTCTCGACGGTTGTTTCTCCCTCATTCGACCGTAGCTCGTAAAAATAGGCATAAAGTAAACTGACAAGTGTATAGTACAATGGTCTTGGATCGTCAATCAGATAGGATTTACGTGGAAGATCCACCATTCTTTGGGTCTCTTCATCAGTGAATTTGATTTCCACTGGAGAATCGCCTTTTTGGTCCCTTTGATGCTTCAAAAATCGCGTTCTGAAATCAGACTTCCAATTCAAAACTTCTGTCAATCGGGATTCTTCAGCCATGTATTTGGCTGTCAAATAATCATTCGCATAGTATTCAGGGTCAAACTTGATGTTTTCTTTGATCAGACGTTCAATAATACGTTGGTCAGCGTCCATATTGTCAGGTTCGGCAAGATCGTTAATATCATTTCCATTGGAAATTGACGCACTCATCATATTGGCATACTGACTGTTGAATCCATACTTTGGAGCAGTCAAAGACACGTCACTTGGCTCAGGTAACTTCTGTTCCACCTCCCAATTGAAATTTTCTGCCTCTTGTCCAATATTTCTAACTGTTTCTGAATTGTCGAGCTCTTGAATCATCACTGCAGGCTTCTGTTGAGTTGAAGGCTCGATAGTCTCGTTTAGTCGTGCAAGAAGCTTGGCTGGAAGGTCGAGATCATTAAACTGTTCTCCCTTGTTTTCTTTGGCAATTCGTATATCAATGCATTCTTCAGGAGAATTGAGTTCGAATTTAACACGTTCATCGTCTACTATGGAACCTGGAAGTCTTAAACGCAGATAGTAAGGTGGTAGTGAAAAGATAAAAAGACAATCATCTACCACCATCTCTACAGCTTGAGCAGAAAACCGAATGTTGGAGATCTTTATCTTGATATACAAGAACTCTTCATCTTGTGTAATTGTAAACGATGGGGTTATCATTGTGGTGTTGAGTGATGAAGATTGAAGTGTATTTCAAATTAAACAATCGTTATTTGATCAAAATATTTCACTGAAAAAAAAAAATTCAATGCGGCTCGATTTTTTTTTTTTTTTTTTTTTGGCCAAATTTTTTCATTAGATATCAGAAAATCAACCACAAAACTGTTGTAATAACTATTGAAGTCGTAAAATAAACAAGACTATAACCATGTCCACTGCAGACCTCTCTACACAAGTGGGGGACAAGCCTGCGCGCAAAAGATTTGGTGGTTCTCGCCAAACAAAACCCGACGCAACAGCCCAAGAAAATGGCAATGACCGTTCAGTCGTCCTAAAAGCTCCAAGGCCACGAACAATCGGACGTGTGATTAACCAAATCCCAGATGAAATCCTCAAAGATGAAGAACTCAATGAAGCTATTAAACTTCTTCCATCAAACTACAATTTTGAGATCCATAAAACAGTCTGGAACGTGCGCAAGAACAAAGCTAAAAGAGTGTGTCTTCAAATGCCTGAAGGTTTATTGATCTATTCCCTTGTGATATCTGACATAATCGAGCAATTCTGCGAAGCAGAGGTTATTGTCATGGGTGATGTTTCTTATGGAGCATGCTGTATAGATGACTACACTGCTCGCTCGCTTGATTGCGATCTTATTGTTCATTATGCCCATTCTTGTCTCGTTCCTATCGACGTCACAGCAATCAAAGTTCTCTATGTTTTCGTCACCATCGCCATTGACGACGATCATCTCCTCAAAACCATTAGACGTAATTTCGATAGCGGCTCACGACTCGCCGTGTTTGGTACAATCCAGTTCAATCCAACCATCCATTCTATTAAGAATAAGTTAGAAAATCCAGACTCTCCTGATGAAAAGGTCATATACGCAATTCCACCTCAAATAGCTCCGCTATCTAAGGGAGAAGTTCTTGGATGTACATCAGCTCGTTTGAGTCCCGAACAGTTCGACGCTATGATCTACATCGGAGATGGAAGATTCCATTTAGAATCCGCAATGATCCACAATCCATCCATTCCAGCCTACAGATACGATCCTTATTCACGAAAATTCACCAGAGAAAGATACAACCAGAAGGAAATGGTTCAAGTCCGTAGTGAGGCCATAGCTACTGCTCGCTCTGCAAAGAAAGTTGGACTCATTTTGGGTGCTCTAGGAAGACAGGGAAATCCTACGACGTTACAAAGCTTGGAACAGAATCTACGAGCACAGGGTAAAATCGTTGTTAAAATCATTCTTTCAGAAATTTTCCCTGCTAAATTGTCAATGTTTGATGATATCGATGCTTTCGTGCAGGTTGCATGTCCTAGATTGTCGATTGATTGGGGATTTGCTTTTCATAAACCATTGTTGACTCCATACGAGGCCATGGTGATGTTGGAAGAGGATAAGAAGTTTGAGGAGGATTTCTATCCAATGGACTACTATGGAAAAGATGGTTACGGTAGAGGTAAAAAGCCAGGAAGGGAGTAATGTCTATTTGCATATAGTGAGTTAATAAAGGTGACCTAAACAACAGCCAAGGTGGCGAGTTGATTTGGTTGTTGCTCTGATAATTACACGTGATTCGCACCGCTGTCACCGCTGGTACACCTCACTTGAATGAATTGCTTTGCTTTTCATTCTTCTAACGTCGCTCTCTGCTCCGCATAAGCCTCTTCAACGCCGAAAAGAGTTGCAACATGGAAATCATCCCATCTGAAGACATTGACGCGGTTTCCATCAGCATCCTTAAGATATTCACCCACAATAAGTAGAAGCTTATGATAAAAGTTGACGAATTCCAAAGTAGAAGAAACGAAAATTTCATTCAAAATCAACGGAGATATCAACTTGTTGAGCTCATTTGACACCAAATAGCCGATTAAAAATTCTTGCAATTTCATATCTGCCTTTTGGAAGGTAATCACATTGAAAAGACGATTCTCCACAATTGGTTCATACAACGAGACGTCAAAAAATCCGTCTTCGCTTTTGAAAATCATGTTCACTAGGTTGTAAATATCGAAGAGGCCTGAATTGTGTAACAATTCAGTAAATTCTTCATTGATCAACAAACGAACTTCTTCATCCAACTGTTTCTTGACCGTCTCAAGCTTCTCTGATAGCAACGGCACCAACTCGATCTTCGACACAACAAAGTCAAGACAATTGATTTTGAAAATTCTTTTTGATTTGCTAGAAATCTGTAATTTGGAAGAAATAGATAGCATGAGTGAGACTGGTTCATCAACTAGAGCAGCAAACAGTTCCTGCTGCTTTGCTTCTTCAATTTTGAGGAAAGTAGAATCCGATGACTGGTGATAATCAAATATGACCAAGAAATGAGAATAAAGATCTATAAGCCAATCTGGAAGTGATAACAAGTCTTCATCCACTTCTTCAATTTCAGACTCCACTTTGATCTCCTTCAATTTCAGTGTCACCAAAATGAGCAGTTTGTTAAATGTATCGGATTGGAGACCTTGCAAACAATCAATGAGATCGTTTCTCTCGGTCAATTTGTTGAACATCATCTTGTACAAATCCAAAAGATTGTACAATTGAATAATGACGTCTGGCTTACTCTCTTGTCTGAGAATTGTCTCGAATGAACCTTTGAATGGTCTGCTCAATGAACCCAGGACTTTATTAACGACCGACCGCACGACTGGTACCAAGTCTTCATTTGCGGTTTGGTCGAAATTGAAAAGACTTTCAACAAGCTCAAGTTCATTAACAATCACATTATGCAGGTATGCAAGCATATCACTAATAAAACGTTTAGAATCGTAAGAGGACATGATCAAAGGACGACGCGAACTTGTTTTAATCTCCTCTGAGTAGCCATTCAGCTGGTTAAGAAAATCTTCAGTGACAATTCTCGACCGACTTTCAATAATTTCACTCACAATTGAATCGAATTCGTCTTTATCTTTTTTCAGAATGTAAATGAGTGACTTTTGGAAACTGCTGATAGATTCTTTGTCTTTACCCACATCACTTTGACTATAAATCGCCGTTAAATTTTTCTTCAAAGATAGTGAGATACGGTCAATTGCCATTGCAATCAAACTAGACATCTGATTCATGATCGAAATACCAAGCTTATCGTTGTTCATACTCAATAAAATGTCACAATTGCTGTAAATGTTCTCCACCTTGTATAGAACTTGAAAGAAATCATCATTAATTTCTCCCGTACGAAGCATATGATCCTCATAATGATTAAGAGTGAAGTTAGTCTTGAAACTGTTCAAAAGACTCTTTTTAATTTTAACCAAATCGCGCTCTTCTGTCAATTCTTTCACGTTGGTTTTGAACTCCCGTGTATCCTGAATATTACGTTGCACTTTTCCGTCGATTTCTTCAAAACATGAATTTAGATCGTCTAAATCTTGTCTAATAACGTTCAATTTCTTCACCACCAGCTGGTATTTTTTCAGCGATTGGAAATGTTGTCTAAGAAGATCATTTTCCACATCACGACGTAGCTTTCGACGTGCTATCGATCCAAGAATGCTTGGACTCGTCAAGTTTCTGTGATCAATGCCCAATCCCGATGCAATTTCCGCTTCATCTGTCCGAGATTGTAGAATCACCAACGACTGTCTTATTGAGGAATCAAAGCTCGTTTGGTTCAACACTCGGCTCAGCCGGCTTGCCAACACACTTGAATCAGTCTGTTCTAAAGTCAGACTATTCTGTGTCAATGCTGTTGCTTCGGCAGCTGGTGTCGACGCGCCAGGCGTCGACAACGTCGAGCTTGACGAGATCAAGTCTAAGGAGCTTTTAGCATATTTCAATGCCAGAGAATTCTCCTGGCTCGTTTCAGCACCGTCGGACTTGTCAAGCCCCTTAGAGCGGGCATTGATGTTTTTGAGAATGTTGAGATTCGAAAACTTACGTGTGAGGTCGGTTTGAAGAGGGAAGTTAGGGATTTTCAGAGGTGCTGATGGAATCGGCAGCGGACTTGATAAACGGGCCGAGCCTTGTGCATTGTCAGCACCACCATTGTAGCTCTCGTCATATGTGTCAAACACAAAGTCCATTGCGGTAGAATGAGAGCCTATAAATGATTCTCTGAATGCCAAATCAGTCGTTATTTGCAAAGGTTGAGCTGGTATGTTTAGTTACGTTTTTTTTTTTTGGGTTTTTTTTGAAGGGTCCAAAACATCTTTACACGGAAATAATGAATATCCAGTGGTAGCAGCAGCTTGTCTGAGGTGATGAATCAACAAGGATGAAGGACAAACGAAGCAAGTCATGAAGGGGCCGGCAATAGGTGGATGAAATTGTAGTAAACCTGAGTGTGCGGCGAATATTCAACTACCTGCTTTGTCCGATTGAGAGCTTTTTAAAGTCACAACACCATAATGTTTTAATTTTCACTATTTTTTAGTTCTAAATACTACATCGCTTCTGTAAACAAATTTTGTTGCTTACAAAAACGACTGAAGGATAACTCAGTCTATCGTAAATAACTAGAAATATGGTAAATGATCGAGCATCTCATAGTAATTCGACAATAATTGCCACCTCAGCCGGTTGCTTCATCAGATACTACCAAATGACTCCAATTCAGCATCGTTATACCGTAAATAACGACCGTTCAAATTTTCAGGAATACCTTCCAGTGCAAGATTAGCATAGTAAGCTGCTGGAACTTCTGGAGCAAGTAACTGTTTATTCTTGTGAAGATCAGTGAACCTTTCTAAAGCATCTGGTGCCATATTTTTACCGAACACTTCCCGGATATCCTGTTGCATTGCAGTGTCAACAACACCAGGAGCAATAGAAATAGACCTAACCAAAGGCTCTTCAGCTGCCAAACTCAAACAGAAGTGGTTCAATGCAGCTTTGGAAGAGCCATACGCGGACCAAGCATCATAGGCCTTAGTCGATGCACCTGAAGAAACAAACAAAAAGCTTCCTTTAGTTTCACGAACATGTGGCAAAGTACGTGAAACAAGTTCCATCACAGAAAAAACATTCACTTCATACAACCGTCTGACTTTACCTAGATCAAGTGAATCTATATGTTGAACAGGCTCCAAAACTCCGGCATTCACAACAACAGAATCAATGCGCCCAAACTTAGAAATTGTTTGCTTGATGATTTTATCAATAGTTGCAGTCTCAGTAACATCACCAGTAACCGTTAATACACGATCTCCAAATTTGCTTTTTAGCTCTTCAAGCTTATCAGCCGATCTAGCCACAGCTACCACTTTCGAATCACCATTTTTTGCCAAAATCAACTGGGCAATCGCTTTTCCCAATCCACGAGACGCTCCCGTCACAACTGAAACCTTAGTCATAATTGGTGTGTTGAAGTTGGAAAGAGCCGTTATTATTCTGGGGTAAAGAAAAAAGAGCTAGATTACGAAAAAGTTGCTAAAAGAAAAAGTTACCCGGTTCGTGCATGGTGAAGGATGTTTGTCACAAACTGATGGCAACCTTGGGTTCACACATCCAAAGAGATCAATAGGAATCTAAAGCACAGGATTAACAGCTTGGGTTCATCAATTCCCACTCAAGTATGATAACTTCTAACCCCGCATACAACATTGCCCCACCGCTCACCCTGCTGCTTACGTCATCAGCTACGCTTCTCAAAGGAAAAACTTATCGGCACTTTCTGTTGTCAAAAAACACGCTTTTAGGTTTAACAGTAGTATTCTCCTATTCAATTAATAAAACACTATTGCTAACCGTCACCTCAATAACATTCCGATGAGTAATAGTGGCACACAGTTTGAATGGGCTAAAACCATTCCCTGTCGAAATATAAAAATACACGGATATTGCAAATGGGAAAACAAGGGATGCTCTTTTAATCACGACGATTCTGTCAAGAAATCTGCGCCTGACACTCAACAAACGGATTCGCAGGCTTCTACTTCTACTTCCAATCCTTCTACATCATTTGGAAATGCGATTTCTAACCAAAAACCCTTCATGTCAGAGAATAACTCTGCAGTTGAGCCACAAGACCCATCGTCAGCTTCAACAACGATATCATCAGGAAGTGCAACAAGTGCCAAATCTGGAGCTGCAATTTCAATGAAAACTAGTATGCCCGCGTTGAATGGTGTTAATTCCAAACAGCCATCAGTTGTTTCTGCACCACTCGCGTCGTCATCATCATCGTCCGGTCAAATACAAACATCCGATTCCGCAGAAACTACCATGAAAAAACGTTTCAACTTCGATACTCCTTCCTTTACACCTGCAGCGGCCTCCCTGACGGCGAAATTTGCGAAGATGTCACCGAAGTTGAGCGATATCCCTACATTTTCTCCGGCAGCTAATTCTACAGCTTCAAGTAGCGTTAATTTGAACGGCGATGGAGCAAACAAGCTATCAGGAGGAACCCCATTCAATCCTGAAACGGCACCCGTTTTTATGCCTGGCAGTGTGGGATTTTCAGAGGCACCACCCGCAGCCATGTCTCCAGCTATGACCCCAGCACATCCTTTACAAACACAGCTTTTCCCACCACAACATGAAGACCCATTCTTTCAACAAACAAATCTTTTCCCTATTAATTATCACCTGTATGCCGGACAACCTCCTCCTCATTTACGTTTGAACATGAAGCCACATGAACGCACAATTGCAGATCTTTTTGTGCCGAATAATTTACGTGAAGAAGTCCAAAAGAGAAATGAAGAAAGTCTTCGTTTTGTTCCAATCTCACAAACAGGACTACCATTGCATGTGAACCAGTATCATTCACTATATTCGATCGATCAGAATTATGATAAAAACACAAAAAGCTTTGGATATCCATCATCCGTATACAAAGTCATGTCCAACTCTGATGGTAAATTGTACACTATGAGACGTTTAGAGAACGTGCCGATCACATCGGACAAATGTTTCAAGCTGATTAACCGTTGGAAAAACGTTGAATGCGCCAATGTTGCAAAATTGTATGAAGCTTTCACAACAAGAGCATTTGGAGATAATTCATTGATTCTGATTTATGATTATTATCCGATGTCGTTGAACTTAATGGAAACACATTTCTTTAAAATTGGCGATAAAGATCCAGAATTGATTACAGAAGAACTTCTATGGAGTTATCTTGTCCAATTGACAAATGCTTTGGCGGAAATTCATCGTAAAGGACTTGCGGTCAAAGCGTTCGATCCTACCAAGATTATGATATCAAACAAAAACCGGGTGCGACTCTCAGCATGTGGTGTTCTGGACGTGGTGGAAGCTGCCACAGAGAACAAAGATGAGACTATTCCAGATTTACAACAGCGAGATCTCGCTCTTTTGGGTCAATGTTTATTGGATTTAGCCAAGACATCAATTTTTGCCAAAGTTCAAATTCAAAACATGAGTGCTTTGGAAATTATTAGCAAATTGACATACTCAGATAGTTTCAAACGCGCTTTGGGATATCTTTTTGAATCCGATGCAACTTTAATGAGACTACAAGAAATCATTGCACCTCAGACATTACAAGTTTTAAATGGAGTTCAAAACTCTGCAGATTATGTTGAAGGATGTCTTGGTAGAGAAATTGAAAATGGGCGGCTGGTTCGGCTGTTTGCCAAGCTCGACTTCATCAGCGAACGGCCGGAATTTGTCAAGGACGGCTCTTGGTCAGAAACTGGTGAAAGGTATCCGATTAAATTGTTTAAGGACTATGTTTTTCACCAAATTGATGAGACCGGTAAACCTGTTGTTGATTTGACACATGTGATTACTTGTTTGAACAAGTTGGATGCTGGGGTGAAAGAGAACATTTTGATGGTGAGTCCGGATGAAATGAGTTGTTTAATTGTGAGTTATGCAGAATTGAAAGAGATGGTTGAGAGAAGTTTCAGGCAGCTGAGAAGTGGTTAGATAGGGCTAACAAAGAGAACAATGAACGAGTGACAAGCGAGGCGAGTCATCTGAAAGAGTCCTGTGATTGAATCAGTAGTGAAGAGCAGAATAGCCAGCAAAATCAGGCTTGATGGTAAATAGGTACACGCTTCATTACGTAATAATAATAACAAGACAAACGATTTGCATTGCTCGTAACGGATACACCGCTGCACCCAGACTTATCTGAAAATTTATGGGCAGGGCTACCTTATTGTGTTTTTGTTCTGGCGCTTCAATGATTTTGAAATCAGTATTATATTTTTTTTTTTTCGTTAACAAAAAAAAGTTATCCCTCTTTATAAAAAGTTATCCCTAAATACCAACTTATCTTCTCAGCACATAATCGTCCAGCAATTTCGTAGCACAAATTAGTGAACTAAGCTAGCCATGGCTTCCCACTATCATGCTTCGCAGCTGCAGTACAGCTATCTCAAGATGAAAGTGAACTTTCACCATTGGTGGAACAGCAGCGGTGCCGGTAATGATCCGAGCAAAAATCCATCTATTTTAACGCGGAGACTCAAAAACCTACCATTGGTGTCATTAAGAAACTCTGAGTTTGCCGCCTATCTTGTGAAACTTGGACTGGATAAGGATCATTTGCCTAGGGCGGGACTCCCAAATCCTCTTGGCTTACACAGACCTGGAAACGGGCGCGTACAGGAACATTATCTCTACTTTGGTCCAGGAGAGGCCGAAGCACTTGTTGAAAGAGCCCATCAAGTGAAGGGTGACAGAGAACAACAAACGCCGCGGACTAAACAGAAAAAGAAGACTCGTCCCAAAAAAACCAACGCATATCAAATTAACGTGGTGGAACAACTCAACACAACGATCGATGATTACATTGATCCAGATGTGTTGACTTCCAGAACCGCTAGAACTATTCGATTCCCAGGAATGAGATCACAAGGTGAGTGGCAGATTCAAGAAGTTGATGATGCACGAACTGACGGGATGCAATCTGCTGAAGGGATTGAAAGGGATGAAGATGAGGAAGAAGAGGCTGGAAATGAGGAAGGAGAAGAAGTTCATGGTGAAAGTCGGGATATCACTGCAGATCAAATTTATTCTTCTTCACAACCTCCACTCAATGAAAGACTAAGAGAATACAATAATCAACCAGTGAGAAAAGAAAGCGGTCTGAGTCGGTTTTTTCCTTTCAAGTCCAAAAAAATGAAATTCATCAGATCTCCTCCATTGAAAGATGAATCTGAAGCTGGGAACGAAAACCAACCAGCACACGTATTTTTGGACTTGAGTAAACAAAATCAAGTAGAATTGCCAGAGCCAGGCACTCATAGAAAGAAAATCTCACTTGTGACACCCGCTCTGGGAGGAGCAGGGCATGCCGCTGATTATCTTTTAGACCGGCCCACGCGGCAGCGAGTGATGTCAGATATAACTAGCACTTCTACAACAATTTTTAGGCCACTGAAAGTAATTATGAGGCGAGAAATCTCTTCAAGGATGGGCGGACGACCAAGTTCAATGGGGTCTCAAGGTCATGGACCCCCTCATGTTCCTGGCATGAGTTTGCGAGTGTTCAGTGAAAAGAACAGCGCTTACATCCCACCCAAAAAAACAAGTATACAAAACAGAGAACTTTTCACCACAATCATTAATGATGTTTCTTTGAGTGCTGCCCGACAAGCCAATGGACTTGGACGTACAAAAATAAGGGGCCCAATTAATTCCGGATTCACAAATATCAACGATTATTCTACATTCATGAACAACGAAAACAAAGCTATTGGTAATAAGAGACCACCAAGCAACCATTCGCTCGACACATGTATTAATCAAACGATTATGATTGAAGCCAAACCTGAACAAAGCAACATCGATTCTGCACCATTAGCTCTTGTATTAGAAAGCTCAACGCCTCAAGTTGACGAAGAAGAATATGAAAACTACGGACAGTCATCTATAGGATACGGTATGGACATAATTGCCAATTACCAGTATTCAGATGGAGTTTTAACCAGAAGAGAAAGAGATGGTAAAAGGAATGTTAGTCAACAAAACAAGATTCTTGACACTGAGAATTTATTTTCAAGAGTTGATATCGTTCGTGGTAAGAATCCGTCTATCAGTATTAAAAATATAGATGGTTAGATGGAGGCTGATTGAAGGTGTATTGGTAGATTTGATATAGGTTAGTTTTGTAAGATGAAGGAAAAGAAAGGGTGGCTGCGCGGAGAAAGCCCAAAAAACTTATAATTTGTTGAAGCGGCTGAGAGGCCACCAAGAAACAAAAATAAACAATAGGGATATAAAAGAATAATCAACTACTTGCATAATTGATGCAGATGTTTGCAGTGCGGTGTTTCAGATTTTCACACTAATTCAACGGCTTTTATGACCATTCAAGCAATCAGAAGCAGCAAGAAGTGTTTCAAAATCATGCTAATTAGTTGAGATGACGATGCAAATCACGTTTCAAAAGTCTACTTAATCACAGAAGATTCCCAGATGAAGCGAATATTTTTGTTTGTGGTGTCTCAGCTAATTTGGGGCTGGGATGAACTGTGGTAAGAGATCATTTGGGTATAGAGGAAAAACCAGCACACTCTGAGTGAATTTGATATAAGATACAAGAGTAAGAGATACAACTCAACTAAACCCAGTTGTTAGGGAGACCAGAACACTAAAATGGGGTGCGCAGTGAGTACATCAAGCGATGATTCTGATCCTCATTACTTGGAAAAATTACAAAACTCCAAAGTTGAGCAAATGCTGATGCAGAGCCAACAGAAGGAGAAGAATCAGGTGAAGCTTCTTCTTCTAGGAGCCGGAGAGAGTGGGAAATCTACTGTATTGAAGCAGATGAAATTGCTTCATAAAGGTGGATTCACTCATCAAGAACGTTTATTGTACTCCAATGTGATTTGGGCAGACACTGTTGCTTCTATGCAGACACTGATTATCCAAGCTCGCAAGTTGGGTATTCAGTTAGATTGTGACATACCTGGGTCCGACCTGATTCAACACAAGCGCAAAGTACTGGCATATAAGCCTCTTGATAACATTGACGCTTCGAAAGCCGGCGGTGTTTCGTTTCTCAAAAACTATGTTCTCAAATACAGTGAGAACGGAGCAGCCAGACGGAAAATGATGAGTACGGGAAGAGCCAATGCAGGGTGGGATGCTGCTTCAGCTTCATTGTTGGATGGGGACGAGGAGATCAACGAGAAACACGATGATGGTTTTGACGGTTCAAATAGTACTGCTGATGAAGATGACGGAGTTCTACCTGGCCTCAAGGAACTTTCCCGCAATGATTTAGCCAAAAACTTCTCCAAACAGGAGATTGCAGAGTCAATCCAACGGTTGTGGGAAGGCGATCGTGGAATTCAAGCTTGTTTCAACAAGGCCAATATGTTCCAACTTGAAGGGTCTGCTCCTTACTATTTCGGACATGCACATTTGTATGCTCAAGATGACTATACTTGTACCGATGAGGACATTTTGAAAGGTCGAATCAAGACTACTGGCATAACAGAGACAAACTTCAACTTGAATGATATAAAGTTTAAGATTTTGGATGCAGGCGGTCAACGATCAGAACGCAAGAAATGGATCCATTGTTTCCAAGATATAACTTGTGCGTTGTTTGTTTTGGCTGTTTCTGAGTACGATCAAATGCTTTTTGAAGACGAACGTGTAAACAGAATGCACGAGGCTATTATGTTGTTTGAATCCTTGTGCAATTCACGTTGGTTTATCAACACACCATTTATTTTATTTCTCAACAAAGTCGATCTTTTAGAGGAAAAAATACGTCGTTCGCCTATTCGCAAATATTTTCCTGATTATAAAGGAAAATCTAACGATGTTGAAGATACGTTACAATATTTTGAGCAATTGTTTTTGAGTTTGAATCGCACAAACAAACCAATATATGTTCACCGTACTTGTGCTACGGATACGAAGTCTATGAAATTTGTTCTTACGGCAGTTACAGATATGATTATTCAGCAGAACTTGAAGAAGAGTGGGTTCATGTGAAAGAAGAGAGACGGACAAGCAAATAACCTGATGAAACTAGTTGATGACTTGTTGACCGCTCACAATCGGCTCGAGATTTATGTGAATTTATTATGTCTTACAGTGATATACCTGACTGACTATACATGACTTCGTGGCTTCGTGGCTTCGTGGCTCCGCGGCTCCGCGACCACACAGCCGCGCCCCTCTACCGATTAGTCAGCAGTCGTTGGGATTTTTTTTTGCCCCTGTTGTGTTCTTGCCTTGCGGCAGATTTGTACACAATCAACCTAAACGTATATATTTGAGTGAAAAAGACTCTAAAGTACTAAAAAAATTACTATTATTTTTTGTTCGTATGAACAATTTTGTCAGCTTTGTGGTTGTACTGTTAATTGTTTTCAAGCTGAGTTCCGTGTTCAAGAGATTTTTTGGGTACTCGTTGCCAACCAGAGAAATGTCCAAGCAAACCGTCGATAAAGTTCAAAAGTTGATCAACTCTCACTCTGTGTTTGTTGCATCAAAGACTTACTGTCCATACTGCTCGGCTGCCAAGAAGACTTTGGCCGATGTTACTGATGACGATGTTTACATCATGGAGTTGAACACCATGGATGACGGTGATGAAATTCAAGATGCTTTGTACTCCATCACTGGTCAAAGAACTGTTCCAAACATTTTCATTAAGGGTAAGCACATCGGTGGTAACTCTGACTTGCAAAGTTTGGGTAAGTCCGGTATCGCTAGTAAGTTGAAGGCTTAGGAGATTCAACGAAGCGATGCGGCTTGATTGAGCTATAGCTATGTAGATTCTAATGAGTTAAATGAATTCAACTGCACCTTTAGACGATGATTTGTTTAGTCACTATGGGGAAAGAACTGGGTGGTGTAGTAGACGGCCAACCTGTTTGGCTCGTTGTTCGTGACTCAACGGGTTGTCACTCGTCGTTTCGCTAATTTGTTTGTTCGCCACCGTAATACACCTCGCACCACTGAAAATCTAATCAGCTGAAATTGTTGTTGATAACGATTATATTGTATGTACCTCACGATAACTTGAGCCCTTCATTATTCAATGGGGTTTTTGGATAGTCATCCGTACACAGCGGTCACTGCGGTGGCCAATCGTGTGATTGATAACTGTTCAGTTAGTGCGGACGATGGTGAAATGGAGATTGAATTACCAGAGCTGCTAGAAGCTATCAGGTTGCAAAAAAATGTTTTAGAACCAGGTCCAACAGAAGTGGCCCGTGCAATCCGTAAGAAGTTGAAGTATGGAACATTGAGCCAACAGCTAAATGCGCTGAAATTATTGGAGCTCTTAGTGGCCAATGGTGGCTCGGAACTCGACCCATTGTACAACGACGACAGACTCCTAGATAGACTCAAACACATTGTGACCTCTTCACAGGGTGATATTGAGCCACAAACCAGAAAAAGAGTCATCAATTTGATTGTGGGCTGGCATAACGAGTACGAGGGAACAAGGGAAAAACGGGCTCTGGTCGACTTATACAGAGGATGTGGTATTGCTTCAAAGCTACGTAAAAGGCAAAGAAGTGTGGTCCCTGATTTTATGAACGATGAAGCTGATCAAAGCACGCCATTTGAAGAGGTTTATGAGGACCCTCGTGGCTATGAACCATCAGTTTCGTCGTCTTCCACAACATCGACATCATCAAAGTGGAGTTCTCGGTTCATGAGTGGAGGTGGACACACATCTAAAGCCAGCCACCATTCCAACAGTGAACTTGATAAGAAGTACAAAATTCCGCGAATCAACTATGAGAAGGAAACCCCTAAAATTTACGAGACAATTGCTCAATGCAATGTTTTATCTACCCAACTGACCAACACCTTGAACTCGCTTGAGCCAGGAGAATTGTCGATCCATTCAACAAAGGCTAACGAGAAGTTTGATGAATGCCGTGCAATCCGTAGAAAAGTGCTGAGATATTTGCAATTGGTTCACAAGGAAGAGCTTTTGGGGGCTCTTTTAAAATCCAACGACGACCTTGTCAAGGCTTTACAATTGTACGAGAAATTCAGCGAGCCAGAGAGTGCGAGACAAGCTGAAGATTCGGATGTGGACTCATTGGCCGATTATGAAACTGAAGAAGAAGAAGAAGAAGAGGAAGAACTACCAACACCTCCTGTTACCCAGCCACAACCTGCACCGCCACATCGCCGTACAAATTCAGCACAACTCAGAACACCTAAAAGCCCACCTCCCGTTCCACCTAAATCACCTCAACTTCGCATTCCGAAGAAGGTGGAGATCCCAACTATGACAAAGAAGGAGAAGAATACGGAGAAGGATGAAGATGATGATCCTTTTGGTGATGACAACGAGGTGGATAACCCAACTGTTTGGAGCTAGTCGGTGCTGGCAGAATTCTGGTACAACTGCTTTGCGATAATTCCACTATGTATATGAAACAATGCTTTGCACTTTTTCTTCGCAAGCCATCGTTATCGTGTCTCAATATTATTGATTTGTTTATCTTCTGTGATTAGGTAATTACTAAATTTTTCAGCCTTGACTAGCAAAAAAAAAAAAAAATAAAAAATCATCACTCATCCAGTGAACCCCTACGACTATCACAAAGTAAATACCCAACATGCTTAATAGACTCATACTCAAAAACTCACTTATGGCACAGCCTAGAGTGGGTCTCAAGCCACTTGGACTGGGTATCACTCCATATAATTCAAGATCACTCTCACTCAAACCCAAGCTTCCTAAATTACCAACTCTTGAAACGTTCAAATTGAAAGAACAACCTCCAGGATATATTGTTGGTACCGTCAACGACGCATATGTGCCACCATATCCAGATGAATACCATGGCTCTTACCACTGGGCGTACGAGAAAATTGTTACTCTCGGAATGATTCCACTTGTGATGACTCCATTTGTGGCTGGTGTGGAATATCCATTATTGGACGGAGCGTTGAGTGTTCTTCTTTTGTGGCATTGCAAGGCTGGATTCCAAAGTTGTATTATTGATTACATTCCATTGAGAGTGTACGGATTTTGGCACAAGGCAGCCATGGCTTTGTTGAGTGCTGGAACATGGCTTTCTTTGTACGGAATCTATGTGGTTGAGACTGAGCAAAATGGACTCACCAGCCTCATTTATCAGTTATGGACTGCCTAAATTTAGGAACCACTACGCTACATTCTTCGCTGTAAATAATGTCTAATGGATCACATATTTTCTATATATATGACTACAAATACAGAGCTCACCAGCTCCTTTCTTCTTTCTCCTGGTAGCTATTAAATTTTGGTAATGAATGGTTTAATTTTGAAATGTGTTAAAAGCTCAGACTTTTTAAAGTCTTTCATTATAATTTTTGCGTTCTCGTTAGCAGCTTAGTCAGCCCATTCAGGCGACCGGGTTTGTCTTGGTGGGGACCGCGATCCATAACTGCGATGTCCGTTGTTTCTCACCGGAGATCTGTCTCTTCTATATTGGTCATCACCTCCAGCACCGCCACTAGCATCTCCAGCACCGCCACTGATCGCGTCACCATCGTTGCTGCCTGAACCAGCACCTGAAGACCTGTAGCCATTATCGTAGGCAGGACCATCTCTGTAACGGCCGCGACCGCGCCTACGGCGACTGCTACCATAATATCCTCCCGGACCTTCAGGTCCTCCATAATAACCTGCTGGTCCACCTGGAGGGCCATTTGGAGGTCCATATCTGTCGCTGTAGTAAGGCTCGGCAGAATCAGGTCCATAGTCGCGATATTCGTAGTCGGATCTGCCATAGTAGCCGTTTCCTCTAGAATCAGGAGCGCCGTATTCTCCACCATATGATCCACCGTAACCCCCTCCATAAGAATGATAACTTCCGTAATAATCTCTGTGACCGCGTCCGCGGGCAGAGCCACGGTATCCGCCACCCGAGCGGCCACCACGATAGCGGCCACCATGCGATGATGACTTATAACCGAAAGTTTTATTTGGGTAATTGAGCATTTTGTGTGTCGCAACAAGGAATTCCGAACCTTGGTGTTGTTTTGATGGAAGCTTTGTGTATGAAACTTTCCAAATTGCATCTTTAGGACCTTTGTTTTCTTGATCGATCCAATGTTGAGTTGCCTTAACTGGAATAAAATCAATGTAAAGTCTGTGTCTCTTGATTTCGACACCATCTTCATCGAACTCTGGTTGTGGTTCTTCGACAGCGTCCACTTGTGGGAACCATTTTCCGTTAAGGTTTTGTTGGATCATGACTGCGCCCGCGATGTCTGATACTATGACGATACAATGAGTTCTGCGGGCATTAAGCCATGCTCTCTCGATGGTTGAGTTTGTCTTTGCTGCGTGGTCGTTCAACAGTTCTTGGAAATCCTTGTTGTCAAATGGTGAAGTAAGATTGGCTATTATAAGTGCACGGGTCTCGGTGAATTCTGGCTTTTCCTTGATTTCATAGATCACGTCTTTAGTAATAGATTTATCATAGTCATCCTCTGAGATGCCTTGATTGCTACCGGATTGAGCTGAGTGGTCATGGTTTTCTGTATTGGTGGTTGTGTCTGGAGAATCTTGTTGAATTTGCTCATCCGTTTGATAATCATTATTTTCATCTTGAGATGGAGAAACACGTCTTTCCTCTTCTCCGCGCTCGTGTGTTGTTTGTTGTTCGTATTCGCTCATTTTGGTCTCTCCAATTGTGCCATATACTTCTTCTCTATCTATGCAACACTGGAATTCGACACTTTAAGTGTCTTTGATGGAGACTGATATCACTGTGAGAGAGAATGATGGCGTTTTAAAGATATATCTATGGTGACCCTGAAAATTTTTTCGAGAAATTCGATGAAAAAAACCGAAAAAATCATGAATTCAAAAACGACTAGGCTGTGCAGAAAAACTGCAGGTGTGGCGAGTGACCTTAGCAATCTACTAAATGGTAGCAGATTCTTACCCGAAACAGCCGCATATTTAATGCACGGGCAGTTTTAACCTTGTCATTTAATGCAGTATGACGTTTGGAAGGCTGTCAACTGCGTGGAAAGATGACGTGCGGACAAAAGACTAGCGACTAACGTCGAGTCACGAACGAGGCGAATGGTGAAACTGCAGTTAGTAGCAATCAGCTGTTCAGCTTTGATACAGACACCGAGCGGAGCCAGTCGTTTGCGAAAGAAAGTGACTTTTTGCCTCTTGCTTTACTGGAATGTTCCTCGCAGGTGGTTCCACTCATACATGAACGCATTACATATGACCGTTTGCCACCGAGTATTCGCCATTCTGCCCTCCAGTTTCTACCAGGTAATTGCTACTCGCTCTGTGTTGATCGTCGATGACGAGCCAAACCACCGTCGCTTTTACATAAGTAAACAGACGCCCGACTAATTAACCTGATGGCGTGCTTGTTGTCAATAATTTATCACAAATGTATTCACCACTATATACACGAATACTCTGGCTACTAATACCACATACAAAGAGTGACATGTACGGCTCGCCCGACAATTCCACACTCCTAGTTCAACTCAATTAGATCTTCAGGTAAGATCTGTTGGCAATTGCTTGCTTATGGTTCAACAGCTTCTTATCTAAAATCTTGCTCTTTCCACCAACAACAGACAAAATCTCTTCTGAGAGACGAACAGGGAAATCATTAGAGGTTCTAGAATCACTTGCTTCCAGAATCCACAAGAAAGCCATACGATTTCTTTGTCTTGGAGTCAACGGAGAAGGAACTGTGTAATTTTTAGCATAACCGGTCTTGACAGTCTTTGTGATAACAAGTGGAGCAGCCATATCCAATGCAGTCTTCAAAACTTCAACAGGATCTTTTCTTGTTTGTAAATAGATCAAATAGAGTGTTCTGTTCAAGTACTTTCTGGCTCTTTGTTTGAGACCATCTCTCATGATCAAGTTCACACATAACTCCAAAACTTCATCTTTGGTGTTTGGAAGCTCTCTACTTCTTAGTTTTTGAGATTCTTGTTGTTGTTCAGCTGATGGTTGGAACGATAACAATTTGGCTGTTTCGGAGATAGTCTTGTTAGACGGTGCCTCAAATCTATCGTTCTCCAAGTCTTGTTGCAATTCTCCGATAGCTTCAATTGCAAGTTCATAATAAGCGTTGATCTTTTGAACTTCTTCGGACAATCCAGATTGGTCCTCCTCTTGGAGTTTTTGAAGTTCTTGTTGCAATGGTGTGACAGGAACTTCGACAGATGCCTCTTCTTCTTTATACAAAACCTCACTAAGGAGTTTGTAATTGAGAGATTCTGGCTCGTTCAATGCCTCGAAAATTGCAGTTTCCTCGTTATTAGCAATTTCATCAAGCTTCTTAACAATTGCAACTTGTGCTTCATCACTTGCATCACCAGACTCACACAACTCTTTCAACAAACCACCAAATTCAGAATCAATCTTGGAGATAACACTAACTCCGTCACTGTCGGATCCGTAGCGGTAAGCGTATTCGAGAACATCGTTAAGTGGAACAAATTGGTTCATCTTATCCTGTTCAAGACTTATAATTTCTCTCAAAGAAGTGTAACCAGAGCTTTCAACGTCATTGAGTGCTTGATAGATACCAGACGTTTTATCGGCAAGATGTGAATCAATCTCGGCATTCTTAGCATCAAGTTCAGCACCTTCTGGAAGAGATTCAAGATCCACCAAAAGTTGACCAAACTTAGGGTCTAACTCAGCAATCTTTGCATACAGTTTGGAAGTAAAAAAATCTTTGTAGGTATCGAAGATTTCGTAAATTTCGTAAAGATCGATTGGTTGTGGACTTTCAAGAATTTCCTTAACACGTGCAAACTCAGCGCTAGACTCATCATCAAACGCTTGGTAAATACGGGAGTCTGGATTAGAAACGTAGTTCAAAAGACCTTCGTAACGAGACTTGAGGGCAACTTCGTCCTCCTTGTCGGCGACTTCGTATTCAGCTAATTTCTCTGCAAATTCTGGATCAACCTCTTGAATTAGCAAATACAATTTGGAGTTCTCAATCTTGTCGTAACCGTTGAAGTTATCGAAAATCAAGTGCAAAAATGATTCAGCATTGTATTTGACAACATCTTGTTCTGAGAATTCACCTTCAACAGGAGCAACAGTTTCTAATTGTGGTTGTTCAAGCATTTCAGAGAGAGTCTTGATTTGTTCTTGGTTGATCTTACCAAATTTGCCAGTTTCAACATGGTCCAAAACTGACTTGATGTTCTTTTCGTTAGGACCTTCAGAAACAACAGTTTCCAACAGTTCAGCGAACTCAGCATCAATATCAGCAATGAACTTGTAAACAGAAGATCCTTCAGTTCCCTCTGAAACAAGTTTTTGGACGATTTCTGCAATCAAATCGCCGTCTTGAAGAGGAAGCTCGAGTTGTTGCTCGAATTCGGAAATAGTACGGTCAATAGACTTTTGCTCCTGTTTAGCGGACTCCAACATCGAATCAACTTTAGCATCCAACTTGGCACGGAGTTCATCAACAGAGACTTCGTTGAGTTTGGCCAAAATTTCCAATTTCTCGTCGATCAAGCGATTCTTTTCGTTCTTAGTTTGTTCCAAATGACGGAAATACTTCGAGTTTTTGAAATCTGTTTCAGTGTAGATTGGGTTCTTGATGAAGTAACCTTCCTCATCAACGTCCATCTCAGCAATTGATTCTGGAAGATCATTTGATTTCTGAGCGGTTTTGGCTTTATCTGTTGTTGAAGAGTTTTGTCTACTCAAAACCATTAGTCTCATGTTTTGTCTCAAAACACCGGCACACTGCGCCCGTGGGACAGCAGAACATGCTCTCAAAGCTCTGCCAAACATGTTTCGTCAGTCTCGCAGATGTCCTGGCCTTTTCGGTGTCGAATACTCGCTCAAAGACGCTCGTTTGGCCCTGTTCTTGGTTAAATAAGACACTCTATATTTTGAAAAATTTTTAATAGTGGATATTTTTTTTCTTCAACCAACGACCAACCATCACACTAGAGGTGTGAGGTGTGCGACACTGCCATAAAAGTACATTCATATATTAACCATCCATATTATACATTTCTACTTATTCAACCTTCGTACGGCGTCTAATATCATCAACCTCAGAGCTGAGTTCTGGAAACTCTTGCTTGATTTTGTCACCTAATATATTACTGAATTGCTCCAGTGCTAGAGACTTACCGTTCAAATATTGATTGATCTTTCGCACAACCTCCACAAACTCTCTTGTGTAAATGTCTGGGTTCCGCCCGTCTTCGATGTAATTCACTATTTCCAAAGGAATTGAAACATTTTGTAGATCATTTTTGCTTGACAGGGCGCGGAGCTGTGTCACAACTTTGTTAATGTTATTTGATAATCCCGTTTTAGCTTCGTCGGTGCCTTGAAAATCGTGAACTTGGACCCCTAAATGAATGAATGTTTCAATTAAACTTGACAATTCCTCTTGCAACTGCCCAAGCGGAGTTCCCAAATCCGTGTATGCTTGTTCTGTTGTCATGGTCTGGGTAGGGAATTATTCCGGGTAGTTGCAAGAGAACAATCAGGCAGCGGCGTTATAGGTTCATTTTTTGAGAAGTTTTACCTAATATTAAAAAATATTGTCCAGCCGTTTGGAGTCGATCGACCCTAGGATCACGTGAAATTGCACCAAAGAGTTTTGAACAAAAAATATTTTTTTTTGTCATCAATCAAAGTCCGGGGCACTCCGATCTCGAATGATGATAAATAACTTAACTATTCGCATTAACATCAGCGAGTTAGTGTTAATATTTCATAAAATAACAGCAAAATGACCACCACTACTGACAAACAGCTTGTTGTGACTGAGTTCCAACTTGAACATCTCAACAAGACCTTAGCTAAGCTCACCCCACAAGAAGTGTTGCAATGGACTCTTATCACCTTCCCAAATGTATTCCAAACCACCGCATTCGGTCTCACTGGATTATGTATTCTTGACATGCTCAGCAAGCTGGACATTGACCAAAAACCAATTGATTTGGTTTTCATCGACACCCTTTACCATTTCCCACAAACTTTGGAACTTATCGAGAAAGTGCGCACCAAGTACAACCAATTCAAGCTTCACGTTTACAAGCCACAAGGCTGCGAATCAGAGGAAGATTTCAAAAGCAAATATGGCGATGAACTTTGGGTGAAAGACGAGCTCAAGTATGACTACTTGGTGAAAGTGGAACCACTGAAGCGTGCTCATGAAGAATTAGACATTAAGGTGGTGTTCACTGGTAGAAGAAGATCACAAGGCGGTGCCAGATCAAGCTTGCCAATTGTGGAGCTTGACCCAAGTCTCAACGTCATTAAGATTAGTCCTTTAGCCAGCTGGGATTTCAACATGGTCCACTCATACATCAAAGAAAACGATGTTCCATACAACGATCTCTTGGATCTTGGTTACAAGTCTGTTGGAGATTGGCACTCTACCGAACCAATCAAGGAAGGTGAAGATGAGAGAAGTGGTAGATGGAAAGGTAAGGCAAAGACTGAATGTGGTATTCACCAAACTTCTAAGTTTGCCCAATTCCTCGAACAAGGTGCTTCTCAGTAATTTATTATGGAGTCAGTATTAATAAAAAATTTAAATCGCTTTAGTATTACGTAATCACCAAGAGTTGCTCGTGCGCGTCAGTACGCAGCCGACCGACTGGTGGAGGAGATATTTAGATTCGCGCGTTGATTTTTCTGCGACTAGTTTCCATGTTTCTATAAATAAGGCTCGCCTCAAGTGAGAATGTTGGATCTGCGGTCTGTCAAACACCGAAATTACATTCAAAAACGGCGAATCGTAGAGTAAGATGGATTGAATCGTTATGGAAAGAAGATCGCCGACAATTTCGTACCAAAGTCAAATGATAAGCGAGAATTGAATATAATTGTACAAGTTAAATGGTGTAGAGATGTATAATAAGCGGTGTACTTTTTTTTTTTTTCTCCCTCTCCTACTCGTCTGGAGATTTGATCTGAACTGCGGATACTTGTTCAAATATTGAGTCTAACAAGATAAGTTTTGTTTCTTGTGTGTTTTTACTACCCTAAACTACGTAGTTAAAGAATTAACTTGCGCGAGATTTGAGTTACGGAATATCAGGTATGTGTTCAACAGCATATTGTATGGTTTGAGTTGTGTTTTTTTTTTGATGTTTAAATCAGTCGTGGTACAATTTGGTTGTTTGTGTTACTGAGAGGAGAAGGAATATCAGGGGTAATAAGATGGTGATTAATTTGGCGGCATCATGAAGGTGTATTCCAATAGCACCACTGTGATTCATGTTCAGATTTACGGTTACTCATAAAGGCCCGTGCGGCCGCCAGATTCACGCTGTTTGCCTCCCGTTTGTTCCTGTTTTTCCTCTGATTGATCTCACCGGTGCGATTTCGCCGTGCGTCACCCAATGTTGTAAGCGGGTTTTTTTTGTCAGACAAAATTCCATGTATGGGAGCCGTACACGAAAATGGCAGATGCTGGCACAAGAGACAGCCAACAACGAAAACACAAACAGACAATTAGAACAAAATCGAATAAGGAATGTTAAATTTATTTGAAAGCGACCAAACATTAATAGCATCAAGTAAAGCATCACAGGAAACCTTGAAAAACAGCGTTTGATTAGCGTTACTAACTAGACATTACAGAAATAAAATGGCAGGATTAGCAGATATCAGAAAGAAGTTGGTCATTGTGGGTGACGGTGCCTGCGGTAAGACTTGTTTGTTGATTGTTTTCTCCAAAGGTGCTTTCCCAGAAGTTTATGTTCCAACAGTGTTTGAGAACTACGTTGCTGATGTCGAGGTTGATGGCAGAAGAGTTGAGCTCGCCCTCTGGGATACCGCCGGTCAAGAAGATTACGACAGATTGAGACCATTATCTTACCCAGACTCTAACGTTATCTTGATCTGTTTCTCTGTTGACTCTCCAGATACCTTGGACAATGTTCAAGAAAAATGGATTTCCGAAGTTTTGCATTTCTGTCAAGATGTCCCAATGATTTTGGTTGGTTGTAAGGTCGATTTGAGAAATGACTCTAGAACCATTGAAAAGCTTGCACAACTCAACCAACAACCAGTTTCCACAGCTGAGGGCCAAGCTGTTGCCGAAAAGATCAAGGCTTTGACATACTTGGAATGTTCTGCCAAGTTGAACCAAGGTGTTAGAGAAGTTTTCGAAACTGCTACAAGAGCTGCATTGGAAACCAAAGAGAAGAGAGAAAGAAAGAAGAAGTGTGTTATCTTGTAATCTTGATTAGAACTACAGCCCAATAAATTCCAGTTAATCTATGTCCATGAGTCATCATCCATTACACCATTTACCATTCACACACACACACACTTAACTGTTACCTTGCTTACAACTACACACTTTTTTTTATATTTTCTCTCTTTTTTTTGATTTCTGCCCCTCAGCTTTTGTTGCTTGTTAGCTGTTCTGCCCGTTTACAAAATGTTGTTACTCATAGTTAATCCACAAAAGAGCGGGGTTCTTTAAAGAGGCGGTCTTATGACTTTATCAGAGCGATCAATGATGAAGTTTAGCGTTTTCTATGTCTGTTGATCTAATCTTCATTTTTCAAAGTTTTACTTTTATATTGTTAACTTAAGGGTGTTTTTATCTGTTTTAAAATGATTTTATCTCTTCCACTATTCTCCGTTTGATGTAGTACGGTTCCTTAGTTGAATCAGTTGAGTTCGGTTTTAGCTCCGCCTCTTTAAGATTGGCGCGAAAAAAGACCACATTGGGGCGTTAGTGGCGCAGCGAATATGAACGCTAGCGCATCAAACAGTGCCAAAATACAGCCAAAGTGCTACGGCCAAACGTTGCCCTTGAGCTGACAAGGACACTCCTCAGTTCTCGCTCACCACATCTGTCTGGTCACTTGATTCGACGAGTTTACCAAATATTATGAACATTTCGTATGAGTGGTGTTTTTTTACAAGTGCTTGCAGTTGTGGCTGGTGTAGATCAACTGTTTGCGTAATCAAAGGGGTTGAGGTGAATTCACGAAGCTGCCCTCCGATCAATTGTGCAGTATTTTTTTGTAAAATCGGATGACAAAGAGGGATTGAACAATAACGAAGAACTGTTGGATTACTACGCTGGTCATCAATGATCATCCTTGTCATTATGCTTGAAATCGAGCAGGCCCCTGAAAAATATTTTTTTATCGATCTACACAGCCTGGATTAGAAAATTTTCAGATTTTAAAGACTGATTATACCATACCAATGACACATTCTGAACCTCCCCAACATTACACAACTACTACCAAATACAACACAAACAATGGCAAAAGGTAATAGAAAAAGCAAAAAAGGAGCTACGGTGGTTACGAGCGATGCTCTGCCGATTCTGGACCTTAAGTTTGGTCTTGATCCCCTTTTTGCAATGAGCGCACACCCATCTGAGAGTGTTGTTGTGACTGGATCTGCGACTGGACAAGTCAAATTATTGAGATACGATGCTGAGAAGCTTGAAAACCTGGTGAGAGCATCAAGTGAAGACAAGAAGAAGGCCAAATGGGCTACAGTCAGTGTCAATGAGAAATCTATAGATCCATTCGAAGAAGATGAAGGAGTTCTCACCATGGGTTGGAGAACCAAGAGACATAAGGGCAGTTGTAGAGCCTTGACTTTTGATTCCACAGGAACGAAGATTTATTCTGCTGGTCTTGATAATCAAATCAAGCTAACTAATGCCGAGACAGGTTTAGTGTTAGCTAAATCTGATCCTAATGAGATAACGTCAAAGATCACTAAAATCTTGACTGTTCCAAACAAGAAATTTTTGATTGTTGGTAATGAAGACGGTGATATTCTTTGTTACGACAGCGAAACACTGAAACAGATTTACAACGTTTCGGGCGTTCACGAGGATTCTATCAATGCGATCAACCATTACGTTCCGAAATCCGACTATCAGTTTGTTTCTGCTGGTTCCTCCACGGTGGCTCATTTGGATATCCGTAAACCAGAACCGATGGTCCAAAGTGAGGATCAAGAAGACGAAATTTTGTGTTCCACATGGCTAGATCCTACTAATCCCAATACGCTCCTGTGTGGTATGAGTGAAGGTGTGGTGACGATTTGGAAGCCGGAGATGAATAAGTTCAATGATCAGATCTCACGTATTCGTACAAGTAAAGAACCAATTGAGTCCATAATTTCGGCTTTGGACAATGGAGGAGAGTTTGTTTACGCCGGTTCATCGAACGGTGTGATTAGCAAAATCAATGCTCGTATCAACCGAGTGGTTGAGACCAGACAACACAGCTCTACTGATGAGATTGCGCTGATGGATTTGGACCATGAGTATAGATTGATCAGCTCGGGCATGGATAAGCTGCGTATTTGGGCCAAGGAGGATGAGGAGGACGGGGAAGAAGATGATGATGAGGAAGAAGACGATGATAGTGATGTGTTTGATAAGAATAGCTCTGACGAGAGCGACGAAGAGGAAGATGAGGAAAAGGAAGAGGCCCAAGTTGACGAGGCACCTGTTGAAGAAGAATGGACAGGATTCTCTGGGGACGACATTTCTGATGGCGACATTTCTGAGGATGAAAAATATGAGAGCGAGAGCTCTGACTCCGACTCATCAGAACTGCCTGAAGTTTCTCAAGAGCTCAAAATGAAGTCAAGAGAATCTGTTAAAAGGAGATTTGCTGCACTTCTCCAAGAAACTGATGAAGCTGCTAAAAAGGCCAAAACCGGGGAAGTTTCTGATTCTGACTCTGATGACGAAGCTACAGTGGTTGAGCTGCAAGACATAAAAGATAAGCTTTTGGCACAGTTGGATAGTGAAAGTGACAGTGAAGCTGAACAGAAGATTAAGCTCACGAGAAAAGAGAGAAGGAAGAACAAAAAGGACGGGAAGTTGTCTGCCAAACAACTAAAGAATTTACAAACTCATGAACATGGAATCAAAAGATTTGACGATTTGTGAATCTATATACAAGCGAACGACGAAATAGGCAAGCCATTTGAGTGACAATGGTTCGCTATGAGTGGAGTTAGCAGTAACGAGCAACTGATTATTCGTCTTCAATCCCTCTATCCCACTCACCACTCGCTTCAGTCGTGGATCACTCGTTGTGTATAATTTAACTATCTATTACATTTCCGCTTTTGGCTGACCAAGCTCGTAGTACAGCTGTCTGCAATCACAAGCCAGTTTTCTCACTGATCTCTTTGGATCATCAATGCTGTTCAAAAGTCCGTTGATAATCGTCAAGCGATATGGAACAAGAAGGTGTAAATCAAGAATAGACAAGAGAATCAGACATTGTAATGCCTTCAATTTGACTGTCTCTGTCTTTGCAGTCTTCAAGATGGACAGCAAACTTGGTATAACGCTAGACAAGTGTTTGGAAATCAACTCTGGTGACTCAGACACGGCAATGTTCAAAATTGATAACGATGATGAGACAATGACGTGTGATTTCATATCAAGAGAGGCCAAAACCAATGGAACTATGCTCTCAAGGTGAGGAACAATGATTGAATTGTCAACGTATTTCAAGATCAATGAAAGAGCAGTCAAGTAATTATTGTTCTCTGTTGCATTATTAGACTTGCTGATTAGAATTGGGAGAACAGAATTGAAAAACTTTTGTTTATAGAGCAGACGAATGCTCACGTTAAACACAACAGGCCTGCCCATTGGTCCTTGTTTCTTCAATGGATCGAAACATTCGACATCGGCAATCAAAATTTCCATAACTTTAGGGAGAGCACCGGAAATTTCGGTTTCTTTAAAAAGAGAGAGCAAGAAATCTTGATATTTCGGAAAATTCTTGTCATTTCTAATAATGAGAGCTTTGGTGATCCATGTGAGGATTTCAAGTGCTTTGAGTTTGGTGATTGTTGGAACAGAGTCGAGCAGAACTGTGCAAATTTCATCGAATTTCGAATCAAGATATTTGTCATCAGATAACCATTTGTTGATCACTAAAGACATACAGTGCAAAGTAGGTTGTCTCTCGGCCATATTAGTTTCTGATTCGAGACATTTCAACGTGAGATCAACAAAAGCAGGAGCATCAATTGGAAGCTTAGTTGACTTATCCAGAGCCAGCAAAGCTTTAGTGAGGAGTGTGAAGAGCTTGAAGTTACCTTTAGAAATATCAATAGGCTGACTGAGGTTTTTGGCCAATAAGTCGTTTTCTTGTTCTCCATTGACAACCACAGCAATAATGTTATCCAAAAATTGTTGGTGGAGGGTTGGATCAGCGTTTTTCAAGATACTTTTCAAAACACGACCTGAGTACTCTAACGTGACTTCATCTTGATAAATTGGGGAGTTTGTATCGAAACAAACCTGCTCCAAGACAAGACTTAAGAATTTTGGGACAAACTTCTTGACATAATCGTTCGTATTGTCAGTTTGTGTAAGTTTATCTAAAAGCTTTGACAAATAGAACAAAATGAGTCTAATGTATTCTTTGGAAGCCCGTTCTTTAGTCAGATACTCCAGTTTGTTGAGTAAACGCAAAGAAACCGAGTCGACAATAAGTTTGCTTTCTGAAATAGTAAGTAGAATTGAGAGAATAGTGTCTTTTGTTAAAGCCTTATCATCTTCAAGTTGATGGTACGTGGCAGCAGAATCGGACTCGGGAAGAAGTGCAAGAAGTTTTGGAATAGTGTTCTCCAGGACAATATTTGGATGAATCTTAGAGATGAGCTTGACAGATTCCAAAGTTTGTGAGTGAGTGATTGAATTACGGTCATCCAACATGACTTCAGTCAACGTTTGTGTCAACAATTGCGACTCCTGATCATCCAAGAATGAGTCAAGCATGACGACTTTGGTGACCAATTTGATTGCCAGACATCTTAACGAAACTTCCACTTTTGAGGTGGAAAGCAAAGCTTTATTGATGATCATGAGTATATCATCTTTGAATTGGAACACTGGATTTTCCAAAGAAACAGTCTTGGATTGTTTGTTGAACAACTCGTAATAGGAATCAAGAACAAAGGAAACATTGGTAATTTGTGATCTTTGTGTCTTGACACTCAGTGGTTCGCCAGATCTTGAGGAGGTGAGTAACAAAGGGAAAACTTTAGGAATCAAATGATTGAAAACAGTTTCATTTGATGAACAGAAACTAGCAAGAATGATAGTAGAAGACTTTGACTTTTTATCGTCCGGATCACTAACAAACTTTGAAACCTCATCAACAATAACTTGTAAATTATCTGCCAAACTTTCAGGATCACCACTGCTCATTTTGATTCCCAGGGATGTGAAAATGTTCAAAACTGCAGGGATCGCTCTTTCGTCTTCATTTTCTGCGTTTTCATAGTACTTGTACAAAGAAACTAGGTCCTCTGCTGAGGCAATTTCATGATGCAAAATCTCGAATTTCAAGGAATTCCAAAGGGAAACCCAATACTGTTCCACTGTAGCTGGGTCATAGTTCTGGATACACTGGTTCAAAGTCAGCAAAACGTCAAGTTTGACTGATGGTGCAGTTGACGAGAGTTTTTCGATCAGATTAGGGAATGTGTCCTTAGCATAAATCGGGTTTGCGCTCAGACAGTCTCTGAGAGCCTGTTTAAGTTGGTCGCCGGTAATTTTGTATGGATCATTTTGAGGAGCTCTGAAAGAAATCGGGAAGTAACAAAAGACAGAATCGAAAAGATCTTCAGCAAATGCGGAAATTTCAAAATGTTGACCAACCAATTTTGCCAGTTCGAACGAAACAAGTAGGTTTTTTGGATCTTTTTCATTTTTCGAGACGTGCAAGTAGGTTCTGATGGTGAGATCATTGTATGATGCGACACATAAATCGAGATGACTAGTGAGAATGGCTCTCAACAGATCAAATGCAGAGAATCTTGTAGCTGCCATTTGGTCTTTAGAAGAGTACTTTTCCTCGAGCTGTTTCAGAACCTTTTCCAACGATTCTGGTACAAATTGGTTCATTTGGACGAGGTATGAAAGTCCACGTAGAGTTTCTTTGAGGCAAGGCTTATCGTCGAGTTTTGATAGATAGAAATCGATAAGCACCAAGACGTCCTGGGCGAACAGTTTCTTCCGATTGATTTGTCCTAATGTCGAGCTTAATAAAGTGAGAGATTTTGTGCGCAAAGTATTTGAGTCTTCGGTGAGATGGTCTCCAAGAAGACGAATGTAACTGAGCAAAGTCAATTTGTTGAGTTCGATCATTTCAACAAGGGATTTGACTGCTCCAGCCGCAGTAGCGGACTCAGAGTCATCAGCCACAATGAACTGGTTGATATAAGACTTAGCCTCAAGTGACATGGCGGGGCTGTTTGATGAGAAGACGACACCAGCGGACAAGATGAGGAAGCAAGAAGATTATTTTTCAAAAGGGCGGCGACCGAAGGATGTTTTTTCCATTTTGTACCCAGCGACGCGTCGATGGACGCCAGGTTTTTTTTTTTTTACTCTCGACTAAAATCTACTGAAAAGGAAGAAATGCGGAGCATTACGAATAACATTTTTTGCCACTGATTAGTCCTTGTTTTCTCTATACATTGAACCAAATAACAAAAGATGCCATCAATTGACTCCTCCTTTGTGACAAATCACACTACCATTCATGTCTCCAACCTGGAGACATCTGTGAAATGGTATGTTGACACTTTCCAAATGAGCAATATCAAACAGATCGAAACCTCCAAATACAAGTCTGTTTTCGTTGCATTCGATTCAACAGGTCAGCCATATGCCGGAAAACCAGTGGCTCAAAGAGATGGTGTAGTTGAGCTCAGACAATTGAAGAACAGCACCGCCAAAATCTACGACGGTAATTCTGAGCCATACAAAGGTTTTGGTCATTTGTGCGTCTCTGTTCCTAATATTGAAGAGGCTCAAAAGGATATGTTGTCACGTGGAGTGAACTTCAAGAAGAGATTAGAGGATGGTAGACAGAAAAACATTGCTTTCGTTCTTGACCCAGATGGATACTGGGTTGAATTGATTGAGAATGCTATTGATAAGGAAGAAGGTAAGATTGATTACGTTTCTTACAGAATGAATCATTCGATGATCAGAGTGAAGGATCCAAAAAAGTCACTTGAATTTTACCAAAATGTGCTAGGAATGAAACTCTATTCGACCAGAAACTTCCCTGAAGCTAAGTTTTCATTGTACTTTTTGGGATACGAACACTCATCTGATTATGTCGAGAACAAGGAAGAATCTGTTCCACAGGCTCGCAGACAATCTATTGTTGAGTTGACACACAACTGGGGAACTGAGGACGACGATTCGTTTGTTGGATACTACGTGAAGAACGATTCCGAGGCTGTTGGATTCGAACATGTTGCAATTTCTTGTAAAGATGCTGCCAAGTTTGCTGCCGAAGTCGGCGATAATGGCTCGTGGTTGGTGAAGTACAACGAAGATCCAGAATTGAAAAACCTGGGTGTTTTGCAAGATCCAGATGGATATAAGATCCAAATTCAGTCTTACGATGCCTTGGCCCAGTGAGTATGATGTTTTGAAGCATCTTTGAGTTGTCTACTAACTTTAACAGTGACTATAAGCTGTGAACGTTAAGTTATATATTGAATGAACATGGCTAACGACCTGCGAGGCGAGTCGTTCAGCGAGTATTAGCGTGCCTTAAGTAAATCATCAGTAGGTACTCAGTAAAAATGAGCTACGATTGGGCAGCCGATGGGCCAAATAAAAAAAGGAAATCGTTTGTTTTAATCGTTATTTATTTTCTTTAAACTTCAGACTTATAGAATTGACACAGTGTCTCTCATCAGTTGGAGTACTGTATCCCTCACCCTTAAAAATATGACCAAGATGACCACCACATGACTTACACATCATCTCTGTACGGACCATCCCGTGAGTAGTATCTTCAACTGTGACGATTGCTCCTGGGATTGCGTCGTAGAATGCTGGCCAACCGCAGTGACTGTCAAACTTGGTTGACGAAGTATACAATGGTGCATCACAGCCCGCACAGTGGTAAACGCCCTCGTGGTGGAAATCGTTATACTCTCCGGAGTTCGGCCTTTCTGTTCCCTTTTGTCTGAGGATGGCGAACTGAGCAGGCGTGAGAACAGCCTTCCATTCGGTTTCGGTTTTTTGCACTGGAAAATTGAGATTGCTCATTGGTCGATAGAGAGGAAGAGTATGAGAAATTGGAATTCTTTTAATATATCTGGTAAACATAAGTCTGATGGTAAATATGTTGAATTGATCTATCCCGCAGTGGCTGAGTAAAGTTAATTTTTCTGGGGATTAGAAATGATTTTTTTTTTTTTTTTTTTTTTTGAAAAAAAAGGTAAACCTACTCTACGTTTATTTTCGTGTCAATAGACGGTCATATTGCCAAAGTCAGACAATGGGCGTAGATACAGACTGGCAGAGCCTCACAGATGGTAAGTTGATATTGGAGATACTCGAATTATCTTAAACTAACACGAACATAGACTCGCTAGTTCGTACGATTGAACAGATTATAACGGATAAAGATTACATCAAAGAAAACCATAAAGAGCCATGGACTGAAGTTGTGCCCCGTATATCGAAACTCGTGCGCAATATTGTTTCTGATGTGTACGAAGCCGACTTGGAACATGTTTGTCGGGTCCCGTTCAGCATGCAGTCCGAGACCATACAACAACTGATGGAGCGGTCCATCAGAAAGCTGGAAACAGATTTCGCAGAGTCACCACCTTTTACAATTCACCATTTGGCAAGCACTATAGTTTTTGCTACTCCAGGATACAAACTGCCGTTCTTGGAGACATCATGCTCCAGTGAATCCGATTCCGCTGTCCAAGGTAATCCCAAACGGTATACTACCACTGTCGACAATACGATAACTAAAGAAAGATTAGTGACGGAGTCAACCAATAATTACCATCAGCCACTGCATTTACAGAGCCGCACGAGCTCGCGCGCAAATGAGGCGTATGCGGTCAAGTACCTGCGTGCCCTAGAGCGTATCATTTTTGTTCAAAGCACGATCGATGATGTGAATCGAGATCTAGCCGACTACGGGTCGGAGAATACTACAGAGAATACCGAGGGAAAAAATGGCGAAGCTGCAGGAACGGCGGGTTCCATTCAGATGGTAAAGATCGACTGGGCTGAGGAGGCAGAAACTGTTAATGAGGCGGTCGATCGTGTTGATCCAAACCTTCCTGATCCACCAGAAGGGTCTCCAATGAAAGGTGTAGAGATTTCTGAGGAAGTTTCCCCGAAACGTGCGGGCTTGTCAGCTGAGGACGACGAGCGAGTTGTGAAGCGAACGAAGAGTGTCAGTTGTATGCGGGAGGAGACCGCCGATCAAGTGGAGGAGCTGAAGGAATCCGAGGAACCATCTCAAGAGCCATCAAAAGAGACATCTCGTGATGATGTAGGAGAAGGGAAATTAGATGAAGAACCACAAGGCGACACGTCGGACCTGGCGTCCACAGGTGAGAGTGATATGAGTATTGATTAGAGCTGTGTATAGGTTGAGTGAGTCCACGAGCGGAACGAGTTATGTTTTGCTCGTTCGTTTATGTGAATCTATGTTAGCAAAACTTACTACCCGATCGAAACAAACCCATTCGAACGCGAAAATTTAAACGCGATTTTTTATCTTGAAATTTTTTTCCTACACTTCAGATCAAAAACTGGGGAAGAAGGCCTAATCAGTCAAGAGATGGTGGAGGTGATAATGAACGAGCTTCAGAAACGACATGTACGAACGGAGAAACCATACTCGCATCCGTATACGCCTTACAAGGTACAGGTAGAGTTGATGGACGCGATATACGATACAGTCGAGAATGGTTATAAACTGGGTCTTTTTGAAAGTCCAACAGGAACTGGTAAGACTCTTTCCATAATATGTGCCACTATGACGTGGCTGAGAGAGATGAAGCGTGCTAAAAATGCAATGGCAGACGGGGGTGGTAGTGATGACGATGATGACGAGCCGGAATGGGTTAAAGAAGCTTACAGAGAGAAGATCATTGGTCGTGTTCTTGCAGACGCCAAGGAGTACGAAGAGAGACTTGAAAAGCTTGCGAAAGAAGGAGGGGAGTTGGTTTCTGGCTCTTTAGAAGATGGTAATCAACGGAAGAGGCGCAGGAAGGATCCAGCCCTCTCTCAGAATACGGCTTCCGACGATGGCCTTGCTCCAGAAGATTATTATAGTGATGACGAAGCTACTTCTTCAAAAAATAGGAACGAAAAAATAAGTGAAGAAATCCAGAAATTGCTCATGCAAGTTGAAGGTCGTGAAAAGCCTGGCGGAGCAGCAGCATCTGCGCTTGTTCCGCCGAATAAAGTGTTCTTCTCCTCACGGACACACTCGCAATTACGTCAGTTTAGTGAGCAATTGGCTTTGACTGAATTCCCTTCATCGCTAGAAGGAATATCTGAGCGGACCAAGTTTTTACCTTTGGGTTCACGGAAACAATTGTGTATCAACGAAGACGTGGCCAAGCTTAGAGACGTTCAACAAATCAATGAGGCATGCCTGGACCTACAAAAAAACAGTACCGAGCATAAGGGGTGCCCATACATGCCAAAACCAAATGATTCCCTGTCAACTTCATTGGTGGAGAGTTTTAGAGATTTATCTTTTGCCAAAGTTCACGATATCGAGGACTTACATCGAATTGGACGTCATTATAATATTTGTCCCTATTACGCCACACGAAGCGGTGTGGCGCAAGCGGAAATTGTGGCGTTGCCGTATCAACTACTACTACAACGCAGCACTCGTGAGGTTCTTGGGATTAGCTTGAAAGATGCTGTTGTTGTTGTGGATGAAGCACACAATCTGTTAGATACAATTTCTGCAATGAACTCAGCTTCTGTGTCTCTAAAAGACCTTGTGGCTGTGCGGAAAGCTTTAAAACAGTATACATCTAGGTTTGCTTCGCGGATGAACGCCGGAAATCGGATCAATCTAGCAAAACTAGTCAAGATGGTGACTTTAATTGCGAAGTTTTTAGCTCGTGAGATCGAGGAGAAACGTGCCAAGCCTGGTTCAGAAATTTCGGCTGCAAGTATATTTGCTGATACGACTGGTGATCTTTTAAATATACACTCTCTGGAACGCTACCTTACTCGTTCTAAGATAGCATATAAGATTGAAAGTTACATGGAGATGAAAGACGAGGACAGAAAAAAGCGCGGAACACCTTTGTTGTTCAAACTGCGCTCATTTCTCGAATGTTTAGCCAATCCATCTCAAAGTGGGAAGCTCTTTTATGATCGTGATGGTTCTGGTGATACTGTGCTGAAATACTTACTGTTGGACCCCAGCGAAGCATTTCGCGACATTGTCGAGGAGGCTCGATGTGTTTTGTTGGCTGGAGGAACAATGGAGCCAGTTTCTGATTTCACTGACCACCTTGTTCCATATTTGTCTCCTGAACAGATCAAAAGGTTTAGCTGTGATCATGTGATCCCGCCTGAAAATTTGAACGTCTTCCCGATTTCGGAGGACGCAGGACAATCTTTTGAGTTCACATATGATAAACGGAACGATTTCACCACATTAAGAAGACTTGGAACGGCACTATTGAAGATTGTACGTACGGTACCTCATGGTGTTGTTGTCTTTTTGCCGAGCTATAAATATCTCGATCAAGTTCTTGAGAGTTGGAAAAAATCTGGGGTAATCTCGGAGTTTAGCGCAGCCAAGAAAATTTTCACCGAGCCACGTGACTCTGATGTGGAAACTGTTTTATCTGAGTATAGTGAAGAGATAAAAGCCGGCAGAGGTGCACTGCTTTTTGCCGTTGTGGGTGGCAAGATGTCCGAGGGAATTAATTTCTCGAATGATCTTGCTCGTGCTGTGGTGATGGTTGGACTACCGTTCCCCAATGTTTTCAGTGGAGATCTGATTGCCAAACGCAAGTATGTGGAACGGAAGACTATTGAACGTGGCGGGACTGCCCGTGAGGCCCAAGAGACGGCACGGGATTTCTATGAGAACATTTGCATGAAGGCTGTAAATCAGAGTGTCGGGCGTGCTATCCGTAATGCTAGTGACTATGCGGTGATCTTCTTGGTAGATGTTCGGTACACCAGGCCTAATATTCAAAGTAAGCTTTCTGGCTGGATCAGAGGCAGGTTGCGGCAGAAAGGTGATTTGGAGGGAGCAATCGTCGACACTCTAGATTTCTTTCAGCAGAGAGCAGATTGTAGGTAGCGGTGTAAGGTGTCTGGTGCGAGGTGTTGAATCTACTGACGTTGGTGTTATATAGGAGTGATTAACGAGCGAACAGAGTAGTTATTTGACTCAAGTCGTTTTCAGGTGATTGTAAGATCAATAGGTGATGGTATAGACTGCCCTTTATCGCTCGATGATAATACAGCTTGTCTGGCTTTCTTCGTCCGCTGCGGTCGGTCACCGAATTTGGTGAGCGAAATCTATAAATTTTTCGACAAAGTTCTTTACTACTACCACCATCTTCCTTTTTCTCCCATCAACAACGTCTCCCTAAACATGTCTGACTTTGAAATTGAGCCAAGTTTGAAAGATATCGTGACCCACGAATCATTGAAGTGGATTTTTGTCGGAGGAAAAGGTGGTGTTGGTAAGACAACTACTTCTTCTTCGGTGGCGATTCAACTT
Organism: Ogataea neopini; assembly: GCA_030578575.1. Lineage (NCBI taxonomy): Eukaryota > Fungi > Ascomycota > Pichiomycetes > Pichiales > Pichiaceae > Ogataea > Ogataea neopini. The sequence goes on from JAJMSO010000001.1 coordinate 917,741, forward strand.
GCACTTCACAACCCAAACAAACAATATTTGTTGATTTCCACCGATCCAGCGCACAATCTTTCTGACGCTTTTGACCAAAAGTTTGGTAAAGATGCCCGTACTGTGGATGGACTCAGCAATTTGTCGTGTATGGAAATCGATCCATCTTCTTCCCTTGAAGAGTTTGTCAACAACAGTGGTGCAGACACTAGCGACCCACTCAATGGTATGATGTCTGAGGTCACTGGATCGATTCCAGGTATCGATGAGGCATTCTCGTTTATGGAAGTGTTGAAACACATCAAAAATCAGAAAAATGAGGATTCAAGCGTTATCAAGTATGATACCATTGTTTTCGACACTGCACCAACTGGCCACACTCTCCGTTTCTTACAACTTCCATCTACTCTAGAAAAACTTTTGGGAAAATTCAACGAGATCAGCGGAAGACTTGGTCCATTGCTCAACATGATGGGTGGCGATCAAAAAACTGAAATGTTCAACCGTCTTGCCGAGATTAAGGAACAAGTCACTGAGGTTAACTCCCAATTCCAAGATCCTGAACTTACTACATTCATTTGTGTGTGTATCTCCGAGTTCTTGTCGCTTTACGAGACAGAGCGTTTGGTTCAAGATCTTACTAAGTACCACATGGACGTTAATTCTATTGTGGTGAATCAATTGTTGTTTGCTGACGATGATGATGGATGTAAGAGATGCCAATCGCGTTGGCGCATGCAACGTAAGTATCTCGACCAAATGGATGAATTGTACGAGGACTACCACTTGGTGAAGATGCCATTGTTGGGAAATGAAATTCGTGGTGTTGAAAACCTGAAGTTGTTCTCCAAGTTCTTGGTTGATCCATACGATCCAAAGAAGCATAGAGATGTTGTTTTTGCGTTGGAGGAGAGATAATGATGACGAGCAAGCGGGTCGTGCGAGTTTTAGGATTTGTTCGATTTGTCTGATTCGCTTGAATTGTAGTGGAAGAAACGACTCGTCTCTGGTTTCGATTTAAAGGTCATTGCTTTTATATAAAGCGAATGAGTTAAGTGTATTTTAATGCTCTATAAACCAATTTTCTTAAACCCGTACACCAGTAAATTATTTATATTAAACTGATAAAAAATCTAAGTGCAATATAATCCACCCTTTTCTTTATTGCAACAACCAATTGGTCATGTCCGGCTATACGTGCCAGCGGTGTAAGTTGCCTCTGGTAATAGATGCTTCGCTACAAGGATTGAGCAATGCCCAAAAACACCTTCTCACTCTCAATTATAGCCAGAGACCAGAAACAGATGGAGAACCGACGGGAACGACGAGTGGTGGAGCCATGTCAGGTTCTGTTCCAGATGAATATCCAGTGATTCCAAGTGAAAGAATGCATCTTTTTGATGAGGCATTGAGAACAAGCGGTGGGAAACCACTCACAAGATCGTCAGATACGCGTGCTGACGATGATTCGTTTGTGATTTTGGACGAGCGTTCACAACGTCACCAAAATCGAGAAGATGCTCATGTTAGAGGAAATATTTCAGCTGGAGATCAAATACCTGTCAGTGAACGTGTTGCGTCTCTAGAAAACATTTTTGACACTCTCTCTTCAAGATACGAAATTGATTATCCTGTTTGCAGTGATTGTGCAAGTAGTTTGATTGAAGGGCTTCGTGAACGGTTTGAGAGACTCACAAAGGAAAAAGATACATATGTACAATTCTTGCGCAAACTGACTGTTCAAAGCGGTCCCAATGAAACTAGAGCAAATGAGTCTCTGAATGAACTGTCCCAGCTGCGCCACGAAGAACAGGAACTCCTGGCGCAGCTAAATGTGGCGCAGCAGTCTAAACAAAAACTGACGGCAGAATTAGTGGCAGTAGAGAGTGAGTTAGAAGCTTTGGACCGCGAAGAACAAGAGTACGCTAGACGTAAGAATAAGCATGAACTTAGCCTAATGGAAGTTGTCAACGAGAGAGAAAGAGTGCGTTCATTATATGAGTACAATTTGAATCAACTAGACTCTTTGCGTAATACGAATGTGTTCAACGATGTGTTTTTAATCTCCCATGATGACCAATTTGGAACTATTAATGGTCTGCGTCTAGGAATTTTGGATAACGTGAAAGTTTCGTGGCACGAGATTAATGCCGCACTTGGGCAGCTGGTTCTGCTCCTTGCCACGGTAGTTGGTATGTTAGATCTTCGCTTGCAAGGTTATCGATTAGTGCCAATGGGGTCTACATCACGGATCGAGAAAGTAGAAGGGGGGAATAAAGAAGTTCTAGAACTTTTTTGTACTGGCGAGTTTTCCTTGGGGAGGTTATTCACTCATAACAAATTAGATGCCGGTATGGTCGCACTTGTTGAAGTTGTTTCGCAAATTGCTCATCGACTCAAGGAATTGGATGACTCGAATGACCTGCCGTATAAAATGACACAAGATCGGGTGGCAGGGTGCCATATTCGCCCATCAACTAGAGCATCAAATGAGGAATGGACTGCTGCTTGTCGGTACTTGTTGACTAATGCCAAGTGGATTTTGACGTATTGTATGACGAGCGATGAGAGAAGTAGGAGAAGGACAAACGATTGACGAGCGGAGTGACTCGTGTGGCTCATGTAGGTGGTACGGGGGGAGTGTGATACACTAATAATCGAATTCAAGTTATATTCAAAAATAATTGTACTACCAAATCTTGCTACCAATAAGTTACCTCAGCCTGCGGAAATTGTTTTCGGACTTAGCCTGATGAGGGAGCGGCCTAGATGAATGTGTGAGTTTTAAGATCAGGCATTTGATTAGTTTCGCAGTAAGGAGATTTGATGAAGAACGACGACGACAGCGCCGTCGCTCGTCGCTCTCCTATCAACCTTCCTATTTTGGAAGTGTAATTACTAATTTTCGTATACGGCTGTGTGAAAATATTATGCCAAAGAAAAATAAAAACCGTTTATTGCTCATCGTTCGTAAATCTGATGCTTATACCCGAGTGCTAGTCCCACTATTGTCTCACTATGACAGCAGATCCACAAACTATGGTAGAGAACAGAGAGGGGTTGCAAACGCCGTTTGATCCCGATCGACTGCGAAAATACCTCTCGGAGCTTTCCCTAGGGCTCGAACATAATGTCAAAGTTGACGAGATTATTGGGAAAGTGAAGGTCGGACTTCCGCAACATCTCAACACTGAGGAACTACTACAATTGACGGCAGAAACCGCTGCATCTCTGACAACGAAACACTATCACTATGCAAGACTGGCAGCTCGGGTGTTAGCAAGGGACTTGCAAAAACAGCTTCCACCTACGTTTTCAGCTAACATCAAGAGACTGCGAAGTTACAAGCCGTCAAATTTACGAAAGTTCAAATCACTTGTGAGTCGAATGCTTGAGGAAACGGTGGCAGCCCATAGTGCAAAAATTGACGCGGCGATCGATGCCACCCGTGATCTAAATCTAGACTACTTTGGTTTCAAGACCTTGGAAAGATCGTATTTGTTACGTATAAACGGTAAACCATGTGAAACTCCACAATATCTTCTGATGCGTGTTGCATTGGGAATACATGGAAGTGATGTGGACCGTGCTCTTGAAACTTACGAGCTGATGTCAACTAAACATTTTATCCATGCTTCTCCAACATTGTTCAACTCAGGTACAGAAACACCGAGTTTGTCTTCATGTTTTCTTTTGGCAATGGAAAGTGATTCTATTGACGGTATTTTTCGGACTGTTCATCGTTCTGCTCTTATTTCGAAAGCTGCGGGTGGAGTGGGACTCCATGTGTCGAACATACGCTCATCCGGGACGTATATTTCCGGGACTAATGGAACGTCGAACGGATTGGTGCCTATGCTTCAAGTGTTCAACAGCACCGCCAAATATGTTGACCAAGGAGGTAACAAACGTCCCGGAGCGTTCTGTGTGTACTTGGAACCTTGGCATCGTGATATTTACGAATTCTTGGATCTCCGCAAGAATCACGGCAAAGAAGAGGTCCGAGCTCGCGACTTATTCTATGGTCTTTGGATACCTGATCTGTTTATGAAGAAGGTGGAATCAAATGAGGACTGGTGTTTATTCTCGCCAGATGAATGTCCAGGACTGAATGAGTGTTATGGCGATGACTTTGAGAAACTATACGAGCAGTACGAGAAGGAGTCGCGTTACTTAAAAAAGGTTCCTGCTCAGCATCTTTGGCATGCAATTCTAGTGGCTCAGACTGAAACAGGTACTCCATTTCTGTTGTACAAAGATGCCTGCAACGCTAAATCTAATCAGAAGAACCTTGGAGTGATCAAATCATCTAATCTTTGCACTGAGATTGTGGAATATTCATCACCTGAAGAGACAGCCGTTTGCAATTTGGGTTCACTTTCATTACCTACATTTGTTTGTGATGGTAAATTTGATTTCACCAAGCTGCACAGTGTTTGCAAAGTTCTTGTTCGGAATCTTGACACTATCATCGATGTTGGTCAGTATCCCATTCCTGAGGCAGAAAGGTCAAACAAACGCCACCGTCCCATTGCAGTTGGAGTCCAAGGACTGGCAGATGTTTTTTTCCAGCTCCGGTATCCGTTTGGGTCGGAGGAGTCAAGGAAACTCAATGTTCTGATTTTTGAGACCATCTATCACGCAGCCCTGGAAACTTCTGTGGAATTAGCTGCGGAAAAGGGTAAATACTCATCTTATGAAGACAGTCCTATTTCACAAGGAATCCTACAGTTTGATTTCTGGAACACAAAGCCTTCAGACCTTTGGAATTGGGATGAATTGAGACAGAAAATCAAACAATATGGCGTCCGAAACTCTCTCTTGGTTGCATTGATGCCTACAGCTTCAACTTCACAGATATTTGGCTTCACGGAATGTTTTGAACCTGTCACCTCGAACATTTATACAAGACGTGTGCTGTCGGGGGAGCATCAGGTTATCAATCGATATTTAGTTGATGACTTAATGAAGCTTGGCTTGTGGACAGAAGAGATTAAGAACGAAATCGTGAGACATAACGGTTCTGTTCAATCGGTTGGTATTCCAGAGGAGTTGAAGCAATTGTATAGAACTGTTTGGGAGATTCCACAGAGAACTCTGATTGATATGTCTGCGGAAAGAGCTCCGTTTGTTGATCAGTCCCAAAGTCTGAATCTGTTTTTACGCAATCCAACTATGGCCAAGATGACCAGCATGCATTTTTATGCCTGGAAAAAGGGTTTGAAGACGGGTATGTATTATCTGAGAACCCAGGCGGCCGCTTCGGCAATAAAGTTCACTTTGGCACCGTTGAGGGATGGGGATGATAAACGGTCGATGTCGGAGCCTGTTGGTGAGGCGAAGAAGAGAAAAGTTGGAGATATCTATGACACAGGCGTTATCAAGTGTGAGTTGGCGAAGCCGGAGGGGTGTGAGGCTTGCTCTGGGTGACGAGTGTGGCAAGTAATACGACTGACTTCGCCTTTGGTACTATATCACTTGATCGCCTTAGCCTTAGCCTCCTACGATGTCTTCGAGCTACTTGATTTGCTTCATCGTATGTACAAATATCCATTTAGTAAAACGTGTATATAATTGAGAGAATCTGGAGTGGACAGATACAAGCCACCACAGGAAAACCTTCGATGTGAGGATCGCTCACTCTTCATTAGTAGCCTAGGTACCTGTCAAACCTCTTCGCCACAACTCCTAACGGTAATTCAGCATTCATTAAGTTGTATATCGCCACTGCAGCCAGACTCGTTGCGAATGCAATCAAACCATACGCTCTCTTTCTTGCCTTGAGACTAAACATCCTCATGTATCTCAAGGACCCGCCAATCATATGGTACGAGGCCAACGACACCAAAAAAACGTATCCCACGGCGGATTTCCATGGAGCTAATGACAAACCATAGGAAACATACGACAAATCAATGAAAGACGAGTCTCCATCGACCAACAAGGGTGAGATTCTCTGGTAAAAAACATGATACCCAACAAGGAACACTAGCAAATAACCACTGAAACTCAATGGTGAAAGGCCAAGAAATCTTGAGCTCCAGGATTTTCTTGACCCAAGACCCAATAATGAACTAATTCCACCAAGTCCCTGATCCTTATCAACAACTTCTTCTTTGTTTTTAATCTCCCTGTCTATCGTATGTTTGTGTGTAGTCTTCTTGCTTGTTCCGTATTTCAAATAATGATTATATTTTCTCAGTATTCTTAGAGCAATTCCGCTGGATACATGAACAATGGCAGCTCCAAGCAATGATTTCTCCAGAAAAGGCACTTGGTAAAGCTCCCTTCCCAAAGATATCAGTTGTTCTCCAACGTCTATACCAGCCACGGCAGGGGCCACCACGACCCCGGAGGCGTGGATGGCAGCAAATAAACTCATAGGAATGGCCGATACCTGTTGAGCGATCTCCAGAACTGGAATCAATGCGGATGTGAACTTCTTGGAGGATGGAGTTGGTGGGATTCCATGTAGTGGTAGCTCATCTGGCGAGGTCGGCTCGGGCGATAACGGTTTCAAGTCTGTCATGGTGGTGTTGATGAAGATATGAAGGGACGTTAGTGCAAGCAAATTGGAGTGATTCTATTATGTAAGAAAAATTTCATCAATTTTTATTGGCACAACGTGCGAAGCGTGCGAAGTATGTAGATAGGTCAACGTTTCCCATATGGTTTCCCATATGGTGGTCTTCAATGACCTATTCTTACGGACAGTTGGTTAGGCAGAGTAAAGTAGTTCCCTTGCTTTTCATTCAGACAATTTTATGTAATATTTAGTTAAATACAACTCGGTGGTAGCAATAAATTTGAGAGTACCATGACAAGAAAAAAGTTGATTCGTAGTCCTCTAGCTCGTCGTGGGGTTCATTGCTCCCACCTCAGCTTAAACTTATACTCCCCGCCAGTACCGGGACTGATTGGAACCTGCTTCCATCTGACCGCTTTGTCATCACTTGACCATCCATTGGCACCTCCGTACACCAGATATCCATCATCATCGTGAGCAAATTGTCTTGCTTTGATAGCCTTACCACAAGCCAAATGGCCTGAAGCATCCAATCCACAAGGACCCTTGGAGGAGTTCAAGTTGTATCCACCAAATGGAGCCTTGGACAACGTGAACGTGGCACACGTACCTGAAGAATACCAATGGCCGTTACTGATGATACATCCAGGTTGTCCATCCAAAACAAGATGACCACGGACACCAGTTCCAGGCTCAGTAGGACGTGGTCCCGGTGGGTGTGTTCCGGTTGGAGCAGGAGAATCCTTTGGTGGAAACTTGATGCCAGAAACCGGACATTCAGAGTTCATCATTGATGGAATAGGAACAAATTTACCGTGAGCAACGGACCCTTGCAAATGATGGAAATACCAAACTTCTTGCAACTCGTGAAATCTATTGCACTTGAAGTACACAGGCTGTCCAAAATGGTCTTCTAATGCTTTTGCAATCTCATCTTTGGTGTATGTTTGGGTGGTCGATGGTGTAATTCCGTGATCGGCAAGCCAATCATGTGTTGGCAGGCCTTCAAAAAGAGCAACACTTCTCTTGAAGAAATCAACCACACCAGCACTCTTGGCGTCAGATCCTCCGCCGTAACATCCCGGTTTCAGTGTACTCATACAAGTTCCGTGTTTATTGTACTCATGTAGCCAAAGCAATGAGTCGTGACCGTTGAAGTTTTTCCATATTCTATTCATTTTCTCTAAGAGTTCAGTTTCGCCAGCTTCACGTAACACAGACTCAGCATCGTCAATTTCCATCGAAGAATCGCAGAACTGCTCGTATTGACCGCTGCACAAGTCGGGCCATAAGCCATGCAATGTAAACATGTCGTCGGGTCCAACAGCCGGATGGGCGTCCCAGAATTGAGTCTGCAAAAGAACTCCACCAGGATACTCAAAGCAACAGGTATCCGGGACTTCAGTCGAGTTGGTGCACGACAGAGGCAGGTCTATAGGACAGCTGTGTTCACTTTGGTGAATGTTGAAGGGGTTTTGGGAAAAGTCCCATGGAAGCAGCAAACCATTGGTTACTGATCCAAAACCCAGCAATGCAAGAACCGCTGGTATCATGGTATCTATAATGGCTGATCAATAACAGTTTATAAGTATTTTAGTACGATGAACCACTTTGTTATTGCTGCCTCGCCTTCCTGAAACGTGGGAATTTTCTAATCTGTCATGTATTTTTGGCAGCCCCGGTTATCTAATAACTGATTATCGCGCCACTTCCAAAAATGGATATTTCAACGATAACCGAAGTTTTAGAAAAAATTGAGAAATTTTAGTTTTTGTTCAACACTCTATACACTTTACTCGCTCTCCTCCTCTTCATCTTCATCATCTTCATCAGCCTCCATCTCGATGTCAGAGTTACTGTCAGACTTGTTCTTCTCTGCCTCTTCGGCCTCCAAAGATTCACGCAAAACACGTGCTCTGGCCTCCTTCACCTCACGTTGAGTTAGCACATAGGCTCCCAATGGAGTCTTCTCCCATTCAACTTCTTGCAAGAACTTGTTGACTTCAGCACGGTTACTTGGTCCGTACTCAACTGTAGCTCTCTTCTGCTCAATGAACTTGGCATTGGCATTCAACTTGTCGACCAAATTTCCAAGCTGTTTAGCAAACTTGTGGTTTCTAGTCTTCTTCACATATCTTCTCAAGTAAATCACAGAAGGAGTGATTAACTCTGGGAAGGCAATACTCTTGCAATAAAGAACAAAGAACTCGGAAATAAGGTCCAACACTTGCTCGCACAATCCATCTTGATAAACTCGCGTTCCCAAATAAGCTTGGTTCACCTTTATCACGTGGTCAAAGTCAACAGCTTGCAATCTCGAAGGTTTTGGTGCCTTAGTCATGGCCGAAGAGTTCAAAATTTCACTCAATAATGGGAACAATGGAATGTAAACACCAGTGTTCTGGGACAATCTGATGAGCGATCTCACAAGATAGAATCTCAGAGGGAAAAATTGCGCAGATGGCAACAACTTAATAGCACCCAAAGTGACTTGAACAAGCGGATAGATGAGTTGTCTTAGCGCGCTCTCCTTCTTCTTCATAACCTCTTTCTCTGGGTTGCAATGAACAGAAAGCATTCTGGACCAAAAGTCCAAAGAGTGACAGTATTGCCAGTTGTAAATTGTCTTGTAACTCTCTTTGGTGACATTGTTAACGCTGCTTCTAAGATGAATAGCCAATTGTCTCACATACTCGAAACCAATTTGGTAGCTCAAGTTCTCGTCAATACCAAACAATTCAACGGCAGAGTTCTTTTGGAAGTTGATCATTGGCATGGTGTGAATATTTGTTTGTCTGCATTTCTTAATGAAACTCGAGTAAGTGGACTTCAAAACAATCTCCAACAATGCCTTTGGGAACTCTCTACAAGAGTTGTTCATGAAAGCAAAAGCGGCAATTTGAGTCTCAACGTCTTTGGTGGAGCTCCACACATTCACTACAGCTGTGATAATCTCTTTGAGCAATCTTCTCAATGAGATGTAAAATGGGAGCAACTCTTGCACAGATTGAAGAACCAATGAAGCAGTTTCTGTGTTAGTGATGTCGTTCAACAAAATGATCAGCGAACCTGCATGCGACTTCATAATGGTGGTAATTTGTGCGATTTTCTTGTTGTTGTTAGGCAGCGTACGAGTACCGTTGGAGGACTTCTTGTAAGGAGTCAGTTTCTGAATAGCCAGTGGTAATTTGTTGAGTGCCAAGAACATCAAATTGTGGAAAACTTTTTCATCTGTAACAGAGTACTTATAAGTGTCGGTTGAGTCCATATTGACAGCAGACTTGAATGCCATAACAACAGTCTTGAGAGTCTTGATAGTCGGGGTTGAGCTCTTGAGGTTGTTGTCCCATGATCTCAGCAATGCTGCCGTCACTTCAATGGTTTCAGAAGTGTCTTCTTCGGCCTTTGCTTCCTCAGCTTCTTCGGCTCCCGGGGCTGGTTCTTCTGCATCATCTTCTGATTCATCATCACTCATGGCATCCATAGGGTTGACAGGCTTGAAATCGAGCAGATCCTTATCATTCTCCTTCAAATATTGATAGAATTCTGGGTCAGCTTCTTCCAACTCTTTGAGGTCTTGTTCATGAAGATCAGCTTCGTCTTCAGAACTAGACTCAACATCTTCATCGTTAGCCTCATCTTGTTTAGCTTTTTGAGCCTTCTTTAAAGCCTTGGTCTCTTTAGGAATCTCGAATCCTTTCTCAAAGAATTCCTCAACGTTCATATCACCAAGAGTCTCAGATTCAGGCTCCTCATCTTGTTGAGCTCTAGAAGATCCTGTCTTCTTCTTGTGGAGCTTGTTGTGTTGTTGTACCTTCTTTCTGTGCTCGATGGTATGTTTCAGGTTCTTGGCCTGAAACTTCTTGGTGCTCTTCTTAGCTTTAGCCATCGTGTTTCTTTATGATATTATTATACACTAAGACTTACAACTCTAACATATTCTAATGATATACTAAAATTTTTCAGCTTTATAAAAAAAAAAAAAAAAAATTTAAAAAAAAATTCTCAGATTTGCTCAGCGCACGATAATTTTTTATTCTCGTCGCGTCTATCGACTTGCTTTGTTTTTAATAAAAATGTAAACAAAAAGGGGGAACAAAATTCTAGATATTTTTAAAGTTACCCCCATATTCAATCAACTCTGTCAATCAATGAGTCAACAAAAACCCAGCTTCTGTGAAGACACTTCCGAGTCCACTATCATGTCCCTCTCTGATGATCCCGAGTCTTTCTATGGTAAGGTTCTCCCAACCCCTCAAAAACAACGTCAACCGGCCCAATTGCCTGCATTAGACTCTAAACTAGTTATTCCAAAACAACGGAGAACAGATAATGAAAAAACCAAGGTTTCATGTAGCAACTCCCCATTTCTACATCCTTCAACACCGGGTAAACAGCGCTATTTTACTACTCCCTTACCTGATAAAACACGGATCCCATCCATAACCTCTTCTCCAATTCCAAACTTGTCTCCCTTGTCTCCGGCAAATGGGGTGCTCACCTCGTTAACACCTGAAGATCTGAGAAAACCAACCTCGCCAGCAACAGTCAGAAACTTTTCAAGTCCGATGGTACAACTCTCCTCGCGTGACTCTGTCAGAATCAAACTACAATGTGCAAATACAGAAAATGAATCAGATGATTAATATCGTTCCATTTGATGACATATACATGATTTTGAAAGGACAACAAAAGATGGAAATTAAAACACATCAGAGAGTTTTAATCTTGGTGCAATGTTCATGGAAATGAGTTCCTGGAATAACAGTTTAGCAGCATATGGAATAGTCATCTTGACCAATCCTTCACTTGTCTTGCATGATGGACACCAACCATTATATCCCATCAGACCACATGAGCTACAAACGTCCACATCGAAAGCGTCAGAACTCAACATCAATCTTTCCAAAAGCAACTGCGAGGCACCGTAAGCGATAACACAGTCTCTCTCCATTTCTCCCAATCTCAAACCACCATCTCTGGATCTACCTTCGGTTGGTTGACGAGTCAAAACTGCTCTTGGGCCTCTGGCTCTGGCGTGCATCTTATCCAGAACCATATGTTTCAACTTTTGATAATAGATTGGACCGAAGAAAATGTATGCTTGTAATGCCTCACCAGTGATACCACTGTATAACATATCTTTTCCACTATAGTTGAATCCTTTATCGATAAGAATTTGTGACATATCTTCCAATTTTGATCCACCGAAACAGGTACCATATTGCAAAGAACCGTCCAAAACACCTGCTTTACCAGAAACGAGTTCCAACATCTTTCCGACCGTCATACGGGATGGGAAACCATGAGGATTCATGATGATATCAGGACAGATACCTTGATCATTGAAAGGCATGTCTTCCTGTTGAACAATAATACCACAAACACCCTTTTGACCGTGTCTAGACGAGAATTTGTCTCCAAGTTCTGGTCTTCTCGTTTGTCTGAGAAGAACCTTGATTAATGCCTGATCGTTATCGCTCACAGACATCATCACTTGATCGACGTAACTAGGCTCTGGAGCACGGTAGTTGACAGGAGTTTCTCTGTGTTGTTGTTGTTGATTGATTGTCGGTTGGCCCCCGACAACACTGTCTGTAGCATTAGTTGGAATGCATTTGTTAATATAAGTTTGACCACTACTGATCTTGACACCCACTTCACCAAGACCGTCAGGTCCCAAAGCTTCGTGTTGGAAAATAGGAGTTCCGTCTTCATTCACACGCATACCGGCAAGAATATCTTTGGAATGGTTAGGGTATCTTTTCAGAACCGCAGTAGTTTTCCGCAAAACTTGACATCTTCCAAAACCTCTATCGATGGAGGACTTGTTAAGAACCAAAGCATCCTCAATATCGTAACCGGAATACGACATGACTGCAACGGTAGCGTTTTGTCCAGCAGGAAGCTTATCATAATCAATCAATTCGATGGTCTTTGTTTTGACCATCGGTTGTTGAGGATAGCACATCAAATACAACAAGGTATCGATTCTGCGGAACTGGTTATAAGCAATGGCACCGATTGCCTGTTTACCCATCGCACATTGATAAGTGTTTCTTGGCGATTGGTTGTGGTGAGGGTATGGAATCAAACCTGCAACAGCTCCCAACACTGTGAATGGTTCAATCTCGAGATGTGTGCTGGATTTAACAATATCTTTTTCGTAAAGAGCAATGAAGGAATCGTTCTCCTCGTTAACGTCCAAATACTCAACCAATCCATTCACTAAGAAATCATCAAATTCCCATTCCCCATTTTTCAGTCTGGCAAGATGTTCAGCTTTGACCCTTGGGACTCCATTATCAACGATGATTAATGGTCTACAAATACGGCCACCATCTGCGGCAATGTGAACGGCTGCGTGATGAACGTTTGTGAAGATGGAAACGAATGCAGAGACTTTACCTGTTCTTCTGAGGTATCTGAATTTAGTAACGAATTCTGTTGGATATCTCGTTGTACCAATCAAAGTACCGTTCAAGTACACTCCGAAAGTACCGTTTGTGTGTAAAGTTGCACTGTCTGCAATCGAAATGTTTTCAGCACCGAGAATATAACATAGCTTTCTAATTGGATCTTCCTCATCGTCGGTTGTAATGTGAGTCATCAATGCCAAGTTTTTAACCAAACCACATGCTTCACCTTCTGGTGTATCCGAGGTACAGATCATACCAAACTGAGACGGTTGAAGAGCTCTTGGACCCGAGACTTTTCTAGATTTTTCGAACTGCGAAGAGATTCTGGTCATCATACCAAGAGCCGAAATATAGGATAATCTACTCAACACGTGAGTAACACCGGCCCTCTCCATCTTGAATCTCTTCAGCGACCAGTTTCCGGTGGAGATGGCTCTGTTAAGACCTGTCGTGATATTATTCGAGTGAATATTGATGTGTAAAAGAGCATCGAATTCGGACGCTCTACTTGGTTTTTTGAGAATTTTATCGAGATTAGCTTTGAAATCGTTGTTGAATTTTTTGAACAAATCTTCGAAAAGTAGAGACATCAGTTGTCCTGCAAGCTCGAGACGCTTGAAACCAACATAATCTCTGTCATCCACGAGCTTTGGATTGTGCATTGCCATAATGACTCTTCTAGTCATCATTGCGATGTAAAGAGCCTTTTCACGGAAATCGAGACCTTCCACAGTGATATGAGCAATGATAGTGGTGGCAATAGCCTCCACACCCTCTTGTATCACCGATAATTTAGGAGCGTTGAGTCTTCTGATGGTTTTGACTTTTCTTCCGATATACTCGAGGGCCTCTTTTTGTGAGTAAACACCAAGCTTTGCTGCTTCTTCGAAATTGACTGCAAAAAGATCTTGATAAACTGAATCATCACCACAAACAAGTTGAATCACCTCGAGATCAGACACAATTCCAGCAGCTTTTAGAACAATAACAATTGGAATCTCCTCACTGATGGAGTTGTGTTTAAGATAAATTTTATCATTTTTGGTCACCACATAGGTCTTGGATTTTCTTTCGTGAGTAGATGAAGTGACAGATGCTTGGACGATGTTTTTCTTCTCATCCGCTTCCACGATAATTCTGTTCTTACTGAGTTGTTCTTGAACCAAAATGACTTTTTCTGTTCCATTAACGATGAAATATCCACCAGGATCGAGCGGACACTCGTTGAGATATGCCATCTCTGCTTCCGTACGGCCGTTCAAAATACATTTGTTAGAACGCAACATGATCGGCATTCTACCGATTTCGAGATCTCTGTGAATAATAATTTTACGACCTCTTGTGTATTCGACATCGACGTAAACTGGGGCACTGTATGTCAAGTCTCTGAGTCTACACTCGTGTGGTGGCAACAGAACTTCTGCCTGTTTTGATGCTGAACTGCTCTTGTAGCCAACTCTAATGTCAAGATACTTGAGATAAAATTCTGGGTCAACATCACTCAAAACTTTCTCGTTAGCTTGGATGATTTTCTTGAGATCTGTGTCGACAAAGAAATTGAACGAATCCAAGTGCTGTTTGACAAGACCTTTCACTTTGAGAAATGCTGGTAATAAATTCCACTTGTCCTCGGCAGTGCTGATAGGGTCAGCCAATCCTTTACCTTTGTAAGTTGGTTGAAGGAGTTCATTGAATCCATCGTCATCGGCACGCCGTTTTTCCCCGCGGCTGCCATTCTGAGACGCCGTGTTGGCTGGGTAATCCGTTCTAATGGGAGCCATTGCGGTGGTGGTTGGTGTTTTGATGATGGTAAACGTAGTGGCGATTTCCCTGGATCCATTTGACTTTTAAAGGAGAGAGATTTGAGGAAGAAAAAAAAAATTTTAGCTAACCACGATGTTTGTGTGGCACACGACCAAAGGGTTTTTTTTCAAAAATGTCTAAATAAAAGTTGATTGATTTAAAGCAAATGAGGGAGAGCTTCTAGGAGGACACCCATTGCAACATTGTCATCCCAACATCGTAGAACCCGGCGATGTCCGACACACCAAATGTCCAGTCGGACCTCTTCAAGTCCACAATTAACGAATATCTCGACAATCTTCCTGAAACCGTTCATTCACAGCTATACAAGTCACCAGAAACATGTCTGGCCGTTTTCCGATTACTACCTTCACTAGCCAAATTCTACATCATGACAATGTTGTTTCAGGAGAACTCAATTCCGCACTCGGATCTGAATAGATGGATCAAAACCTCAGATTCTGGAACATCCTTATCGTCTGCTTCTCATAGAAATCCTAGCAAGATATATCAGAATGATTCCATCAAACGTCTTAAATCTCTCAATCTCCTCAAAGACATCCGCAAACAGTTTGTTCATCCACAGACGGGTCAGCCGACGACGGTTCCGTTTGTCCAGTTGAATCCGATCTTCAAACAGAGTTTCAGGGACGCCCTTACAGGTACTAGTGATCCAGCTGTGGAGCAGACAGACACCACAGAATCTGTGGGTGCCACAGAAGATGAGCCCACCCAGCGTTTGGAAGGTATGTTTGATGACGATGACGATAGTCGAATCACTATTGAGTTTCTCGACAAGTATTGTCTGGCAAAATGGGAGAACATTCTTCATTTTATGGTGGGTTCTGAGATCAAAGAATTGCCGAGCATAGGTGTCCTTACTTTACTTCGGTACAGTGGACTCATGGAGCTCCCGACAGATAGGAAAAAAAGAGAAGATTTGGGTGAGGATTTCGAATTCTCATCTGAAAAACAAGCTACAACGGCATCATTACAAACACTTCAAAAATTGCTTATTACTCAGGATGGTTTTCAGTTTCTACTGCAAGACATAAATTCTCAAATATGGACGTTGTTACTGCAGTACTTGAAGATGTCAGAGAAGCTAATGATGAACCCAGTTGATGTTTTAAATTTCATCTTCATGCTAGGATCATTGGAACTGGGTCAAGGTTATCCAGTGAGCACTCTTAGTGATACTCAGATGATCATGCTGGAGGATCTTATTGATTACGGTTTGATTTACCTTCCACCAGAAGGATCCAAACAGCACTTCTTCCCAACAAGACTCGCAACCACGCTTACATCTGAACATTGTAACTTCAAGACGGCAGCTACGGCCATGAGTCAAGAAATAGCCAATATAAAGGAAAACCCAGACACCAACCAAGGCTCAATTATTGTTGAAACAAACTTCAAAGTTTACTGTTATACATCTTCACCTTTGCAGATTGCTATCTTGAATCTTTTTGTTCATCTTAAAGCTCGTTTCGCAAATATGGTCACTGGAACGCTCACTAGAGAGTCTGTTCGTCGAGCTCTGATGAATGGTATCACTGCTGATCAGATCATTAGTTATCTTGAGTCCCACGCTCACACGTGGATGGTGAAACAGGCAGAGGAAAGGCTGGCAAAGAAGTTGGAATTCGAGTCTTCGCTGGGTAACTCAGGAGCAGCAGCTTCTGTTCCATTGGAAATTTTACCACCTACGGTTGTCGACCAGATCAAGCTCTGGCAGCTCGAGCTGGACAGAATTCAGACATTCAAGGGGTATCTCTACAAGGACTTTACCAGTGACTTTGAGTTTGAAAAGTTGCTTAATTATGGTGAGGAGATTGGTGTTATTACATGGAAGGATAGACTAAGAAGGAAGTTTTTTGTTACTGCGGATGGAAATGGTCAGTTGATTGAGTATGCTAATAGGATTTTGAGGAAGGGAGGAAGTAATACGCCTAGGGGGAGTACTCCATCGTGAGGAGTGAGTCATCCCGAGTTAGAGTATCCAACGTGTAGTAAGTTACATTGCTTACTTGACTGAGGATCGGGTATTTAAAACTAATCGTGTACTATCAATTAACAGATGCTAATCGAATTTTCAGCAGTCCAAGACTGCTCCTACAAGCGGGTGATTCTCGCCGCTCAATCTCAAAGCAATTAATACAATTAAATACTCATGACTTGCTACGCTCATCATACAAACGGCACATCATTTGTCAACAGCATCCTCCTCAACTTCTGTATCTGTATCCAAATCCGTCCACTCCTCTTCCTCTTCCTCTTCTTCACTCTCGTCGTCACTGCTCTCGTACTCATTCTCGATCTTCTTGACGGATTCGCCTCTCAGTTGAGCAAAAGCACCGGCAATGGAATCCTCATCAGGATCTTCGATCTCATACAAATCCTTCTCACCAGTCTCGGCCGGAGAGTCCTGCACCTCCATAACGAGTGGAATCTCAACATCAGAACCGAAATAAACAAGATTTTTCAAAATGAGTCTGAAATGGAACTTACCTTCCTCCTTTGGAGTTGGCGATGAGAGAGGGAACTTAAAGGTGGAAACAACAGCTTCAGACTTGAGGAACTGTTCTGGAGTCAACTTCAGGTTTGAGAGGTCAACTTTCGAAATGAATTGAGGTGCCTCGCCTAGTTTTCCATCTCTCTGAATCAGTAAAAACGCAATCCATCCATTATTTTCTTTCAAATACTCTGGATCTGGAAAATGTGGCGGAAGTGATGGTAAAATAATATCAGGTTGGTCCTCCACGATCTTCATTGGATTTCTCAATGTCTCCATGGTTTGTGGTTCATTCAATTGAGTATCAACAACTTCAGGCTTCAAATCCTTGGTTTCTGGTTTGGACTTGTGCAATGGTGATTTGATGAGGAATTTCAAACTGATATGAGTCGTCGAGTTTGGTGGGATGAAGTTTTCACCCGGAACTTTGAATCCGCATTCTAATGGTTCAATCAATGGGATTTTTGAAGCTTCTTCCAAAACTTGTTTGGTGTTTTCAGTGTTCAAGAATTTCGATGGTTCCACAGTTGGTTTTTTCAACAACTTCCCGAGTGTGTAGATTGGTTGTTTTTTGTCTAATTTATCCAAGCTGACGCCTGGCAATTGTAAAATTTGTTGATACTTGTGTGCAGTGGCATTGGCCTCGATATTGAGTGCTTGGATCAAACACCTGTGAGCTTCAACAAGCTTCAAGCAAAGATCTGTGTTTCTGAAAGTAGATGCAATGTCAATGAAACCAATCAACAATTTTGGTGCAACTGAGACAACCTCAAGTTTCAAGTCCTCATCTTTTGAATCCAACTTTGTTCTGTTGATATGAGCTAAAAGTAACGTCTTAACTTTTTCTGGAGTCAATGAGCCATCTATCAATTCAAACTCTTTGCAATGACTCAAATAACCAAGAACTGTCTCCAAATCGACAAGGACAGCAGGATTGAAGTTGATAAGAAGATCAAGGAAGTGAGCAGCTGATTCCACATGCAAGCCTTGTTTGGTGTAAGACTTGACACCGTTCCACCACGAACTAACCACAAATGGGAGAATAATGGCAATCAACAAGACATACGTGACAACAAGCAATGGAGAAGTTGGACCGTCAATAAGAAACTTAGGTAAAGCAATTCCGTGTTTGACGTCAGCAGGACCATCAGGGTTACCGTATTTGAGGAAATTCTCTTTAACAGCATCATCTGTGAGTGCTTTGTAAGCTTTGTTGATCAGAACATAAGCCGAATCAACTGCATCAGCCTCCTCTTGGGTCATTGATGATGTATCAACTTTATCTGGATGGAACTTGATAGAAAGCTTTCTATAGGACATTTTGATGACTTTTTCATCGGCATTCTCGTCAATTCCTAAAATATTCCATGGATCAAAGTTGGTTTCGCCAGTCGCAACTTCAATCGAACTAATTTTCCAGATCAATAGTCCAGCAAATAACCATCCAAAAAGAACAAGTAACAGCTTTTTGGACAGAAGACTTTTGCGGGACTTTTTGGACTTGTATTTCTGTAGGTTCTCGTCGTTGTATGGTTTGAACCATGAGACAGGTTTCAATGGAGCGCTTTTTTCATCGCTAGAGACACCTAAACGAGAGCTAACCAAAGAAATTGTCACAGGAACAAGCGGAACTAAAAGCCCTGTTAATGCGAAGTAGGGCCACGTTTCCGAGTTCTCGTCATAATCGTATCTCGATTGCGACATTCTGAAACGCGATGTTGCTGTGTTTCTTGAAGGGTTGATATGAAATTAACAAATAAATCTCTAACAAGACACCAAATATGGAGTCGAGTTGGTGCGAACCGAGTTTTTAAGCGATGAAAAAAAAAACTCGGCACAGGTGGTGTAAGGGTGTAAAAGCGATGAAAGGTCTACTAATGTTACAGAATTAAGCTGGCAAAGCTACGCAAACGGGGTACGCCAGTGTGGGTACAAGCGAGTGGCAAACAAATAGCTCAAACAACTCGTTTGGCCTGTTTTGCTTCGCTCGTCGCACGGCCCCTTTTACCTATTTCAAAACATCCAATTCATTCGTACAAACATCTAATGGAAAACAATTTCAGCACCACCCATATTCACGTCATCAATCTCAGACTCTTCAATAGCAGGATATCTGAATCTTTGAGAAAGCCAGTTACGAGACTCAAACTCGACGTTAGGCACGGAAGAAACGCCAAAAGCGCTAGAAGTGGAAGAAGAACCGCTCGATGGCATCAAGGCGTCTGGGGCACATGGATGAGCAGTAACAGCGTGCTCTGAAAAGAATGCCAACTCGTTAGTATTTGAATTCTTGAGGTCGGAGGCCGGAGATTCCTGGGGTGTGTGTGTGCGTATACTTACTTGTGAAAACGTGTGGACCACCGACAAACTTGATGGATGGAACGTATTTGGCTAGACTAACAAATCCTTGTCTCATTGCTGTGTGCTGGTGTATGTTAGGAGTTGATGTAAATTTTATCGTCCTTACAGTGAAACTTTACCTAAATCACATTTATTGTAGTTGTAAAAACCCACCTACCCCCCGGGAATTTTTTGAGCCCCGAACACGTCTCCGAGGGTAAATGGAAACTTATGTAATCATCGTCGCGTCGCCGTCTGGTGGTGCACGGGTGTTTTCTTTTGCCCAACTTTTTGCCACTCAAGTTTAAAAAAATACACTTCTGAAAACTATCATCATTAAAACGCCACAATAGTCTTCTGTTAATTCAATTATAAACCAAACTTCCCTTACAATGAATCACGATCCGTTCCACTGGGGTCGTCCGGCCGACCAGACTTACGGTGCTTATAACACCCGTATCTCACAAGCTAACAATGCAAGGACACATACCGATGTTAATCAAAAATCAGATTTCCCTACAATGAACACACAACAACCGATGATCACCGGTACTTCTGTGATTGCGGTGAAATATCGTGATGGAATTGTGATTGCTGCCGATAATTTGGGTTCCTACGGATCATTATTGAAATTAGACGATTTGGAGAGACTTATTCCAGTTGGACAGGACACAATTGTGGGTATTTCTGGTGATATTAGTGACCTGCAACAAATTGAACGTGTTCTGGACGATCTTGAAGTTTCAGATGGTTACGATATGGAAGTCGAAAATCTCAAAGCAAACCACATTCATGAATACTTAACCCGTTTACTCTACAATAGAAGATCCAAGATGAACCCATTGTGGAATGCGTGTATCGTCGCCGGTTTCGACGAAAAGGACGAACTGTTTTTGAAATATGTTGATCTCTTGGGAGTTGCATATGCTTCACCAACGCTCGCTACTGGTTTTGGAGCTCATTTGGCGATCCCGCTACTTAGAGAAAAGGTTGATTCTGAGGAAGATGCAAGTAAATTGAATAAAGAAGATGCTGTTAAATTGGTGAGAGATTGCATGAAAGTTCTGTTTTACAGAGACGCGCGGTCGCTGGATAAATACTCTTTGTGCATCATTGACAAGACTACCAAAAAGATTGAATCTTACAAGAACCTCAAATGTGAGGACATGAAGTGGGATTTTGCACAACACATCACTGGTTATGGTCTACCACAATTATGATTGAAGCGAAAGAGGGGGGATTAGCAGTTGTTATATTAAATATGCAGAAAGAAACAATAGAATGTTCTTTTTTTTGAATTAAAATTAATCAAAATCACAAAATGTAGCTCATTCCAGGCATACAAATGGTGAAATTGATTCCCAAATTCAGACTCTCGTTGAGACTGTTCAAATTAGCTAAAATTTGTTTTCTCGGGTCTTTGTTATCAAAAGTTTCTTTGATATGGATGATGAGCACATTGACATTTCTCAAGGGTTGATTCGAAAATTTCCGATATAGCATAGAATCTGGGTCAGTGGCTAGCGGTGTAGAGGTATTACTCTCTTTACTAATCATTGAATCAATGCATACTTTGCGCAACTTCACAAATTCAGACATCAAGTTTGTAGGTGTCATATGCCCATACAATGGTTGTGAGGGTGTTTTATCAATTGTTGAGCATTCAATGACAATGGTTTTAAGCTGTTGATTGATGATGTCAGGATGTATGTAGTTCCATATAGCAGAATTGTGGCACGATTTTGAGGATATATCACTTTCGACATCACCAAACATGAGCAGTTTATCTCCACTTTGACGCTCGGTTATCAAAAATGCAGTACTTGTATACATCTCTGTATTATCTCGACAACCATGTGAGACTTGAAATGCTTGTACTTGGAAATGTTCATTAACATCCAATTTTTCATCTGGTAAATTACTCATGCTTTGTAGCGATAAGACTCCACATTGTTTTGAAGCCATAGCTGGCCATACAGATCCATTAAACACGTGACTACGCAATGCGTCAATTGTATCTGGTAGCCCATAAACTGTTCTTTGATTGGTGAATGCAGCTGAATTGAGAACGAGCCCACAAATATGATCGAGATGAGGGTGTGTGATTAGGTAATCGGGCATTTGCACCATAATTAATTTGCAAAGTTGTAAGCTTGACAAGAGAGATAATTGGTTGAAAAATTCATCATCGAACGGTCTTTTGGCCAGCAAAGTTTCCGTGTTTGTGTAATGATCCAGTTGTTCAGCGTCCTCATACAGGTGTGTTAAAAAATTGCAAACCCGAGACCCGCCGTCCGAGCATTCTTCGAGTAACTCTGTTATGGATGTGAGACCAGTGCCAGCATCTAGACCCAATAAACATCGTGAATCCGATTTAATGATCTCTTGGAAACTAATTCTAGACGGCTTGAGGATAAATGAACATGTTTTGCCGCACAAGGGGCCTCCTGAACAGCCTAACACTGTCAGTTCAAATGGGTGTTTGTCTTCCATTGAGGTGCAGTGCTTGGCGCAGATAAGGTGTGAGTGACGAAAAAATTAAAGAGATCAAAACAAGGTAATTTTGCTTCTCACGAGAGCAATACAGCTTGTTTATGTATTTATTACTGCATGATTTTACCAACAAACATTGGGTGGCTTCGCCAGTCCGGTGCTCACAAAAGTTCAATTATAACTTCTCCACAATCACCTGAAACGGGCAAGGTTGCACGCAAAAATAATATCAACGTTTCTTTTTCGCTACTGAATTCTTTCGGTGCTGCTTCTATACGGGTGGTTGATTGCTGTAGAAGGGTCGCATAGCGACTTCTGTAGCCTCTGCTGCAGCGCCGCTGGTGGGCGCGCTGCTGCGTGGAAGCAACTAAACCGCGCTGCTATTGGCCAGAGAAAAAAAGAAGATTTTTATTTTTTTCCGCATAAGCCACCCAGCCGTTTTGTGGCTAACAGCAAGCCGTTGAGCCGCAGGGCACGGCTGTGCAGTGCAGAAAGCTACATACAAAAAGCCACACCTCACGCCTTTTTTTCGGCTAATGCCATCCATCTTCAGCTTCATGCCTAAAATTGTCCTTCCAGTCAGATTGTTCAGGGAATGTTAAAACTCCACCGTAATCACTATTCCTCCGAGGGCCGTGTACAAACTCGTCGATCATTACGTCAGTCTGGCTTTGTGGGAAGAGATAGTACTCAATTTGTTCAGAGATGGCTGTGTTCTCTGCATGATCCAGGGAGAGATCAGCGTTTTCGGCTCCTTTAGCAGAAGCGATACGTAAAAGTCGGGCAGAAATCTTTGTGTGTAGCTCTCTCAAAGTCTCGACCACTCTTCCCTTGACGATGTCAGGCCACCGCTCGCTGAATTTCTCTAGTAAACCGAGGCAACCTGTGACTTTTGCTTCCAGAGCCTCAAAAGTGAAAAAGCCTAGAATCCAATCCGCTCCGGACCACATCACGTCCAGGAGATTTATCGCCGCTTCCTCGATGTAGTATACACCCATAAGCAGGTACGAGACCTGACCAGTCTGTGAATCTCGGAGATATTCGTCGATGCACATTCCAAGGGAATTGATCATTTTCACAGAAGATGCCTGGCTCGGATTCGGAACTCGTGGAGTTCGACGCCGAAGTCGGCTTTGAATTGATGCCTTGCTAATAAGACGGAAGCGGAGCTGGTTCACTTTGGCAAACTCTTCAGCTTTCAGATACCATTGTTCCACTCTTGAATCCATTGAATCAAGCCAGTCTTCGATCGGCACGTCGATCTCCTTATCCAACCAAAGAACCTCGTGGACCTCAGTTTCAAGGACACGGAATTGATGAAAATGTAGCGCAGCCGCTTTTGTCTGTGGGCCGTCGCTGTTAATCCCATCGGCAGTGATAAAGTAATCATCAACAGGTGTTGGAAATTCAATCGAAATCAGTTCTCGTGGTATAGGGAATAAGATCTTGACATTTGCACTGAGATGTCTTGCCATATTTGAGGTCACCAAAAACAGTCTACGACGCATATCTAGCTCAAAAGGTGTTGCATAGTCATTTCTAGTCTCTTTATAGAGTCCAAGCTCCAAGCACAGTCTCAAGGACTCCCTTATTGCGTACCAAACGTTGGCAGCATACGGATTTGCAAAAGCATAATGGGCAACTAACAGAGTCGCTTGTAACTTTTTGAACTTATCTGTCCATTCTACGCGTGACGCAAGCGATATAAAAGCTGAAAACAAAACATTAGATGAAGCTAACGCTGATTTCTCACCTTTATGACTCAAAGTGGCAGCAGAAATAGCCAAAGTGATTGAAACAATAGCCATATCAAATGTAGTTGCATCATCTTTTTTTGAGAATACTCTCTCTTCAATCCCTTTGAGAACCAAACTTGATACAATCGGATACTGAGGAAGATGGAAGTCGATGTAGTTGCCCATAAGAATCTCCACAACACTTTGTGGAATACTGTAAAGGTCCACCGGTGGGTGTTTTTGAATAAACATCTTTGTATGATTTCTGTCGCCGTCTATCATGAAATCAAATGGAGTTGGAAGACTACTCGATGTGAAAAGCAATGAAGTTAGCGAAATCACTTCTTTGTGGGTCTCCGGACACTCTAAACTTGGCAAAAATGCACCCGCTGCCAATTTAGCCATATTCAATGCGGACTCTTCTTTTGGATCTATCGAGTCGTGTTTGTGTATATTTTTCAGCTCAATCTCTAATTCAGCAACTCGACCTTCCAAATACAGTGCTAAACTCCGAGGAACTGGTTTTTTTACCCCTTTGACCCATGCTAAACAGTCGACACCATCACGTTCGCAGTTTCGACATTTAGGAAACTCAAACGTACACCCAATCCTTTTGGTTTTGCAACGGAAACATCTCGTGGAGTTTCGTGTATGTCCCGTACTCAATGTTTGTTCTAGTGTTTTAAGGTCTAAAAACTCGTCCATGTTGGTTTGTGAGTGCCGAACAATTGCTACGTAATCAAAGTTTTGACTCTTTCTTATCAATAATTTTTGTTATCGCTATTTTTCGAGCACTATCTCGCTTAAGAAAAAAAGCTCACTTATCTAGAAATTTTACCCCGACGCGACGATCGACGAGTAACAAGCGACGAATGACGGGTCCTTCCTGTCCTGTGGCCCATCCTGTGTAGTGTTCGCTGATAAATCAAGAGTGCCAAGCAAAAGTATTAAAAAGCTCAGTTGGGTAGAGAAATCAACCCGAATTACTCGCTTGCCCGTTCTCTGCTACCAAAAAATAAAAAACCGCCTTTTTAAAATTTCTCTCTCTGTTTTCTCTATTATCTACAAATATCTATCATTAAATGGTCTCATCACCCTTACAGCGGATAGATGAAAGCTTCGTTTTCCCAGTCTGTTAGATCTAAAAGAGCAACGTCCACTTCAAATTGTCCCTCATCGTCCTCAACAAGTCCAGTTTTCTTTGTACCAGCTTCTGCCTCCAATTTAGCAAGTCTCTGGGTGTTTCTACGACGTAATATGAACCAAGCAACCATAACCAACAACGGAGCAGTGAAAAATGATAACACGATTTGAACTATCCATGCAGGAACATACCGTGGAGCATCTCGGTCCTGCCATAACTGAGGGGATATGATGTTGGCGATACCATAGCAAATCATCACAACGGCACTTCTGGTCAACTTTTTCGTATAACCAGAGGCAGTTGCATTTGCCAAACTGAATGAAATAATCCATGGAATTCCAAATAGTGGAGAAGCAAGACAGAGCATTGCTAAAAGTGCTATTTTTCTGTCCCAAGGGATGGAAACAAGTGCAATTGAGGCAGCAAGTGATGGGATTGACCAAAAAAGCACCGAGAACGCACCGATATTTTTTTTGTAAAGTAAAAGAGTAGTTGCAATTACACAACAAATAGCAGCAAAACCACCTGCTGCCACTGAAACCAAGGTAGAATTGAGATTAGTGATGTTTCCAATACTTTCAAAAAGTAAGTTTTGTTGGTATGTGAGATTGTTTGCTAACTGTTGCAACAGGAAGAATCCGCCAAATAACCAAGTAATTGGATCTTTCAAGCCCTCAATCATTTGGTACTTCTTGAACACTTTTGTCTCAATGGAACTACCAGTACTATTTTTCACTCTTCTGATGACCCAAACTTTCTCATCTCTACTGAGGAAAATGGCATCTGTTGGGTTGTTGGGATAGAAGAAAAACAAGACTGTGGCCCATATAAATGTGCAACCACCAATAATGATCATAAATATCTTCCAAAGATGAACAGGTGAATTTTTGATATTCAGAACACCATAAGCAATGAAACCAACCGGAATCGTCACTCCAAGACATGTAGAGTAGAAAATAGGCGCAGTTGCTGATTTCTCGTCTTTGGTTAAGAACTGACCCATTGTGTTGTTAAGTATAGGAATTGCAATTGATTCAACGAATCCTAAGAAAAACCTTATAGCATAAACTCCTTGATAATTATATAGAGTACAATGCAGAAAAATCATAGAACCCCAGATAAACGTCAATCCAGTGAGTAATCTACCAATTGGAAGCTTTTGAACAAAATATAGATTCAATTGACCCACAATGTATCCGACATAAAATAAGGTATTAGAATTGTTGTACTTATTCTGAGTCAAACCGGTATCATCCCAAAACTCAAAAAGGGAAGCATATGATGCAACGGCTTTGTCCGCGTACAATATCAAGTTGGTTAAAGCTGTCAGACCAACAACAATAATCATAACTTTGCGTCTGAGTCTGCGTTCCTGCTCTGGAGTGATCTCAGGAACCTGAGAATCGTGCTCTCTCATAAAACTGAGAGTAACATCTGCATCTCTAGATTTCACAGTGAATGCGTGTTTCTCAGTAGTATAGCTCGAAACGGACATGGCCAGCACATTTCATCAATAAGGGTTGTGGTTTGAATGTTGACTAGCCGAACTTCGACCTTTTAAATTCTACGAAGGTGTCTCTCGTCATGATAGTGACGACCGAAAACTGTGGCTCCTGATATGCAGGGTGTAAAATTTGCACACCCCCTCTTCATTTGTTACAGCCGCCCCTCTTTCCTTTTTGAGAAATGAGCGACTTTTGAACGTTATGGCAACACTAGAAACTTAGCGAACATTGAACAAGTGGTTTAACGATATTCTTACCCGTAAATATCTCTTCTAATGTATAATGCAACTTTCCATGCTTTCTTACGTTATTTCATGGCCGATGTCATCAGTAAAAGTTTTTTCAATGATCATACCACAATTAAGATTATTCACCGCACCCCCTCTTTGGTAGAGCCGCATGCAAGTGCCCATGCGAGATGTTTTTTTTCACCCAACTCCGGCACCCCATGCAACAACCGAACCAACTGTTGTAGTCTTGACACGGATAAAGCGAATAATTTAACGACAGACAGGACTGTACTATTCTCATACTCCTTCATTAGCACGACTTATCGATATTTGTGCACTCTTGTGACAAAAGGACAAGAAAATGCGGACTACTAAAATTAATACATTGATGAGCCTGCATGCAGCATCACGAAGCGCAGGTAAACGACAATTACGAACGGATGACGAGCGATGAGGATGGAAAGTGAACTTGAAGGTGGACTTCTCACTGCTAATAATACAGTCGACAATGTAAAAAAAACAAGCAAACTTGTGTCCGAACTGTATTGTATCCGATCTCCTATAAAGAAGTCTGAGTCATCGTATGATGACATCTGGCACGTAGAACTTTACTTAAGACTAGTTTAACGACTAGCGAGAACATGGTCCCACGAATCACTGAGTTGCATGCATCGCTGGCTGACACACTTTGCTGATCATTCAAGGGTTTTGATGAACTCCACCACTGTGCTCACTGCATCCTCCTGTGCACCCTCAGAACTACCCGGACCCAAATTATGAACTCCCCCCTCCACAATCTTACTGAGCGGCGACCAAAACTTTTCACTGGTGGCAGCCTTGAACTTTGCCAAATGAGCCTTCTTATCAATCCAGGCGGGGACAAACTCATCAGAGCCACTGTACAAAACCAAAAGTGGCTTTTTCACCTTTCCAAACGTTTGCTCAAGATCCTGTGGCTCCAAATCACTAGAAAAGAAATCGTCATCACCTCCAACAGCACCCAAAGAGTACCATCTATAAGCACTGACCGGTGAACCGAGGAACGGTTTAGTGTACTTGGTAGGCATAAGATCGTCTGAGCCTTCTTCCAGCATCTTTTTTGCCAACAAAACGGACTCTTTCAGCTCATCAGCAGACAAAACCGTAGACAAAGCCTCACGGTCAGAAACACTGGCCTGAAGGATAGCAAAATCTGTTTCTGTGGCCTGTGTGGTCTTTTGCTTCGACAGATAGTATAATGAATCTTGACACCCTGTAGAATGTCCCATAAGACCAACTTTTTTCCGTGATCCGGCCTCGGTGGAAGGAGATCTTAGGTATTCGATTAATTTGGAGATCTCATCGGAATCTCTCTCTAGAGAGCCAGTACCCCAGCCAGAGAGTGAACTGGTGATCTGAATTTGAATAAGAGACCATCCAATCTTGTTGAGACTTTCAGAAAGAAGTGGGAGGTATGGAACTGTGAGGAAACCATCACCAAGTCCACCAATAAAAAGTACAACATTTTCAGAGTGAAGTGATCCGAACTCAAATGCCATTAATTTTGGAGCATATTCAAAAAATCTGCCACTGACAGGCTTCTTGACGGTAATTTCAGCGTGCATTGGAGAGCTATGGTAAGTCAATTGAAAGAAAAGGGGGAAAGAAGACAGGAGGTTTTCTACAACTTTTTGAGTTGGTTGATAAGGACTAAAAAACTTGCGATTGTTAGTCCCAAAAGGGAAGGTACGATACAGATTATGTAAGCGCAATGAAAATGACGAGCAAATGCGAGTCAAGCGCTGGCTGCACAAGTATGCAGACCACGTACAACAAAAAACGAGTAACAATCAAAGATCCAGTCCAATATTGATTGGAGAACAGGCAATCGTCACTCCAACATACTTTATTTGTGGAGGTGCCCCCCATCCCTAGCCGTAAAACTGTCTATTTTTGCGCTCTGCGAATCCGAAAATGGAAACTGAGAAGTAGGATTACGTAAACAGAATCAGCGAAGCTAGTAAATCGATTGTTGAGTCACTGCATTTTACTCACCAACAGTGTGTCATATATACAAGTTCTATTAAAGTATCGCCCATAACTCGCTAGTCGATTGTTCGAGCTCGATTCTATAAAATGTTCTAGGTTTGAGCCTCATAATATTACGTAAGCATTACCGAGGATCTGTGTTTCGTACACTCTCCAATGACTCGCTCCGGCTGTCCATCTCATTTGCTCGCACGAGCTACATCATATGCTCTCCTCTCAAAGGCCTTCGTCATCAAACTTGCAACCTTCTTTGCAAACAGCGAACTAACCTTATTATACAACTCATTCTTAAACTCATACCTCAGATTTAACTCCGCCTTACAACTACCCTCGTCGATTTCCTCAAGTTTCCACTCCGTGTAGAGCCCTGTAAACAGCGAGTGTGTGATTGAACGAGCCTGGACCAACGACGGCTTTTCACAGTTCAGATCGCAGGTGAACTCCTCATCGAACGACTGAAATCCCACACGTAAACCAGCAACAGATGGCTCTCCCCTCTCATCATATTCCTTTATAAACGAATCAGTACAATATGGAATGAATTCGTGATATTTATCCACTCTTGAAATCAGTTGATACATATGTTCTCGAGGATACTTGAACTTTTTGGTTATGACGTAGGACTGTTCAGAGCCAGACTGAGCAGCCCATTGGGTGAGATTGACAAATGTTCGACTGAATTGAGAGCCTCTGAAAGCCAAAGGCCTCACTTTAACACCAATCATGGCGGTTAGATACGGGAATATCGGCAGTCCAACGGGCCTTTGGATGTGATGAATAAATTTTTCAACTTTTTTTATTTTAGCGTGAACTTTTTATTTTAAATATTTTCTTGATTCCTTTAATGTTTTGCTGGATCAATCAAGTTTTGGCGCTATCGACGATGATTTCAAATCCGTTTGCATTGGCGGTGAAGTGGCTTGCGGCCCAATCGGGTCTCGATGAAGGATCAAGCAAGATTCTCACATGCTTGTTCCTGTCGTTCCCAATCAGTGCAATTTTCAAAAGATTGCCGGACCAAAGAGTTGGGTTAAAGAACAATTACATTATCTTCATGAGTGCGATTTACACCTTTTTGATCTTGGAGATCAGATCGGGTTTTATTGTTTTGCTCGCAAACGCGCTTTTCACTTTTGTCATCACCAAATACTACAAGTCGAGATTGATGCCATGGGTCAATCTCATCTGTTTGATGTTGTTTCTGTGCGCCAATCATGTGCGCGCACAGTTTTTCGTTCAGAATTATGATCCTTCAGTCATTGACATCACAGGAGCTCAAATGGTCTTGGTCATGAAACTTAGTTCATTTGGTTGGTCGATTAGCGACGGTCGTCTATTCCACTCGAACCCAAGTCAATTTGCGTCGCAATTAAATACCTATCAAAAATCACGTGCAGTCCTTAAACATCCCTCATTGCTGTCATTCATGGGTTACGTTTTCTTTTATGCTTCATTGGTGACAGGTCCTTCATTCGATTATGCTGATTATGAGAAGTTCATCTTAACAGACATCTTCGACGATGTTCCAGAACACAAGAAACCAGGTAGAAGAAGAAAAAGAAAAATCCCTAGAAGCGGCCGTGTTGGTCTTTGGAAAGTTGTTCAAGGGTTGTTCTGGGCAGGTCTTTGGATCGCAATCAAACCAAAAATCACATTGGATCATACTTCAACTCCAGCTTTCATCTCTTCGCCGTTCATTTACAAAATTTACTATCTTTGGATCTTGGGTTTCGTCCATAGACTCAAATATTACGCGGTCTGGCTCATCTCTGAAGCGGGATGTATTGTTGCCGGTCTTGGTTACAATGGTTATGACTCTAAGAAAGATAAGTTGTACTGGAACAGAGTCCAAAATATTGATCCTTACAGTTTTGAAACTGGTCAAAACGTCCACGATTGTCTTGAAGCTTGGAATATGAACACAAACAAATGGCTTAAGAATTATATCTATTTGAGGACTTGCAAACGTGATAAAGAAACCGGCGCCTTGAAACCTGGAATGATCCCAACTTTCCTCACTTTCTTCACTTCTGCTTTCTGGCATGGAACAATGCCAGGTTATTACATGACTTTCATCATCGGTGCGTTCATGCAAACAGTTGGAAAACTGTTCAGAAGAAATTTCAGACCTTTATTCGCTACCAAAGATAACTCTAATGTTTCCAAATACAAAATTTTGTATGACGTTGTTTGTTGGATTGTCACACAGGCTGCTTTTGGATATATTGTTCAACCATTTGTCTTGTTGGAGTTTGTTCCATCTTTTAACTTATGGAAATCTTGTTACTTCTGGGTTCACATTGCGTGTTTTGCACTTATCGGGTTCTTTGATAGTCCAATTGGTAAAAAGTTCTCAAAAGATCTTCAGAAATATCATCTCAAACCAATTGAAAAAGTGGCTCCAACTAACCCATTGCAAGAGCAATCATTGCTCAAACTCAAGGAACACTTTGATTCTGCAGCAGATTTATCTGAATCTTTCAAGAGATTGCCCACCTTTGATAACCAAGAAGAACTCAAAAATCAGCACCTTGCTGTTCCAGACCTCGAGCTTATCAAAGAAAATTATGACACACTTGCCAAAGAATTCGACGATTGGGTTGAACTCAACACTTCTTCTGGAAGTTCTCCAATCGATGTCCAAGAAATCGACGCAGTGAAATCCGCTCTTTTGGAACTTGAAAAGGATGTCAAATCGTATATCACGAGACTAGATGATATTAAGAATAAAGAGGAGTGAATTTGTCTAGAGCGAGCAAACAACGACCAGGGCGAGTTGTTGGTGCATGCAGTAGTCTAGATCGGCTCGTTTCTTTACTTATTCGTCGTCAGATTCATCCATCAGATCAAGATCTGCCATAATCGTAGCAGCATCCTGTTTAGTTGCTCTCTCGCTCGGGCTTCTCAGATGCTCAGATTCTCCATTCCGTCTTTCTGGGACGAAATCGTCGTCGTCTTCATCTTCTTCGTCTACAGTTGCGACATCTTTCTTCGTTTCAGTCACTATATTCTTGTCTTTAATTGTATCTTCTTCTTCTCCATTTTCAGAACTTATGATCCTTTCGGGGATCATCGACGCAGTTGCCAACATTCCTCTTCTCATATTGTCATCACCTGGCCAAATAAAGTTGTTTGGCAACAGGAATCCGTCGAATGTTTTTGGAATTTTTGAAAACTTTGAAAGTTTCATTGCATATGAGAGGAGTTGTTTTGTTGCTTCAAGTTTCGGCTGAACAGGCTCCGATAGACCGTTTTTCTCAATTGACGTTTCTTCTTCGGTTGTGAGTTTTGGCAGGTCGTTCAGCTCTTTTCTGCTATCGTTTAGCGTTGTAAGTATGTGTTTCATGCTCTCGTTCAATTGGAAATTCTCGTTAGTTTGTTTGAGTAATTGATTTGTTTTCAAGTCGTGTAGCGTTTCTAATTGGTCGAGTTCTTTGTTTATGGTGTCCATTGTAGAGACAAGACGTGCTGCAATTTCTGGGACCGGTTCATATTGTTGGATTGATGCTGTCAAGTTCTTTAATTCTGATTCAAACTGGAGGACTTGTTGGTAGATGAAAGTGTTTTCATTGTTGTAAGTTTTGGTACTAATCGGTGGCTGCTGGAGTCCGCTGGTCCCGCTGGCACCGCTGGTTCCAGTAGCACTTGTCCCTGCGGTGTCTGGGGTTGCCGCAGTGAGCATGTTGAGGCGTGAGGACGATTGAATTTGGGAGATGTGTGACATGGCGACGAGCAATGAGCGGCGGGCGATGACTGAAAGGCTAGTCGTGTATCGATATACAACTTTTGGGGTAGTTGTGATCCTAGCAAGGTGTTAGCAGTCTAATTGGTCTCCGGTGAGTAGTTGTTGCCGTTAGTGAGATTACCCATCGACAAAGAGATCTAAAGTTCTACAAAAAAAAAAAATGGGTCTTGTTTGACTTTTTTCAATCGACGTTTCGCGACGTCGATCGTCGCAAATGCTTTATCAATCCTGCTGGGCACAGGCAAAATAACCAAACGTAAAACAATTGTGTGTGTGTTGTTTTTGCCTCGTTCCGCCTAATCAATTGTTAATAACAACCCACTGAAGCTCAAAAGTTTCTATGTATTAGCACGTGATCAGTCTTGTTGGTTGTGTTTACTTTACTGCATTTCGTGTTACTGCCCTATGTCTGATAGCATATTTGGATCAATTGGAGGAGACCCATTGCTTGGGGAAGACGACCCATGGGGATCTACAACGTCGAACAACCATCCAAACATGCAAGCGTCAATTTTGGACGACAATAATTGGAGCGCATACAATTCTAATGATATTCTAGCAACGCGGTTTTCCTCGTCGCCATTTGGCTCGGAAAGTGCTAAAGGAAATGGTTCCAATAGTGTGAATGCCGTGCGTAGTGAGACGAGTGCCTCTAGAGATGAGTCCTTGACATCCAATGACCCTCTGGGGGTTACTGAGACCGTTGAAGCGAGTACCACTCACGACGATGATGAAGAGGAGAACCTTTCAAAAGCATTAGAGGCCAGTGTGTGGACAGAGGAGATGGCACGTACCTTCAACCCACTTGGATATCAAAACAGCGACGACAAATATATTATTAAAGTGAAAGAAATTCCTGAAAAAGAAGGGATCGTGTTTAAGCACGTCAACTATTTGATTGCACACAATCTCAAGTTTCCAAGCGAATATTATCAAAGCGATAGCAAACCAAATGGATCTTCAGAAACGAAGATTGTGCGCAGATACAGTGATTTTGCATGGCTTTTAGAAGTTCTGTGGCGGAAATATCCTTTCAGATTAATTCCCGAACTTCCTCCAAAGAAGTTTACGAGTAAGTTGATCCAAACGTTGTGTTGAAATTCTATGAATACTAACAAGATCTAGTAGCTCCGTCATCGGATTCTGTTTTTCTACAGAAAAGAAGAAGAGGTTTACAAAGATTTTTATTCCAATTGGTGAAACACCCGATACTGTCAAAGGAAAACTTGGTCATTATGTTTTTGACTGTTCCTAACGATTTTTCGAATTGGAAGAAATTTGCGAATGTTGAAGTCAGTGATGAATTCGATGGTGTCAAAGTTGGACTTCCGAGGAGATTCAAGATCAACTTGGAACAAGTTTTGAAAGGGTTGAAAGATCCAGAATCTGAAGAACCAGAAGAAGAAAACGAAAACAATGAGCATATTCCAAATAACGATTCTGTCATCAACAACATCACACAAATTTGGAACGAATTGCCAACGGACCATAAAGAGCTTACGTTTTTCGAGAATCTGGGTACTGTTAATGCCAATTTGACGAGACTCGCTGATATATGGTCGAAATTATGTATTCTTGTTGAAAGAATCGAGAAACGGGAGCAAGCACTTTCCCTTGATAACCAACGGTTCTCGATCTACCTCGGTCAATTTGTCCAGAATGATTTTTCAGTTTACGGCGTGGAAAATCTAGTTGGCAGCAAAAGCAGTCAACCTGAAGAATCACAAAATCTGTCAATTATCAACACCATTTTGAAACAGGTTATCAAATTTTTCCATAATACGAAACAACTAAAGGACGATGAGTTGAATTCATTGAGCTCAGACACGTTGGAAAGCTTCAAAAGATTTCAAGATTATCTTGTCTCACTTCATTTCTTGATTGAAAGACTTACAAATTTCAAGAATATGTCTGAGAAACAGATCCATAATCTGCTGAATAGGATTACCAAGACAAACGAACGTTTGTTTCAGATCAAAATCAAGTCGGACATTAGAGGTTCAGATGTTGACAAGCTAGTGACGATTCTGACACAATCGACAGACGAACTCAATGCTCTTTTGGGACGTATAATATTGGTGAAGACGGCTTTTTTGAATGAGTTCAGACTTTTCCAAAAAACAAAGTACTTAGTTAGTGAAACTTTCCAGGATTGGTTCATCGAGAGTGTTAAGCATGGGGAGCTGCATCAAGATGCTCTTCAAAGGTTGTTCAATGATTTGCAGGATATGCCTTTGAAATGAGCTGAAGTGAGTTATGCGAAAGAAGCCATTCGTAGGTTTACTGGAATCTCCAATGGCCAGTGATCAGCGAAGATCGCGGGTGGAGTAAGAAGGTTACAATATGAGCGATAAAAATGACTTGCTCGGCGTTGGCTCGTCTTAATTGCGATTCGCTTGCAAACAATCAACACGACTCGCTTTGCTCATCGTATTGTTGTTTGCTCGTTATTTTGCGATCTATACACACACATACACACACCTATGCGATCTTCTTCGAAGCATTAGTAAAACCGATACCCTTAACTGTTGCAATAAGAGAATTTTCGTATTCTTCAGTTTCTTTGAAATAGAATTCAGTATCGAAAACCGCTTTGATATCTCTAAGCAACGTAACCAACTCTTCATCAATTTGGTCTTTGTTGATGATCAATCTGCCGATATCCTCTTTACCTATCACCATGTAGATAAAGGCCAAATTGAGTTGATTACGGCCAAGGCATCCACTGTGTTCGATCTGTTCGAGCAGATTATAAGCGACTCTTTCACCAATATCTTCAGGAGTCTCACCACCAAGACCAATGTCCTCCGCAGTGTACCTGAAAGGGGTCTTTTTGGACTCTGTGAACAAAGTGAGACCAAAACCTGGAGATTTGGCAGCATTCTCGCCTCGGCAGACGTCAGTAGTTATGTTAACATCACAGCCTGTAGCTCTGAGAACGCTCCTTGCAGAGTCAACAAGTCTGTTAACAACCGATGGAGAAACTCTAGTACAATAAGCTACACCACGGATAGCAGAGATCTTATGGTAGTCCAGAACGTGCATTGTGATTGGCTGTGGGATGAGCGAATTGACTTGAAGATGAACTTCTCCTCCTCCGAGTGGTGGAGACCCTCTTCTTAAAGTATGTAATTCGACCTCACGAACACCAAACTTCTCCATAACAGGAATGAGACCCCATTTGATGAACTCGAGTCCTGGATCGCCTTTTGAAGAGGTATGACCACGGAAGATGATCGAGAACTTCTTTTTGGAGAATGGAGCAAGACATAGAATTGGTTCGATGAAATATCCAACTGCTTTAGTGCCAGGACAGTTGTGAGTGACACTGCCTCCAATGATGAGTCCCGGTCTGTATATGACCGTTGTACCAGTGTATGAGATTTCAATGACAGTTCCGTTTGTGACGGACTCCAAGAGTCTAAGAAAAGAGATTTCGTAATCTTTAAGACCTGGATTCAGGTCTGCAGAACGAATTTTCTCGATCTTGATAGGTTTTCCACTCAAAGTGGCCAGCACAAGACGCTGCCTAAAGTTTTTGTGTCCCTGGAATGTTATAATGGCCATGACTGTGTGGGTTAGCGAAACTTGAGGGGGTTTGAGATGACGTTAATGGTAGCTATGTACATTGGAATATCATGTATATTGAAATATTTTTTTATGAAATATTTTTTTTTTCAGATCACCCAATTCGACAGGGTTACCCGGCTATTCAAAGTGCATATCTTCAAGTAGAAAAGATTGACAAAGGGCAAATAGAGCCTTTATGAAGATATTCAGGATTTATTTATTTGAAAGTGACCATATAGATTTCCACTCCCAGTCGCAACACCTCTTGTCATGTCTGAAAGTCCAGACACGCGTCAGTCGAGCACAGGCGACAGTGGCAATAATAACAACACAAGATCAGGTTCAGTTTTTGATGACCAAACAACGGCAAACAAACGAATCAAGTTAGATGGTGGAAGCAGTCAGGATACTCTTGAAGCCAGTGTCACAGAGGGAATTTCAGAAACCAATGGAAACGATCTTCTGCCGTCATGGTTAGATAATCCTACAATGGATACGCCAAATGCTGGTAGCCCTAGTATAGATGTTTCCATCGCAACACCTAATATGGATTCACCCAACTTAGGATTCGAAGGACTTGATTTCGATAACATAGGTAATGTTCCTGATGTTGATATTACGGAAAAAACAGCAAAACCCACCGCCACCACTACAACAGCAACAACAATAAAAACTCCAACGATAACAAAGACACCAAAACAAAGCAAGACCAAACCTAAGAAAGCGTATGAAAAGAAAAACGCCAGCAATTCGAAACAAACACAACAGAAGAACGGTTTGAGTAATCAAAATCCGGAAGAACTTGCAGATGCTGTGGCAGCTGCAGGTGTTAATATTCGTACAGAAGAAGAAGCGATGGTTGGCGGACTCTCAGTGTCGAAGAAGCAGATTGGACCAAATACCTTTTTGAAATCCCAACAATTGGCATGGTTTATGAGCAAAACAATGGAAGAACAAGGACTTAAAGAGATGTATTTTGATGAGGATCTGATTAATCTGATGTCAAGCGCGTGTGAAACATATATGACCAATTTAGTCACTGATTCTGTTGTTATGTCACGTCACCGTCGACGTGGACTCAAAACAAAACAGAAACAGTCTATTTCGAACTCGAAATCAGAAGTCTCCAAAGCATTACGTGAAATTGCGACCAAACAGAAGGAAAAGGAGGAAAAAAGAATCAAACGGAGAGTTGCCCTTGGTCTGGAAGAAGAAAAGAAAGAGGAGGATATGATTGCTGAACATAAACAGACGAACTTGACCGCCAACTTGATGATGAGTGGGTCTAAGAAGAAGTATTCCTGGATGCAATCACCTTCAAAGAGTAATTCCATTACGGCCAGAGGTGATAATGGAATTAGATATAGGGAGGCTAGAGAAGAGCCGGGAGTTGTTTTGAGGGATCTGATGTTTGCGCTGGAGAATAGGAGAATAGGTGTAAGTAATGCTGTGGTGAAGGGTTATTCCAAAATGAGAGACTGATTGACGAGCCAATCGAGCCAATCAAGCCAATCAATCGAACGGTACTGGAATTTCCACAGGTGGATGTCAATAAGCGTTAGTGACGAACGAATACGTCAATGTTAGTTAATGATAGATCAATGACTCGCTTTGGTCGTCATTGATTTAGTGTATATTACATAATCATATCTTTATTCACCAGCGACCAGCGACGAGTGATCTGGATTGCTCGTAGCTAAGTAACCTTAGTCTTTTTTCTGACTGCTACTCCTAGACTGTTCGTCTTTCTCTTCATTGTAATCACGGGAGTCTCCTCGTCAGATGATGAGGACGAATATCCAGCAAGGGTTCCCAATGGATCTGTGGGCGCCTTTGATGTCTGTGGTTTCAATTTTGTGACTGGTGGTGCTGGTTCTGGTAGCACTGTTGCCGTTGTTATCGTCTGTTTAGGTTGTGTAGGTTTCGGAGTTCCCTTTCTTTTGAACGCTTCTTTTGCTTCCTTCAAGTCCAACAAATCCAAATCCTCTTGAGTTGCGGGTTTGACCCCCTCTTTTGACTTCTCTAACTTCCTATTTCGTTGTTGTAATTCTTCGATTTCCTCTGCCATTTCCTGCTCCTTTTGTTGTTCAACCAGTCTTCGCTCTAACTGTTCAATAGCCGTTTCTTCCATATCTCTCTTTTTCTTACCCTCCTTTGCCAGTTGGTCCTGTTTATCCTCTTCCTCCAACCGCTTCAACATCGATTCTAATGTTTCTTCAGATTTCTTCGAGTTTGCCGGCTCAAAATTTCGTTTACATCCAGAAACACAGGCAAAGTCACCATTCTTGGGATCCGTCTTGAATATAAGATCAGCATAACAACGCGGACATTTGAAGTGGAATTGCAAGATTTTGATCCCCAGGTACGTTTCGGTGGTGATTTCCTTTTTGGCATTAAACTTTTTCGATTTTGCGATGTACTCGTTGCAGGAAAGACACTTCATTGAGAATGGGATCATAAGTCTGACAGTGGGCCAGGAGGCTGGTCCCACCTTTTTGGTCTTCTTAACCCGCTTGATTTTGGCAGGGTCAAAATCCGGCGGATAATACTTATTTATGGCTTTTCTTTCAGACATGATGAAGGTGTATCTCCTGGTATACAAAAGCTTCTTTCTTATCAACTACTATTCAGACTTGAGTCTACAAAAGTTTAGGATAAAAAAATGTACATATTTTGGATTCTGTCAATTTGAGACATGTGTAAGGACGGTAGGCTGTTTGACAGAGGTGAGACGTCCCTCGACCGCGACCACTTCTGCTGACGGTTGTTTCATTGCTATTTCCTTGTAACCATCCGAATTACACTGCTTGTTGCAGCTACTCATACAAGAGCCACTTCATTTGTAGACAGACACGTTGTTCGTCTGTAGTTTTGACGTTCATACTGTGACATCGCTTTCCTCTCAACATCCCTACACCGCGACTTTGTTTTTATTTTCTGATTCAAAATAAAAACAAAACACGAAACGTTCCTTTGTAACCCTCAAGTTCATCTTTGATCTACCAAACCCACCACGATGGATGCCGACTTTAATCTCTCACAATGGTTGACGGCGTTTCCCGAACGGCTGGACTCATTTGAACTTGATGGGAACAGCGATCCAGCCGAATTCATTGGTATAGTGACAGACGAGCTCGCTCTAAGATCACACTCAATTCTCCATGAGGACTACTGGGTGCCCTTAGCAAACCTAACCCACTGTTATCCACAGCTTCCTCATAGACTTCAGTATCAACTGAGTTATCTGATTTCCAGTTCGATGAATAATCAGGCCGACAAAACTCAGTTGGTATTGGAAAGCGGCGACGTTGAACAGTTTTCAACTCACAAGAAGATCCACGAAATGTACGGCTATTTGACACATGTGATACTATTTTATCTTGGAAAGGAAGAACCGAACATCAAAGGTGACGACGGCAAACTCCATTGGAAGAAAACCAACAGCTTAATTGAAGACTTGTTGGTCTCGATCGCAAATGTATTTAAATTGAAGCTTTCACTGCTGTTCCAAACCACCCCAGAAAGAAATTTGTTTGTCGGAACGCTATTTTTGAATCCAATTAATGCTCTTTTGGAAAACATGGAAAGATCCAAGACTGTCTCGATCAAAATGCACGCGTTTAAAGTCATTTGTATGGCTGTTAAGTTCCACAATCAAGCATCGCATACTCAAAACGCCATATTACAACATCTCACTTACTTTCAGCATCTGAGCACAGTGATGGCTGAACTTTTAGATACCCTGAGCAGACATTACGATTATCATCAATTGACTGACGAAGTGCTCAAAGAAGTTAGTGCTAAACAGTTTAACGAGAACGATACAAATGGTCCAAAATCTGTGAGTACCTTTATAACCAGACTATCGGAGTTATGTCCTCGAGTTGTTGTCAGACAGATTTTTTTGATCGCACAGCTATTGGACAACAACTCGTTCACTCTGAGATGTGCGGTTGTTGAAGCTGTTGGTAATATTATCACAGACTTAGCACAATCTCAAGAAGAATTAGACGAGCACAAGAAACAAGCGGACAGTTTCATCGAGTTGTTAGAAGACAGATTCTTGGATATCAATCCTTACGTCCGTTCCAGAGCGCTACAGGCCATCACCAAATTGAGCGAAATGAAAGTGAAATTTGTCAATAGAAGATTGAAATGGACTAAAATGGCAGTGAGACATCTTCAGGACAGATCAGGACTTGTCAGAAGAAATGCCATCAAGTTGTTGACTTCTCTGATTTTGACCCATCCATATAATGTGATGCATGGAGATCGACTCGAACTTTCCGTGTGGGAGAAGAGATTACAGGAGACAAAAGACCAGCTACAAAAGCTAGAGCCCGATTTGTTCCCAGAGGAGGCAGACGGAGAAGAGGGGCCTGAAGAAAAGGAAGACGACGACGAAGACGAGGAGGAGGAAGATCGTATGGATGTGGACGAAGAAGAAAAGGATGAAGATGAAGATGAGGGAGAAGATGACAAAGCGGATGATAAATCTGAAGCAAACGAAAGTGAAGCTGAGGCTGAGGCCGCAGCTGAGGCCGCAGATAAGTCTATCCTTGACAACTCTGTTGACCATGCCTTGATTAGCAAACTAACTCTCACCTTCCAATACTATCAAGATGCTGTGAAGTTTATCAAAAGAATACATCGTGCAACCACACTTTGTTGCGAGTTGCTATACTCCAAATCGAAAAATGAAGTTATGGATGCTATGAACTTTTTCGTTTTGGCTGATGCATACGGAATTGAAAATTGCTCGCAAGGTATAAGAAGAATGCTCCACTTAGTTTGGATGAAAGGGAGTAACGAAGAGGGTAATCAAGTTGTCGATAAGCTGATTGAATGTTATCAAACGTTGTACTTATCTGCTCCTGAAAAGACCTCTAATATCCAAAGGGCTTCTTACATTGCCTCGAACTTGGTGAAACTGACTTATAACTCGTCATTGGCTGATTTTGCGTCTTTGGAAAAACTCTTGTGTGAATTATATTGGAAGAAATGTGTTGATCAACAGGTGATCAAAGTTTTATGGCAATTTTTCAGCAGCGATAGTGTGTCGAAGAAACAAAAACGTGGTTCCATTATTGTTTTGGGGATGTTGGCTTTGGCAGATAACGAGATTTCCTTGAAAGGTTTGGATTTGATTCTGACGATTGGATTAAGTACAGAAGCTAACGATTGGATTTTGACAAGATTTGCATGTATTGCTCTCAGGAGAATTGTTCCGCCGAAAGCTTCGCTGAGCAGTTACAGAATGGCTAAAGAAGATGAAGCATGTCAAAAGTTGACCAATGTTTTATTGAGTTATACTGAGAATGGTTCTTGGTTTAGTATGGCAGAGGAAGCATTGAACTCGATTTATGCGATTTCTTCACATCCAGATTTGATTTGCACTGAGGTATTGAAAAGAAAGGCCAGTGACGTTTTTTCACCAGAATCAGAAGGAAATCAAGATAAAGTGATAGCACTTTCTCAATTATTGTTCTTGATTGGCCATATAGGATTAAAAACAATAGTTCACTTGGAGAAGTGTGAGGCTGAATTCAAAAAGAAGAAAATCGCTTCAGAGAACAAGAAAACTGAACAAGACGTTGAATTGGATATGATCGGAGGTACAAATGAGGATGATTTCGCTGATGCTATTCAGGTCATCAAAGAAAAAGAGTTACTGTACAGTGAAAATGGATTGCTCGCCAGGTTTGTTCCGCTCTTGAAAGAAATTGTTACCAAACAAGCTGAATATAATGATGAAAGATTACAAAGACAAGCAATTTTATGTTTATCGAAACTGATGTGCATTTCTCCTAGATTTTGTGAAGAAAACTTGGCACTTTATCTTCATTTGATGGAGACATCGGATGATCCTATTGTACGGAGTAATGCCGTCTTGGGTCTTGGAGATATGGCAGTTTGTTTCAACAACATCATTGACACCAACAAAGATTATTTGTATGGAAGACTTCAAGATAAAGATCTTATGGTCCAAAGGACTTGTCTTATGACAGTTACATTTTTGATCTTAGCTGGTCAAGTTAAAGTCAAAGGGCAATTATCTCAAATGGCCAAACTTTATGTTAACGAAGATCAAGGGATTGTTGATATGTGCAAGTTATTTTTCACTGAACTGGCAACCAAAGATAATGCTATTTACAATGGATTTATTGACATGTTCAGTGGACTTTCAGCTGATCTCGATTTACCTCGAAAGTCGTTCAAAGAGATTATCAAGTTCGTTGTTCCATTTGTCGAGAAGGATAAACACAAACAACAATTAGTGACAAAGTTGTACCAGCGTCTGTTGAATGCGGATAATGAAGAACAATGGAATGATATCGTTTTTGTGATTAAGGAGATCATACCGA
This sequence comes from Ogataea neopini, assembly GCA_030578575.1. Classification (NCBI taxonomy): domain Eukaryota; kingdom Fungi; phylum Ascomycota; class Pichiomycetes; order Pichiales; family Pichiaceae; genus Ogataea; species Ogataea neopini. The sequence goes on from JAJMSO010000001.1 coordinate 960,139, forward strand.
AACAAGATGTTTCTAGTGCTTCTAGGAAGGATAAGGAGAGTGCAAAGATGAAGTTATATGATGAGGTACTGAAGGTGATTGAGGGGGGATTCAAGAGGCCGGAACAGCGTGAGTGAATGAGTGAGCCGGTTGACTGCCATCTACAAGTCTTCTACTATCAACACCTCGTTATTACTGAGATATCAGAGTTCGCAATACTTTATTTGTGTCATTGAACAAACGCTAGCGAGATACTCGCTTTGGTTTGTTGTTTGCTAGTCTTTTGTTCTTTTATTTACAGTATAAACCACCTCAGTTTTCTCCCCTTCTCTTACCAAACAATTCTTTTGGATGATGGAAGACATTCTTAGCTGTGACACTTCCCAAGAGGTAATCTAAAGGCAATTGTTTGGAGAAATACTCGCCACTTTGCAAATGAGATTTGACCAACTGAGCCAAACCATCGAGAAAGACCGGATCACCATTGAGTGACTCACATCTCACCATTTTGTGGGGAGTCTTCAAGTCTTCCTTTAATTCAATATCGATTTCGTGAAGAGTTTCGATATGGTCAGAAGTAAAAGCGACTGGAACAATAACAACGCCTGGAACGTCGGCGTCGTCGACCTCGTCGACGAGCTTTTGAGCAATCTTAGCAGTTTGTCCCCCAAGCCATGGTTTTGGACCAACTTGCGATTGCCAAACTAATCTGTATGGATTCGAAAAGTTAAGTTTTTCCATAACTGTATAGACGGTTGCAGCGACTTCGGCAGGATATGAGTCTCCTCTATTAACGATTTCCATTGGTAATGAATGTGCACTAAATAGAATAACAATTTGATCTCTAACTTGTTCGGGGAACTGTTTAAGCGAATCTTGAATATGATTGGCAAAGGTATTGACTAGTCCTTCGTGTTTTGGCCATCTGTCGATGACTGACCACTCAATTTGTGCATTTTTATCAAGACTTTTAGATAATCTGTAAAGATCGTTAATTGATGATGCCGAAGTTGAATAACTAAACTGTGGATATTGTGAGAATGCAACGGCTCTGGTGACTCCGTCTTGAAGCATTTGCTTGTATGTTTCCTCTGTGAGTGGATGTGCGTATCTGAACGCGACATATGGGCGGTGAGGAGCGGTTTCAGGTGACAATTTGTCCAAACGTTCACAGACTTCTTTTGCTTGTAGTTCTGACCATTTTCGAATTGGTGACCCGCCACCGATTTCAGCGTAATGAGATTCAATCTTTGGTGTTCTACGTTTAGCGATGAATTTGGCCAGAATGTTTTGGAACCTTCCAAAAGGGATGAGATCTCCATCAGAGAACAATCTCAGAAGGAAATCGTATGTCTCTGGGACAGTCGATGGACCGCCCATGTTCATGAACATGACTGCAGTTCCATTGTTTTTGGTGTTTGAAGAGACAAAACGGCACGCAGAGCGAAACAAAACCGTTCCTGGTGTTCTGAATGTGCGAGAAAGCATGGTAGAGTGGATCGTTTAAGACGATTGTGATTCTCAATTGGAGTTAGTAGCAATGTGAGATTAATTTTTTTTTCAAGAAAAATTCGAGGTGGATTTGTTTGCTCGAGCTTGGGGTGTTTAGGGCTGTCGAATAGGGCTATAAAATAGGGCTGTTTGTTGGGCCACCGCCATGTCTTTTGACATCAACTGGGATAAAATCTCATCAGATACATCAATTAACCAACAACTACTGGAATTTCTCAACGATAAACTCACATCGATCTCCTTGCCAGATTACCTCAATGGACTTGAAGTTGTCAAATTTTCACTGGGGGATAGAGCTCCTGAAATAGCAATACGTGATATAGACCATCCATTCCCTGAGTTCTATGGCGAATCACCAAATGAGGAACCGGTCTCTGTTCCTCCGCCAGTGGCCAGAACACGTGAACCCTCTAGACCGATTCCCACAACTCCCAAACGACCAAGCTCACATGTTTTGGGCCCCCATTTCGAACTTTCGCGCAGCCCCTCACCGGCCGCAGCCCTGGCCAGTGGGTTCAATCGGCCTTCCACTCCTGTTCAGCTGGGTCCGTCGCCCAGCATGATCAGCTCGCCGATCACCTCGCGCAGTTCTTTACTCATGCCCCGTTCTAACTCTTCATACTTTCAAGGTTTGAGCAACGGTGTCGGCATTGGTGGATTTGGCATGAAGGAATCGACCCAGGAGAGCGACCCGCAATCTTTGCAGATGAACGCAAATATCAGCATCGACGGAGCGTACGAGCCACAGCCTGGTTCAGGCAGTTTGAATTCCAACCCGCAGGTCACTTCAGAGAAACCATCCACGGACCGTGATAAAGATGTCCAACTTACACTCGATCTTCGATTTGATTCCAAAATCTACATAGAAGTGGTGTGCAATTTGCTTGTTAATTACCCGGCACAAGAGTTTATCAAGCTCCCTGTTCGTCTGAAGATCACTGATTTGTCGATTCATTCGCTCGCTGTTGTGGCGTATCTCCAAAAGAAGCTGTTTGTTTCGTTTCTATGCGATATTGATGATGAAGATGAGGAACCTGACGCGTCTCTTGTCGACCGCGTCGATCGACGCGACGAAATGCGTCAAGATTCGCGCAAATCATCCGTCTCGGAATTATCACCAGCTCTTCTCTCACTCAACAGGGAACGTATCGATATAATAAAAGACCTCAAAATCGAGGGAGAGTTGGGAAGTTACGATCTCACAGACGCTACCTACGACCTTCCACCAGCAGCAACCAGCGGCTCAGTCCTCCGCAATTTTGGAAAAATTGAAAAGTTTCTTGTCGGCACAATTCGCACGCTGCTTATCAAAGAGCTGGCATGGCCCAGCTGGTTGGAGCTGGATTTTAATGAAGATGAGACAGACGATGAGGAGGAGGAGGAGGAGGATGATGATGAAGCAGAAACTCCAGACAGAAGTGATGTGTCGGAGGTATCTACATTGGGCAACCCGACATTGGAGTCCAATGTTATCTAGGGATTTGCGTGCCCTAGGCGTGTATAATAGTACGAGTAACGAAGCGAGTCGGGGGAAGACCCTGAAACTTTTCGAATGACCACCAGATGACTCGCTTTGCTCGTCATTTGTAGGTAGCAGAATTTGTGGTTCAATATATCGAACATCATAGCATAGTGGCTCAGTGGCCCAGTGGCTACCAACTTTACATGTGCGTGGTGTGAGGTGTGAGGTGTGAGAATGAAGAATCAGACGAAGAAACAGACGAACAGACGAAGAATCAGGTATAAGAAGTGATCTGAATAGCCACTGTGAAGCGTAGTACAATTGGCGGCGATAATTTCTGTCTGTATGTCTCCGCCCCAAAGTACGACAGACACTCGTAATTAAGAAGGCAAGTTGTTGCAAGTCTCAGCAAGTCATAGGATCGTGCTACCTCGTTCAGCCCCTAATCAGTTGTTTGGCAGCCCCTGTTCGGAAGCTGCTCTTTCCTGGCAAAGCCACTCACTACTCGGAAGATTCGCTCCGCTAGCCTTCGCCTAACTCTCTCGTAAAATGCTCTTCGCGTGATTTACAGATTTCAGTAATTTATCGGTCCTAAAAAATAATTAACAATACCACCTACATCGTGTGCTTAATCCTAATTGGGATTTGCAGTGAATCATCATCGAATTAATCATCTGGGATCAAATTTTTCAGTCAAAGTTTGTCCACTTTAACAGCCCTTCGTTGTTCTTGCCGCCCCGAATCACAGCCCCTTTACACATGATACCATCAATATTGCGGGGAAATTCGGCATGGTCCGTTCCTCTCCATCGAACTTTTACTACCACCATCACCAGGTTCAACCACTACAAGAATCTCAACCTCTCATCAACCAACGCATCAGCTCGCGAGATCAAGTCCAATTTCAAACGGCTGAGTCTTCAATATCACCCAGATATTCTCAAATCTCAACAACTCTCCCAAGACGAGCTCGACAGCAAAAACGAAAAATATCTCTCTATCAAGAAATCATACGAAATTCTGTCTGATCCATCTAAACGTTCAGCTTACGACCGTTCCCTGCATTCTACCCCTACAAATACATTCCGAAACACAAGACCTACCGTCCGTCATACTTACAAGCCCCGCTACAGACCAACAGTGTTTGCTACCGCATCTCATCCAATGGAGAGCGATGAGGTTCCTCACTTCGACTTTGAGAAACATTTCCAAAGAAACTTGAAGAACGAGAAGCGTCAATTAGAAAGAAAAATCATTCAATTTGGTGATCTACTCAATCACGATCTACTAAATAGGAATATCAAACATGGAATTCGTAAAGACACAAACAAAAATTTTGAAAGTCCGCTGAACCCACTTTTGGGGCTTTTGGGGCTGTTAATGGTCTGTTACGGTTTAGGGTCCGCTTTCGGAGGTGAGGAGCCCAAACAGAAGGTTGAAGAGCCCAAACAGAAAATTGAGAACAAAAGTTCTTTCAGCCCTGTGATCAAAACGAGTGATTTTCACCGTAGCCCCAATAATAGTTACAGCTCCAAACTTGTCTCGAGTGCTATAAACGGCTCTCAGGCATCACAGGAGATGGCTAGCGAGTGACTAAGAGCCAAGCAAGTCACTCAGCAAATCATCAAGTGAGTCGTTTAGCAAGAATCTAGGAAAGTCCCAGCGAGTCGGTGACTTGTCTGATTCCTCACTTACATTTTCATTCTATCGCGAAGAGAAACTGGAACATTATATATGCTTAATAAGATTCATTGCGTAAAGTAAAAGAACATAATATATGAGTACAAGAGAGCAAAGTGAGGGTCAGAAGCTCGCCCACTCACTCATACATCACTCTGTGTTACGACTCGCGACTTGCTTCGTCGTCGTTCGTTATTCCTTTGGTCGAAACTCTCCGGAACTCGAAGCCGCTTGTAGCAGATCACTGATCCCCTCCATAGCAGCAAACCCGGGCTTTGTAGGTCCCTGCGACCCACTCGCTCCGAACGGATTAGGCAGTTGACGAGAACTTCGACTTATGGGAGGGAGTAAAATTCTACTGTCATCCTTTGTTGGAATAGACGCAACAGAACCAGTGGCAGCAGGGGTTGTTGTTGTACCCACATTGGAAAACTCGCCAAACTTTTGTTGATTGTACAACTCTTGATGTTGGCGTTGCAGAAACATCAAATCATTGCTCGCAAATGAACCACTACCATTCGTCGACCCACTCCCAACAAGCCTGAAATGTTGACCTGCAATCTGGGGCTGCGAACCCGCGAAAAGAGGCTGTTGGGGTGGTGGAGCTGGTTGCTGCCTTTGTTGAACCTGTGATGGGGGTTGATTTTGAGTAGATATCAAATCAAACACGTCAATATTTGAATGAACATGACCACTAGGCTGGTTTTGACCGGTATTCAACTTGGAGTAGACTTCTGTCTCAAGCACTTTGCAAAATACTCTGATGAATCTATCAGTATTTGCAACTTCACCACAATAAAGGCCCAACCAACTGACAAAACTTCTTTCTAAATTTTTCATAATAAAATAGAACTTTGAATCGTTCATCAATTGAGATTTGATTGAATCTTCAGTCTTGTTGCCATTGTTTTTACTCTCTCTGGAAGTTGTATTCAGTCTTTTCAATTTTTCATTGTTGTTGCTGAACTCTCCAATTGAAATGCTGTTTGAACGACGCTTTTCGCCAGATTTAGCATCATTGTCAACGTCGTGATTACAACCAAGTTCGTTAATAACATAGAAAATCACGGCCAAAATAATGGATTCATCGTCGTCGTCATCTGTCATATCATCATCATCCGAGTTACCCCCATGGTTCCCATTATTGTTGCTGTTGCTGGAATTAGAGCGTCCACCAGTTTTGCTCTTGTTAGCAGTGTTCGTCGGCGATAATTGCCAGTGTCGTTCTAACGGAATTGATAAGTCAATGAAATACTTCTTTTTAAAGTAAATCAAAATTCTGACCAAAACCATGAAATTTCCAACAATAAATTCAACCATTATAAGATTGTTGACAGGTAAATTTAGTAAGTGCTTGTGTCTTGCCAAATTGTGATCAAGATAAACCATAGACAATAACAGCATCGGTAGTGTCGTAATACCAAGATTGTTGTTGATGATAAATCCGACTGTGAACGGTGTAGTGATGTAATTTCTGATATTCTTGTAGCATTCATCGTCACTGATATCGTTTATATTGCTGTTTGATGAATTATTTTGCGGAGTGCAATCAATGTACAAAAGTTTCATAAACTTGGTTAAATCAAACTCAACAATTGGTTTATCATTGTTGAGGAAGTTCTTATCATTAATAACCGATTCGGTTTCAAAAATGAATTCCTTGAGTGTTAATGTCAGTAATAGCCAATTGTAAGGTGATTTGGGTAAAACAAGATAATTCATGAGCAGATCAGTAAATTTCAGTGGGCAATTGATTAACAATTTCCGTTTAATGATTGATATCAGTCTCGCAAATTCATCATCTCCAAGAAGTGAGCTCTTGTCAGAAACATTGAAGTTTTTATTTGACAAAATAATGGCATTGTGTAAAAAGTTCTTGTTATCTTTGAACAATCCTTGTTGTAGTATCACACTTTTGCTGAGTTTGTTCGTTTCGTTAAATTTCACCATTTGTAATTCATTCATAAGACCACAAATGATCACTTTCTCACGCATTGAAAGATCATTGTGATTGACAAAATTCTGATATGCTGTTGAGATAACCGATAGTCCGCTGATAAGATGACCTAACGTTTCATCCCCCCCCTCTCCATCATCTTCTTCTGGGATCCTTTTATTCAAAAGATACAGATGTAAAGATGATGGCGATTTGTTGTAAAGAAATGAATAATGGGATAAAAGAAGATATGCATACCAGTAAAACGATTCAAGCTTTGTATTCGATATTGGTAGATCCGTAATGCCTTTTTTACGTAAGATTGGCGTATTCGAATTTTGTTCTTGTGGTTGCTGTTTCACTGATTCGTCATTATTGGCCATATGTGTACTGATAATGTTGTTCAAATACTCGAAAAGTACGTCGATCGGAATGGCAATCTTTCGATAAAGTTGATCATAACCGGGAGTTGGTGAATTGCTAAAGTTGACGAAATGATTCAAATAAATGTAACTCAAGATTATAAGATTCTCAACGAATCTATCAAAAATCACACCAGAATTATAATTAATCATTGAATTGCTAATTTTGTCAATGATCAAATCCCAACTTTTGTTAAACATAAGGATCGCATCATGGAAATCACCTAATTGGCATGCTCCCAAACAAATTATCAAGTACAGTAATTCATCATTTTCAGTCAATGAGAGAAGCTTATGACACGGAATAGAAGGTAACTCACTACGGAAACGTCGGCACGTTCCAAAGACCACGATATAATTTGTGGTTGAATTATTCAATCCAAGTCGAAGATGATTGAACTTGTTAGAAAGGGTGAGAAGCGAAATGACATCTTTTTCATTCATTGTGAGGAAGTTATCATCTGTCGATTCTGTTTCATTTTTGATGAGGGGAGTAGCACCACTGCTACTTCCTGATAAAAGATTTGGGGCGTTTGGGGCGTTTGGGGCTGGCTGAGCCGCAGATGGGGCTGTTGAAGTTTCAGAAAAATTTCCAGTATTAGTGTTTTGAGCAGGGGAAGCTGGTGTGAGTGCCGTCAAAGGTGCAGCTGTTGAACCAGGAGTCGAGACTATTGGCTGTTGCTGTATGCCACCTGGAGACTTCAACAGATCATCGTTCGTAGAAATATTGCCATCTATACTCGTTTTCAGCACAAGTCCGTGAACTGTCCGAAGATGGCGTTGGAGTAGGTCTCTGCGAACAAACCCATTTTTGCAAATCGAGCACTGAAACGGTTTTTCCTTAGTATGAGATCGCTCATGACGTAATTTGTGCTCCGAGCGAGAAAACGATCGAGCACAGAACTGACATATGTATCGTTTGGTCATTTCCACACAGATCTGGCACAAAAAGGTAACCCTCTTATGCCACAATGAAGAGCGAAAAAGAACAAGAAGTATATATTTGTAGAACAAGGGGATAAGAAAATCCTCTTTTTTTGATTTTTTATTTTTTTTTTGTTAAAAAAAAAACGAGGCTCCAGCTGCGCGTACGCGAACGGCGACCGAGGTCCCGGGCAGATTTGATAAAATAGTGGGGTCAGCCGCGAAACGGGGAGGGTCCTTCCACCGTTAACACCAAGAACAGCTCGGAATCCGATGGTGGCAATTTTTTGGGAATAAGGGGAGCTCTGAACTCCGACCCCTCGGAGTGTTTACTTCTACGTTACATGGCTTTAGTTAAAGGTTGTTATTTTGTGTTTCACATGTTTGTAGTTTTGACAGATAGCTGATGATTGTAGAATAGACAAAATGCGGGGATGATGAGGAGGGGTAGAGGGTGTTTTACACTTGGCGCAGCAACACTTAAGTATGGGTAGCTGGGCTGATTTTCGCGAGGTGGTGAAGCGGGGTGGGGCAGGGAAAATAAAGAGAGGGGTCGCGAGTTCATGAGGCCTCGCGAGTCGCTAAGCTCCCGGTTAATCGAGGCGAGCACTCACAAACGACAAAGCCGGATTCGCGTCTTTCCTCGTACGAGGGTCTAGGGTCTAGCGTGAGCAAGGGTTGATTGCGACAGTGCATGGCTCCTTGCGATACGAGGGGTATTCAGTCATTTCTTCGGCGATACGCTTTTCGGTTAGCCCAGATCTGCAGGCTATAGTTGACAAGCAACTTTGCACGCGGTGTACAGCAGTACTACCAACACGGTGTACAAACTTATCACTGCGTGAGCCCCGCACCCCAAGCGGGCACCGAAATAAAATGTTTTTACGTAATCGCTCGTTTCACGAAAAAAATTTATAGAGGTAGTGATTATGACTTTTAACGATTACATAACCATATTTGTCGCTTATGTAAGCGTATTGTAAAATTATAGTAAGGGAAAATCCTTCTTGGCTGGTATTCGTGGATGACCCACTCGATCGCTTCGCTCAGATTGAAGCGATTCAGTCTTTCCTAAATGGCTTGCTTCCTTCATCCTGAGCACGCCAATTATTCACTGAGTGCGCACAAAGCAGCACCCACACTGGAACCGTCCTTTGCAATATTGATATGCAGACGTCTCTCACCTTGAGAACCCAATTGAGTCTGAGAGATAGCATCTCTCATCATGGTTCTGAAACCTGGGTAGAACTCGACAACAGAGCCGTCAGCACCAACATCAACTTCGACGTTATGACCCTTGAACGACTCGGTCATGGTGAGCAGAGCAGCGATTGGAATGGCAGCAAGATAAGCAGATCTCTTGGCGACGGCTCTAGTGAGCTTTTGAATGGCCAATCTTTCTTCAGGAGTGGTTGGCAATCTAAGTGCTTGCTTCAATGAAAGCTCAGTAGCTTTCAAGCTAGTAGAATCGTCGATCTCAATAAGAGACAAGACCTCACTATCAAGATCCCAGGCAGTTCTCAATCTGTGTGGAAGAGACTCGTAAGTTGGGTATTGAGTGAAAATGGCCTTCTTTTGGTGTAAATCAATCAAAATTTGTCTCAAGATCTCACCCAAAAACATTCCGGAAACACGTTTCTCAAACATGTGGTAACCTTTGTTACTGGTGAGGGCATCCACCAAAACGTCATACTTGGATGTTGGGAGCACTTTCAATTGGTTATCAAAGGAACCCCACTCAGTGTTGATGACCATGTGGGTGACACCTTTCTTCTTGAGAGCTTCAACGACTTCTGGTGACAATTTCTTGATATTTTCAATCTTCTCGTTGTATGCACCGTTGGTACCGGTACCAAAGATACAGCCGATAACGGTAGTACCTTCTTTGTTTGAGCCGGTGTAGGATCTGGCCAGCAGGGTTCCGACGGTATCATTTGCCAAAGCAGACACGGTGACTGGGATTTTTTGTTCATCTATATGTTTTTGCAACAAGGCCACAACGTCTTGACCAACGCAATCGTCGATATTGAAACCTTTTGTCCATCTAAGAAGGGTTCCCGAATTCAAAGAGGTCTGTGAAACTGGGAATGAGAATGTGAATCCTAATTTGAAAGGTCCGCTTGAGCCCGAACCTTCGGCACCAACTCCGTGGTGTTCTTTCAAGAAAACGGCGACTTTGCCGGCAAGATAAGAAAAAAGTTCATCGGATGTTGATGACATCAAATCAACTGGGATTGGGTTCTTTTGTTGAACCAAATTAAAGGTGTGATCACCCTTCAGTTCAACAGAACAAACTCTGAAATTGGTTCCACCAAGATCAGCGGCAAGTAAAACACCTTGTTCAGATCCATCTGGAATCGAAGTAACAAAGGTTGGAATCATTGGTAATCCGTGTGGATCTTCATCGCTTTCAAGACCCTTTTGAGCAAGCTCAATGAACCTGTCGACACCGGCCTTGAGGATTTCAGGAGTAACCTCAAACTCCTCAATGATCTTCTCCACTTCACTCTTTAGCAATTCGCTGGTTTTAGACATTTCGTATTGGTGACTTAATGAATTCCGTTAAGTAGTTAGTGAACAACAAGGAAAACCTCTTAAATATAAACTGAACAACATAACAGAAAAAAAAAACTGATCATTTTTTTAACGGTTTTGTCTCGTGTTTTTTTCAGTTGTCCAACTCCCCGCGGTCCCCCGCGGTTTTCGACCCCCGCGACTTGGGAAACCCCGCCGTTGGGGTCGTCAATGCCCCCCACGCGGGGACGCCCGTGCGGTACTTCCGTCACTCGGAGTTTGTACTGCATCCGAAGTCGCCGCACCATGACGTGTATGATGCAAGGTGGTCAAAATCGGAGGACAGAAACCCACTGCCGGAATGTGACCGAGCCGTGACCGAGCCAAGCGAAGCCACGCGACCGGGGCCCATAAAGTGCAAAAAAATGATTCCGATACCGGGAGTCGAACCCGGGTCTGCCCGGTGAAAGCGGACCATGATAGCCGTTACACTATATCGGAGAAGGAATGGTGATTTTGTGAGTGCTGAGAACGGGAGCGGGAGGCTAACGATGAGTGAACAACGGGCGAACGAACAAAGCAAGTCTTGTGTGGAGTGAAAAACGTAAGTGAACGCTTAATGACAGACAACGCGACTCATTATGTTCGATACATTCCAAAAGTGATCACAGAGGTACTCTCTCAAGCCACCGTGAGTCAATTGTCAGTTCAGCTGCTAGCAATGTCAACCACGGGTGACCAGTTTAAACGTGTGATCTTGCGAAAAGCCATCCACCCATTAATCACTGACTCAGCAAAAAGTATGATTCATTTGTAGCACTCTCACATGATCGATCACGCTACTTAGTCGACTGTTTTCGGGCCACTCTCACGTGACTTTTAGTGAAACAAAATTTAAAAAATTAAAACATTCCGATACCGGGAGTCGAACCCGGGTCTGCCCGGTGAAAGCGGACCATGATAGCCGTTACACTATATCGGAGAAATGTTGGAGGTTTTGAGCGTGGTGTGAACGGCTGCAAGTGACCAGTACATGACGAGTCTTGGTAGTTGTAAGTAAATCGAATGAGCACTGTGGTGGTTTTTTTGACCTGAGCAGCGGTCACAAACAGATAATGTCATCACTGAGTACTCAAAAGCTCGGCTGTCAGACTGACTGGCCATGAGAAAGCTTTCCAATGGTGTTTCGTGGAACTTGATGTACTCTTCAATGATTATGTTGACCATTCAGCATAAATACTTGATAATACAATAAAACGAAGCAAGATCTTAGATCACTTGTTAGTCACGTGACTCTATCAAGAGCCGATAAAAAATAAATGATTCCGATACCGGGAGTCGAACCCGGGTCTGCCCGGTGAAAGCGGACCATGATAGCCGTTACACTATATCGGAGAATTGATGGGTTTTTTGGTCCTGGTATGAAGGCCTACAACTAGCTAACCATGAAAAGCGGTTGATGTTAGTCGTGAGTGACTGAGAATCAGTGGATGAAGGTCAATTGACAGTAAAAAACCTTAGTAACAACAGTAAATTAAGTATATTGCTGTGCGTAACATTTGCAGGATCGTAATTCGTACCTAGTCAAATTTTATAGATAAAAGAAAAATAATTTTTATGGAGAAGGAAGAGTATTTCTACGGCCCATCATATTTAATTTGACCAATTAGTCTACTTTATCTAGAACTATAATGCACAGCTGATTGAGTAGTTCTGTTAGTCGCTGTGTGTACGGGATTGCCCCCATTGAGTCACCAAACAGTTGCCTCCCCCGTCATTTCTTTCGCCTGGGACGATCGACCACAACAGACCTCGCGACTGCACTGCCAAGATCTAAGAGAAGTCAATTAAATTTATTAAATTTACCCACATGTACATATATATATATTTGAAATCCTACCATTTCAACCTCTTACAAATATTCACTTCCCCCTTTGACCAACATTCAACATGTCGTCCCCGGGAAAAACCATTCTTGCTTCTAAAATTGCCAAAAAGTTCACTGATGAGATTCAGGCACAGGCAAATTCCAAGCCAAAACGTCCTACACTTGTTGGATTGCTTGCCAATGCTGATCCAGCTGCCAAAATGTATGCCGATTGGACTGGTAAAACAAGTGAATCTTTGGGATTTTCGTATCAATTAATCCAAGTGGAGAAAGACCAACTTGAAGAGCAAATCTATAAGTGCAACAACGATCCAAACGTCAATGGTATCATTGTCTATTTCCCAGTTTTTGGTGATAGACAAGATCAATATCTTCAACAGTGCGTTTCCATTGACAAAGACGTTGAAGGACTCAACTTCAAGTACATCTCCAACATGTATCATAACATCCGCTATTTGGATGAAGAGAAACAGAGAAAGTCAATTCTTCCTTGTACTCCGCTAGCAATTGTTAAGATTCTTGAATATTTATCTGTCTACAACAATCTGCTGGAGTACGGTAACAGGCTTTACGGGAAAACTATTACTGTCGTGAACCGATCGGAAATTGTTGGTAGACCACTTGCTGCTTTACTAGCAAATGACGGTGCGACTGTTTACTCTGTTGATATCAACAATATTCAAGTTTATGAACGTGGTGAAGGACTCCGTTTAAAAAAACATTCTGTTTCTGACTGTGATAAGACTTTGAAAGAATGTGCGCTCAGCTCAGATGTCATTATCACCGGTGTGCCGTCTGAATCTTATAAATTCCCTACAGAGTACGTGAAACGTGGGGCTGTGGTGATTAACTTTTCGAGTAACAAGAACTTTAACGACGATGTGAAGGAGGTTGCTTCGTTGTATGTTCCTTCGATTGGAAAGGTTACGATTGCGATGTTGTTGAGAAATTTGTTGAGATTGATGGAAAGTCAATAAACGAGCACAACGAGCGCAACGAGCGAAGCGAGTAGCTGAAGCTACTAATACCAAGCCGGTGTTGCATGTTTTTCCCCATCCCTCACCATCCCATCTACCTTGTATACTTAATAAACTGATATTACGATAACAACCGGTCTATCGACGCGATCGACGCGTTTTTTTATTTTTTTTTTATTTTTTTTCTTTATTTTTCTTACTTTTCTTAATTTTTTTTTCACTCGTATAAATGACTAATGAATATTTGATTGATCCCACTTTTCCTTTCACCTACCTTTGACACACACAGCATGACCGTCGCCGAAACACGTGTCTATCATAAAGTTGCAGATATCCGGAAGTTCCGAATTGACTGTTGGGCTAAAGGGCTCACTGTCGGATTTGTGCCCACGATGGGTTTCCTCCATGAGGGTCATTTAGCCCTGTTGAAAAGATCGCTCGACGCTAACGACGTCACTGTCGTCTCGATATTTGTCAACCCATCTCAATTTGCTCCGACTGAGGATCTAGACTCGTACCCACGTAACATGGAACGTGACTTACAGCTTGTCGAATCCCTCAGATCCCGTGACGGTAAACGAGGAGTCTCTTGCGTTTTCGCCCCATCGGTCAACGAAATGTATCCAAGTGGAATCACCTTGAACGTTGACGAACAAAAAGGGGCTTTTGTCTCTGTCTTAGGAGTTTCCGAACAATTAGAAGGTAAATCAAGACCTCAATTTTTCAGAGGGGTTGCTACGGTAGTCACTAAATTATTCAATGTTGTTCAACCAACAATAGCATATTTCGGTCAAAAAGACGTCCAGCAAACTGTGGTGGTCAAGCGTATGGCACGTGACCTGTTAATGGACGTTCAAATCGAAGTTGTTGAAACAGTGAGGGAAAAAAATGGTCTTGCTTTGAGTTCTCGTAATGCTTATTTGAGCGACGAAATCAGAGAACAAGCTACTGTGTTATATCACTCAATGAACCAAGCTCGTTTAGCTTGCGAAAAGGATCAAAAAATCACGTTTGGCGATCTCAAAAATATGGTGAAATCAGCAATTACCTCTCAAAATGAATCTTTCCAAATCGATTATGTCTCCTTCAACGATATTGATACGTTGGAGTACTTCAATGATGAGGAATTAGCATACAAGAAGGGCTGTGTATTAAGTTTGGCAGTGAAGGTTCCAAACAGTGTGAATGGTTCTGGCGTTACTCGGTTAATTGATAATATGTTGATCAATTGTTGAGCCAGGAGTGGACAGGTCTGATCGCATATGACCCACCCAACTACACCAACTCACTAAAAAAACTATTTTTCCAAACCATAATCACCGAAATTACTCCTGAATATTCTGACATTGCTCATCAAAAATAGAGTGTTACATCATTATACTCTCGAAATGACTCTCTGATTGACTCATTCTCTTGTCTATACGTCCTTCGCAAACATCGCTATCTATTAATTAACCCCCCTCTCTTTTTCTAATACTCTTTGGAAATCTCTTTCCCTTTGAAGCTGATTTTCTCTAGTTGTAACACCACGTTTCTTTGGCCCGTAAAAAACCTCTCCAAATTCACAAAGCCATTCACCAGAGACGCTGGTAACACAACTCATATACTCTCTACCGGTCAAAATCACCTCATTATAAACCACGTATCGCGGAAGATCTCCCATTCCATGTAGTGCCGAAGTCGGATGCAACAACATCCGAAGCCCAGTTCGAAGATTCACATATTCTCCATATTTTTTGAACTGAGCAGCATGATGGAAAAATGCAGCACAAACACATTTTCTAACAACGTCCCAATCGGGATTGCTCACTAATGGAAGTTTCTGCGAAGCCATAATCTGAGATAACTGCGAATGAACCTCTTTAGCTCTTCTCAATGACTTGTATTGTAAGAAATTTTGAGAACACCATGACTCTCGACACCCATGGGCTAAAAAAAGATTGTAAACGTTGACCAAAGACAGATGATCACTTTCAGCCACCTGAAATTTCTCTCTGACAGAATCTGCTCTCCGTTGTAAAGCAGCATCATGACCTGGTCTCATAAATACAGGGGGGACAGTCAACATTGCTACCACTGCTAAAGCCTCTTTTGAACATTGGAATTGTTCCATGGTAGACAAAATAAGTAACCGTGATAATGCAGGATCAATTGGGAACCCTGACATTCGACGTCCCAACGCTGTCAAGTCACCAAAATGTCCTAAAGCTCCTAAACTCCAAAGGTCATACTGAGCAGTATTGATTGCAGCCACTGGAGGTCTATCCAAAAAAGGAAAACGACTCAAATCCCCAACCCGTAACGACTTTAGCAATAAAATAGTGTTGCTTAGGTTGGTCCTTTGAATCTCTGGTATTGGCTCCGGAAACATCTCACTCACTGATGCTGTCTGGGTATATAACCGGTAGCAGGTTCCTGGAGCCGTACGCCCAGCACGACCAGAACGCTGGTTTGCCTGTGCCAACGATATAGGAGTTATTTGTAAAGCGTCCATTCCAAGCTGAGGATTGTACACTTTCAACTTCATAAGTCCTGTATCGACGACAAAAGTAACACCGTCCACCGTCAGTGAGGTCTCGGCAATATTGGTGGCCACCACACATTTACGGACTCCGCCACTTTTCCGGAAAATCTTTGCTTGTAAATCGGCAGGAAGAGTCGAATAAATCGGTAAAACATCTAACGGTTTCACATTCTGGTCTAGTTTAGAAAGCCTCGTCAATTCCTGCTCTATTTGTTCACATGTAGTCTCAATGTCTTCTTGTCCTGTCATGAAACATAGGATATCGCCATTTTCATCTCTCATATGAATTCTTAACACCTGTTGAACAGCAGCAGCAACGTAGTCAACACAAGGAACCGTCGAGTATAATATATCCACAGGGAAAGTCCGTCCCGGGATGGTGAACTGCTCAGCATTCCCGAGAAATTGGGAAAACTTGTCTGCATTCATGGTGGCAGACGTAACAATCAACTTCAGGTCACGCCTTCTTTTCAAGACTCCTTTGAAAAATCCCAGTAAGATGTCGGTATTGATCGATCTCTCGTGTGCCTCATCCATCACTATACATGAATACTTGTCCAGATCAGCATCCAAAAGGGCCTCTCTCAACAAAATACCATCTGTCATAAACTTCACTTTAGTTTTGGGACTCGTTTTGTCTTCGAATCTGATCGTATAACCGACAGTTCCACCAAGAGTGCTGTTCATTTCCTCACTCACTCTTTTTGCGACGGAAACTGCCGCCACACGTCTTGGTTGTGTCACTCCAATCATTCCTCCTCGGGCATATCCTTCTTCGTACAAAAATTGAGCGATTTGTGTAGTTTTACCGGAACCAGTTTCACCAACCACCACCACTACTTGATTCTCATGAATTATTCGAAGCAATCTGTCCCGGACTTGATATGCCGGTAACGAGCGACGCTGTTTAAGTATGGATTCGCGGTCTAGAGGGTCGTCATTGACTTCATTGTTCTCTGTTTTCTTACCGACCGCCATGACTTGAGACTTGTTTGTGGCCTCACGAGCGCTCCGTGCACGGTCTTTCTTCTGTCTCCTTTCATTCACCAAATGTGAGCCATTTTTCGAGAACTTGTACAAATCTCCAGTACGATCTCTTACCGTCTCGACTGTCTCCAATTTCCTGGAAAGAACCGTCTGGGAGTCTAAAAATGGCGGCGTTAGTCGATGAACAACCAGATCAACGTCATTTAACTCAGTCTCAGTATCATCGACTGTGAACTTCTTTCGGCTGCGTTCTGCGTACTTTGGTTTGATGTTGTCCTCCTCCCATTCCTCTTCCGCAAAATATCCGGGCTGTTCATCTTGCATGTACCATTCCCTATCATTTTCGGCATCTGAAGGAGATTCAGGTTCAACAGGACTCTTTGGTATCTCACTGTATGCCTTCTCACGTTCACGATTCGCCAGCAACGAGAGGGTAGAGGGGCCAGAAGGAGTAGAGGGAACTGACTCGTGTGATATTGACGACGGATGCTCATTGATCAATTGACTCTCACTTTCATCCTCTTGAACAGTTTTCTCCACTCTTTCTCTCAATCTTTTTGCAACATCTTTTTTGATCTTCTTAAACCCAATAGCTTTGCCCTTGTTCTCAGTCTCCTCTCCCTCATCATCAGATAACTCCAATACGAGCTTTTTGCGCGGCCTGATGGACGTTTCGTGCCCGTTATTCGGTCCACTCCCCACGGGGAACCCACGCTTCCCGCTCATTGAGTCGACTGATCGTATTAATAACCTGTTATATAAACAAAGAGTCCCCTTTTAGTAAACAATGTGATTTATTTTTTTCCTTTTCTCGCTCTACTTTATTTTTTTTTTCTCACATTTTTTCGGTAAATTGAATGCATTAAAAATCTTAAATTTTTCACTTCAAAGCGTCTTCAAATCAGAGAAAGAAACATACCAGGAGCAAATTTTACTTGAAATAGAGCATTTGTTTTACCAAAAATTATTCCTCACGTTGAATTGGATCTACTGATATACAACATCTCCTGCGAGACACCCTATGAAGTCAGCAAAGACGGCCAAGAAATCGGCAGCAGCCGTTTCTCCAGCCACTGATACATTATCGGTACATTCAGAAAAACCCCATCGTGGTCATTCTTTCAAACTACCGAAGAAACATCAAAAAGCTATACGTGATTCTCAAAATACTCCCGAAAATACAGCAAGTCCGGCCTCGAAAAGTCCGTCTGCTGCCTCGTTAGGATCTATTGGCTCGTTAGGCTCGTTAGGTTCACACATCTCACTTGGCTCTCCAGTCTCGGAATCAGGAGCAGTGGCCTCGTCGTCAAATGGATCTGCTTCATATACAAAGAAATTATGGAGAATCAATAGGTTCAAAAGTGAAGAGGTTGAAAAACAATCAAAGTTAGTCCAAAATGCTCAAAACTTCGCTATTAATTCAAACCAGGAAAACACAAACAAATACGGATTCCGTAAAACAACAGTCAAACCAAAAGTCAATAAACAGGGAAACCCGACAGAATTTTTATTTGTCAACTGTACTCCAACGACGACCGTCACGGAGGACGAAACAAAGACTCCGTCTTCGGGACGTGTTTCAAGGCTATTCCGTAGCAAAAGCGTCAAACGCCATGCCGAGAATGATGAAGTTGTTGAATCAAATGTTGTTTTGCAGCATCATTCTGCACCGCCACAGTCTCCTGCACCGCCACAGTCGGTGGCCACGACACAGCCTCGCTCAACATTAAGAAGACTTTATCAAAGAAAAGCAAAACAGGAACCACCACAACCACAGCTAACGTTACCTCCGGAATCTGGATATTCGTCGGACTTGACTGCCACAACACCTACATCGTCTTCTTTGGCATGTGGTACTCCTTTCACACCGATTACCCCAATGTTATCAACCAGTTCATCATTAGCATCATTAGCATCTACTCCAATGGCAGAATTTTATTTTGGAGAACCAGCCGCCAGTCGACCTGTTAATCCGAGAGATCGATCAAATTCTAGTAATTCAATGTTATTTCAAGAAAATAATCGTGCAAGATACCCACAACAACATCTTCATTCACCAGCCGCATACACACCTTTACACCAGGACGATGATGATAGTGCAAGTATTGCATACGATGATCTTGTCGAAATGTCACCAGTTAACACATCCTCAACTAAGAAAATGAAGACGTTGAAACGATCGAATTCGATCGTCTCGTTGAATTCTGTCTCATCCCAATCACAATTTCCACCGTCTTCATTAACATCCCAAAGTTCATTAAGTAATCGTGTGGCAATGAGGAATCGTTCGGTCAGCTGTATGTCAAATCATACTAGCCCGTTTGTGGCAGGCATGTCGAAATCTCCCTTGATTAGGTCAACAAGCGGCAGTGCAAAGAACAGACAGGCTGAAGTCTCTCATTCTGTTTCTACACATCCACCAATTTTCGATCCCCAATTATTGAACTGTTCTACAAACTCTGATGAACGCGATACCATATTACGTAATCAGTTGATAATTGACCGATTTTTCAATTCCAATAACGTCGAAGGAGCGCAAGAGTTGTCGTTTGACGAGTTGAAAAAACAACATGATGAGTTGATGCAACAGCACGAGAGTACTTTTTACTCATTTGGTGATGCTGGGGGGTTAGGTGTGGGGGTGGTCAACGGTCAGGAAGGTGACAAGTTGGAGTCTAGTGCTCTTCCGCCGGGGAGGGAGGGGTTAAGTGATGAAAATTTTGATTTGTATGCGTTTGTTAATCGCTGACACGAATGACGAGCGAAGCGAGTGAAGCGAGTCATTTTCGTGTACCATCTGAGCGTCTTGTGGATGCCGTGAATGAGCAAATTCAATGCAAGCGAAGTGAGCGACTCTTGAGTGAAGAGATCATACCATAACTGCCGTCAATCGATGGGCAGAGCGAATCATTGCGAAAGGGTTTGCTACCAGGGACTGATGAGTTGCTTTGCTTGTGATTATCGTCGAGAAACAATAAATAGAACGCAGAATTCAATACAACAGGTGTAGCTGTTATACGAGCGAACTATTCTCCTTGAGTGAAATAAACCAACACCGTCATATATAGGGAGCTCGTAGTTTTTCCACTTCCTGAATGTCGCTAGATACTTCGAATACACATGTGGAAGGGGGATAAAAAGGTGATTTTACAGGTAGCTACCATTTTTCATCAACACCTCACCCCTACACCTGGCACCTGGCAAGAGAGAATGGCCTGTTCTGCTCGGGAGTTCTTAGCCAGTCACGAGCTCTGTAGTTGCTCTCCTGGTAGTGTTAGACTGGAGCATGTAGAGCCGTTCAGGTGATCGCAAGAAAATGAAGAACGTCTCGACGATCGACTCTTTTTGCTTTGTCTTTCGTCGCTCGTCTTTCGTCGCTATTTTTTTTTTTTTGTAAAATTTTTATCACCATGTACCTACATCTCAACTACCAATGCTCCCCCGCCGGCTGCTTCGTTACCGACTGTTTCCCATCCGTCATATGTCTTCCACGCCGTCGATCGATACCAGCAAGTACGAGGTTCTTGAAGAAGGATCTGCGTCGGTTTTATTCCCACCAAACCAGGTCTTCTACAATCCCGTTCAACAGTTCAACCGTGATCTGAGTAGTCTTGGTATTCGTGCTTGGTCTGAAATTTTCCTTGATGAACGTCAAACAAAACGCGAAGCTTCTGCAAAACGTCAAAAGCTTGAAGTTCCAAAACGGTCAGATGAGCCATATGTTCATATCTTAGAAGCATTATCAGCTACTGGACTTCGTGCTATTCGTTATGCCAAAGAGATTCCGCTTGTTCAACAAGTTGTTGCAAATGATCTTTTAAAAGAGGCAGTCAACGCCATCAATGTCAACATTGATTACAACAAAATAAATGATAAGGTCAAGTCCAATTTGGGTGATGCAGTTCAATATATGTCGTCAACCAAAGGACAATTCCATGTGGTTGACCTTGATCCATATGGGACAGCTGCGCCATTCATTGACTCAGCACTGAACGCAATCAAAGATGATGGACTTTTGATCGTCACGTGTACGGATTTAGGTGTCTTAGCAGGTAATGGCTATCCAGAGAAATGTTTTGCGTTGTATGGTGGAACCAACTTATATGGTGATGCAACGCACGAATCGGCTTTGAGATTGGTTTTGCATATGATTTCCACTACTGCTGCTAAATACAAGAAATACATTGAGCCACAGCTGTGTCTTTCAATTGACTTTTATGTCCGTCTTTTCATTAGAGTCAAGACATCGCCAATCAAAGTCAAAGAGTTAGCTTCAACTACCATGATCACATACAAATGTTCTGGATGTCAATCATTCCATAACCAGCCACTCGGTCGTTGTACTGAGAACCCAAATTCAAATAGCAAACAAAACGGCAAGAAGTTTGGTTTGAGTAAAGGACCATCGATCGGACCAAATTGTTCGTTTTGCGGATTCACTCACCATCTAACTGGACCAATGTGGGCTGGACCATTACAGAACAAAGAGTTCATCGACAAGATTCTAGCGTTAGAGAAAACTGCTGACGAATCTATTTTCAAGACACTCCCACGTGTGAAAGGTATGTTGAGTGTCGCTCGTGAAGAGCTGAACGAGGCACCATTCTATTTCAAGACAACCACGCTTGCATCTGTTTTGAAATGTCCCGCTCCATCATTGGACGTCTTCTCTGCTGCTTTAGGCAACCTGGGATATAAGGCCTCGTTGAGTCACGCTATGGCAAGTTCTATCAAGACCGATGCTCCAGCAGAGGTTATCTGGTTTATTGGTAAGAAGTGGTGTGAAAAGAATGGCGTCGATCCAGAGAAGATGAGTAAGGGTACTGCTGGATATGCTATTTTGACTAATGATAAAATTGGTGAGGGCATTGATGTGGATGTGGAGAAACTGTTTGAGAAAAACGAGGTGAGCAAGGGGATCAAGGAGTTGAGAAGTGTGAAGATCGTGAGGTATCAGGAGAATCCTACTAGTAATTGGGGGCCAAAGGCTAGGCCAAAATGAGTGTGGCGAGCGAGTCATCCTCATCCCCTCAGTGGTTAGTGACAGACATCACTACATTTATAAAACCTTGGGTATAATAAACTGTATTAGTGGAAGTGGGCAACAGCGACCTAGTTGGCTCGTCTTTTTGATGTAAATAAGTAGGTTGCGGACCGTTGGAGTAAGACAAAAGACGATCTGCGACAGTCGCTGATGAGCAGAGACAATCAACGACAATCAACGACTCTCTTCGTTCGGTACTTGAATCTTTTTTTTTTATCGCTATTTTTTATCGCACATAATATTTTTTCACTCGGTTGAACTATATCGAATCCTAGACACCACTCGCAGTCCAGCCACAACCAACCATAAGATGCCGCCATCGATCATACCGGACGAAATAACCATTTTGAACGAACTAATTGACACACTTGTGTCACCGGAGTCACATAACATCTCGCCAAAAGAACTGTTTCGTTACCTTTCATTAACCTTATCTGAACCACACAGTTCGTCAACTGATACTGTTTCGGTCACTACAATCGACTTCACAAGCTTTCTAGAGCTCGGATACAAACTCACTGATCCAAATGTGACTGCGGTTGATCTGGTCAAACAACTTTCTTTCAACGTTTATGTTAATAACATCACCGATCCGTCAATTCTAGAGACTCCTAACGACGAGTCATTTTTTTTACCAGACGTCAGATTCGTGATAAAAAACGTTTTGGGGCTGTTTATCAACTTTTTCAAACGTCAGAATACTACAGAGGCGGATCCAGCATTGTTCAATCTGGTTCTGTTACTAAACATTTCTATTATTAATAAATTATTGAAGGCATTGAGGGTGATCAATCGAGAGTACAGGCTAGAGTCAGAGGGGCTGTTGATAAAGTTGATGCACTGACAACCCCCACAACGAAAACGTGACTCAAACAACGAGTGAATCAACTCACGCGAGTCGTCATTCGCTCTCTCCCCACCCTCGCTTTGCTCACTTGACTTGACCCACGACGAGCGAATACCGAGAGAAGCAAACCGTGCAGGTCGTTAGCGAGTGGGTATCAGGGTAGGTCGTGTCTAGGAAGGCAGGGGACCAGAGTTTCCTTTAGAACCTCCAAAAGTCATTCATGTTGAAAATAACTCGTTTCGTCCATATTGCTAAAACAACCTCCCTGCAATTCCTCTCCAGACAAAATGAGCAAATCTTCTCCCGAGAATCTTACCAACCAGCGGCAAAACAACAAAATTCACCAATGTCTTCAATTGCATCACATTCTCTTCCCATTCTTTCTGTGCGTTAGTCACCACTAAATCTGTCTCAAAAGTGTATTCAGAGTCAGAATCCGAGTCGTCATAGTCTTCCGATGCTGGATTCTGCAAAAGATCGTGTAACGTCAAATTTGACGTCGACAGTTGGGCGCTCATTGGTACCGTAGTGAAAGAGGTAGCTAGCTGTATATGATTAGTTAGTTAACTTTAGCTGAAAAAAATATCTTTTGAATTCGCAAAATTACGAGTCCAGCCACAGCACCAGCCACATGATTAGATTTCAAAAACTGGTCTTTTCTTGTCTTGTGTTAAATTCTTTTGTTTCCCTCTTCCCTCTTCTGCTTCTTCATCCTCCGAAACTTGTGATGCCTCTGGGAGTTAATCCATACGCTCTCCGGTCCAAACTCAACAAAAATCTCTCTACCCTTCTGCGCTACGATAATGTGAAAACAGAAAATTCTCATTTCCAACCAACGACCTTCAAATCAACAAGAGATAACAGACTCAATTTTCTTAGTCTAAATGACCCCACAAGAGTTCTGGAAAACATCAAAGATCAAGAAGATCGACTTTCTGCGGCTGGAACAACCCACTTGGACAACATTAGAATCAATTCATCATATATCAACATGCGACTAAGTTTCTTGGACGATATTACAACTACGAAAGCACCGCAAAAAACTGGTCTAAAGAAACGCCAGATCCAGCTCAGTTATTATGGAGAAGAAGAAAAAAGTCAAGAGCCAATATACATGAAACAGTCAGGAATAAAATATAGGAAAGTTGGGTCACAAAAAAAAATCGATACTGAACCAATACAATTTTTGAGATCCACAACCACACATTCTTTACAATCGATAAACCCAACAGATTTCATAGACTACCAGCCGGTGAATTTCAATTTTTCAGACTCGAAAAAACCACACAAGTCACAGCAAGACTATCAGTTGTTATTGAGTAATTTCGAATTTCTCCAAGTTCACGATCCGGACATCAAGATGAACCTTTATCTTTATTTGCAGTCAAGGGCTCATGACCCCGAGTCGCCAGTTCAAGAGGACCATGAATGTATTTTAACTGAGTTTCTGAACTCTTTCAGACAGTCAAGGTTTACCGAGGAGGGAGACATGCGCGAAGAGAGAGTGAGGCCAAGGAGATTCGTAAGAGAGATTGAGATACCAGAGAAAGTGAGAAAAAGATTGGGTGTGTGACACACAACGAAGTGAACGACAAAGTGAGGTGTGTCAAATGTCGTTCACTGCCGTTCATTCTACGGTCGTCCATTACAATTAGTGGATATTTGCTTTACTCGTCGTCACTTGAATACTCAATTTTGATTTAGTCAACTATGGATAATGCAGCTTTACCGGCACGACTCTTCACTCGTCGATTGACAAATCCCCAATCATCTCCCTCACCTTCATTTCCCTAGCCTCTCTGATTTTCATCTCTCCCTTGATCCCACTAATGTTCTTCTCCTTCTGTTTCCAATGCTTCTCGTCGCTTGTCTCCTCACTATAACTCTGGAATTTCGAATCAACATCGTCTGGCTTGACCAAAAGATTCCTCAATTCCCTGGACGAAACATAATGCAAATTCAATTCTGACCCAAAAACATACTTCAAATGAATCAACCGGATATATTCAAACCAACTTTTGATTGGCAATGCTTTTGATTTACTCAATCTGAATCTTGAAATTACCACTGCCTCGTCATCCGCTTCTGTAGTCTCAGTCTTTGATTCGACAGTTTTCAAAACTTCTCGGAAAATCGATCTCGATTCACGTTTGTCCTTTTTACTCACTTTCTTTGATGAATCCTTCACCAATTGAGTCAAAGTTTCCTTGAGCTCAATCAAATCGTAATAAGGACCATTGTCACCCTCCTCATCATCATCCTCATCTGCTTCAAAAAGCTCATATGCCAATGCAATAATTATTGCTGCTGCTTTCTGGACTTTCTTGCCGTGACCCCCAGATAAAAATTCCAAAACCCTTGGTGTGGTTTCTTGGATCAACTCATTAATGTTTCTTCCGGACTTGAACAACAAGGACAGAATTACTCCGACAGCATTCAAAGCACTCACCACAACATCTTCATCGCTCTCTTTGAGACTTTCGCTGCCGTTTCCGTACCCTTCTGCCAATTCAACAAGACTATTTAAACTTTCTTCCAGTCCATAACAATCTGAACCGTCGAAAATCACCAATACAAGACTCGCGTACGCAATTATGCAACTTGCTTTCACTTCACTCTCATCCTCGCCAGAATCAGCCTCGCTAAACATCTTGGACAGCAAAACAGGGAATAAGCTTTCAATCACCATGGTAGCAACTTCATCTGAATCACTTGCGATATATGCCACAGTAGTACGCAAAGCAAGTATGAACTCCATGGTGGAACGAGACGAACGGATAAATGAAATAAGTTGCTCTAAGTCAATTTCATTAACGGCAGCCCCATTCACAGGTAACGGTTTCCTGATAATCATACGGTAAAGTTCTTCAAATAGAAATTCACGTGATGTGGAACTTATTTTGCTTCTTGGTTGTGTAAGTGCAGTAATAACGTCATTAATTGAATAGATTTTAACGACTCCATTTCCTTCGACATTGTCTCCAGTATCTGAAAACCCATCATCTTCACTATCGACAATTGAACCAATTAACGAGTTCGCACGACTTTCATGCCTACTAAGCACACTCGCCGTAGGAGATCCAGGAGATTCCAAAGATTCTCTTTTTGATCGAAGAAGTTCGTCTAATCTTGTAAAACTCAAGTCAGACAATTCCTCATCAAATTCATCATTATCTGGTTCAATATTTGGAGATTTGATCCCTGCTGTTCTGGAATTAGAACGCGACGGCGTTCTAGAACCTGAATTCTTCTTTTTGCTAACGTGTAGCTCTCTTTCCAATCGTGACATGATGATGGCAATATTAAAGAGTAAGAGGGCAATATTGAAAGATGACTAAATTCTTAATTGCGATTTTAGCCAGTGCGGCTGTCAGAAAAAGTCATATACTGGTGGCGGTTCCCGCGTGATATATGTCACGTGACCGTTGAAAAAGAGCGAACTACATCGAGCCGTTTCTGTTCTTTTGGAAACTACCACTACGAGCGACTCGCCTCAAAGGCTTGCCGATATTTGTTCATTGTTTTGTATTACTCATGACCCGTATAACTCGCTCGAATGACTTACTCAGTATTTCAATGACTCGATTGAATGACTCGCTTCGCCAGCCATTATCTCGTTCTTATAGCAATGATTTGAAAGCAAAATCTAGCGAAAGAGTCAGGCTATGCCTTCTCTATAGAATTAAAAAAAATCGAGGTCTCACCACCGTACCTACATACGTTCCTGACGCACTATTCGTGTCCTTCATCATACTCTAATGGACTGATACTGCTATGGCTATCAGTTTCATGTCTTCTATTTCTTAACCTCTCAAGTTCATGTTGAACACGTTCAAGTTGGGTTCGAAGCTCTGCATTCTCATCTTGTAACATTCCGATGTATTTCGATGACAATTCAACGGTGGTTGCTTTAGACGGCACCAGTTTGTCATCTTTCATACCCTCAGGTATAATTTTCTCAAGCTCTTGGATTGCAATGTTCATTCTGTTACGACGTCCCTGTTCCGCAAGTTTATGATTGACTTTCTTGTCAGTGTGATTTGATTTGATTGATGAGACAGAATTGTTTCTTTGCAAATATGGCGTTCCCATTGCAGTACCCATTTGATCGTACTGATCGGCTGTGCAAGGCTCATGAGTTTGCTGATAATCCTCATGTTTGATAACAGGCGAAGTTTTCAAGGAAGATGAACGTGACGAACTTTTAGAGTTCATTTGTACAGCAGCAACAGGTAATGCAACTTGTGGTAACATTTGATGATGTTGTTCTGAGATCAATAATGGATTTGACGACGGTAAAATAACTGGTGAGGATTGTGCACTTTTCGCATCATGACGTGGATTCAGCAAGACACTGTCTCTTTTCTTTGTATTTGTTGAATTAGTCGACATACCGAACGACATAAGGGTTGCTGGTGTTGCAACAGAATGGCTTCTTTCTTCAGAATCCATCTCTTCAACGCTATCTGTATCCATGTTACCGTTAGAGTCATCAGGAACTTTAATCTCATGTTCCTCTTTCTTAATAGAACGTGCTGGCGGTGGCATTGGATTCTCATCAGAAGTGGTTGCAGCCTCTGGTAACATATCAAAAATTCCAGATTGACCAACGGATTGACTTGATGATGCTTTTGAGATTGACTTTTTCTTTGGCTTTGTGAAAGATCTCCAACTTGCAGGTGACGAAATCGAACTCTGGGATCCAGCAGGTCTAATAATTGGTGATTGTTTGATACGTCCTGTTTGTTGGTTAGTTGAGCCAGGATTCGATGGGCCAACAAGAGGAGTTGTCACTGGAGTTTTAGACCGCTTATACGACGGACGACGCGAACTGTCGTCGTTAGTAAGAGGAGGCGTAATGTTGGAAACTTGCTCGTCTTTCCGTTTTTGACGCAATGAATTAGCGGCATTCGCTTGCGACGCATAACGGCCAGCTTGAAACTCAAGTGCCGGCGATGTCAGTGGACTAAAACCAACTTTCTTAGCAAAGGGCGCTGCGGGATCGCTCCTCTTGTACGTGTGACTTGTTTGGGGATTTGTGGCTTTATCTAATGGGGTAACAGCCGGTGATATCAGAGGCGTGAACACGTCGTTCGGTTGAACGGATGCACCTGCTGGCGGTGCAAACGATTCTTGAGCCGAAGACTGCGAATGTGCTCCGTTCTCTGGATGACTCGACTGCTTGACTGCATCTGCAGAGCTGTACATATAAAACAGCTCTGGAGTGTTTTGTGAGAACAGTCCACTTCCTATGCTCTGGCCACTTTGCTCTGATATACTGTGACGTGGTTGTTGCTGGTGCTGGTGCTGTTGTTGCTGTTGTTGCTGTTGTTGCTGTTGTTGCTGGTGCTGTTGGTTCTGCTGCTGATGCTGCTGTTGCTCAAATTCGTAACTTCCCTCGCCCTGTTGAGTCTGTATCATATCATCCAAATGCTGCAGGTCGTGTAGGTTTGTGAAATCCGACCATTGCAGAACCATATGGTCGAATTGAACCTCTGCCAAGTCCATCCCAGCACCATTCACATCCTCTGACACGCCTGCCTGAGGGACACCACTGCCGGCACGGCTCGAACTGCTGCTGTGACCATTTCGGTTACTACTCTCACTCTCGCTCACGCTGCTGTATACAGCCGCAAGATCAACTTCGCCTGCGAATGCCTTTCCCAGCTCCTGCTGTTGGCCCCGCTGGCCCCGTTGGCTCTGCTGCATCATCCTGGTGCCTGTGGAGAGTCAATTAATCTGTTAAAGTATTACTGCGACTGAAGAAGACTGGTGTTAGAAGACAAGTAAAAATGCCCTCACACTGGTTTCCCAAATAAACTTCACAAAAAAAAAAAATTAGATTCCCAATTGAGTAGCAAAAAATATTTTAGGAGACATTAGGGAAACCTACTAGAAGCCTAGGGGACCTACATTTTTCTACCGGCCGAAAGCCGCCGGCTCTCCGGCGACCGCCCTCTAAATTTGTCCCACGACTAGTAACCGCAATCGTCATTTCCTAATATGTACAATAGGCTGGTAATTACGAGATTGGAGGGCGGAGAGAGGTGAGTGTTGTCGGTAATGACTGCTATTGAAGAGTGCGGCTCAGGGCCACGTGGGGCGATCTAGCAGACGAGGTTATTTTTTTTGATGCATGTCGGGGGGTGGACCAACCAATTTCACTAGAAACGGAGTTTGCTCGTGTGAGCGAGCGACGCGACGACCCTTCTCAACGTCTCGCAAACAAAGAGCTTGAGGAACAGATTGTAAGTATCTGATGTAGCCAGTTTGAAAGCTCCTTCAGCAACTTTTTTTACCCGATCGTTTCACATCAATTTTCGTTGACTCTGTCACTTGCACAGCCACTCATGCGTGTTATCGGATTAATTTCCCATTGGGATTTTTTTCAGCCAGTTTGACTTAAGATCGACCCCCTAGATTTATGCAACACCGATCGCGTGACCGCACAGCACGTGACTAATTGTCACTCTTCGTATGAGTCCGGGTGGCTGAAGTGTGATTCTCGTCACGTGACCGTTCCGGCGAAAACTACTCGATCAACTTCGACATGCCAACGGTAATTACTAACCTGTCAAGCAAAAGTAGGTGAACGATGAGCAAGACAACTTGCCTTGCTCGCCTTGTATAATAAATAATAAATAAATAAATAACCTTGCGGTAATAAATATCCAATTGAGGTCGACTCGCTCGTCACTCGCTCGATTGCTTCGACGCAAATGCCTTCTCACTCTCGAAATGTGGGTGAATTGGCTTGTAAATTTGATTGCCCATCTTGAAAATCTCACGACCGTTATCATCCGGAATCTGTTTAACCAGACTCAAACTCTTGAAAACGCACTCGTTCAATAAAGATTCAGCTTTGCGACAATTCTTCAGCTCCATATTCGAGTAATTCAAACACTGATAGTGCAATTCGAATTCTTTTTTGCAATGAGCATTCAAATCACTAATGACTGAAGCCGCACAACGGGTCACTCTACGTCCCTCCTTCAAACAATTGATAGTGCCGTTAGCACCATTTTCCTTGTGGCATTGCATGAAGTCGTCGTTATATTTACGACAACGGTCCCCAATAAAGAATGATGCACTCAGCAGCGGTCCTGTTGTAGCCCCCAACTCCTTGACATGAGGAATCTCATCAGGTAATTTGGCATTTTCGAGTACAAAATGAGTGTCTCTTCTCTTGTCTGTCGCATTCGACGTAGAGATTGTGTCGTAGGTATTGGTGGTAGACATGCCGAGTTACAGGAAATTCTAATGCAATTGTCAATTTAATCGTGTTTGTTGATTTAGGAGTAGTAGGTCCAATCAAATAAAGCATACTTTTTATTCGTTTTTGGGTGACTAAAATCGAGGTAGGGTAACTCATGCTGACGTAAGCGGGACGAGGGACGAAGGGAAACAGTGACGCTGGCAGCACTACAATACTGGGATCGCTGTGTAGTCGAAAGGCCATGTTTCTCAGGGTACAATCAAGCAACTGCTGTGCACAGCAATTGTCGAAAAGCAGGGGACCCGGCCACCAGGAAGATGGTAGCTGGTGTCATCCCAGCCAGTCTGTGAGTCCCCTTGGGGTGATGCTGACATCGGCTGTCCAGCTCGCCCTATAAAACAAGCACTCTATGTGCATCTGATATGGCGCTGGAGAGTCGGGTCCAGCCATGGGTGTACGCGATCTGCCTCAGTGGCAGTAGTGGCTCATGTCTCGTTTCGAAGGTGGAACACCCGTACACCATCATTTTGCTTTTCACTTCCCTCCATGTTTTTTTTTTCTCTAAACTCACTTCATCATCAGTGTGAACCACGCCTCTACTTCAGTGCAATCAACCATGTTTGAATTCATTGCTCTTGCGCCTCCGCGAGATGACCCCGTAGAAACTTCGCCTGTCCAGGAAGAGGACGACGAGGATTCCTACGACCCTCTTGGAGATGTTAAGATGGAAAATGACGAAGACACAAACGATTCGAAACTAAAACATGATACTAATTTCGCCAAAACACAAGCCAGATTGCTTACATTTGATGGTGCGATTAACATTCTTGCCGATCCTGGCTGGGACGGTCTTTCTGACCTCACATTTCTCGAATCAATCATACCTAATATTCATTTGATTATACTATCTCAAACCACACCGGAATATCTTGGAGCATTTGCATACCTTCTTTATAAGTATCCGATATTGAGAAGAATCAAAACTTATTCGACATTGCCAATTTCCAAGCTTGGTCGTCTTGCCACAGCAGAATTGTATAGATCTGTCGGACTCGTTGGTGCTTTAGACGATGCCATTATGGAGATCCAGGATATTGAGAATTGTTTCAATTCGATCCAAACCGTCAACTATTCTCAGTCAGTTCCTCTCCAGGGAAATTTGTCCGGGATCACCATCACGGCGTATAACTCCGGACACACGCTTGGTGGTTCATTCTGGCTGTTGAATAAAGGGGCTGAGAAAGTTATTTATGCACCTGTTTGGAATCATTCGAAAGACTTGTTTTTGAAAGCCTGTAGACTCAACCAACCTGGTCTTTTGAGAGCAACCACATTGATCAGTGGATCAGATTTGGGTTCTTCGCTCTCACACAAAGCTAGAGTCGATAAGTTTATGGAGCTCGTTAAGCTTACATTGGTCAATGGCACGTCTGTTCTACTTCCCACGTCTGTGACAGGAAGACTGTTTGAGCTCTTGCCTTTACTGGACCAGCGTGTTCCTCGAGATATCAATTTCTACTTGGTTTCGTACACGGGGACGAAATCTTTGCAATACTCTGCCAATATGCTTGAATGGATGTCCCCGGATATCACTAAACTTTGGGAGAGTCAAAATCAAGGACAAACTCCGTTTGATTCGAATCGGTTGCGGTTAATCACTCCAGAAGAGCTGGCTACCATTGAGCCTGGTCCCAAGATTGTTTTTGTTGAAGGAGTTGATTTGGCTGAAGGCTCACTTTCCAGATCATGTTTCACAGAATTGTGTTCGAAACACAACATGGCATTGATTTTAACAGAAAGACCTGACTTCAACTCAACGTCATATGAGATTTACAAGTATTGGGAAGAACAGGTCAAGCAAGATGACAATTTACAAGACGGTTCGTTGGTTATTTTACAGAAAGACTTCAATTTGGACATGGTGAAAGAGGAACCATTGCATGGTACGGAGCTGAATAGATACAACAAGAAAGTGGAAGAAAGAAGACAACATCAGAAAGAAATTGAACTGGAACAAACCAAGAATGATAATCTGTTGGACACGATGTTGGGAGAAGAAGATGATGATGAAATTATTGGTGGCTCTGATGACGATGAGGACGAAAGTGACGAGGAAACTGGTAAAGATAATGAAGCCAATGGAAAGTCAAAGACAACCGCTTTGACCAACCAATCTGCACTCAATGCATCGAAAGATGAGGAAGAAACTATCCCATTGGATGAGATTTTGAAACTTCCTATGGATTTTGATGTCCGGAATGCCCGAGGCAAAAATAGAATGTTCCCATTCATTGTGAAGAAAGTGTCCGTTGATGATTATGGTGAAGTTATCAAACATAGTGATTTCATGAGAGACGAAGAGAAATTCCCGTTGAAAAAAATTGGTAAAGGCGAAGACGAGGAAATCGAAGAAGTCGAAGAAGAAGAGGAATTTTTGGAAAATGGAAAGCGAAAGAAACGGAAAGTTAGGAAATCAAGGAAAAGAAGAAACCTCAAAGCTGGTCATGATGGACATCATCAAAAGGAATCTGTCTTCAATCTGGATCCACTGGTTGACCCAAAGGCAAGAACCAAACTCAACCTGAAAGTGAGTATTCGCTGTGGATTGACTTTTATTGATCTTTCTGGTCTTGCTGATTTGAGATCAATGAGAATCACATTCGGGAATCTCAAACCACGTAAAGTTATTTTACTTCCTAACTCTTCTTACGGATTCACGGGAGACTCTGTTGACGTTTTGGAGGCAGTTTTGGCGCAACAGCAACATAAAATGATGGACTTGTACAAACAGAATGCTAATGGGGTGTTGGCGACCGATTACATCAGATCGAAGTTGAACGATAAGATTGATTTAGGTAACGTTATCACCTCATACGATTTGATTATCGACTCAGAGTTAGACAAGAGTTTGAACTGGCAGACAATCACTGGTGGATACTCACTTGCTCATGTCTACGGAGAAGTTCAAAAAATCTCATCCGAGGATGCTGGTAAACCTAAGATGTTGAAGCTTGTTGCACCGGAAAGCACAAACATGATGCCTGTTTCTAATTCTATCAGTATTGGTGACGTCAAGTTGACAGAGTTGAGGCGAAAGCTAGCTGAATTGAACCATATGGTTGATTTCAGAGGGGATGGTACGTTAGTTGTTAATAATCAGCTGGCAGTGAGAAAGATCAGTGATGGTAATTTGGTGGTTGATGGGACTGTTGGTCCGTTGTTTTACGAGGTTAGGGAGTTGGTTCAAAGTATGTTGGCCTATGTTTGATGAAAATTGGCGACCAGAGAGGGCACACCTTTACCTGACTGTCGAGCATTCTACAAAAGCTGGCTCTATCGTTCTCAACTTCCAGTGTAAATATTGCGAGCGAAAAACTTAATGAAAAATTATTAAATTGATAAGAAAAGTAACGATATTTCTGCCTGAGAAAGCTTGGATCACAAAACTCCCAGGGCTGTATAGTGTACTCCACTCGATACTTCTCACGACTCGCAACGACTATCAGCGAATCGCCGCGACTCCTCTTAATCGCTCGGCTCTTCGTCGGAGTTTTCCCTATTGATTCCCCGGACTACAGCCGCGCCTGCACAGTTAGAAGCCCTGCCCAAAAAACGATTTTCTATTTAACTAAAGTTTGGGCTACTCTTGGCCTTAACAGATCAACAAATCCCCCTTTTTTCAGCAATGACATCGTCTACGGCAGCAACCGCTGGAATCATCGCGGGTTTAGACCCGCTGGAATACTCAAGTTCCGCTCCGTACACCTTGTTCCTCTTCCAGGTGGTCTTGGTGGTGATGGTAGCACAACTAGTCAACATACCTCTTTCTTATGCCAAACAGCCACGTGTTATTGGTGAAGTTATCACTGGAATCCTCTTAGGTCCTTCAGTGCTAGGCCATGCTGGGAAGTTCACTGCCACAGTTTTCCCAACGCAATCGATCCCAAGTCTCACCGTGGTGGCCAACATCGGAGTTTATCTACTATTATTCATGGTTGGATGTGAAGTTGACGTTCAATTCATCAGAAAAAACATTCGAATTGCTTTAACAGTCGGTATTTTTAACATGGCGGTTCCTTTCGGACTCGGATGTGCGGTTTCTGTGGGTCTGTGGAATCAATATCGCAAAAATGACGATTCTCTCGACCCAATCAAGTTCACTACTTTCATGGTATTTATCGCCGTGGCTATGTGTATCACGGCCTTCCCTGTCCTTGCACGTATTCTCACGGAGTTGAGACTCGTCAAAGACCGTGTTGGAGTCATTGTCTTGGCAGCAGGTATCACAAACGATCTTATCGGCTGGATCTTGTTAGCTCTTAGTATCACCCTTGCAAATTCGGCTCAATCGCTAACCACACTCTACATCTGTCTGGTCACTATTGGATACTGTCTTTTTGCGATTTTCCCCATCAGATGGGCTCTTCGATTCGTTCTATCCAAAATGCGCGACGTCGAGAACCCAAATGGACCTTCTCAACTGGGAACAACAATTATCTTGATCTTGATGCTTATTTCAGCTTTCTTCACAGACATTATCGGAGT
This sequence comes from Ogataea neopini, assembly GCA_030578575.1. Classification (NCBI taxonomy): domain Eukaryota; kingdom Fungi; phylum Ascomycota; class Pichiomycetes; order Pichiales; family Pichiaceae; genus Ogataea; species Ogataea neopini. The sequence continues at coordinate 994,596 of JAJMSO010000001.1, forward strand.
CCATCCAATTTTTGGCGCTTTCATAATTGGAACTATCGTGCCTCGTGAAAATGATTACGTCATCAGACTAACTGAAAGAATCGAAGACCTGGTTAACATCTTGTTTGTTCCTTTGTATTTCGCTCTAGCAGGATTGAGTGTTAACCTCGGTCTTCTTGGAGACGGAATCGACTGGGCATATATTGTCTGTATTACTGTCACAGCAATAGCAGGAAAAATCTTTGGTGGATTTGTTGCTGCCCGTTTCCATGGTCTCTACAAACGTGAAGCACTTTCTGTTGGTGTTCTTATGTCCTGCAAAGGTATCGTCGAAATTGTGGTGCTCAACACAGGAATGAATGCTGGTATCTTATCACAAAAAATGTACTCCATGTTCATCGTCATGGCCCTAGTCGCTACCTTCCTCACCACTCCAATGACAATGCTCAGTTATCCTCAATGGTACCGGGATGAGGTTCAAGCAAGGCTTGATAAAAAGCCAAACCCGGAGCCGGTGGTTACTGAACAGTATGAACCTGAAGATTCTTCAAGCCCCTTCGAACGTCTTATCCTTCCGTTAGGTGAACTTGAAAGTGTCTCAACTAGTATTGTTTTGCTTGATCATATAGCGGAGCCCCGCAAATTGCCGATTTTGGCAATCAATGTTCGTCCGCTAACACAACGTACTGCGGACTTATTGCAGGCATCTACCGCAGCAGGTAGTGATGGCGGCGGTCTGAATCCAATTTTAAGCATCCTCAAGATTTTTTGCGACCTTCATTCGATCCCGTTCGCATCAGAAATCTTGTTCAGTTTACCGGATGATTATCTCAACACAGTGTTGAACAACCCTGTGTATACTAGCGGTGATCTGTTGATTATGAGTGTGAGCAATCGCGAATACTCAAGGAGCCCTGAGCTGTTGAATGAGTTCAGTCAGCACCGTTCTTCAGGAGATGTCCATCGGTGCCTGTTTGTGAACAATAACCAGGAACTTGGTGCTCAGCGTTGGGCGAGGGATGATGAGTCACGATTTTCCAAAGAAACTATTCTCAATCCTGATACTCTACAATTTACTTCTTTGAATCTGGTTTTGGGCGATGTCAGTGTGACCAAGGAAAGTCTTGCTGCAATAAGATTATTTTTCATGATGGTTGGACATAAAGGTATTCATGTGGCGCGAGTGTTTGTGGCGCAGCAAAGTGATCTAGTGGCGTTGTTGGAGACTCGTTTGGAGCAAGAGAAAGGATCTGTAGAGCTTGTGAAAGGGGATGGGGATAGCTTTAAAGAGTTTGTGGTTGGTAGCTATTTGCCTTTGAGTACACAAGTGAGTGACTTGGTGATACTTACAGGGGATGGAGGCGCAGAATTAGCTGAGGTTTTTGTGGGGAATAACGATAAGGTGGCTGTTGTTTACTGAGCGAACGACAAGTAAAGCAAGTGTGTTCGCGGGTTATCAGCTCATTTGACAAGCGAATCATGGGTGGCTTGGCAAATTATTGGCAGTAAAGTTATACATTTAGTTTGTTACAGGATCATATATAGGACACATTATAGATTTTTGATGATCGACGAGCAAAGCGAGTCCATTTGACGTAGTGTGATCGGGGATGTCTGCAAATGTGTTCGTTCACTCAGTTCTTCTGATCAATACTACTACTCTATTCGCTACGCGTGCACGCCGGCTCAATTTCGGAGTGAAATTTCCCTGTCTCGGATGCTTCCGGGCTTTGAAAAATTTTGACGCAGGGGAAGCGAAGAGGGGCAGGAAGGAGGGACAGGTATGAGAGGCTGAGCACCACACAACGAAGTGGCTTAATCACCGACTGATAAGAGATTGAATCTCTTGTGACATATGCTTTGGTAGAATCCAGCTTTGTGTTGTGTAGGGTTCACAGAATAACAAGTAGTTGAGAAGGAGTTGTTCTGTGCGGCTGTGCGGCTCTAAAAGCGCGTCGACGCCGTTTCACTGGTGAGACCCGTGAAAATGGTGCTCGGAAGTGATTGTCAGAACCTGTGGGAGTGAGCGAGGTTGTGAGTGTGTCCGTGGCCGCATCCAAGCGCGACATTGTAGGTATGAACGAGCGGCTTTGGTGTGCAGTATGACTGCTTCGAAATACGCAAAGAAAAAAAATTGACCCTGCTTATCATTCTACTACGCCCATTGCTGCGCCATTCACTCCGCTTTTTTTGTTTTTATAAAATTTTCTTTCTTGGATAATGAACCTTTAAGAATACCATTAAGAAGTGAAGAACAACGACAATGGGTATCTTTCAACAGCTCAAGATGAGCCATCAGTTCAAGAAGAGATATGAGTTTGGAGGTAAGTACGAAAAATCACGACAAGTGCGGGTCGGCAGACCAGATCGGGTCGTTTCTTGATCCTTTCCGATACTTTGTTCGCCGACCATGGGCAACTAACACTCTGTAGAGGTTCTAGGAGTTGGGTCTTTTGGATCTGTTCGTAAAGCCCGAGACACCCAAACGGGGGCCGAGGTGGCCATCAAAGTAGTCAATAAACAAATCGTTGGTGACAAAGAATCATTCATCAAAAATGAAATCAGTGTTTTACAGGAAGTTCAACATCCAAACATTGTGGCATTTTTAAGTTCGTATGAGTCGAAAAACACTTTTTATATTGTGACAGAACTAGCAACCGGAGGTGAGCTTTTTGATCGTATTGTTGAACAAGTCTCGTTCACTGAGAAAGATGCGAAAGTGATTGTGAGTCAGCTTCTATCTGCTCTCCAATATCTCCATTCACACAACATTGTTCATCGTGATTTGAAACCGGAAAACATCCTTTATCGAACTAGCGATCCAGATAGTGATATTGTTTTAGCTGATTTCGGCATAGCCAAGAAGTTGAGTCGTGAAGAACCAATGATAACGGATTATGCAGGATCATTTCTCTATTCATCTCCTGAGATGTACACCGACGAAACATACAATTACAAAGCAGACATCTGGTCTTTGGGTGTGATATGTTATATTTTATTATGTGGGTTCAATCCTTTCCGTTCAGAGACAATTGAAGACTTTTTGGACGAAGTGGAACGTCCCGTTATCTTTTGGGATCAATATTGGCAAGACGTGAGCGACAACGCCAAAGAGTTCATATTGTGTTGTTTGGATCTTGACCAAAGTACAAGATGGTCTGCGGATCAACTTCTACAGCATCCATGGTTACAAGCTGTTCCAGAAGAACAACCCGAAGTGAACTTGATCCAAAACATCAGAGAGGGTTTCAACGCACGCTCGAAACTCAAGGGAGCCATCAATTTGATTATTATGAGGAACAAGTTCAAAAGACTTCGAGAAGCTCTCGATGCTCAAGAAGAACAAAGAACAGGTAGCAGCGATGACGACGATGATGATTATGGGTTTAGTTTTGTGGAGGAAGATCCAAAGGAGAAGAAGAAGAAGTTGTTGGGTGAAGCGTTTTTGAATTTGGTTTTGGCAGCTAAGGAGAATAAGGAGAAGATTAGGGAGTTTCAGGAACAGAGCGAATGACGAGGCAACTGTCCAGAGAACGACAAGACGGCCGATCTGCTCAACGAGATATCTGTTTTGCACAACTGACAACTGGGCACTCGCTCACGGCTCGCCTGCCGTTCTACAATCATATAGCCATCGAACGAACGATGACTGGCCTGAATGATTCGCACGACACTCACAGATCGCTTTGTACGTTGTGTGCTCTTCGTCTGCTCACCATTCTGGCTGTCATCATATATTAAAACAATAATCTGTACAATATCAGTAAAATTATAAGTGAAACAAGGGCAACTGGAGCATACTGTTTGAGCAAAAGTTGGAAATTGATCTTCTCGGCATACTTCTTGTATTTCTTTGATTGAGTTTTCAAGTTGTGTGACAAATCTTGTAACTTATCGAGCGAATCACCCCTGTATAAAAGATCTTCAATATTCTTGTTCATGATCATCTTGACATCAACCAAATCGTTGTTCAACTTATCTAGATTTGATTGGGCTCTGGAGTCACCGTAGATTTTTTTAGTTTTGCTGATAAACGAATCAAATTGAATGAATTGATATGGTTTCAAGTCAGGGCGTTGTAATTCTGTAGCATAAATATGACTAAATTCGTTGGAAATCTCAGAAAGGTAAGAGAAAACTAATTTTTTAGGGAAACTTGAAGTAGTTATGCACACGTAGATGACCGTGTCAAGAATGAGATAATGTAAGGTATGACTACCGGAATCGATTGAGGCACGTGGTTCAGAAGTTTGGGGGTTCATCTTGGATATGACAATCTTGACTTTTTTCTTGAGATCGCTGAGTTTTGGATCAGACTCATCGTCAATTGATCCAGCCAACGGAAGGCCTGCGGGTGTTAGTAGGGACAAACGACGAACAAAAGACTAGCAACGCTAGTCAGAGCAATTTTGAAGAGCGAGCCATACAAGCTATGTACGTTTTGCAATTCGTACAATGAGCACAGGTCGAACTCAAGCATTGGCCAGCAAAATAACACGAGTGAGCAGGTCATTGGCTGTCTCACTCGCACTAATCTGTCATTTACTCATTGACTCGCTATCAGCTGCTTCTATGGACCTAAAGCCGTCGGTTAAACTCACCATCCGAAAGTCTGTATATCAGGGTCGATTCCATTTGATATTGTTGGTGTCTAATAGTGTGATACGGGGCATGTTTGCCTTGGGAAAGAGATGAGCCAGGCAGGGAGGTTTTTTAACGTAGCGAAAAATTCGAGAGGCGTGGCGGTCGGTCGGCGCGACGATTTTACGAAACCAACAACGAGCAAACAGACTTGATCAAATGTGACAAGCAGAGCTCCTCACCTGCTCCTCTTTTCGTAAAGACAAACAACACACGTGGCTCATTCACACGTCATGTGACTCTACAACCTACATCACTTCATGGTGTACTAAAAGTTCACAAATACATCAATCATGGCACACTGATCTATTTAACAAATGATGGGCCAGGCAAGCCAAGCAAGCTTAACGACTCGTCGTTTCTGGTTCGTCATCACGTCTATTTTCAACCACCTTCGTCAGTGGAACATAAACCTCCTCAGTAGTATTTACTGGCTCAACTTATTAACCAACTCAGTATCCCCCTCAATGAGATCATACAAATATTGGATACCCTGCTGTTGTTTCGACAACACACTGATCACCTTATTCAAAACCAGCTCATTCTCAGAAGCATGAGACTTACTACCGTCTCCATTAGTGGATGAAGAAATAATCAATCCAGAACTTGAGCCATTCAGTTTCTCCAGAGTGTTGTTCAAATTCATCAAACGTTGTTTCAAATTGCTCAATCTGGCCCATAATTCATTTGCACGGTTCAATCCGATTGGGTCGTCAACGGAGTTGATTAGCTCTTTGAACTTGGATATCAGTCTTTCTTCTTCATTGGTCAGTTGATAACCTTTATATTTCAAAACGGTCAAGTTGATTGCAATCTTGAGCAGTTTCAAACTCAGGAGTTTTTGTTTAATTTTACATTGTGTGAGTCTGTTCAAAGAATCCAAATCATGTTTGTCGCTCAAATTGATTAAATTGGTGTTGACTCCATTCAAAATGACTCTTGACTGTTTAATATGCTCGATTTGCATGCTTGAACGTTTAAAAAGATCTTCAAACCCACGGATCTTAACAGGAATTGTATTATAGTTTTTTGGACGAGACTTCATTGCATTTTCCCAGTCCTCAGATGATTCATCAACTGGACGTTCATAGTTGTTGAACTCTTGTGGAACCTTGTTGTACAAATATGTCTTCATAAGACATTGGTTGGAACTTGAGTCCCAAGAATTCTTAACTTTGGTCAATTGGTCAGCAATCGTTGGTGTATATCCTCCATTTGGCTGTTGGTTTTCCTGATTCGTTTGTTGAACAGGTAGCACTGTTGCATTGACTTGTTGTGGTTGTGGTTGTTGCGTGTTTGAAGACCATGCAAAAGAAGGTTGAGAATTCGTCTGTGGTGGCTGTTGCTGTTGTTGTTGTTGTTGTTGCTGTTGCTGTTGCTGTTGCTGTTGCTGTTGTTGTCCAAACAATCCTGAACTGGCATTGTTATTGTTGCTTCCAAATGAAAGACCTCCAGATTGAGTCGCTTGAGATTGCGTTCCACCAAGTGAAAACCCAGAAGTGGCGGTGTTGTTGTTACTTCCAAAAGAAAATCCACTGGACCCGGCGGCTCCGGTGGTTCCCAGAGTGCCTCCAGTAGCACTGGCCCCCGTAAGACCTCCAGCTGGTGCACTAGGCTTACCGAAAGAAAATCCACCTCCAAGTCCAGTACCACCTGACCCTCCTAGACTGCTCGTGGTGTTTGTTGCACTACCAAAACCTCCAGTCGTTGAACTTCCAAATCCACCAGTTGCTGCCGTTGCTGGCTTCGCTCCAAACGAAAATCCTGAAGTACTCGCTTGTGGTTGTGGTTGTGTTTGTGTGTTGTTGTTGTTTGATCCAAATGAGAACCCTGTCCCAGTGCTGTTGGCAGCAGTATTGTTAGAGGCACCACCAAACGAGAATCCTCCGCCACTTGGAGCAGCTGGTTTTGCACCAAACGAGAATCCTGACATTGTGTAATTGGTTGTTGGATGCGGTGAACGTCGTGAAGGTCGTGGTGAAGGTTATTCAAAATGTTGTAAAAAAACAAAAAAATTTAGTAATAAAATTTTTACCCTGCCAAACACGAGCGAGCCACGAGCAAACCGCGAGCAAACCGGGCGGTAGATGGGCAGTTAGCTGTCTCCCTTTGGCCCTCGTGAGTCCCCTTGCGCATGTCTCGCAGACAATCACCCAATTACTAATTGATGGACGTGGACTACGAATGATCAGCTCCGCTAGAAGCTCCTGTAGTTACTAGTCATTTTAATTGATTAATTACGTAAGCACTCTTATTAACAACCTCCGCCTCTCAAAGACAAAACCAAATGCAAATCTGCACCAGCAACAACACCGCATTGTTCCAGTGTTTTATCATCATCTCTAGTAATTCTGTTAGTAGTTGACCAGCTGATGAGCACAAATGAGTCAGTTGCAGGCAAACCTTGAGGGGATCACCCTCCCAACGGGTGCAGTGCAATTGCGCTTTCGTGGCTCTCGATGTCCATAAATCTATCTTCAAGACCCGCTCTGACTCGCTCGTCATTTGCATGTCCGTATTACTCACAATTGCTTACCAGCATACAAAAACTTTTGCTGGTGTGGTGGGATACCCTCTTTCACCTCGATGGTCTCCTTCAGATTGATCACCTATTCTTGTTAGAGCATGTTCACTCGATCTGTCTCAATAAACACTCACCTTATCAGAGAGATCGACATCAATTCTGATCTGTTGTTGTTGTTAGTCTCCATACGCTGTGCCACTGGTTCTTCCTCCCATACATACCATTCTTCCAGTCAAACTCTGTCAAAGTTGTTAGTACCGTGCCATCTCTGTATTCTGTCTCCTCACTTACTCTGACTTTGATTTCAACCATTTTCGTATATTGTTTAAAGACACTATCGGTAGGTGCAATCTATCTATCTCCTATGTACGAAAAAAATTATTTATGAATATTTTTTTTGAAATACTCTTCACAACCACTACAATTATTACCCATGCTCCCGACACCTGAAATCATCAACGCCGACTATGAACGGGTCTACGAGCCAGCAGAAGACTCATTTCTTCTTCTGGATGTCTTTGAAGAGCTCAAAGACTATTTAAATGCTAAAAGATTTGCACATAGTACTCCACTAGTAGTGGAAGTAGGTACTGGATCCGGGGTAGTGATTACGTTTATTAACAAAAATATTCTACCAGACGCCATGTTCATTGCCACAGATATCAACCCATATGGCTGTCAAACAGCATTGAAAACAAACGCGGCCAACGCTACTTCTCATAATTTTGACACTATAAGGTGTGATCTCACCACAGGTCTCAAACTACGCCAGGTCGATATGTTAGTCTTCAATCCGCCATATGTGCCATCAGAAGAGGTTCCCACTGCTCCACAGCCAGAGGAGGGACAGGACGTTTGGGTCGACATCGCGCTTGAAGGAGGTCCAGAGGGAATGGACGTGACACAAAAGTTGTTAGTCGATCTCGATGAGATATTGGCAGGGAATGGTGAAGCTTATGTTTTATTTTGTGCACGTAATAAGCCTGAGGAGGTTGCTGAGAAATTCAAGGAGAAAAATAAACACTTTAGTGTGGAGAAGGTGATAGAGAGAAAGGCAGGGTGGGAGGTGTTATCGGTGTATAGGTTTCACAAGACAATCTGACAAATGACGAGCAAAACGACTCATACTCGCCCTACACACGTTCTCCACTCATTTGCTCCATTCACGGAAGACCAACACAATTTGACTCTTCGCTCTATAAACAACAGTTTAGTGATATAATATTAATGCCAATCTAAATGTATTTGATCGTGTACCAAGATTGGGCGATGTGAGTCTCCGACTCGCCAATTGTTTCGCCGGCCTCATCCACTCACTCATCCATGTCCCATTCGTTAAAATATATCCTCAAACAAATCTGCCTCAACACAGTCGCCAACAACATCTCTCAAGTTATAATCATTCTCATAATTCTTGATAGAAAGCTTCTCGAAGAATTCCCGAAGTTCCAGAATCGACTCGATCTTTGAACATCCCGATAGCAATGGACGCTTAAACCGTTCACCAGCCACAGATAAAACAACATTGACAGACTTATCCATTTTCTCGTTAGAATGCATGATCTTAAGCTCGCTAATCTTATCAACCAATGCCAAAACAGGAATATTCGACTCACGATACACTGCATCTGCTGTGTCTGAAATGAATAACCATTCAGACAGTTGGAACTCTTCCAAATTCAACAACAATAACACATCTAAGAGCTTACACGCTTCAAGAACCATGGCATTGTCAAGTCCAAGCTCGCTTGTAGTTCCTCCTTCAATATCAAGCTTTGCATCGTACAGTCCTTCCCAAATCTCCTGGAAAACCAGCTGTAATTCAGTGTAAATAGTAGGCCATAACGTCACAAGATGAGTCTCTGAGAACTTGCAGACTAAAACACGAATCAACATGAAAATGTATGGTCTCAAAGATTGATTGGATGAATTTTTCAACATATCCTCGACCCTTGATTGCAGACTACTGAAATGATTCAAAAATGCATCCTTAGGTGATATCAGCAACAAATAAGAAACGCGTTTCAGATTCAAGGTTCTTGTAGAAATCTCAGAATCATTCCAACTGAATAACGTAGAAGTTCCATTGTATGGCAATAATTTGGCAATCAGGTCATCTAGCCTTTCTTTATCCTCACTAATCCAGCTCAAAAACACTCCATTCCAATCAGGATTCAACTCGTAGTCGAAGAACTTAGCATCCGTCAACAATTCAAAGCAGAGAGTCTTCCACAGCTTGAGTTTAGCTGACTGAGGACATTGTGCAACAGCTTTGAAAAGCTCTAACACATACGTTGGTGAATTGCTCAGGGTTTTGGATTTTGTAAGAGGAATCACTGAATTCGTTAGGACAGTTGTCAGGCACGCCATCACTTTGTCGGTCTCTTGAACAATCAATTGAATTCTTGGAATCACAAACGATAATGCCAAACAAAGCTCTTCCCTGACCACTTCCTTCTCCAATTGGACAGAATCTTTCAACGGTGATAAATCTCTGGTATTCACAGACGGCGGAACACTTGAAACAGTCTTATTCGCCGAAACGTTTCCTGGATTCTCCAACAAAGAAGCATTATTGGTGGTCAAAGCATCGGAAGAACCAACTTCTGAACCAGGTAAGATGTTTAGTGGATTCAAAATAGCAGACAATGACGACTCATCTTGTAAAGTGATCTTCAAATTGGTGGAAAAACCAAGAATCTTGGTGAAAGCCTCAATCATCTCTTTCCTAACTTTACGTTGTTCACCAAAACTGATTTGGAAGACTTTGACACCAACAATCGTAGTGAACTTCAAGACATCTGAAAAAAGATTCTTGTAAGCGGCATAGTTGGTTTGTATGTCTTTCAAGAAAGCAGTCAATTGAGGCCATATATCTTCCACTGAATCATTGCTCAAAGAGTCCATGTACTCAACTAAGAAAGAAGCAATCTCTTTGTCGGAAAGAGATGTGATAAGTGATGATCTCTTGCTGGCTTCAACTGAAACAACATTGACTCTCGAAACAAGAGAATTGATCAACAATGGTAGCACTTTTTGCGATTTGGCTCCATCAAATATATGCAACAATTTGAACATCGCATACGCCTTTTCTGGTGAGTTCTGGTTCCGTTTATGACTTATTAATGTTTCCAATGTTTCCAAAGGTTCTAAAGCATAGATGCTTTCCAGTATCTTTTTTGACCTGAACTTCAATTTGGAAGCATTGTAGGTGATTGTTTTAGTGAACGTCAGGAAGTGGGGTTTTTCCTCGTCGATCAGCTTATTCATGCTGGTCAACGACGACTGTCTCGCAATGGAATTCATTCTGCTCGTCAATGGGGACGTTGGGGTGACCGGCACTGATTTCGTTTTAACCTTAGAGTTCTCGTCCGACCATAACCAAACATCATAACATGTGGTAGCAGCAGTCTTCAATGACTTGAGGATCATCATCCTGCGTTGTTGCTCTTCACTTTTCTCGTCAGGAGCTTCCGACTGGAACACTCCTTGCATCACAGAACCAAAGAAACTGGATTCTTTGCCGTTCATACTGCCTCCCAAACTAGAGAAACTACCAGAATTGGAATAATCCAAGTACTTGTGTGAAGTATCCAATAGATCTTGTAATCCGTTGATCAGAACTGTGATTGAATCGTCTAAGTCTGTTAAAATTACCTCGGAGTCTGTGGAGCCGTTGCCCATGATGTAAGTGGTGTGAGAGGTAAAAAGACTCTCTATCTTGTTGCAAATACAAGTCGTCAGATCAGAAACACTGCGGAAAATGAGCTCCGGATAATAAATAGCTGTCTGAGAAATCAGGTCCACCCATAAACTCAACACCAGTGGGTTGTGCGAGCGTAAAACACTGTCTGAAACCACTTCCACATATTTGGAAGGACCTTGGTCTGTTGGAAGTTCAAATAACGGGACATTGAGGTGTTTTTGGCTAGCGAGCTTCATCAATTTAGCGATCGTCTTGACATAGAATGTGAAAGAAACGCCTTCTTTATCGTTTGGAGACACTTTTTTGCATAAACGGGTCAATAGCATGACAATATCTGCAAAATCCGTCTCTGAACCATCGATTAGAATCTCCAATAAATTGAGTGAAATCTTCACACAGGTAGAATAATGCTTGAACTCATCATCGCACATAACATGATCAGTGTCAATAGATAAGAATCTTCTAATGACGGTCACAAGTAACGACTTGTAAGTTGAGACGTTCCAATGATTGGAGTTGATAATGTTAATCTCAGCATCGTTATCCATTACACAGAGCTCTGATTTGAAAACGGGAACCATTAGATTTGTGTCGACATTCAATAAATTAACGATCGTCTGCATCTGATAGGCAAATAATGCAAAATCTTCGTCATCTTCGTTACTGAAAACGCCAGTTTGAATAAATTTATTCTTCAACAAAAGTCCAGAACAACAGATTTTGAAAATCTTGTTGATTGAACTGGAATTCAACGTTGCTTTAATCCATTTTGAAACCAACAGTGCATCGACTTCGTTGTCACTCCTTAAATCATCTAATAAAAGTTGCAAAGGACGTCCTAGTATGCTGTCTGATTCATTAAAAGAAACTGCATGAGTCCATAGTCCATTGAAAGCCCTAATGCGAGTCATTTGATCAGATTCCAAAAACAACGAGGATAATGCGGCCTCAATGTAATGAGCATCAACACTTATTTCCAGGTCCCAAATCATCTTCACTGTCTCCACTTGATATTTTCCACTAGGATGAACCAAACAATTCCATAGTAAGTTCATGACCGTTTTCAAAAGTTTCAACAAGTTCATACCAGACGTTTGTCTTGCTAAGAAACGGAACGACAGAGAGATACCAAACGCAATAGGAACATCGCGTTCTTCGAAATGAACAGGGGCGTACTTTTCAATGGCATTGATAATAGTTTGATCTGTCCATCCCACCTCTCCCTTGGGTATTTTACCTAGCAGTTCTTCCAATATCTCACAGAAGAGGAAAAATGAGGTCGCTTTTCGTTGTTCCAAATTCTGGGATGTAATATAGGTAACCAAACTCAAAGTTGCAGCACTTAGGTCTGCTGTAGTAAATGGTTTATTTCCATTTTCTGAATGTAATTCATCAACGGAATAAAACTTGTTCAATTGTTGCGAAATCTCTTCTTTGAACGATGCAGGATCTTGTGCCAAAAAAGAGACGTTCTTATACACCTCATTAGCATGTTCAATAGGTAAAAATGCTCTTTGCGGAATGACATTCAACAACGAATGGATCAATTCAATCCATTGTTCGTCACCATCGTAAGCAGAAAGAACTGCCAAAAGTATCAAAGGAACGTGGGTAACAACCATATCTTCCTCTTCCACCCGATAATATTTAAGTATGAACAACACAAGTTCAACTTCGTTATTTTTCACTAGTTTCAAAACATCAGACCAGATGTTTATAGTTTCAACACTGTCAAAGAAAGAACTGGCATTTCTGATCAATTCATCAAATCTCTCCGGCTCCTCAGTGTCAAGAGTTTCTTTGGTGGATCTAATGATAGGAATCAAGATTTTGGGAACAATCAACTGACCTATTTCCCATTTATCCATAACGGCAACAGCAATTTTGCAAGCTTCAATTCTTTGCAAATACAACGGTTTTGAGTTCGAGGTTCCATTGATCAATGCAAACAGAGCATTGGTAAAACTTTGTAATCCATATTTCTTGAAATATTCTGACCTAACGTGAGCAGGATTCACCATTTCGGCTGATGTTGAGGATTTAGTTGGTGTAGAGGTCGGATCGGCCGTTTCAGGACCAAGAAGCCAGCCCCAGAGTCTTCTGTTTAACGACATGTCACGACGAAGAACTGTTCCTGCAGCACTCAATATAAGCAGTTCCCTATCTTCATCAGGAACGAGAATTTGCAAAATGTCAGATTTCAGTTGAAGTTTTGATATCAATAAATCGAAAAATCCACGTTGAACAAACAAATTTTCATCTCTCAAAGCCTCACTAAAAGCTTTCACTAAAAGACCAGGGTCTTGGGAAATACAAGATCTGGCCTCTTCAGACAACAGACTTAAAACTTTCTCCTTTTCTGTCTTTGCTTCCTCAGATTCAGGCATTTCAGGCAAGAACGAAGGTAACTTCTTGATGCACCATTCCATAGCACCGGGACGTTTATCAGGGGATGTTATGATGCACAAAAACAGACATTGCCAGAAGTGAGAGTTATTTTTCAAATGGATTTTGAAAGATTCAATCAATTCTATAACAGAATCAAACGATTCGGATGTTGTGTCGTCCAACGCGGGTAAAAGACTGAGTAAAATCGATTTGAAAACAACACGCAAAACTCCTGGATTGACAGTCACAATATGAGCATGAAAAAGATCTATAAGCTGAGGCTTGACACTAATACTGGCATATGACATTAATGGCAACAGACCCGGGAGCCACGTGGAAATGCTGGAGCTTGTATTTTCCGGGCCCAAAAGCTCGAAGATGTACGAATAAAGCTCCAATGCCTTTCTATGGACTCCACTTGGAAGCTTAGAAGACAAACATTTTGAGAGCGTACGTGAAACATCAAAAGCAAGTGGGATCCATCTGTTTGTTTCGGGATCTGGATTCGATTGGAGTGCCTTTTGTAATTTACCAAGGTATGAAATGTAATCTGCCCATTCTTCAACTGCATCGAAAGCTGTCAATGCCTTTTCAACGTTAGTGACATACTTTTTTTCCTTTGAGCTGAGCTGTTTAAATGGCTGTTGCGTTCCTGAACCACGTCCATATAGAAGCGGGAGCGGCGACATCGACCTGAGAAAACTCGTACTCTTCGATTGTACACCCGACATGGTGATTGCACAGCAGCCGCAAGTATTTATTGAGAACTGGATTCAATTGTTGCCCTCTGTTTGTACAAATCACCATCTAATCTAGAACAGTGGAACCAAAAAAAAATCAAGACTTCTCGCGGTGTAAAGATGTTGTGCGATGCTAGATTGGGGATCACTTGAAAGTAGGATCAGTTTTTACTCGTGGCGGCTACACTTTGTCATGGTATATCCTGGTCAACCGGTTATTCTTCTCACCAATTGGCCCCAATTGGCCTGTTTTTTTACTCAATTGAACTCATCGGTGTCATGTCTATCTGGAATACGGCATTCTACCCGTTGCGGGTGAGTCTCCCACCACTCGAACCCCCCTTCCATCTTCTCCATACTAACCTTTCTATCTCCAGGGTTTTTGGTACTTTACATTCCACCCGCCATGTTGGAGATTCTTCAAAATGAACATCATCCCATTGTTGCTGGTCTCTATTATCCTTTATGGTGGTGCTTTCACGTTCTACTTCACATCAATGTTTTTAACCGGGGGAATTGTATCATTTGTTGGGCCTACAACTTTCCAAGTCATGACGTTTATCATAAATTTGATCAACACTACTCTGCTGCTACCAAGACCTCTTCGGCTAACTTTTGATTACGTGATCGATCGAGAACTCAATTTGGGTTATAACAGTCTTCCAAAAGGTGTTTTGGGTAATGCATTGTATGGATATGGGGGTGAAACAATATTAGGCAGATGCTACAGAAATATGAAAAGAATCTTAGGTCCAGAGAGATTCATAATTAGAGAAATTTTCTATCTATTATTGAGCACTATACCACTTTTGGGGCCACTAATTGTGATACTTCTAAGGTCTTCAAGAGCTGGATTCAATCAGCACAACCGCTATTTTGCTCTGAAAGGATACACCAACGCTGAAAGAAACTTCCTTTGGAGGAAAAAAAGACATCTTTATTTCACTTATGGCCTTGTTTCACTTTGTCTTGAGCAAATACCCATCATCAACATCTATTTCTTCTTTACGAATCGAACAGGAGCAGCTCTTTGGGCAGCCGACATAGAATGTCAACTGGATGAGTTGACAGAATTAGCCGAGTTGAGTTATCCTGAGCCAATTAGATAGGTGGAAGAGTCTTCCCGATGAACTTTGCGATATCATCAAGTTCTTCAGGAGAAACGTTGTGTCCCATTCCTATGTATTCTTTGAATTGGTAATTGAAACCGAGAGAAGTGTAAATATCACGAGTCTCCTCAGCAAATTTATAACCAATGATTTCATCAGCAGTTCCATGACCATGGAAAATTGGTGTATCTTTATTAGTATCGATCACCTTGTCTCTAATAGTAGCTTTAACAGGACAGAAACCAGAAAGACTCATCACACCAGCAAGTTTTTTATCGAAAGTGGCAGCCACTCCCAAACTCAATGCTGCACCTTGCGAAAATCCACCCACAATGATACGGTTTGCAGGAATACCGTTATCGATTTCGTTTTGGATGATCTGTTTGATTTGATCACAACTTCTCCAAAATCCTTCAGGATCGACGGTATTATTTGGATCACCAAATCTGGCAATGTCGAACCAGCTGGTCATGCTCATTCCACTCACGGTGACAGGCTTGACCTCTGCAGTAGGAAGGTAGAAGTTGATGTGTTTAAATTGGTCTTGTCTGTGGAGCATTTCCGGCAAAAACGTCCATCCGTGTCCGGTGTCGCCCAAACCGTGGACCATTATCATGGCAGCTGTTGGGACTGCTGGAGCAGCCTTTTTGATGATAGAAAGTTGTCTGGCAACCATAATTGGAGATGTTAAAGCTTAGTAATGGTAATGAAGATGAATGAAAAGTTCGGAAAAATGTCAGAATCGCCTCATTTTAAATAGTTCAAGAAATTAAAAAATCGCGAGCTCATAAAAGTAGCTGACGAAAATTGGCTGGAGAAATCAGTAGCGTTTTAAAAACCACGACAAGAAAATTGTTATCATTGACGAGATCAACACGAAACCATCACAACATCTCACATGTCGGCACCGTTGCTTCCACCCAAACCGTCCACTCCCCAATCGGAAACCGCCCAATTGCAACAAGGACAACTCCAACCTTCCACAGATGAACAAATAATAGACCACGATAAGCTAGAATACCCTGTGATACCGCCAGACATCGCCACCCAGTACTTCAACAGACCTGTGAAGGTCCCTCAATACCTGAACGATTTCAGTACATCAAAGCTTTGCGAGTTCACAGAGAATGCAGATTTAATCAAGTCCTATCTACACAAGTTGGATACGCTTCCAGAGCTATCTAAAGAGATCACAGAAAAGATCAGTCAACAGAAACAGTATGCGTTGTCTTTGCTTAAACAACTGACAGAGGAAATCTCGCCACAAACAGAAACAATCAGTAGACAACTAATTGAATTTCACGAAAAATTGTCAGAATTCGATAAGCTTCAAGTGGAAATGTACAGCCATATCAATAAATACTCTACAGATTCGATTGCTAAAACTATTGAAGGTGAAATCCAACTTCAAGATAGGATTTGTACAACGTTAGTGGAGGATATGCTGAAAAGTGAGGACCAGATTGATGAATTGAAACTCCAGAGCTTTATTGCGAGTTATGGAGAGGAACGCCAGGATTATTACTTGAAGAAGGAAAAATTGTACAGATTGTATGAGGGAAGAGTTGGTGGACTGACCTAAATGGCGAGCGAAGCAGGTCATGAGTGAAGCAACGGCGATTACCTGAAGCAACGTGCGAGTTGTGTCCGGACCCAATACGAGCGAAACGATGCTTCACTCGTAGTTCACTCGTCTATATAGAATTTACAAGGTGATGATAGCTAGACTAAACTGATCTTGATAATATATAACAACAAAGGAATCGCTTGGCTCGTCATGTTTAGTTAGATCAAACTTACCGTTCGCTCCGCTCCTCAGGCTTAAGCACTATCTAAAAGGAAATTCGTGGCCAAATCCAATTGCCAATTATTTCTTTGTAACGCATCAATAACCATATCCTCGTCGAATCCCATTCCCTTCAACTCCTCAATGGCAAGCTGTTGACTTTGACTGCGTTGAGCAGAAACATCAGCAGCTGGCTCCGTAACAGGTGCCTTATGAGTCTCTCCCTGAGCATCAGTTGGAGCATCATGGAAAGAATAAACTGGAGGATTTTCAAATTGATCGGCAGACTGTTGTTGTAGATTTGGATCATTACCGAAACCTGCAAAAACTTGTTCCCAGTCATCTGAAGCACCGTTGGTGGTGGATGCTTCAACAGGTTGAGAGAAAGAAAATCCAGCTGCATTGGCACCGAATTGATCAAACTGATCAAACTGAGAATTCTCAAATGAGTTCTCCACTGGTGCCTCCTCTAATCCAAGATCATCAAACATGTTTCCTCCAGCAGTAGCTGAATCGAATTCGTCCTGATTCGTGACAGAAGCAGGCACCAAATCAGAAACGGTGAACGGATTGAATGGTGGCTTGACTGGAGTTTGTTGTTGAACTTCTTTTGATGGATTCACTGGAGAAGAAATACTGTCGTGGAACTCATCGTCATCACTTGAACTGTCTTCATCGTCAGCAGGCTCCAATTGTTGAATTGGCGGGAACTCAGTCTCAATCGAATTTGAGACACCAGCATATTTGGCTCTGGTTTCTTGTTGATCAAATGAAGAAGAAGAAGCAGAGCTTTCCAACGTTGCAGGACCAACACCTGATCCCGAAACAGGACTGACAGCCTTTTCATGTTGAGCAGGAGGAGAGTATAACTCATCATCATCAGCATCTGCTTCCTCCTTCGCCTCCTTCGCCTCCACTGGCTCCACTGGCTCCACTGATTCTGGGACTGATTCCTCGACCTTTGGTAAGTTCTCATCCAAAGTCTTCTCTTCAGTTCCGTTGTAGTCATCAAATTCACCCGGAAGACTTCCTGGCATAACTGATTTGGAACTGTTACCGGCAGTATCCTTGGCATCATCGTGATTTACAATTTCAAAAGATTCGCCATTTTCGTTCGAAGAAGAATGCTCAGGAACTTCTTCTTCAGCACCCTCAGGTAAGATCTGAGAACTCAAAACAGGAGGAGCAGCAATCTCTTCTTCAATAGTTGATGTTGGAGAATCAGGGACATCAAAGTCGCCTCTGACAGACTGTGATGGGTTATTTTGGATTGAAGAGGTTTCAGAATGAGGGATACCGAATGGAAGAGAAAATTGTTGTTGAGATTGTCCTCCATCATACATATCAGAAGTTTGGGAAGTAGCCGATTCTGAACCTAATTTGTTGGTGGAATCAAAGCCAGTTGTAGTGTTGGAAGTTGACTCTGCAGTTTCTCTCTTAAGCTCGTGAGAACCAGGAACAGGGAAATCATTCTCATCGAAATCCAATGTAGCAGTTGGAACTTCCTCTTCTTCCGTCTCTCCAATTTCCCTTGATTGCTGCTCACCTTTGACATTTGAAGCAAGCAAAGCGGCACCACCGCCAATAACCGCTGCTCCTGAAGCCAATGCAGCACTGAAATTCAAATTCTTATCGGCCAGTTGAGAACTGTAATCACCGTGTTGTTCGTGCAAATTGATATTCTCATCTTCCAGTTCGTTAGATCTTGTAAGCAAATTCGAATGTTTGAGGTCAATTTCACTAATGGATTTAGTGATTTCAGCAATCTTGGACCTGAGGTCGTTATTTGCTCCTTCTTGAGCCAAGACTTGTTGTTTGGTGACCTCATACAAATTTTGAGATTGTCTCAGCTTGTTACCAAACTCGTTGATTTGCTCATTCAAATCAATTGATTCTGCATTCAAAACTCCTAATTTCTCCTTCATGGTCTGGTTCTCCTTTTGAGATTCTTCGAATTCCAATTGCAATTTCTGCAACTTCGCTTGTTCAGAATGATAAGTAGCTTCAGCCAAGGAGACTTCTTGTCTCAACTTCTCAGTTTCGGCTTTAGACTTAATCAAAACATCCTCAACTTCAGTAACCTGTTGCACCTCTCTTTCATACAAAGTTCTCAATTGGGAAAGTTTGGACTCAATTCCTTCTTTGACCTTCATGATTCTTGCCAATTCCTTTTGAGCCTTATCCCTCTTGGAGTTCACATTCGTGGTCTGAACAGTTAAAGAGTTGATTTGGTTAGAGAAATTGGCAATGTCAACAGTGGCCTGAGACAACTTGTTAGAAACTTCCTTATCTAGCGATGACGCAGAAGCAATTGACGGAGACGAAACCTGTCTTTGTTCAGAAAATCCACCAGTAGGTTGGTTGGAAAATCCTTGTGAAAATCCAGTGGAAAACTCATCGGCGGACCCGGTAGGTTGAGAAGAAAAACCAGGCGCAGGTGCAAATCCAGAACCGGTTCTTTGAACTGTAGCTTGTGGCATTGTAGGAGATTGAGAGGCCGTGTGTTGAACGTTCAAAGACTTCAGTGCATCGTAATTTGAAGAAGCGCGTTGAGGAGGTGGAACTGGATGATCATTGACAACGTCAAAGTGTGGCTTTTGACTTCTACCAGGAATGACTGGAGGAACACTCTTTGATGGCTTGCTATCCAAATCTTCTGGTCCTTCGTCATCATCAGAAGACTCTTCTTCCTCTTGCTGGCTTTGTAATTGTCTTCCAAAGCTAGAGCTTGGAACAAATGATGAGGTAGTAGTGTGAGGAGCTTGGGCAGGAGGAGCTCTTGACGCTGGAGTTGGGGGAACAGCAGGTGCTGCCGCTGAGGTGGTAGCTGGCGCAGATCCAAAAATATCCATCAGATCATCCAAATGAGATGCTGCCTTTGGAGGTGGAGCAGGTGCTTTTGCTGGCGTTGAAATAGGCGCAGGGGAGGAGGCAAATTGTTGCTGAGTTGGCGAGGGAATTTGTCTACCTAGATCAGGAGTTCCAACATTCGAAATAGCACTGCTTTGGATCAAAGTGACAGGAGTTTCTTCAGGCAATTCAAACCCTGCAATCTTCTTTTGAACAAGATACATGGCGATTGAGAATTCTTGCTTATTGAAGAAATCAGAGCCATCCAAATTAGCCAACTCCCAAATTGATGCCAAGGAATCGTTTGGAAGTTTGGAAGTCATCAAAAATTGTGCAACTTCATTTCCGCTGATGGATCCTTGCTTGTTTTTGTCGAGATTGTCAAAAACGGCACCATATTGTTGTTTCTGTTGAGCAGACATCACCCAGGTGTTGAGGTTTGTAGGAGCTCCGCCAGAAAGTTGAGTTGTCAATGGTTGAGCCTGCTTTTGCGGGGATGCATGTGGTGGGACTGGTGGAACTTGAGGAGCAACGTGTTGTCCCTTTGCAACAGTCCAAATCTGTTCTGGAATGACTGTTGGAAGTATAGTCATGGAACCGTTCAAGAAGCTTTGAATCAAATGCATTGCGACAATAAACTGAGGTCTAGTCAATTGACCTGCTTGATCTTGATCAACCAAGTTCCATATTCTTTCCAATGTTTGAGTTGGAAGTCTAGCCTTCAGGAAGATATCTCTAGCCTGCATTCCGGGAAGAACCGAACCTTGGGCAGACTTATCAAACATGACACCGAAATTGGCGGCCTGTTGAGGAGCTAAAACTGGAACCACCAATTGTTGTTGAGACTCTGTTGATGCCGTCGAGGAAACTCTTGATCCGGTAGAGTTCGTTGCAAGACTTGACCCTGTTTGGTTGATGGCAATGGAGCTAAATCTAGCCAATTGAGGTGAAACTTGATGAGCTAATTCAGAATTCAATGTTGCACCGGCTTGCAAGTGACCAATTAATCTCATCGCCACACAAAATCCAAATTGGTCGAGAGATCCAGTGTTTCCGGGATCGGCAATGCTCCAAACTTCACCTAATAATGGTAGTGGTAAACCAGAAGCTTGGAGAAGAGGCTTTGCAGCGGCTCCTGAGATCGATCCTTCTCTTTTTGGATCGAGGGTTTTGAAGATCTGGCCATAAAACTTCTTCTCCTCCGCTGTGAGGGGTTGTTTCAAATTCCCATGGGCAGCTACAGTTGTTAGTACGACGAAAGAACGGTGGGGCCAAAGCCAGTCTTGCAGGTCATTCTTTATTGCTCAATAAACGAAAGTTGAGCGACAAACGTACAATATGCAACGCTTCCGAGTTACCAAATGTACGCTCTTCGTTTACAATCACTCTTGACTCCTGACCATCGGAAATCGACACTCTTATCAACAATTGTTCGACTGGCCGTTTCCTTTAAAAATAACAAAACACTCACCTGACATTTCAAGGAATGCACTTCGTGATTACTCAATGACGTGAAATGCAATTACTCTCGGTACAACTGACTGAAAGAAGTTACTGAAATGTCAAAGAATAGTGATTGTCACTTGAGTTCTGTTATGAGGATTGTTGCCTCTAGACAAAAAAATAAATGGTTGAGAGCCCTGATATATTTAAACAATCTTGATAAAAAAAGATTGCCCTCACTCAGATTTGAACTGAGGATCTCCACATTACTAGTGTGGCGCCTTACCAACTTGGCCATAAGGGCTTAATTTAAAGGAGAAGGACTAAGAAAGACTTTATTCGGGTAACAAGAAAACGATGAAAATAGACACGAGTTTCGCTTTGCCAGCCACTTAGTAAATTGCTCGTCGTAAATGCATTTTGGAGACAATATCTAACCTATATAAACCGCTTGCAAGGCCGTCCACTATTTACTCGCAAATGACTAATGTTGCTCTTCATAGCGCATTCTTCCTCGTCAAATACTCAAACCTACTAAACGTGTAACCAATAAACGGCAAATCCTCCTTGGTATCTGCTCCGCCCAAAGCTCCACCCTTCATCTGTTCTCTCTCCTTGGCCGCCTGCGCCAAAGCAGGAGAGTCTGGAACATTTTCAAGCTCATCTGTAGGGAAGAATCTTGTATCAGTAATTGATCTCAATTTTGGAATAAATGGAGCTTCAACGCTTCTTATTTCATCCCAATTAACTCCGCGGAAGAATGGATGAGCTTTAATTTCATCAGCACCTCCATTACGACCTAATCTATGATCAGCATCTGTTAAAAGACGCAAGATCAGATCTTCTGCTTCAGGGCTCAAATGAATATCTTCTGGAAACTGCAAAGTTTCTCTCCAATTCAAAATCTTACAATAAGTTTCCTTTGGAGTCTCAGAACAAAATGGTGGCCAACCCACAAGACATTCGAACATGATGGCTCCTAATGACCACCAATCACACCCTTGTCCATAACCTTGATTGACAAAGATTTCTGGAGCAATGTAATCGGGTGTTCCAACAGTTGAATAAGCCATTAGTCTTCTTGATTTTCTCCATGTTTGCATTTGTTGTCTGTTAGACATTGTCAAATTAATCGGATCCACCATGACTGAATTTCTATTTCCTGGTTGACCGTTATTGACTCCACTTGCGTTGTCTTGGTCCAGCAATTTACGGTAGTAGTTGGAATCATGTGTCTTATGGAATCCAGTTGATAAACCGAAGTCTGAAAGTTTAATATGTCCTCTCATATCAATCAAAATGTTGTCAGGTTTAATGTCTCTGTGAATAAATCCGAGTTTGTGAATAGCTTCAATAGCTAAAACACACTCAGAAATGTAAAATCTTGTAACATCTTCAGTGAAGATTTGCCATTTGATAAGCATTGTCATTAAGTCACCACCAGGTAGGAATTCCATGATTAAATAGAGATACAATGGATCCTGGAAAGAATAGTATAATGAAACCACCCACGGAGAATTTGCATCAGCAAGCACATCTCTTTCTGCTTTGACATGGGCTAATTGATCCTTCTTATACATTTCACTCTTCAAGAGAGTTTTCATGGCATAAATTTTACCTGTATCTTTCTTTTGGACCAATCTAACTTCTCCAAAGGCACCCTTTCCAATAACTTTGACTGTATGGAAATCCTCCAAACTTAATCTAGTTCTGCGTAATCTCAAAAACTGGGACTCATTTCTACCGAAAACTTGTAATTCTCTATTCCGTCTTTCTCCGGAACTTTCAGATCCCATTCTTTGCTCAAAACTGATTCTTCTTTGGTTTCTTTCAATAGCAAGTTCAATTGATGTTTTATAGTAGTGCTCAAGCTTAAGTTTGATGGCTGCTGCTTTATCTTGAGAGGATTTCGAAAACCATTCAGGATGACGCTCAAAGTAGACATAATCCGAAGGTGGTTGGGCTTGCTGTGGTTGCTGTGGTTGCAAAGTTTGAACGCTTCTTCTATAAGAGAGATTAGAGCTGCTGTTGTTTGCGCTTGGGTTTGAATATGGTCCTTGTTTGATAACGGGTTTTTGTGGAGAAACCAATGACGAGTTCGACGAAACTGGTGCCAGATTCACTGATCTGACACTTCTTGACGGACTTGAAGGTGGCTGAGCATGGAACTCATTTAGCTGTGACCTTGTAGGAGAAGAGCCATAAAACCCCTGCTGGTGGAAAGGAGACTGTTGGATCTGTTGTGGTTGAATCTGTGATGGATGTTGCATGTTTGGAATTCCATTGTGCAAACCATTTTGGAAGACAGGAGCTGCCTGAGCGTGTGGTGAACTCGATAACACCTGTTGATTATATGCCGTTTGGGGAGCAGCTTGTCTGTATTGGAGTTGTTGCTGTTGCTGATAAGCATTGTACATTCCTTGTTGTTGAGCCACATTCGAATACTGGTCATTCATCTCTGCATCTTGATTTGAGGAATACATGATGAGATCGATGGATCAGGGCAAAACAATAAGAAAGTCCAGTATTAGGTATAAAATTGTAAGGATGACACGACAATTTGCTCACTAAAGAAGAATAATAATTGACGATTCTCTTCTTGATCCGATACAAGTAATCAACAACTGGTTTGGTTAGTGAAAAAATAAAAATCAACGGTTAAAGGAGGAGATTAGACCAGAAAACAAATAAAAACAAAACACGATCTCTTCAAACACACTCCTTCTCAGAAAGGAGACACCGAAAAAATTACTCCAAAAGGTACGTACCTGAGGGAGTGGGAGGTGCAAGGGTGTCGCGAATTTCGAACTACGAATAACCAACCGAGATAGTTTGCGATTAATTGATTGACTTTGCTACCAGCAATGCAAGCCGTGAAGAATAACCTTGTTTCCTTCATTGACGGATGAGTGGCGTAGAAATCATGGGCAACCAAAGCTAGCTATTCCTTGAGTTCCTAGATACCCACTATAGCCCGTAACTATCGATGACATAAGATCGAAAAGTTGGCTATACCCCACTGAGCTAGTGTGTGTGTATGTGTGACTACAGTCAGTTGTTACGACCCCGGAGAGACAACCTCGTGGGAAATAGCGGAGACGAGGTCGCCGGCCACAAGGTAGTTACTTAGCAGTAATTTGTCACTCGCTTTCTGAGCAGTCGACCGTAGTTTACCTGCGGTCCGGCCACAGAGAGATATTATTTACTGCTCGCTCACAACTAGCTTCGCTTGCCATTCGCCTGTTGCAGGCCATTCGTTTACTACTCTTCGCTCTTCCAACTCGCTTGACTTATCTTGCTGGTCATTGCTCGTCGTCGTAGCTGTCCAATATTAGAATCATGATTATGATCAAGATACACTTACACATTAGAAACCACTTGAAAACCACCTATTGGAACGGCCTTCAAAGACCTTTCCAACATGGCAGTAATCCAATTATAAATGACGAACATTTCAATATTTCTTGTATTGAGAACGACTCTAAAATTGCAAAGCTTGACCCTTTTGCTTCTTGTCACCACCAAGCTCAAAGTGCTTACATCTCTTCAATGGGAGTTGCATCTTGGTCTTGCAGACAATACACTCGAGTCTCAAAACGACCTTCTTGGTAGTCTTGGCCTTCTTGTGGAAAACTTGCTTGGTTTGACCACCGTAACCAGATTGCTTACGGTCGTATCTTCTCTTACCTTGAGCGTAAAGAGAAGCCTTACCAGACTTGTATTGGGTGACTCTGTGTTGGGTGTGCTTTCTGCAGGTCTTACCCTTGCAGTAGGTCTTTCTGGTCTTTGGAACGTTAACTATATGAGGTGTTAGTAGGGGAAAAAGGTGGAACAAATTACGAGCAAATAACGAGCGGATGTTGAGCGTGACAAGTCGTCCAACTGTAATCCTTTATAGTCCTGAAATCATCTCTTGTCGTTGTTGTCTCCTTCACGCAAAGTTGCTGAAACGATGTAACTAATATTGCTTTGCTGGTTGATCGCTGGCTCAATACACTGTATCACACGCTGTCTCTGCTTGTTCGTATCTCTTGTATATCTATCACATACCCATTTCGATGTACTTTGATCTGACGCTTATAGGTTAATAATACAGTCTAAACACCAACAAACTTGAAGAGCTTACTTTTCTTAATAGTACAAACCAAACTACAAACCAGCTGCTACACCTTGCAAAGCTCTGGTCGCGAACATAATTTTTCAAAATTGGTAGGGGAAAAACGCTCCAGTTCCCCCCGGTGAAAGAGAATATTCCCGGTGAGCGATCCCGCGAACTCACGGGGGAATACTTGGAAAATTTTTTCACCGTCATGTACGGTCCCAAAGAGGAAGTGGGTGGAACAAAAAGGGCTGAGGTGTGAGGGTTATATAACATCACGTGATATAAAAACACCAACCCTAGGATCTTGTATTTTCCAAGGCAGTGCTCACCGGAGAGTGAGCAGCTACAACCGCATCACGGTCGGTCAAAAGATTTACTTCGCCTGTTGTAGTCATTTCTATAATTGTCATCACCTTAGATATATAAAAAGTACACACGTAGTGTTTTTGAAATCCCAGACATCATCATCATTAACGGTTATGGCACCGCCCGACATTTGTCAATAAATAAATAGTAAAAAAAGTGACAAGCAAAGCAATTGACCAGATGAATGAGTCATCAATTGACTGTATGATGAACCAATCAATGATACTCAAGACTCACTCGAATCGCTCGAATTTGCTTAGCTTGTATTGAGTGCGCTTGCCACTCATTAGGCGAGAGACTGCTTGAACAACTTTAACTCTTCAGGCAATTTCACATAATGATTTGCAGCATCTTCAAACTCAAACAAGAGAACCTTGACATAGTACTCCATCTTCAACTTGAGCTTCGAAGAGCTTTCAAGAATTCTGTTACTTCTCAAACAATCAAAAATCTTGATCATACCGTAAATGTTATCGTTGAGCAAACGGTATTGTTCGATAGCAGATTTGAAGAAATTGGTACTGAACAAGCTAACACGTTGTTCTGGAACCAAAACGTCAATCAAAGCCGACAGGTAGTTGTTCAAAGAAATGTTCTTAGACTTGTTCTTCTTGTAACCTTGATTGATCACCAAGCTTGTTGAAAGCTCCCATTGTGATGGGTTTGAGTTCAAGTATGCTAAAAGTTTCACAAGTTGGTCGTTTGACAAAACTAGTGAGTCTTTGAGCAATATTTCTCTTGTAAGTCTAATTATATTAGATCTATGACCACTCACCAAAACAGCTTCAGTGAAATGATCCAAGAATGGCATGAGATATGAGTAGTTAGACTCTCTAGATAACTCTTTGATCGATTGATCAAAATCTTTTCTGATAACAATCATGTCCCAAACCTTGAAAGCAGATTTTAAATCTCCTTGATCTAACATTCCCTTGAAAATGTTCAACATCGATGAAACTGAAACATCTGGTAACCAATTAATCGAATTAAATCTAAGAAATGTATTGTAGGCATCGTATGGGCTAACAGCAGCTTGACCTTTCAAGTAACTGGAAAGCAGCCCGGAAATTTCCCTTTGATTCTCTGGTGAAATCTTTTCGTCTATTGAATTGATAATACTGTCCAAAAATGCTGATGCTTTCGCAGTTTCACCGCAATAATTGAGTGACTCAACCAATGTCGAGTAAATTTGATATTGATTTTTCTCTAGGGAGTCACCAAGTTTCTTCATGTCATCATATAACGATTCAATCAATTTGGAATCACCTCTAATTTTAGAGTATTGAATCATCTCAAGATACAGTGGAACAGAGTGTTCGTTTTTCTCCTTTAACAGAGTGTATAGTTGAGATGGCAAGATCGAATCGGTGATCTGATATTTAACCAAACATTGAACAAGATTCTGGTATGTTGATTCACTAAACTTGATGCTAGAATGCGAATTATGACTGATCATGAACAACTCTAACGCAATCTTGAGGAAGTCTAGTCCATCTTTGAATGAACCGGATTCATAGCTTTCCAAAGTTCCAGCTAAAAGCGGATCAACCACTAACTCATAAGTTTCATTATCTGGTTTCAAATTGTTAGAAAGCATGTCTGAATAAACATTGAGAAGATGTGTCAGTTTCTCTTCAGTCGTTTCATCCGTATTTGAACGTAAAGGTATCGACTTCAAAATCTTGTTGTATATTTCAACAGATGGAACAGTTTCGTTTCCTCTCATTCTGAGGAAAACTGCCAAAACTTCATTTGCTTTACCCGAGGCAAGAAGAGAATCAACAATTCTCTCTTGTTGAACTAGCGGGTCAACCTCAACATCCTCCACTTCGACAAAGGTATCAACTGGACTACTCTCTTCAACGATAACTTTATCCTCAACCTTCTTTTCCTCAATTTTCAGATCGTTTAATTTGTTCTCCACCTCTTCTATGGTGGTTTTCGTGGATAAATGTCTCTGACGTGGCAGGTGCATGTTCCCATTGTTCAACACTAAGGTACGAACATTGCGTGAACTTGAACGTCTGATGTTAAGAGTGGTTTGGCCGTTGTGAGATGGTCCTATGCTAATGCTAACGTGTCCATTTTTATTCACTTTGTGGGTAGCCCTCTTGAGCAAGATCTTATTATCAAGGCGTGCATCTTCTTCAGTGTTGTTGTTTGCTGATGAGTCAAAAATAACATAGTTTTGCGTCACAGTAAGAGCAGGTGCAATGATGTTATTGAAAGTGTTGCTGTTGGTCTTATTTCCATATTCTTCCCTGGTAACATCATCAACGATCACTAAATCATCTGGTTTTGCGTATGATGGACTGAAAAACTGATGATTATATGTCGTTGACGATCTAACACCACACCCTTTGGCAACTGCTGCCGTTGACGAGGCGTTGGACGCCCGTCTGCGCATACAGTTGCTTCCAGATCGTCTTGAAAAACTGGCAAACGTACGAAATACCATAGTGATTTCACGCTGGGTGGCGAACTATGCAACTTGTTACTCAATAAATCAAATGTTCTTAAAAACCAAGTACAATAAATCAATAATTATTTGCTGGCCCTCGTTGGCTCGGATCTGTTTTTTTTTGGCATCCGGAGAGTCATCCTAGGTGACACGTTCTTTGAAATGGCAGCCGGCGAGACCCGCATGCATTTCTATCACATCCAAGTTGATTGGCTGTATTCGCGTGGGGCAGGGACTAACGGCTATCCCGGAACTCCCCGACACACACGTGACAGTCACACGTGAAAACTTCACGTGCATTTATCTCCGATGCCGGCGATGATGCTACTCTGATAATTACTTGAAGCAATCTCAAAAATCGTACAGTCGTCTTAAATTTCTTATACATTCGTACACGTAAACACACCAAACGACTCGTTTGATTCGCTCGTCGTGTCAGTTATACATCACTCCCCTCGTTGACCCTCGGAATCAACCCACAAGGACTCACCACAAACTCCTGAAGTGGACGATTGCCTCGCTTGACCACTCCACAGCTGGTCTCGCGACGACTCACGTAAGATGCAGAAGAAGTAAAAGTCGATGACAACATGCCAGAATAATTGTAAACTGTAGAGTTTTGTTGGCTCTGTTTGCCAGGTTCCAAAACATCACGAACAAGAAACCTACCGGACCAACGTTCATTAGCCGTTAATGTCGTCATACATCTGATAGAATCTCTTAACACTTTCCGTCTAGAAGGTAATCGATAATCTGGCTGCCATTTCAAGTCTAGCTCAAATGACAATGCAACGGATGGTCTCCGTGGAGTGACGTTCATCGATATTGTTGAGGAAGGTGCCGATGTCGGTGGAGTATGAGGGGAAGGATGCAATTCATCATGCGACAACGTTGAAGATGGCGCAGATGTGACGGGACTGGTACGGTGATCCACGGAACTGGCTTCATCTAATCTATAAGGGTGTTCGGACTCCAAAGGAATGCTAATCGCCTCGTCATCCTCCAGTTCCTCCTCGTCCTCCTCGTCCTCCTCCTCCTCATCATGATCTCCTTCCATTTCGTCTTCTCCATCTCCTTCTCCATCATCATCGTCCTCATCATCGTCATCTTCGCCAATAGCAGAATCGAGCTGCAACTCCGTCAACTCCTCGTGAACATCTAAAACAGAGCTATTCAAACTCGAAGGAGCTCTGGAGAGGTTAGGCGAAGGTTCTGATTCCAATAGTTCACCGAACTGGCTAGTCGAAGACCCGCTCCGAGCACGTTGGTGACCGCTTCCGATCCTGCTTTTCCAACGAGAAACAAGTCCTGATAAGTCAGTTCCCGAACTTTGACGACGTCTAAAGATATTCTCAAAAGAATGAACTTTTCTATAGTTTCTGATAAGTAAGGAATCGTCATTTTGATTTCTATTTCTTCTCCTTCTTCTTGGAACCGTACGATATTTTGGCATTTCTCGACGATTGAGATCAAGCGAATTGTCGATTCCAAGATTCAAACAACAGTACCAATCAATCATTGCCTCCACTGTTGGAAATTCAAGTAAAAATTGTTCAGTTTCAGCACGTATTCTGAGTGTGTGTTTTTTTTTCTTATAATCAGTTGCAATACCAACTCTGGCATATTGTAATGAATATGAACGAACAAGATTCGATGACGTGAGTAAATTCTGTTCGTTATATGACATGAAATTTCGTAAATCTTGAGGTGTCGTAAGATTTGATTTTAAAAATGAAACATCGGATAATTCACCCTGTGCACCAATATAACCCAACTGATGACTTTCCCTGTTATAAACGTTAAGTTGTGTTGAGTTTAACTCTAAAATGATGGAACGCCATTGTCTTTGTGGTGCTAATTCATATGGTGATACCCATTCAACTTTCCGAGATAATGGAGCAATCTTGTAAACCGTGGGACGATACTCCGGTAATATCTCATGCCCTTCTTGAGTATTCGGGTAGATCTCTTTTGCCTTTCCTGGCGCTAAAGTTGAGTAATCCGGAGGGTACACTGGCATAGGCTCAATAAATGTCAGGTAATCTCCTGTGAAACAACCATCTAAAGCATTTGGCATAGACTGTGATCGACTATTCGGTCCTGGTCTTACGATAGGAATGCTGGGACTCGAACTCGCCCTTGAACGTGAACGTGATTGTGGGCTTCTTGGTCTTTGTGGGGTTGATGCACCACTCGAAAGGTCAGAAGCTTGCTCGCCGGGATTGGAAGTGCCACCTCCTCCCAAACGAGATAACCCCAGGAAACTCTTTTTCCTAAACGACATGGTCTGGTCGCAAGGGAAAAATGAGACAAAATGACTTAACTTGAGACAAAGAACAACTTTATTATACAAGAAAAATCAAGACAAACGATTAACAAGAGAACAAGAAACGTCAAGATGATCATGACCTAGTGTAAGATAGCGGATCTGATCCGATTGTTTCAGGGGAGAGGGGCGCGGGCGGCGCGGGCGGAGCCCGGGGAATGCGGCTTCTCCGCGGGACTAGCGCGGTCGTACAGCGGCAGAATCTCGGTACAGATGGCCTATAAAAATTTATGCCCGCAGGCGCACAGAGACCATTGCGGAATTTCTTCCGTCCGAGTGCCCCTGGAAATCGCTGAGGGGTGGTTTATGGGCTCGGTGGAATAGAGGGTGGAAATGTACCGTCGGACGGATAAAGCGTGAGCCGGTGGGAAAATACCGAACAATCACCAGAGCAGGTTGGTTGCTTGTTCTTTATTTGGCAATCTACTCGTAGTCACTTAATATTATTCTTGTCACGCATTCATTTAGCTTTATGAATTCTGACTTACCGTCAGCCAACAAATCGGCTTACAGCTGGCTATCTTCGCTCTTTCGCTCGTTATTCGTTGACCGTGAGCGCATTTCGCTGTCCTCGCGATTCCCGCGCAAATCTTATTTTGTGCGTATGGCTCAAAATAGCTCCACACTTACTCTTATCATTCACCCTGCTGACGTAATCATCAATTTACTCCATTTTATTTTTTGCACGTTTTTTTTTTGTATTTGCTGCATTGGGTTGTTTGTTGATCTTACTTGTGTTCGCCTCATCTTTGTCTTGTCTTAACTTGTCTTTGTTTGAGATATTTATGTTTGTTTGAATGGCTTTAATCACCACAGCTTTGCCCACAATATTTTATAAACATCCCGTGGGCCTCTTCAAACTCAACGCTCCACAATGGAATATAGAAACAACGATAAACAGCTCCCTGAGAGCGTAGTTAAGTTGGAGTCTTCAAGCTCTTCCGGAGCGTCTGGAGCCTCTGGAGCCTCTGGAGTCCCTGGAGCTTCTGGGGCGTCAGAAGTTACCCCTGCCATTGCTATCGCACCGGTTTCACGAAGCCCCTCGTCAAAAAGCACAGTCTCCAAAGAAATATTACCACCAATCGCTGATTGCTCACCGCTTCGAAAACCAACAAGATCATTAACTCCTCCAACGACAGGATTTTCGGCGCCATTGATGACCAATAAATACTCGACTTTTGGATCGACAGATGACGCCATCGACACTCAAGATTCGAACCATCATCTCCATCAACCCCATCTACATCATCAACAAAAACCTCAAATGAATCGCTCACCTTCTCGATTAGTGCCTCACACCCATCCATCACCAGAACCAGTCACAGTCTCACAAAGAGTGCCGTATTACTTGCCTTGCTCCTCGTGGCTCCCTACGTACTGCCTGGAATACTTTTTCCATGATCTTGTGGCCGGCATTTCCCTAGCTTCGTACCAGATTCCGTTGAGTATGTCATTTGCATCAGCCGTCGCCCACGTTCCTCCAGTTTGTGGTCTGTTGGGACTAAGTTTTGCCCCTATGGTCTATGCATTCCTTGGATCATCTCCACAGATGATTGTTGGTCCGGAAGCGGCCATTTCGATGATTGTTGGTCAAAAAATCGAGAAAGTTGTCAAACATAATGACGGAGTAGATCCAGTCGATATCCTCATAGTGTTGACATGTTGTTCAGGAGCAATTTTGTTTGCGTTTGGATTACTCAGATTTGGATTCATTGATAACGTTTTATGTGGATCTTTACTCAAAGGTTTCATCACTGCAATTGGTTTAACAATTATTCTGAATTCAATTATAGCCATTCTTGGTCTTGATTCAATTTTAAGCACGCTTCCAAAGGACGAACATGTTCATTCTGCCTACGAAAAATGTAGGTTTGTCATACGTTATGCTAATAGATACCACAAAAACACCCTTATTGTTGGCGCAGTTTCGTTCGCAGTTTTAATGCTTGCTAAAAAGGTCAAGAAAATATTTGTTCAACACAAATACAAAAAAGCGTCTTTTTTCCCAGAGATCATGGTGGTTGTTTTACTTTCTACTTTCCTTTCAGCTCATTTCCGGTTCGATAAACTTGGTATTGAAGTGTTAGGAAAAATCAACGTTGATGGTTTCAAAATTGTTAATCCAATCTCTTCGGAATTAAGACCTTGGTATAGTGAGCTTTTTGGTGTCTCTTTTATGTGTGCAATTCTTGGATTTTTTGAAAGTTCAACTGCATCTAAATCCCTTGGCACGAGTATGGATTTCCCGATCTCTTCAAACCGTGAGTTGGTTGCTCTAGGTGCTGTTGGTGTGGGAGTTAGTTTTTTCGGCAGTTTACCGTCATTCGGGGGTTATGCAAGATCCAAGTTGAATGCCATTAACGGTGCAAAGACTCCACTTGCTGGATTCTTCATGGGTCTTTTTACTTTGATTGTGACTTTCAATTTGCTAAACTATGTTTATTACTTACCACTATGTGTTTTGAACGCTGTTATGGCTACCGTTGGACTTTCTTTGGTTCAAGAAACCCCAAAAGAGTTGAAATTTCATCTGAGAACTAAGGGATATAATGAACTTATTACTTTCGTGGTTACTTTGTTCACTTCGTTGGTATTTTCTGTTGAAATGGGTGTTGCATTAGGATGTTTTTACTCCGTTTTGAGAGTGATCAAACATTCCACAAAATCTAGAATTCAAATTTTATCTAGAGTAGCTGGCACAAATACTTTTATTAACTCTGATTACGATGAGGCATCCGATAGTGTTTCTGTTTCTGGAGAGTTTGTGGTGAATGGTTACAATGAACTCAAGCGTGCTAATTCAGATAACAATGCTCCGTTGATGTCCACTAGTATGGGATCTTCGAACTCTGTGGGTTTAACTTCCAGGTTAGCACCTGTTGTTGATTTACAGGATAAAGAAGGTTGTCTTATTGTGAAAATTCCCGAGCCACTAACGTTCACTAACACGAATGATTTGAAAATGAGATTGAAACGTATTGAGATGCATGGTTCGGCAAAAGTTCATCCTGCCGCAAAGAGGAAAGATGTTCCAGCGATCAAGCATATTGTGTTCGATCTGAATGGAATGACTTCACTTGACTCGTCAGCTGCGCAGATTCTTTATGAGATTATTCTTGGATATCAAAGAAGAGGAATCAATGTGTTTTTCTGTCGAGTTTTCAAGAGTGCCAAGTTGTATCAAAGATTACAATCGGCAGGAATTACAGATTTGCTGTCGGATGCAAGAGGATCTGATTTCGGAATCAAACAGACAGTCATACCATACTACGATGAGATCTTGGACGCTCTGAAAGCGATTGATTTGATTGAGAGTAGTTGTGATATGTTTGAGACTCAGAGTTACTTT
Source organism: Ogataea neopini (assembly GCA_030578575.1). Lineage (NCBI taxonomy): Eukaryota > Fungi > Ascomycota > Pichiomycetes > Pichiales > Pichiaceae > Ogataea > Ogataea neopini. Next base: position 1,028,366 of record JAJMSO010000001.1, read on the forward strand.
AGTGCGTTTGTTTACGAAGGAAACTGAGAGACGCTCGCTGGGAGTGCCTCTGTGAGAGTCACGAATCAATACTAAACAGTTACACTTTACTTGATCATCGTGATCTATAATATATAATTCTTCGCACGACTCACACGAATCGATTGAATAACATCCTTCGCTCGTTAAGCAGTGTGCTGTAATATACACTAATTTGTCTTAACTTTCTTTGCTGGAGGTTCGTCATCGTCATCTTCATCGCCCAAATCGAGTTCTTCACTACTGCTTCCGACATCTTCCTCTTCGTCCGGAGACCCTCCGAGGCCAGGAGCCGCTTCAGTATAATATTTTGTAGCATGAGGGAAAATATCATCAGTTATCAACAAAGCCAAATCTTCACCATATCTATATTCTTTACCTGGTTTGAGTCCTGTCCAGGCAAAGAAGGCAAAGAAAGACTTCATACCAATTCTGTAATTCTTTTTATCTTGTGGGGTCATTTTGTCTTTTTTCTGTTTCAAGAGATCTGGATTGACTGAATCAAATTCGGATGGCCATTTTATTGAAGTCTTTTTGGAGATGACTTTTTCTTCTCCAGATTCTGGATCGTTGATTCTTTCAAAGTATTTTGTGACTGTTTGCGATTCAATTTCGTTATTTGGAGATTCGAATTTGAAAGTAATGCTGAATTTCGATGGATCATCTGTCGAATCACCAGACTCATCTGCCATATATTGTACATGGATTTGTTTGATGAACTCTAGAAACTTCATATCCTCTGTTTGAATGTATTCTTGGAAATCTTCGTGTTCTGCGAGGACAATGTACCAGAAACTTGGAATCTGCGAAAGCAGCTCGCTTCTTTTATCGAAAATTGGTTTGGTTTTTTGGAGTCTGTATCTCTCGACATCCTTTTCAACCTCATCCATCTCAAGCTCGCATTCAGCGAGATTCGTGAGCGTTTTCTCCAATTGGGATCTTTGATTGTTAGTGATTGGGCTACAAACACGAGCAAGTCGTTTTGATGTGACAATTACTGAGTTGGCTCGTCATTCCAATACTCGCTCCAAGATCAAGCCAGTCATTCGATCGTGACCACTAATTTACGGTGCTTCAATTGGTTAACTTCAACCACCCATTCCTCATCCTGTTGTCTTTCGTAGTACTTACGGTTCGTCAGTCATAATTCTCAATAATGAGTAAACGATGTTAATCAAATAGTTAAGTTAAAATTCTGTTCAATTTTAATTTTCAATGTTGTAAGTAAATATTTATTTTTTTCAAATTTTAAATTTTTCAAATTATTATTATCCTGCGCTCTATATGGAGTAATCTGGTATATGTAGTGGAGGGTTGTAGTGAAGCAAGTCCATTCATTTCGTGTGACTCGCACGACTAGCTTGGCTCGCCGTTAGCCAGCAATATCCTCATCGTCCTCATCTTCAGTCAATACATACTCACTCAAAATTTCTTCTTTAGTTGGTCTACGGATAGGCCATTGAAAACCCTGAGATAACGCCCCACTGCCCAAATTAACCGTACACCCATAACAAAGAGGAACAGTCTCACCATGTTTGACGTGACTGATTTCCTGCTCACCAGAATCGATGGATTTCTTGTACATATTCAATAACTCCTTCTCCTCATCAGTAGTCACAGGGGCACTATTATTGACCAGAATTTGTTCTAACCATCTTTTTGCATCACTGTAAACGGGATTCTGACAAACTGCACATGAAGTTTGTTGGAATTCATCGGTTTCCGGAGGATGGGTCAGTTTACTGCCAATTTTCACTACAGTAGAAATAACCTCTGGATAACTGACTTCAACTGTTTCAAAATATTCTTGAACAAGTTCGTTAATTGTCTTGTTTTTAGCAGATTTTTTCTTGGAAACTTCTGTGCTTCGATCCAAAACAAGTTGATCCAGATCGTTGATCTTGATGTATGCAGTGATCTCTGATTGTAGAACATCTCTTAACGGATGAATCACATGAATCTTGGTACCTAAACGTTCGAACTCCCCATCCGTTAATTTCTCGGAAATCTCAGATCCACGCCCTTTAACAGTTAAAGATAAAATCTCATCTGCCAATCTTGTCATTGAATCCCCAAATAAAACAACTGAACAATTACTAGCCACCGCGGTCGCAAAAATGACTTCATTACGAATCACTGACAAGAAATCCTCTCGCGCCGTTTTGGTAGGAAACTGATTCAAAATGTCCCCAAACTTAACGTTTTTGTTGGCACAACCTGAAATTTTTGCTGTAAACTCTGGTGAAACAGAAATCTCATCCAAAGCACCCAGTTTAATGTAACTATCGGCATCTGCTATTTTGAATTCAACCCGAAGTTTATTCAACAATTCTGAGCCAAAGTGTCGTTTGATCTTTTTAACGGACTTCTTCACATCACTGACACCTTCAATCAACCCTTCCTCATCAACAACTAACACCAAAAGTCTATATCCTGGATGCGCTCTTGTGTTTTGTAAATGCTCCTCGAGTTGTGATAGTAAAATATCCAACAAACAAATTGATGACTGGCCAAGTGACAAAGGAATCAAAACTTTGGGAGTTTTCATCTCAACCTCTTGTGGATCTTTGGAAAACTTAACTTTGAACTTCTCATCCTGCATCTGCTTTCTCTGCTTATTTCTTAAGAATTTGGTGAAACATGGTCCACAAAAGTTATCTTTTCTCGACACAATCACAGAAACCCCTTCACCACATCGTTTACAAGGTGTCCCAATCAGGGGATGGGTTTGATCTTCTGATGACATGATGGGTGGTGGTGGTTGTATGATGGAGTAGGGGTGTAGGAAGATGGATCTGTAAATTTTTTTTAAATGAAAAAAAAAAGATTTGGCTGTGTAGGGGCGACGAACGACGAGCGACGAACGACGAGAGTAGCCACTCGTTCTAACGGTTATTGTTTGAATAATGACGTGCTTCTCGCTCCAGAAACGACTGTATGTACTTCTACAACACTAATTCATTGTGTTCTTTGCTTTTGAACTTCTCGCAGGTTTTGCAGGGTCGCACATCCTGCCCGTAGCCAGGCCTTGCTTATCACGTGACCGCCACAATCAAATATTGCCAAATTGAAAAATACAAATTACTCTCGTCTTAATCTTCAAAAACCGTCCCTACTAAGCAATCAAACATGTCTGAACAATCGAAGCCAAAAACACAACTCTCAAAAGAGGAGCAAGAGTACTTGGATAACAAGACACTTCGAAAAATCGAAGAATCCCAAACAACGACTACACCAAAGAGTTTTGTTGAAAAAACAGATTCAGAGACTACAATCAAATTTTATCCAGATAGTCCAACTCAAAGAATACATAAAGACAGATTCATCATCAAAGAACCTTCCAGATTTTACGATCCATGTGCGGAATCCTCTAAAATGGCTGTTCGTTGCATGGAAAATCACGATGAAGATTATAAGGAGGTTTGCACAGAATATTTCAAAGCTTACAGAGAATGTAAGAAGGAATGGATGAACCAGAGAAGAAGGGATTCGGCAAGGGGAGGTATTTGGTAGAAGAGGAGCGAAGTGATTTGTGGGTGTGATTAGGGCGGTTATGACTGTAATTAGTCGCGATTTAACAACATGTACATAATGCAAACGACTACATTCGCTCGTCTCATACAACTTAAGGTATGATCCGTTAATTATAACATATCCAAATCCCATTATATATATGACTATACTGTGCACATTAGTGACTTTTGAACTCACAAAGAAATAATTTGTATAACAAAGTTAAGAATAACTAAAAGAATAGAATGAACCAAAGAGGTTTAAATTGCCATTAGCTTTGGCATAGTTCGGATTCATCTTCAAAATCTTTTTGGTATCGAAACTGAAGTTGACAGTTTCATTGAAGTATGTCTTGAGAGCATCTTTAACTTCAATCTCATCTTCTTGATGTTTTCTGTTCTTGCGTTTTCCAAACGTCGGACCCATACAAGGAAGGTTTCCCGGAGTTAGTAATGTAGGCGAAGGAGACGAAACATCAAATGGCGGAGGTTTAGTGTCTGCTCTGAACATATAAAGAGTAGGATTTGAAATCAAATGCAACAAGAGTAACTTTTGGATACGTTCTTTCTCACATTTCTTGTTTTTATCCAAATATTCTTTCAAATCCAAACAATGAGAAGTGGAAAGCTCTTCTTCAACAATTGGATTGTTGGATGGGGCTGCACTATTAAAAATGCGATAAATCTTCAAAAATGTCTGATAGTCTTCAAATAATTCACCATCGTTTTCCTCTGAACTCCAATTATTTTTATCTAAGTTTCCTGGAATCAAATACAGTTCACCCGTCAACCTGTTGATGGAAACAAAAATTTGTAAAGTTAACTTTGTAGAACTATTGTTTTTGTACAACTTGCGAGCTAGGACAGTTCCCCTGCGATGATGCTGTTGTTCACGATTCAAATTTCTCTCAAACAGTAAATTCTCAATTCTTCTGGATCTACCACTCGATAGCTCGACATCGTATAATTCGTCAACGTTTGGATCATCATCGTTCTCGTCATCATCATCGTCATCATCGTCTCGCGTATCATCACCATCGTCATTGTCATCATGGTTATTATCAGTGTCATCCATCAAAAAATTTCTCCTTAACTCATCGTCTGAGAAGTCAGAATCAGTAGAAATATCTCCACTGTTACTTTGCTGTCTCGATTGTAACTGTTGTGGAAGATCAGGATCATATCGCCATTGTTGTCTCGAAACTAAATAATCTAACAAACGTATTCTTCTTGGGCGTTCTTCATCCTGTTGCCTGAAATTCTCTATGAAATGATGATGCCCTGAGCCAAAAATAAATCCTCTTGTTCGCTCATGATTATAGTATTGGGGTCTGTTGGATCCAATAGGAGATGAAGCTCCTCCAGCAACTGAGGGAACAGATGGTAAAAGAGGCGTGACGTTGTTATTGTTGCTGTTGTTGTCTAAAGGAGATCCAACATGGCGTGCATCGTACGAAGTTAATGGTTTTAGTCTTCTTCTGCGTTTGTATCTCATATCATTTTTGATTTTCAAATCTGTTGACATATTTTTAGAATCTTTCAACAGATCTTCCAAATCGATTTTCAGTTTCATCAAAATGAAGTTCTCCATTATCAAGTCTTGACATTTTTGACAAACAACAAGATTTTCTGGATTGTTTGTAGTTTTCCTTTTGGCACCAGGAGGCGTAGGAGGATATGGAGTGTTAACAAATTCATTAAATGGAGGAAGTTCAAACCATTTGGCTAGACACTTGTAAGTGGAACCTTTATTTCCGCACATACTTGATACTTTATGGAAAATTGATGAATTTGGAAACTTAGTTTCTTTTGCTTTCTGAAGAGGCGAACTTCTAGAACCGTTAGATTTTAAGTATCCAAATTTGTCAAGATAGAAAGGTTTCCAGTTCGGATCATGTCTGCTTGTACGTTTGTGTCTTCCGATGAATCTTCTCAGATCTTTATCAAAACAAAGTCCATTTCTTAGTAAATTGCTGAAAACTGATGCTTCTATACCGTTTTTGTTACCACTTGAGCTGCGCAAATCGTTATCGACGAAATCAACAATTTCTCCAACAAATTCAAGTCCAACCTGACCAGATTCTATGATACCTTTAACTTTATTGTCTTGTTCGAAAAGTTCTGTGAATTTGAGTTGAGTCAAGATTCCATCGGTATTATTTATAGCATACGCCATTCCAGGTTGCAAGAAACTCGATTTTTGGGGTTTAGGTGAATATTTGGAATCATTATGACTTGATTGCGGCCCAACTTCGGAGTCCATTTGAGCAAACTTTCTCTTCTCACCGATCCCAGCTATTTTAGCCCTTGTGTTTTTATGCAGACCAGTCTTGCGTTCCATTAGATTTTTATTCATGAAACCCATAAGTCCAAATTCTTGAATCAGCTGAGAAAGATCATCAGTAACACTGTGTTCTGGATGGCTGCGGAAAAATGATGTTGATGCCACTGTGGAGTTAACTGGATCATTGCTCAAAACTCTTGGAATAATGTTCAAATTGTCGTCATTGGACCACCGAATGTGATCATGAGATGTTTGAGCAAGCTGTCTATCTGCATTAGCCATAGACGAAGGCAAAGTTGAAACACCAGTATTGGAGTCCGAGTTCACGTTACTACTGAACAGAATGCGTCTATTGCGACTATTTGATGTCAATGGGATTCGAACTCTGAATGAATTGAACTGTTCATTCAGTCTATTGACGGATTCCGATGACGTATCGGGAATCGTATCATTCGTTGTTTCTCTTCTGTCCACTGGCATCCTAACAAGGTAAATTTGCTGCTGCTTATCTAGAGCCCCCCAACACAGGTGAGTTTGCCTTTTTTAGTACGAGGTTCAACCTCTATATTGCGTACTGAGCGTGAACTTCAAACTTCACAACGTTCTGTATCACCAATCACTTCAAATTTCTTGTTTGCCACCGTAATTAATGTCTATCGCCCCCTTATTTTGTTAACAAAAACAGTATTTTTTTAATACGCGGCAAGCATGCTATTTATTAAATTTAGTTTCTGCCTCCCCAGATTAGGGTTATCAATATAATAAAATAAATTTTTCCGCCTCAATAATTTGACAGATCGTATTTTGGGCGAGCAAAACGAGCGAGAAGTGAGTACAGTAAAGGGAGTTTGATGAGAACCGATTCTCGACTCATTCAGTCGTAATCCACTCAACTAGACAAACGAGTCACACTGCTTGCGCACTCATCGTTTGCTCGTTTGCTCGTTTGCTCGTTTGCTCGTTTGCTCGTTTGCTCGCTTGCTCGTTCGCTCATTTGTCTAGTTGGTCATAATCATACAACTTCACCTTGAACCGATCAACCTTCATCTCGATCGTCTTCTCACTTTCCTCTCCATCGACTCCGTCTCTCCTCTCCTCAGACTTCTCCTTGCCTGCCTGCCTAGTCCACCCCGAAGTCTTCACCAACGCAGAAATATCATACTTACTATCACGCCTCCAATCAATCTCAAAGCGTTCTTTAAATTCAACAAACAGCCTATGAGCTTCATCGTTCATCTCATGAGACAACAGAACTTTGATTAACGTAGCGTAAGTGCCGTACCGCAGGTCTATTCCTTGATTTTGAGCCTCCTTTAGCCGTAAAATTGCCATTTCCTGATCTGTCTCTGCCAGTCCTAGTAACACATTGTTGAAGAGACTATCTTTGTTCTTATAATCAATTCCATGCGACTTCAGAAGCTTGAAAATCCCATAAGTAGCATCTCGACGTTTTTGCGCATGCACAACAAACGACAAAATAACATCTTGGAAAATTGGCTTGACCCAAATATCATTTTTCAAGGAGATGAAACGTTTAAAAAAGTCGAGATAAACATCATCTTCGACGTCTTTAATCTCAGGTAAAACCTCCCTGTAAAGTGCAGACAATTGACTCGCATTCGGCTTTTCCGTGTATATCGGAAGAGGAGTGATATCGATGTTATCAGTCTTCGTTATTTTCAGCACCTCCATGAACCCCAGATCCTTCAATATATTGGCAAACGTTGGATAAAACAACGATATAAATCTAACTTGAAATTCAGCTGGTGCACCCTCATGCACCAATATCTTGCGATAGCCATGATATGAATTCCTACCAAACACTTTTTTCAGATTAGTTTCGCCCTTTTTTATACTCTTCTTTATCTTGTTAACAACAATTTCCATATCAAAGTCATATTTCTTGACCTCTTCAGCACCTTGTTTTGTGTGGATTTCCTTGCCAAAAATCAAATCAACATAGACAGCCATGTCCCTATAATCTTTTTCAAAATTCAGTCCTTCTGCTTCATCACCGCTTCTATTCGTGTCTAAGTTCACTCTTAGAACTTCAAAGTATGCAAGAGCTTTCGTTCTATTGTTTAGTCTTCCGTAATATTCGATCAAAAGCCTCAAAATATTCACAGGATACAATTGAAATCTCATTTTCTTGTCCACCAGATTGCTTATTTGTTTGCCAAACAAACCCTTCGATTTTGTTTGGAAAAAATCATCATGCAACCCAAATTCTTTAGAAACAGCCGCCTCCACTCTCTCTGGCACCCAGCGACAGCCATAACCGCTAATGAAAAGAGCCAAAAATGCTGGATATATCATTTCCGTTGGAATATCTTTGAAAACTTCATCAACAAACAATCGTGGCAATATCTTGGGTGTGTGGTGACGGCCTTGAAGCAGAAGTACTTTGTTAAATTCAGCAATATCGAAAGGCTTTGACTTTAAAGTTTTTAATAAGACTGATCCGGATATTGTGGTAGGACCATTTGATGTTTTTATCGTTAATCCTAACAATTGGTCAAACATCGAGGTGAGGGCAGTAAACTTTCTCATAAACCGTAGATCAAAATCTTTGGTACTGGTAAGATTGACAAATTTCGTAACAACATCGTCAACTAAGTTCGTATCGTGTGATATCTTCTCCAGCGCCTTTTCGTAGAACATTTTCAAAAACTTCACATCAACATGTCTGGTTACCTGGTAAAAGTAATTGTAATCAGTGCTCCCAAGTGATAAACGCACCTCATCAATGTCGAGATAATCAAAAATTCCCAGCTTTTTGAAATTTTCTACCAACGTGGGATAACAAACGATGATGAAGGGAAGAATCAAACTATTCGAAGGATCCTTGGAAATAAAACTATTAATCAAAATCTTTTTAGCAACTGCCAGCGTTTCTGCTGACATGCCTGGAACACATTTTTGTTGAACAAACTCTTCCATTTTAGTGACTGCCTCATCCAAAGTAGCATCTTTTGAAACAAAATCTAGTGTAGTTTCTGATTTGTCCATCAGCAAAAGTTCTAGCTCCTTCACAAGTAAATTTGTTTTTTCAGCTGAAGTTTCAGTTGAAGCTTTCTCGTGAAATATGGAGAGAAACTTCTCGAAAACATCTGCCTCAAGAGACCCTTCTAATATAATACACCGAACCATTTCAAGACTATACTGACTGAGAATGACTTCTCTGTCCGCTTTCGCTACCAAATCGGAATTCCCAGATTTAATATAGTTTTCAAACTTTTTGTAGAAGTCATTGACACCATTGGGAATAACAAATCCTGCTTTTATCAACAACTCAAGCACCCGACCAAAATCTCGTTTTGTAACTTTCTCGAAAAGACTATTCACAACATCGGTTTTCGTTCTGATGAGATCATTGTTATCCATTTCTGCCAGAAACTCAAGGTAATTTATGAGATCATCATTTCCAAAGCCAGGGGAGATCAAGAACCTCTCGACTCTATTATCATGTCTCACATATTGGTTTTCCAACCCAGCAATTTCAGGATAAGTCTCCACATACTGATGGGGATATCTTTGTGATATAATCTCCCCAAAGAGTCCAGGATGAGGAAAAATAATGTCCTTCAAAGGGGATTTTGAGGAAGCTACTATCTTGGCAACTTCAACAATTTTCTCACGGGGACAACCGAACAGCGTTTTTTTCCAAATATCATAAAATAAACCTTTCTCTGGAAGCAACAGTTCCTCTCCCGCCCTCTCTGGAACACCTGATCTTTTAAATCTTGTCTCATCAAGTCCAAACACTTCGCACAACCGATGTTCTGTGAAAAAGTTTCTAAAACCCCAAAATTGTTTTCCAAGATAAATAAAAAGTAGCTTTTGTCCTACTAGTTTTTGATTCAAAAAAAATCTCAACGCAGAGGTTTGAATTTCTCTTCTGAACTTTGGTGAAATTTTCCTCATATTTACTCCATAAGAAGCGACTTTATCTATGATAAATTGCTCCATGTCTCGAACCGATTTGAATATGGGGGACTCAGTCGAAAATGCAATCCCACAGAGCACATCGGCCTCACTGTAGTAACGTTTGGGGCTGGAGTTTGATTTTTTCTTCTTGAGTATGTCTAGATATAGTTGTGCCAGTACAGGTTTCTGTTGTGGAATACAAACCGTTGCAATCAATTCGTATAATATACTCGATGGGAATTGTTTCTCAAGAATTGTTTGTTCTTCTGGCGTAAGTGGTTGCCACAAATCAGAGGATTCAGTGAAATCACCCCCTCGGATCAAAAGCTTCCTTTGATCCTCAGATCCACGAGCCAAAACGTCCTTGATGTTGATGTGCTTAATAGGAAATTCTGGAATTACAACACCATTTTTGACTAATTCCACAAACACTGTGAACCCCCCGTTGATCTCTGCCGCCTTTGAAATCATTTTTCGTATCTCCCGGTCACTCAAAGGTGTGCACATTCTCAGAGGCTCTAGAAGTTCGTCAACTTTGACGGGCATGGGACTATTGACTGTCTGGACCCATCTTCTTTGTACATTTCTGGTAATATAGCGCCGTTGAAGAGGTATCCAGTACCGAGCTCCCAGAGCTCTAGATTCTAGAGTTCTTCGAAGTAGCACTATTTCTGGAGCTATCATTGGTTTGTGGTTAAGAAGGATCGTATGGCGTCACTCCATTTTATCAAATCAATTTTGAAAAATTGATGTAGTCCAAGTCGATTTTGTCGTTGTACCCGTCGATCGACCGGTCGATGTGTTTTTTTTTTCCCAAAGTTCCAACTCACCATAAATGCAAAAAAAATCTCGCTTGCAGCCCCGCACCCAACAATCCTATAAATACCGTGAATTTCCCACTTCTGTGAATTTTCATATTATATGGGTACTTCTTTCCAAACTAGCAATATTTTTCTTCAGTGACCCCTTTTTTTACTTGTTCCAGGGCCCTTGACATCACGTATTTTGTGGATGTCGATGTCTCACCACCTGACTATGTCCTTATGGGATCAGTGCCCTATATGGTCAGCTCTTCACTAAGATTACTTTGCTGATCGACGCATGTGATGCTACTTGTTATCGCTAACGCGATCTTTGTGTGCGTTTCTGCAAGGTTTTCTTGTTGAGGTGAGACGGGAAATTTCCTGGATTGGTTCACAGCAGCCAGGAGGTACATCATATCACGTACGGGAAAGCCTTCATTGATTCGGGACCGCCCCTTTATTGGCCCGGATCGTATCTTATCGGTGTCCTGTTGATGTGATTTTATTGATATCATTTACTGCCTTTCCCGGGCGACATCTCACATGAGTCGAGACACACCACAGCCTGAGTTTGTTCCGAACAGTTCGATTCGGGACTGTTTTGAACTTGACGAACGCTGTCAGACTGTTCTTAACAACATTCTCAGCGTGATAATTTATCAGGAACATTCTGGGGCCGTTTAGTAGTGTAGAATTCGGTCATCTCGAGTATTTTAAGTGTAGATAGCTTATGAACAAGCAAGATACGATTACCCTATCGACGGAAAAGCATGCGATTTGCGGCCGATTTGAGTAGCGTACAACGAGAAATTTTTTTGTCGAGCGAAAGTAATCGTTTTCTCCCGATTGTTAGTTTTCGTGCCTAAAGTGGATGCGTTTTGTTATTTGAAGGTGTATTCAATCGAAGACTGGGCGTTCAATACATTTGAGAGGTGGATTGTACGACAAGAGCACGCGAAGAAGACGAGTGTGCGTTTTTGAGACAATTTCCAGTGGGGGATCAGTGTAACACGCGGTGTTTTTCAATTGCTTCCCACCAGTCTTTATTAGTACAGGTGTTGCCATAACATTGTTACAAGGCATTAGAGACGCAAGCATAGCGACAATAAAGCTCATAGAGGCGTGTTTTACAATAGTCAGACGGGAAAACCCCTTAAAAGATCCGATTGTGCCGATTTGGCCGAACCAAAAAAACAAAACATTACAATGTCTACCGATATCAAATCAGAATTTGAAAGTAATCCTGAGTTATACGGACTGAGACGTTCAGGACGTGCACGTGCAAAGCCTATGGTTTTACAAGAATTATCGGATGACGAAGATGACGACAAACCTCGTCGTAAACGGGGTCGTAAGAGAAAATCTGAGTCTGACGATGAAGTTGAAGACCAAGATGAAGAAGATCAAGACGAAGATTCCGACTCTGATTTCGAGGCCAGTAGGCCTAAAAAAAGAGGTCGTAAACCGAAAAATGGTTCTGGGCGTCGTCGGATGGGAAAACAACACGTTTCATCTGAGTACCCTGGTTTCACAGAGTTACGTTTATCGAGTCGTAACAACAAAGTTGTTAATTATGCCATTGATGAAGACGATGAAGCCGACTTCATTGTGACTGAAGACTCTGATTTGGATGAAAATGAAGCTGGAGAGTACGAATATGACTATGGCTACGAAGAAAACCGGAACGATGAACCTGGTATTGATCTTGTCTTAGATCATCGCGTTATTGGACACGATAATAGTGAAGATGATGAGGAATCAGCTAGACTCGCAGAATTACGCAGAAATGGCGATCCAAAAACCGATTTTGAATATATGATCAAATGGGCTGAAACCTCACATTTACACAACACTTGGGAGACATATGAATCACTGAAAAGTCGTCAACTCAAAGGTATAAAAAAGTTGGATAACTATATCAACGTTTACATTGTTGCCGATCGTCAACTTCGACGCGATCCATATGTGACAAGAGAAGATATTGAACAAATGGATTTAGAAATCGAAACTAGACGTGAGAATTTGGCAGAGTATAAGAAAGTCGAGCGAATTGTTGATAGTGAGCGTGTTTCTTTGGCTACCGGAGAGTCAGAGCTTCGGTATTTTGTTAAATGGAAACGGTTGAATTATGATGAATGTACTTGGGAATCTGCCGCTGAGATTGCACCTTTGGCGCCTCAAGAGGTTAAGAAGTTTCAAAACAGACAAAATTCCAAAATCTTACCAAATCTCTCAGCTTCGTATGGTTCAAATAGACCAAGATTTGAAAAACTCACAAGTCAGCCACTGTTTATTAAAGGCGGTGAATTGAGAGATTTCCAACTTACTGGACTCAACTGGATGGCATTTTTATGGTCACGTAACGAGAACGGGATTCTTGCCGATGAAATGGGACTTGGAAAAACTGTTCAAACAGTTGCATTTTTGTCATGGCTAGTCTATGCTCGTCGTCAAAACGGCCCACATCTTGTTGTGGTTCCTTTATCCACTGTTCCTGCTTGGCAAGAGACTTTCGAGAAATGGGCACCAGATATCAGTGTGATATATTACATGGGAAATACCAAAGCACGTAAGACTATCCGTGACAACGAGTTTTACGTTGGTGGAAACCGAAAGAAGGTGAAATTCAATATTCTTCTGACCACTTACGAGTATATCTTGAAAGATCGTACAGAATTGGGAAGTTTCAAATGGCAATATCTGGCTGTTGATGAAGCTCACAGACTTAAGAACGCTGAAAGTTCTCTTTATGAGAGCTTGAGTGATTTCAAAGTTGCTGATCGACTTTTGATTACGGGAACCCCATTGCAAAACAATTTGAAAGAGCTTGCAGCCTTGTGCAATTTCCTTATGCCTGGACGTTTCCAAATTAACCAAGAAATCGATTTTGACACGCCTGGTGCAGAGGCCGAGGGTTACATCAAGGAGCTTCAAAATGAGATCAAACCGTTTATTCTTCGTCGTCTCAAGAAGGACGTGGAAACATCTCTTCCAGGTAAAACAGAGCGGATTTTACGTGTTGAGTTATCGGATATTCAAACCGAGTACTATAAGAACATTTTGACCAAGAATTATACGGCGCTTGCACAGGGCAGCGGCGGATCACAAGTGTCGTTGCTTAACATTATGGCAGAATTGAAAAAAGCCTCGAATCATCCATATCTGTTTGATGGAGTTGAAGACAATGTTCTTGCAAAAGTTGGTTCACGTTCACGTGAAACAATTTTGAAAGGATTGATTATGTCTTCAGGAAAGATGGTGTTATTAGATCAGTTGCTGAACAAACTCAATAGAGATGGTCATCGTGTTTTAATTTTCTCTCAAATGGTGAGAATTTTAGATATCATTGGTGACTATCTGCAATTGAAGGGTCATGCATTCCAAAGATTGGATGGTACCATCTCTTCACATAAAAGACGTCTTGCTATTGATCATTTCAATGCTGATGGATCTAAGGACTTTGTGTTTTTATTGTCTACTCGTGCTGGTGGTTTAGGAATCAACTTGATGACAGCTGATACCGTGATCATTTTTGATTCGGATTGGAACCCGCAGGCGGATTTGCAAGCAATGGCACGTGCACATCGTATTGGTCAAAAGAACCATGTCATGGTGTATCGATTTGTCTCTAAAGATACTGTGGAAGAACAAGTTCTGGAACGTGCACGTCGGAAGATGATTTTGGAATATGCAATTATTTCTCTTGGTATCACTGATCAGAACAAATCAAAGACAAAATCCGAACCATCTTCTGGTGAATTGAGTGAAATTTTGAAATTCGGTGCTAGTAACATGTTCAAAGACAATGATAACCAAAAGAAACTGGAGAACTTTGATTTAGAAGATGTTTTGAATCATGCTGAAGATCATGTGACGACACCTGATCTCGGCGAATCAAATCTTGGTGGTGAAGAATTTTTGAGACAATTCGAAGTTACCGATTATAAAGCGGATGTTGATTGGGATGATATTATTCCAGAAGAGGATTTGAAGAAGATCAAAGAAGAAGAGGAAAAACGTCGTGAAGAAGCGTTCTTGCAAGAACAAATCGAAATGTCTTCACGTAAACGTCAAGCTGCAGTGCGGCGCTCAGGTTACGGTGACGATGGTGACGATGACGCTGACAGTGTGGCCAGTGATGGACCTTCACGTCGTCAAAAGAAGCTCGATATGAATAAATTGACAGAGTCTCAAATACGTAACGTTTACAGAGCTATCTTACGTTATGGTGATCTGGAAGGCCGCTGGGAAGAACTTGTTGCTGATGGTACTTTACCGAACAAAAGTGTTGATACTCTTCGCCAATGTCATAGAGATTTGGTGAATACAAGTTCTCGTCTTGTGTCGGAGTATGAGACAAAACGCGAAGAGCAACTCCGTGAGCTTGAACGTAAAGCTATGGACGAGAAAGATCGTCTTGCTAAACTCCCTCCAAAGACCGATGGAACTCCATATCCAACACCTGCAATGCAACTTTACAGCAGTAAGAAGCGTGAAAAGAAGGCTGTTTTGTTTGATTACAAAGGAGTTAAGAATTTGAACGCTGAAGTTGTTATTAACCGTCCTGAGGAGCTGAAGCTCTTGCGCTCGTTTATTCCTGAGGACGATCCAATGAAGTTCCGTCTTCCACGTGATCCAAAGACTGTTCATGGATGGACGTGTAATTGGACAGCTCGCGAGGATACAATGCTTTTGATCGGAATTTACAAGTTTGGTTACGGTGCATGGACACAAATTCGTGATGATCCAATTTTGAACTTACAAAATATGATGTTTTTGGAAGCTGCGCCTGCTGGAGCTTCCAAGGAGGAGAAGGAGAAGTTGAACAAACGTACTCCTGCATCGATTCATTTGGTTAGACGGGCTGATTATTTGCTCGGATTCTTGAAGGAAATTCAAACCGGCGGTGTTGGGCCAAGTAACAGCAGCGGTGGAAACAACCCTGAGGTTCGGAAGCCGTCTCGTGTTAAAAAAGTGATCAAGAAGTCATCAACTCCAGATCCAGACTCAAAGACAGGAACTCCAAAGCCTCAAGGGAACCATTCGTCATCATCTTCACCTGCAGCATCGATGTCACAACCAACTTTGTACCAAGTTATGAAGAAACGGACCGATCATCCTTTGCTGAAACCAGTAGAGCGCGATTTGCGGATTTGGGAAAGTAAAGGAAAAGGTCTGGACAAGGCTGTATGGGGTGCCAAATTGAAGACTTCGTTGATCAACATTGGTAATCAAATTGAAAAGAGCTCTAGCGGTGATTCAAAGTTGAATATGGAGCTTTGGACAATTGCTCAAAAGTCATGGCCAAATCATGGAGTCAGTGCGGAGTTGATTAAAAAGATGTACAATAAGAAGGTGGGAAAGCACTGAGCGAATGACAAGCTGAATGAGCCAACTCAGCGAGTTATTAGTGAATGTTCGACGCCAGTGATTTGTGATTTGTGATTTGTGATTTGTGTGGTTTTATTGAATGCCAACTCATATTTGTTCTTACTAGTATTGGGGTTTTTTTTTGTCACTTGCTTGACGTGTAAAGTTAATAAAAGAATATAGTTGTTTTGCAAACGACGAGTTAAAATAAGCCATGTGTAGTTAATACTATTGGTGTATGTATGAAGGAGATTAGCTGGTTAATATAAGCTCTCTTGTCACTCTTCAGGTGGACACACATCCTCCTCCACCAAATACTCTCTATGAGCTTCCACGATACTCAAAAATCCGAACAGCCTGTTGATGTTAGTGAGACGACGTAAGATATCCCAAAATCTTTCTTTCAGCCCACTATCTTCCTGTCTATTTGAAAAAGCTCCTTTCACTTGAATATCACTCGGAGTATGAGGATGACCTCTTTTATTGATATGTAATTCACACCCGGAATGTCTGAAATTCCAGTGACGGAATGGAGCATACGGAACAACATCACCAGTATGGGTTATTCTGGTATAAGAAAGTGGTGGCAGATTTGTTAGTGAGTCGGAAACGAGATCATCCGTTAGATCATCAACATTGAACTTTTCATCAATCCATGCTCCTAGCGGATAGTTTGCAAATTTCGGGGAAGCATAGGTCACCACCGCTGGATCCAGATTCATCAAATACAATTCGACACCGGCTAGCCCAGCCAAAGCACCTCCAAGTGAATGTCCTGTCACTTTTAATTTGTAATCAGGGTACTCCTCATGCAGTTCAAGCGTTTTGGCAAGGGCAAGATCAACATAGTTTCTAATTCCAACAAAAAACCCAGTATGTGACTGACAATCTTCACAGTCCCATTCTCGAACATTGATACCGTCCTGAACAACCCAAGGAGTGTATGGAGAAGGTGGAAAAGTGAAATCAACTATCCATTCTTCAACACTGGTGGTTCCTTTGTAAACAGAAATCAACTCTTGGGTGTCATGATTGAGAAGGATGGCTCCACGCACCAATTCTCCATTCCAAATATCTACAATCTCGATGTTTTGAATGAACTCTGAACACAATTCTAAGGAACATTGATTTGTATCGTCTTCTTCCTGTCGACTGTTACCATCACGGATGCAATAGCCTGGTATCTCACAATATTGAAAGCTTTGATGAAGCTCAGTAAAGATAGAACTGGTAACAGCGTATTTAACCACATCAATCGAGTTCTCTACAAAGATGTCGCCCTTCTCGAAGGCTAGAAGATCAGAAGGTGAAAGGTCTTCGAGTGTGAGGTTATCAGGTAGTTGTGGACTCTCCGCAGTGGCATGTGATCGACTAAGAACAACAACTCCAACAAACACAATCTTTAGCATTGCAGATAAGACGAATGAAGTATGAGCCAAGGAAGAGCAAAACAAGGTCCGAGGGGGTAGTGGGCGATGAAAGGGATAAAGGGACAAGCGAAGATGAGTCGACCGTTAACAATGGACGGTAAGCAGTGATTGATAGACCAGGAATAAGCGGTAAAAATATTGACTATCATTTACGGTAGCTCATGGGGACTTTATGAGTCGTAAGCCTCGGTATATCTTACTATTTACGGTATTTGTGTCGATGTTCTGTGATCAATTCAAATGATCAGAAAATGTAGGTGGCATTGCCTTTAGTAGGTGTTATGCAGGATTAAGCAGGTACCTTGCAAATGGGTAATTCCATTGTCTGGTAACTCAGTATACAACTTATAGTTGTATTGTTGTCGGATGCTTAATATACAGAAACAGAGTATGTTTTTCAATGCTGCTACCAAACATTAATGTAATGAGAGGCGTTCGGCTTTGCGGCTTATCATTTTAGAAGTCCCTTTTCTGCCAACTTCCTTCACGGTCGCAATTTACCGAATCTGTCGAAAACAAATGGAAAATTTTTTCCTCCCAAGAAAAAAAAAAAAAATATTTAGCATATGAACGTCTTGACCAAAAAAAAAAAAAAAAAAAAAAAAAAAAACTGAAAGGTTTTTAACTTCTTTTTTGTTCTTTCGTTAGGCAAATCAAACAGCATCAAACTACATTTGACCACAGTAACATACTTCCAAACAGTTTAATTCACGAATAGTTAAACTTGGAGTATCGCTTACTACCTTTTAAATCAAAAAAAAGTTAAAAAAAGTCAAAAAATCGTTGAAAAAGCCAAAAAAAATTCACCAACCCCCATTTTTATATTAATTTGTTTATCGTCTTCACAGTCAGAAACAAATAAATAATCTCATCGAACAATTTCAGAAATGTCTTCCGCAGAAATTAACCAGTTGACTGAACAAGCAGACAAGTTGTCTGTTTCCGAGCCAGTGGCCGCTGAGACTCCTGCTACCACCGCTGAAGAGTCTTCAACCGCCGAATCTACTCAAAACACTGAGACTTTGGCTTCCCTTTACGTTGGAGAGTTGGACCCATCTGTCACTGAGTCTGACCTTTTCGAAGTTTTCTCCCCACTTGGTCAAGTTTCCACCATCAGAGTTTGTAGAGACGCTGTTTCCAAGCAATCTCTCGGATACGGTTACGTTAACTTCCAAAGCCACGAGGATGGTGAGAAGGCTATGGAGGAGTTGAACTACACTCCAATCAAGGGCAAGGCCTGCAGAATCATGTGGTCCCAAAGAGACCCATCGCTTAGAAAGAACGGTTCTGGTAACATTTTCATCAAGAACTTGCACCCAGCTATCGACAACAAGACTCTTCACGATACCTTCTCTGCTTTCGGTAAGATTCTTTCATGTAAGATTGCTACCGATGAGAACGGAAACTCCAAGGGTTTCGGTTTCGTCCACTACGAGGAGTCTGAGTCCGCCCAAGCTGCCATCGAGAACGTCAACGGTATGCTTTTGAACGACCACGAGGTGTTCGTTGGTCCTCACCTCGCTAAGAAGGACAGACAGTCCAAGATGCGTGAGTTGATTGCCAACTTCACTAACGTTTACGTTAAGAACATCAACCTTGAATGGGATGAGGCTAAGTTGAAGGAATTCTTTGCTCCATTCGGTCCAATCAGCTCTGTCTTCTTGAACAAGGATGAGGCTGGAAAGTCCAGAGGTTTCGGTTTTGTTAACTTCGAGAAGCACGAGGATGCTTTGGCTGCTGTTGAGAAGACCAACGACACCGAAGTTGATGGTCAAAAGATCTACGTCGGTAGAGCGCAAAAGAAGTCTGAGAGAATGGAAGCTCTCAAGCACCAATACGAAGCTGCTAGACAAGAGCAACTCAACAAATACCAAGGATTCAACTTGTTCGTCAAGAACTTGGACGATACCATCGATGACGAGAAATTGGAGGAGGAATTCAAGCCATACGGTAACATCACCTCTGCTAAGGTCATGTTGGATGAAGCTGGAAAGTCTAAGGGTTTCGGTTTCGTTTGTTACAGCTCCCCAGATGAGGCTAACAAGGCCATCACTGAGATGCACCAGAGAATGGTTGCTGGCAAGCCTCTTTACGTTGCCCTTGCTCAAAGAAAGGAGGTTAGAAGATCTCAACTTTCTCAGCAAATTCAAGCTAGAAACCAAATGAGAATGCAACAAGCTGCTGCTCAAGGTGGTATGGGTCAATTCGTCGCTCCAATGTTCTACGGTCAAAATCCAGCTTTCCTCCCACCAGGAGCGCGCGGTGCTCCATTTGGTGCTGCTCCAAACCAGCAAATGTTGATGCAACAAGGAATTCCAAGACCAGGTCAAGGTGTTCCAGTCAACCCAGGCCAATTCAGAGTTGGACCTAACGGCCAAGCTGTTCCAATGTACATGCAGCCAGTTTTCAACGAATACCCGCAAAACGGTAGACTTCCTCAACAAAGATACTACCAAGCCGGCAGACCAAACCAACCACAACAACTTGGTCAACAACCAAGAAGACAAGGTGGTAAGCCAGAGGAGCAAGGTGCTCCAGTTCCAGCCGGTTCTTCGCTCGCTCAAATCTTGCCTCAATTCCCTCCAGAACAACAAAAGAGAATGTTGGGAGAGGAATTGTACCCATTGATTGTTGCTACTGGTAAGGCTCAAGATCCTGAAGCTGCTGGAAAGATCACCGGTATGATGTTGGAGATGGACAACCAACAAATCTTGGCTTTGTTGGAGGACAAGGATCTTTTCAACAGTCAGTTCGAAGAGGCCCTTTCCGCTTACGATGAGTACAAGAACAAGGAGACCTCTGCTTAATTTTTGAAGCGAAAAAGTTGAAATTTTACATACTTGTGTGTGGTAGTTGCTTGTGTTTACTTCTTTATACTTGGTAAGAGTGTATCTTTTTCTTGAGTCAAAAATCATTATTTAAATCGCCATCAACTATTTTTGTTCATATTGATGGTTAAGTAGTTGAGTAAATTCTTCACCAGCATCACCTGCTAACCAAGCTGCTTGATTAGTGATGTCTTTCCAAAGCTCGATATCTGTTGAATCTGGTTGAACCAATTTTTCAAAATCTGGAACGTCTTCAATTTGTGCGAGAGACGGCATCAAAGCAGGTGAAAAAAGCTGTTGATGGGAACCGGCGATTGCTGAAAGAGCGGCTGGGCCATTCTGGCCATTTGAAAACGGAAGCGGCGATGAAATGAGATCAAAAGAGGATGGTGGCCCATTTGGAGTTTCATCACGGCGGAATTGGAATCCCGCACTTGTTCCCGAATGACTGTTGAGATCTGCTTGTGGTGCTGTTACACGATCGTCATGTTTAGCGACAAGTTCAGAGTTGCAGCCATTAAAGTCCAAAATGGTGAGTAATCGGAGAAGTTGTTCACGGCGAAGAGTGGCTGGATGATTGCCCAAATTACGCATTTTGGTGAACATCGTAAGAGAGTGGTCCAGATATTCTAAAGTTGCTTCATGAACACCGAATGTAGCGTTGAATAATATGAGAGTGGCTGTTGATGTAAAAAGATATTCTCGGTCCATATAACCGAAAAGGGCTAACATATTCTCAGGGACAAGGGCCCAAAGCGAACGGATTGTGTTGATCGAAGCTTGGAAAGAAGCATTTAAAAGAGTCAATATGATAGAAGAATATCTCGATAGGTCCAAAAATGTCCCGTTTTTCGGATTTGTGGACTTGAGATTTTGTAACACAAAATGAAACAGTAAAGGTCTCACAGCCAAGTTTATTCCATGGAAATACTCAGTCATCATATTAACCACCAGTCTGGAAACACTAATCTCAGATTGTTGGTAATCACAGTTAATGTATTCTGGTAAAGCTTTCTTCCAACGTAAAAGGCTAACCACCAACTCATGAACCACAGGAAGAATATTGGATGAAGGGTGTCGGGTATAAAGTTTTCTCAAAATGTTGGCATTAATTTGAGTGATTTTGACACAATTCCTGATGAATTCAGCTTCAGGGAAAATGTAATTCTCACAACCTGTTGGAGGATTGGACATATCGAAATCATCTGGTAGTTCGGTAGATATGTCTTCGTCTGTTAACGACAATGGAAGACCCGCTTTTGATGCTAACATTCGCTCAAACATATAAACTGTCCACCAAAGTCTGCGTCTATGTTCTAGCTCGTATCTGTTAAGCGTATCTTTGCCGATATCAACGTGGAAACCAAGAATCAATGAAGCTCTCAGAGCAATACCGAAATAGAAATACGACGCCACAGTGCAATCTGCCACTTGTAAATAGAACGCATACAGCAATAAAACTTCTATTCCGCCTTCACGAGCGCAATTGTCAACTGCTCCACTAGAGAAAAGTCCTGTGAAGAGTTCGCTTGCCTGGTTGAAGAAACCAGACCCAGGGAGTTTTGCAGTGGTTGCGGTCTTTTGTTTTTTGCGACGACCTTTATCACTGATTTTATACCCATTCAAATCATTTGCTGTCCCCAGATACATCTCACCCGTTGCGAAAATTAGTAAAACTTTGCAAAACCAAATCGTTTCCAAAACAGACTCATTTTCACGATTATTGTTGAGATATTCACTACCAAAATCAGGCTTGAACCCAGTTCCATCATCGTTGTAGATTCTTCTAAGATTTTCCTTCACCAAACCTTCATTGAAGAAGTAGAAACATCCGTCGTTATAAGAAACAAAAGTGTCAACTAACAGCATAGCATAACTGTAGCTCGGAAGCGCAAAATTCACATTGATCCCCGGCCTCGATTGTGTCTTTCCTAACATGATTCTGTAAGCGTTTCCTTCACGTTCTAAAACTGTCTCAGTTTCTGCGTGTGCATTGGCAGTGTTTGGGCTAGTGGAACTGGTTGTTGTAGGACTGGCTACACTGCCACTTGCACTGCCACCCCTCTCTGAATCTAGCATTAAGGGTGCCACAAGCTTATTAATCTCTAAACCAAACAAAGTCATCGACGATGAGCCAACATAGAACCCTTCACCCGTACGCGAGTGCACGATACGGCCGTACCGATCGAAAAATGGTGAAATGACGTCGCTGTTAGCTGTGACTGGAAAAGTTCTCTTCTCATCCAATCCCTGATCATCTTCAGTATTCAAAAGCTGGGCCAGTCCTGAGGAAGACTCTGAAGACTGTAAAGAATGAACCGAGCTTGCGGCCGTGGTTGAAGATACTCTATCATTGTTGAACGCGGACCCTTTCATCGCAGCACGCAAATTTGCATTTTCAATCTTTAGCTTTTGGATCTCATCTTGTAGCTTCTTCAGATACTTCATTGAGATCACAATCTTTGTTTCTCCTTCAACGTATTCACATTTCGCATCTGCCTGTTGACACCTTTGGCATGGAGGACCACCACCATCACATTTTATGTGTCTCTTACGGCATCGGAAACATGCCAAGTTAGACCTTTTTTTCGTCGTCTCGGCACCTTCCGACACGTCCGCCCTCTTATCGCTCATCGCACAGTCAGAAGGTAACGTTTTCAAGCGATAAGATCGGTTATAGTATACGACAATTTTGCTACTATCGATTTGTTAATCGAGATGAATAAAAAAATATGGGCATGGCGGTGAAATGTGGCAGTGCAATCGGCTGATTGGAAAGTTCAAGCGAACGCAGCCGCAAAACTATGAGATGCGAAGCTAATCGTGAGAAGCTAATCGTGCGAGTACTCCTTGGTTGACCTGGCGGGAGAAGAACAACACAGGTATTGCAATTGCGGCCATCAGTGGTAGTCCACTGGTAAAACCCCACTAATCTCCTACAGAAATTGTTAACCCATTAAAGTAGTAGCGAACTTTCTCAATTTAGTAGTACTCGCTTCGCAGATTATGAGAACAGAAGAATTGTCTCGTTATGCCCTCAGCAAAGCTAATTTTTTTGGTTATTAGTTCATTACTTACACACTTCTCTACAGCGGGAGCGACGACCGGTATGACTCGATTACGTCATATCACTTTCTTAGTTGCTCATGACTCTCTCGACTCTATCACGACTTGCTTCACTCATCGTACATTCATCCTTCGTGGTTTACTCCTTCAAAGTAGCTTCTTCAAGCTTCTCAGCAGCTTTCTCGACATTCTCGGCACCTTCCTTGTTACCTGGGAATCTAGTTCCTCTGTTTTTAACCTTCTTAACCTTCTTCTTCTCTTCAACAACAACTGGGTAACCCTTGGCTTGAGCCTCTTGGAACTCTGGATTCTCCTTGAATTCCTTGATAATAGGAGCAAGCAACTCATTGATAGCATCGGAAACACCAGCCTTAAGATCGACTGGACCCAATTGTTCGGTTCTGAAAGCTTCCTTCAAGTCAGCAAACGAGGTGTAAGTCACATTACCACCGTACTTCTCTGGACGCTCAATGTGGAACTCAAATTTACCCTTACCATGCTTGAGTTCGTAAATTGGACCAACCACATATTCAACAAATGAAAGAAGACCGTTTTCTTCAACGTTACCTGGAGCACAGAAAGCAGAGTTGATTTTTTTCTTGACAACCTTTGGCTCTTCTAAAACGTCAATCTTCGAGTTAGGATCGGAAGCAGACATCTTACCACCTTGTCCAAGACCTGGAACCATAGGGTTCATCAAATGTGCTCTCTTTTTGTAACCCAAAGATGGAAGGTTCTCCTCTGCAAGAACAAAAATCTTACGTTGATCAACACCACCAAATTGGGCATCACACTTGAGATGCTCTTCATCCAATGCCTGCATCAGCGGGTAGATGAGACCGGAAAGAAGAGGGTTTGCAACTTGTTTCACCACATCAGCACCAGCTCTCTTCGCATCATTTTGAGAAACGGTGTTGGATAATTTGAAAATATCCAAGGTATATTGAGCGCTTAATTGGTAATCAGATCCAACAACAAAGTGCAACTTCTCGATTGGAACGTTGATAGACTTCAAGATAGCTTTGACCACAAATTCGTAGTACTTAGCTCTGTAAGCAACAACCTCCAAAGATGCCTTCATGTTGTCCAAAAAGGCGTGCAAATCGGCTAGGAGAACGGTAACTTCACAACCAGCACGCAAAAAGTGAGCCAACTTCGTCATTGGGACAAAGTAACCACAGTGAGGTTTACCAGTTGGAGCAGTACCCCAGTAAACCTTGAGTGGTCTCTTTTCCACTTCGAGAACGTTCTTGATGATCTGTGGATTAAGAACTTCTTGGAGACCCTGGGTAATAAGTTCAAACTGTTCTTCTGGCGTTAGAGTCGACATTGTACTTGTATGAGGTTGAATTATATTTTTTGGTTTCGGGGGAGGTGGAAAGTATGTTTAGCGAGCTTCGGATAGTTTAATGTATCCGAAGATTGATGGAATTGGAGGTGTTGAAAAAAAAAACTGAAAAAAATCATGAAAAAGCGACGTCGGGTCGATCGACCTGAGAAGAAACGCAAGCGGATGAGCAGATCGAGTTACAAAAAGTCGTAGATATAGGGGAAAAATCTGACTGACTACTGGCCTAAGCTGACAAACACTTAGTTTACTTTGCTTGTTGCTTGTTACATTAGTTCTACTGCGCACTGTCGCTCCACCGACCTCCTGCGAATGAATTTCTCCACTACCTTATAAAAGCTGCAAACTCGTCGCGTCGATCGACGGGTTAAGACTACTGTCGAGTCCATTCCTGCGGGCCATGAATACCACCTGCACCCCTGAGCTTCTCACTACCATCGTTACTTATCCAGCACAAACTCTTCTAACCACCACCCATGAAACTCATCCCCGTCTCCCAACTCCGGATGAAACGAAGTACCAAGCACCCGTCCTTGTCTTACAGCCACCACTAACTTTCTCCCTTCTCTTTGAACAGTAGCCAGAACCTCCACCTTGCTACTACTTTGTGCCACTTTTTGAGCACAAACAACATCATCGCCGGCATCCATGGATGACCCGATCTGCTTGATCACCGGGGCTCGAATGAAAATACACTCTTGTTCAAAACCTGCGACGTTCAAAACCTCAGTAAAAGAATCAAGCTGCCTTCCAAAAGAATTACGCTCAATCACCACATCCAAACCTCCAATTAACTCATATTCAAGGTCACCAAGTTTTTTTTTGGTGTTGGTAACGCAATTGGAAATCAAAATAAGTCCAGCACAAGTTCCCCATACACCGATCCGGCCTGATTGAATTAGCTCCCTTAGTGGTTCCAACAAATTTGTCCGTTGAAGAAGTATTGACATTGTAGTGGATTCCCCACCTCCCAAAATAAGACCATTCAGGTTGTCTAAATCCACAGGATTTCTGACTTTCCTTGATTGAAACTGGTAGCTGCTAAAACGAGGATCACTTTTCAATTTGTCGAATAAGGAATCTAAACGCTGTAAATGCTCCCTGAAGGAGCCTTGCAAGCACAAAACCCCAACAGTAATACTAATCATTGTTGCTTATCTGGAGAAGACTGTGAATCAGTTAAGGATGCTTTCTCAATGATTATATACTCTACGAGCCTCTGTTATCCGATATACTTTAAGTTGATTTGAATGAGGTTTTTTTTTTAATTATCAAATGAGCCCTCTACAACCTGATCATCGGATAGGGAGAAGCATCGGAATCTCTCAAATCTGTTTACTTCAATGGTATATAAAGCGCCCCAAAAGTCCTCTCATATTTCTCGGTTGGATGTTTAATAATATAATACTCGAATTATAAATACTTCGGTGAATCAAATCATTATTCATTTATCATGTCAACGTTTCAACACAAGGCTGGACTGGCCAAGATGCTCAAAAATGGTGTAATTATGGACGTTACTACCGTTGAAGAAGCCCTTTTAGCAGAGAGGGCAGGTGCTGTCGCTGTGATGGCTCTGGAAAGAGTTCCATCCGATATCAGAAAACAGGGGGGTGTTGCGCGCATGTCCGATCCCCAAATGATCAAAGACATTATGAACGCAGTTTCAATCCCAGTGATGGCCAAGGTGAGAATTGGCCATATTGTTGAGGCAGAAGTTCTTGAACATCTTGGGGTTGATTACATCGATGAGTCTGAAGTTCTCAGTGTGGCTGACAGACAATTCCATGTAGACAAGAACAGTTTCAAGGTCCCTTTTGTTTGCGGTGCAAAAGACTTGGGAGAGGCTCTACGGAGAATTGAGGAAGGTGCAGCAATGGTGAGAACCAAAGGGGAAGCTGGCACTGGTGACATCAGCGAGGCAGTCTACCATGTCAGGAAAATAAAGTCTCAAGTGACTGAAGTTTTGACAAGGTTTGGTGAATTGAAAAATTCACCAGATCATCAGCAATTGTTGGATGAACTGTCTAACTTTGCAAAAGAATTGAGAGTCACTCCAGGCTCGTTGATCAACTTAATCAATTCAGATGGAAAATTACCGGTGGTGAACTTTGCTGCTGGAGGAGTGGCCACGCCAGCCGATGCTGCTCTCTGCATGAAGCTCGGTTGCGATGGTGTTTTTGTGGGCTCAGGCATCTTTAAAAGTGGTCAACCAGAAAAGTTGGCAAAGGCCATTGTGAATGCTGTTAACTCCTACGATGATCCCCAACAAGTTCTCGAGAACAGTTTTGATTTAGGTCAATTGATGTTTGGTGTCCAAGTGGCAGATTTGAAGAAAGAAGAAAGATTATCTAGCAGAGGTTGGTAGCGAAACTGAAAAATTATTTATTTTGAAGGGTCAAACTGCCCATTTTTTATGTAAATGACTGAACATTACTCAATACTATGTATGACATGCTCACAATTCGCTAACCCTGTTGTTTATTGCTGAAAACAATATAAATATATTAACCCCATCTACCCAATTGCGAAGAACTGTAGATTGAACTTTTCGGTCTGTAGGAAGCAGGTGCAGGCTTTGATGCTAAGTTACCTAGAGCGTCCAACGGATCTTCACGGTAAAGATGAGAGCTAAACTGTGAACTTGAGCTCTGTGAAAGTGCCGTTTCGTGTAAGGACACAGTCGACTCGTATTTTTGATCATCAGTGAATGGGTCTGGGTTTGTCGCTGTGAATGGATCTGGATTTGTCGTTGTAAACGATTCTTCAGATCCAGAGCCTTTATGTCCCAAAATAAACCGTTCTGTAGAATCCACAGTCATAGCGCGCTCCATGAATGGATTTTTGAGTTGTGAGGTTTCATCGAGACTAGTCGCTGAAGGAACTCTCAATCCGCCATCGCCAATCAACTGACTAGTTATTAGTTCGCTTTCGTTTTTGATAATAGAATCGCGAATCACTGTTGGAACTTTACGCTGTTGTCTCATTTCTATTTGACGAACGCGTTGATGCTCTTCGTAAAGCTTGAAAACGCTTTCGGCCACGAGATGGTAGCAGTAATCCCGGAAACTGGTATTATTTTTCCTTTTGGCCTTCATGACAACATTGAACGATGCCACCAGGATCAGTAAGTATTTAGCAGAGAAAATCACCCAGATAATGAAAGAGAACATCATGAATGACAACAAAATGGCTTCTTTTGTGTTTGTTTTAGCTATAGTCTGAATCACTTGGGCAATGTTACGTGATTGGAACGAATTTGAAATAGAATATGCGATAGTGACTCCATTCAACATTTGTCTTGGAGTATCTGCGAAAAACCAAGAATAAATAGCAAAGTGGAATGCTCTATAAATTTCAAGGGCCAGCCAATCAAATGTAGAGTCTGTGGTATTATGTTCAAAGATGCAAAAACGTTCATAAGACTTTAATGAATGGATATAGCGTGCCACGTTGTGTAACTGTGCAGCCACCACGCGGTTCGTCTTGTAGATGTAGGCCCCATATAGCCATGAGCTGATTAACCAAACGATGGAGATTCCAATACATGCTGTGAAGATGACTCTATAAGCTATGATCGGAACGTACTTGATTGCATGGTAATCATCCCAACTCTTAAGTGCATAAATTTGAACTAATGTGTAAACATCGGAAGCCAAAAATCCAAATTCAAGAGCAATGGTAAAGAGTAATACGATATAGTTCAACACGTTCCAAAATGAATAAAGCCGATAATCGTGTTCACCTTTGATATCATCAAACGTGATTTTCCCTGGGTCAATACCCTCCAGGGCGTTCTTCATGATGACGTGGAGCGGTTATACCTGTTTTTTCGCTATACACCGCTTCAAACAGTAGGTATCTCATCCAATATATAAATTATACAAAGTTTTGCAAATAGCGTGCCTTCGCTATTTATAGATTCTGATCCGAAAAAAATGCCCCAAAGCCGTTATATGCATAAATCGATAGGGTGTCGCAGAATGCTTCAATTGTTTAATAAAGGGGTTCTAGATCAAGCGCGAAATTTTTGCCGGCTCTGACGCAGAATTACGCCCAAGTATGAAGATTTGGGGCAAACATCAAACTAGATGTGCATACAACCGCCCTGATTAAAACCGCGTTGCAGATTATTACAGGCCGAAACACCTCCCAAACCATGAGGAAACGATGACCTCATCGAATAATATAGTAAATCTAGTGAGTGACAAGTCATTTGTATCAAGATAGTTTGGTCATTTGGAACTTTGCGATTCCTATATACCGATCTATACACCGGAGAAAGCAAAATGATTGTACAGGTCATCATCGAAGATGAACATGATTCGCTCATTAATCGTTAGTTATGGTAGCTCCACCACCTCATCAAACGACCTCACAGCACGACCATCCTCCAACTCCACACATCTCTCGAGCGCTTGCTCCATTCTCTCACCATCACCAATCTTCTCGTAAATCGTTGCTAGACTGTAATAAATCTCACTCACCTGGTGATAGCGATAATGAGTACTGAGTGTCTCAAGATAATTCTTACACCGAGCAGAAGCGGAAAACCTATCCTTTCCATTAATAAACACGGAATCATCTTCTTTAGCTTCAACCAATGAAGCAAGTCCGAGCACAGCCTCCAAGTTTGAGTCCTCGCGCAAGTCCAACGAAACTTCCAGCTCTTGCAAAGCTGCACGGTTGTTACTACCGAGAGCTAATTGTCCGAGTCTGGCATGAGTGCGGAAATTAGCACCAGCAACCTTCACCGCCTCAGCCACACATCCTTCAGCATCTTTCAACATCCCACGTCTTTGGAAAAGTTTTGAAGTCCAAAGCCAGATTTCTTGCATTATCCTGGCTTCAAGCCCTGTCAAAGGTGTTTTTGGCTCCTGTTCAGCACTAAATTGTCCTGATTTCTTCCCTTGACGTTGACTTTTGATTCGTTTCAAAATTTTGCCGGACTTTCCATTAGAAACAGATTCCCTACCATTTGTCTCTGGTTGAACATCTGCAATTGATGGTCTTTTAGACCAGCGATCATCGTGGATACTCGCACCATCATTTTGACCAACATACTGAGCAACATCAGCACCGAATAGCAAATGGACAGCCTCAAAGAAGGCAGGAACGTGTTCAATAGCCTCGAAAACGTCATCTTCCGCCTCAACAAGAGCAATATGGGTCATGTACATCTGAACAATATCCCATTTTTGACTTCCTCCAAGTGAACTAGGTGTCTCTAATCCAGCCAAATAGGTACTAATATTGGCTCTGACATCAGCAGCAATCCGAAGAGCCTTATCCAAACTCTCTTCCATTGCAGAGTACAACAATGCCACCACATTTAAGTACCGAATATCATCTGGATCAAGGCGAATTGCATGTTTCATATGACGTAACGCCTCTTTCAACTCTCCTTTTTTAATTAAAGAAAATGCTAATTCAAAATAGAATCCGCCGTACAAACGTTCGGATCTCATCTCTTTCGGTAACTGCTTCAGCTGTTCCACTGCGCGCTCAAATAATACAGTTGTGGTTGTAAGACGTTTCTGTAATGTCTCAGGAGTAATCGTGAACGACAAACACAATCTTTTTGACACCAGTCCCAACTGGTGCCACAAATGTGCAAGTTTATGGTGCAAAACTTCATCAAACGGACCAGTTCCTGCAGTCTCAAATAACTCATCAGTCAATAAATCGACTGAAGCTTCAAACCAAGAAACAACAAGATCAAAAGACGTTCTTTCCAATTTGGTAGCTAAAAGACTCACCAAAACACGAACAGATAAATCGACCACACCAATCAAATCAACAACTTTTCCTCCATTTTGGAGCTTTTGTTCGTGCACGTAGTCCAAGTAAACTTTGTAAGTAGCCGCGATAGTTGGGGCATCGCCGCTCAAGATGGCAGAAACAC
Source organism: Ogataea neopini (assembly GCA_030578575.1). Taxonomy (NCBI): domain Eukaryota; kingdom Fungi; phylum Ascomycota; class Pichiomycetes; order Pichiales; family Pichiaceae; genus Ogataea; species Ogataea neopini. The sequence goes on from JAJMSO010000001.1 coordinate 1,058,857, forward strand.
ACCAAAGACGCATCGTTCCAATGTTCTGAAACGACTTGACCAGGGCCGCGTCCACAAACGCATCCGTACGCGGCCGCACATGATACCTATCAATGAGGTAAGTTATTGTCTCCATTGCCACTTGCACTTCCGGGTTGGATTCGGTGGCCTTCGGGAATCTAAGACCTGAAAATAATCCAGTAACGTATTTTTCCAAAGATTCAGTCAATTTTTTACGTTCAGTTTCGCTTTTCAAAGCTGCAAACGCAAAAATATACCACACCAGCACGGAAAATGATGAATTTCCTCCACCAGAAACCTTTTCAAACACAGATTTGTGTTCCTCAAGTGTTTTAGATGTGCTGAAATAGGCATTTGTAGCCTTCTCGACTGCTGCTTCAAGATGTTTCCACCCAACCAGATTGGTTGCCGATGGAAGGCATTGGACATTCTCGCACCAAACTTTCATATAATTCGGAAACGTAGGAGTCCCCACCGACAAATCTAAACACAAAAGAAACAAAAGGAGGTCGAGATCGCTAGCAGGTCTATTAGGGCTAGCTATTTGCAAGAATGTCTCTGGTGAAAGTTCCTGTGTTGCATTGCTGGTTCCGTTGGGCACAATAGAGTTACTTGTTGTCTGCGCTGCGCTCAGCGCTGCGCTCAAGTCCTCAATTGACTTACACTCCGTTGTCCAGCTGTCTGTTTGAGGCCACGGCTGCGCGCCTAAAACGACACGTAAAGCTGTCTCATCATCCACATTTGCAATCATTGCCGTAACAAGTGTATTGAGCAAGTGCAGCTGTATATGTATGCGTGGTTTTGGGACTTACTGGCTGTGATTGAGCTGTGTAAACACGGGGATTAGTTTATGTTACTCACGCACTGACGTTTTGAAAAATACATTTTCTGACCGAGAAGAGAAAAAAAATCAACGATTTTAACGTTCTGGGTCGATCGTCTTGATTATTTTAGTTTCATTAACTTACTTGCGTCGATCACCAAATATTTTTTTTCCTCACCCAACAAAATATGATATGTAGAACAAACCTTTGTTTGTTTATAAACCGTCCGCAACTCGTCACATAGCGACTCATCACATTACACGCTTCGCTTTGCTTACTGTTGATGGGCTTCAGTATTGGGAGTTTATAAAGAGCCCTCATAGTCGCCGTCTTTCCCATTAACCGACCCCTAATTTTTTATTGCGATTCCACATAGTTTATACCACTACATGCCTGACCTCAACTCTATTAACCTCAAAATACGCTCAGCCAACGGCAGTCGTGGCTCGTCTGGACAAAGTGGCGCTCAGTCCAATTTTGGAACACTCCCAATGAATTTCGAGTCAAGATTCTCTTCTGGAGGACAACTAGCTTCAGCAGCTCCATCGATCTTTGGCAATTCGGCATACAACAACCTCCCTACATTTCGTAGTATTTCATCTTCTTATCAACCGCACTCATTCTCTGTTCATCAACCAAGTGCGGCTCCAAATAGTGGAAATTTGCCATTTGTGCCCAAAGAGACATTGCTCGATAAAGCTTCTGCTCAAGCATCCTCAAGGCTACCTTCAGGTTTTGTCACATCCTCCAGAATATCCTCGCTGTCAGATTCCATTTTCAAACAGCCTGCAAGCAATGAATTTTTCCAGAACACCAAATACCCGTTGAATAACAATGCAGCAAACAAACTTTTCCGCAGGGTGACGGGAGAATCCAGTCACTCCGGTACCCAGCAAGGCTGGGAGGATACCAACGACTCTCGTGCCGCCAAGAGGGCGCAAACTACCGCAACCTTCGACTCTTCAGGCCCTGGATCTCTCACAATGCCTGACAACATGCTTGACCCGGAAACAGAGTTTTTAAATTTTCTCAAATGTCTGTTTGTTGTCAGTATTCAGCTTGGAAAGAAGTTGTTCCTGTGGTCTGTCTATTTCATGAGTTTGTTGGGAGCTTATTTGTTGAAGCTTATTGATGAGATTCCAAATCCGAAACGATTCCATGAATCTGAGCTTGTCAACGCGGCTCCTCCTGCTCCTGCTCCTCCTGCTCAACAACAACACTCGACCCCGGTGTCTTCAAAACACAGAGAAATTGATGGAATTGCTGCATTATTCAACAAACTTGTTCCAGCAAGTTTGTCGACGCCGATTGAGGCCGACAATAACGAAATCATCGAAGGCATGGAAGATACACCTTTGGTGTCGAAAAATAACAAGGAGTTGTCCAAAAGCGGCAGCCGAATTTCGCAACTCGCAAGTAAATTGAAAGAGAGCGAAAGCAACGAAAGAGGAAATCGTCCCAAACAGTCACCGGAAATCACAAAATTGAGTCAATCAGCACCTTCCACGATGACACAAGATTACGGCACATTTTTCTTCAAACAACCAAAAGAGTCTAAGACCCCAGATATCGAAGCTTACTTTTTGAAATCTAATCATGTGGCGGAAAGAAAGGCGATAAAGCCTATCAAGTCAGAGTACGATTCCCTTACAAAAACCACCGATAAAGTGTCTGATATCACAAACACCATCAAGAAGATGTTCCCAGTTGCCAACCCGAACGATAACAAGAAAAATTTAAGAACTTCAGCAAGATTCAAAGATCTTGAATGGCTGAAGAGTGACGCAGAAGACTATGTGGATAACTTGGAGTCCACCAAGTTGTTTAAAGAGTACCAAAAGATTATGGAGGAGCGTACTAAGATGCAGGAGTTGATTAAACTCACTAAAGCAAAGGATTCGGCAAAAGTTCAACCGCTTAGTTCTGATCAACTGGCGGTGGTGGAGCAGTACTGGAATTCCAATAATTCGCAACAGTTAGTTTCCAAGGCGTTCAACATTGAAATTTTCGTGCGAGATTTGAAGACTTTGGGCGACCGCAAATGGCTCAATGACTCTGTTATTGATTTCTTCATGAGTCTTGTCTGTCAACGGGCCAAAGAGACACCTAATATGCCTCAAGTTCACGCTTTTTCTACTCATTTCTACTCGAATTTGTCTACAAGAGGTTACGATAGTGTCAAGAGATGGACTAAGAGAGCCAAAGTCGACGTTACCAAAATGGATTATATTCTTGTCCCCATCAATCTCAACCAATCGCACTGGGCTCTTGGAGTGATAAATAACAAGGAGAAGGCATTCCAATACTACGACTCGTTGTATGGAACTGGTGAGGACATTCTGTACAATTTAGAGGATTACATGATCAATGAGACAAAGAAGTTGTATGGTGGATCGATGAATGGAATTGATTACTCGCAATATGACCATTTCGACTCTATGAAAACCCCTAAACAGGAGAACGGATTTGATTGTGGAGTTTTTGTGTGTACGGTTGCTGATTATGTTTCCCGGGAGAAACCTCTCATGTTTTCGCAACTCGATATGAAAACAATCAGAAGAAGAATGGCGTACGAGATTTGTATAAGGAAACTTATAGAGCACTGAACTGGAGCTGATTGTATATTATATAACAATTTACTCAACTTTAACGTTCTTAAGTCCTTCAACAAGTGAGTCGACATTATTTTCGTCATCCTCCTTCTTCTTGTCTTCAAGTGGTGAATCCTTCTCTGCCTCTGCAATTGCTGCTGCAACCTCCTCTGCTTTCTCTTCCGCATCCTCTTTCATTGTCTCGATATTCTTCTTTCCTTGTTCAATCAAATCTGCGAGTTCCTTGTCCCAACCAAGTAGTTTTGCAAGTTTTTCAGCTATTGAATCGCAGTCTTCCAACAACAAAACGTCCGTTTTGCGGGGATTGGCCTCAAAATCACCACATCTGTCCTTATTGATGAGAACTCTCGGATTTGATTTTTTAACTTCTGCTGGAAGTTGAGCAAATGGGTAAACTGCCAGGGACGTTCCTGCCACAATCGCCAGAGTCATCTCAGAATCCAGATCTTCATCCCAACAATCGAAAAATTTCACCGGTAGGCTTTCCCCGAAAAAGACAATATCCGGCTTCACATAACCTTCACACTTTTTGCAAGTAGGTATCTTGACTTTCATTTGCTCCTTCAATTCATCAGTTTCCATCTCCTCGTTACACTCGATACAATGACTTTTCGCAAACGATCCATGTGCTTCCACGACAAACTCGTCTTCGACTCCTGCAATTCTTTCTAAAGTATCGATGTTTTGCGTGTAACACCTCTTGAGCTTTTTCTTATCTTGACATAACCTGATGAAATAATGAAATTTGCTTGGGGCAAATTTCCCAGGGAAAAGTTCATCTGCAAGTGTGTAGAAGGCCTTTGGGTTCTTTTTGAAGTAGTCGATATCGAAAACAGCCTCAGGATATGGTAAATTCAGTCTTTTAAGGTTGGAATAAAGTCCTGTTTTTGGTGATCTGAAGTCCGGTATACCACAATTTGTTGAAATTCCTGCGCCCACAAAAAACACTACACTTGCAGTGTCCTTTTTGATAAGATCAGCTACCTTTTGAAGCTTTTTGTCCATGATTGATTTGTTTTGGGAAGAAAAAGTGGTTAGATTTGGAGAAACAAACTTGAAACCCATAATTGATTTAGATAAATATATGAACACCCTTACACCACCAATGGGTTTTTTTTTTCTGGTGATCCTCGCCCACATCGAACTTTTTAGTTCGTACTCGATGGATGGCAAGATCAGTCGCAGAATCATTGCTATAACCCTCATCAACAATACAACATGAAGCAGAGAATCTCGTCCTTGGATTTGAAAATCCTTATTTCTGAGATTGAGCCAAAATTGAAAGGTTGTAGATTACACAATGTCTACAATCTCTTGCTTAATAATAGATCTTTTTTGCTCAGATTCAGCGTACCAGACTCCAAAGTTAATCTGGTTTTAGAGTCCGGGTTCAAGCTTTATCTTACAGATTTTCAAAGACAAACTCAACCTACACCATCTAATTTTGTTACCAAATTGCGGAAACACTTGAAAACAAGAAGAGTTACTAATATCAAGCAAGTTGGTAATGATCGTATTGCTGTTCTTGAGTTCAGTGACGGGTTGTACTACCTTGTACTGGAGTTTTTCAGTGCGGGAAACATCATCTTGCTTGATTCAGACAAAAAAATCATCTCCCTTTTCCGTTTAGTGGAGGAACATGAGAATAATGATAGATATGCTGTTGGAGCGACTTATGGAATGTTCGATTCGTCTCTCTTCGACGAACCAAAATCCACAAACGAGCTCCACACCTTCACAAAAGAAGAAGTTATTGAGTGGATTAATGTTGCCAAAAGCCAACCTTCAAAAAAGATTCTTTCGATCAACAAGTTACTCTTTGTTAACGCAGCATACTTATCTTCAGATTTGATTCAAGTTCACCTCAAGAAGAACGAAATCACACCGTCTTCCAGTTGTTTATCCATACTAGATGATGATTTGATTGCAGAGAAAGTGGTGAAAGCTTTAAATGAAACAGAGCTCGAGCTATCGAGAATTTTAAGCACTACAACAGGGGAATTGTCAGGCTACATTTTGGGTAGAAAAAATCAACTTTTTAAGGAAGACGAAGAAAGCTCTTTGGAAAATTTGAAATACATTTATGATGAATTCCATCCTTTTGAACCATCCCACAAAATTAGAGAAGATACACTTGTTGAAGAGTGTAAAGGCTACAACAAGACTCTTGATAAATTTTTTAGTACTCTAGAATCTTCCAAAAACTCCATCAAAGCTCAGCAACAAGAAGCTGCGGCCCAAAGAAGACTCCAAATTGTGAGAAATGAGCATTCAAATAAGATAGAAAAGCTCAGTTCGTTGCAACTGCTCAATCACAAAAAGGGCGAGTTGATCATGCTTCATAGCGAAGAAGTCGAGCAATGTAAGCATAGCGTTCAAGTATTGCTTGATCAGCAGATGGATTGGAAAAATATTGAGAAATTGATCCAAATGGAACAGACCAGAGGCAATCCTGTGGCGAAAATGATCAAATTACCTTTGAACTTGATAAAAAATGAGATCACTATACTTTTACCAGAGGAAGATGAGTATGATAATGAGTCTGACGAATCCGATTCTGATTCTGATTCTGATTCCGACTCCGATTCCGACTCCGATTCCGACTTCGGGTCCAAAAAGAAAGAGTCACCGGCCAACTTTGTTGACATCGACATTGACCTATCACTCACTGCATTTGCCAATTCCACACGTTACTTTGAAGCCATGAAACAGGCTCAAGAAAAACAGCAAAAAACGGAAAAAAATGCATCTTTGGCCATCAAAAATACTGAAAGATCCATCCAATTGGACAAGAAACGGTTGGAGAAACAAACTAAAGAACCAGCAACACTCAAACAGATCAGACCTAGACACTGGTTTGAGAAGTTCTTATGGTTCATTTCAAGTGATGGATATCTCTGTATTGCTGGATGTGACGATACACAGGCTGATCTCATTTATTACCGTTACTTCAACAATAAGAATGATATGTTAATTTCCAATGATTTAGACGGCGCACTCAAAGTAGTGGTTAAAAATCCATACAAAGATAAGGTTATTCCTCCATCTACTTTATTCCAGGCTGGTATTTACTCTCTTGCTACCACGAAAGCATGGGAGAACAAAATTGTCACTAGTCCTTGGTATGTCAAGGGAACAGCTGTTTCCAAAAAAGACTTTGACGGCAGCATCTTACCTTCTGGAATGTTGAACATTTCTGGTGATAAAACCTACCTTCCGCCATCGCAGTTAGTGATGGGTTTTGCCCTTCTCTGGAAGGGTGATGAAGAGACCACCAAAAAATACAAAGACGGTCTTTTGGCTAGAATTGAGGACGTTGGATTTGCTACAGAGGAGAGTGAGGGATCTTCAGATGTGAAGATTAAAGAATTGACAGCCATGCTGGAAAAGCTTGGAACTATAGTTGATGAGGAGCAAGACAGAGAACAAAACAAAGAGCCAGATCAGACGGAGGAGAACAATGGAAAGTCTTCTGAGGGGACTCCAGAAGCAGAAGAAGACCAACAACAAAAAGAAGCTTTGCCAGTGCTTAATAGCGACAACAAAGTGAGAGGTAAGAAGCATAAGTTGAAAAAGATTAAGCAAAAGTACAAGGATCAGGACGAAGAGGAAAGAAGAATGAGAATGAGTGCTCTCGGTACCTTGAAACAAGTGGAAGAGAAGGAGTCTAAACCTGAAACCCAGACAGGGATGAATGGTGATAAGTTAACTGTTCAGGACAGAAGACAGAAGGCTAAACAGAGGGAAGCTAGAATGCTCAAGAAATTGATCTCTGAGCTTGAGGAGTCAAGCGAGTCTAATGAAAATGACCAACCCGCAAAGGAGCCATTCTATCTGACCGTTGCTGGCTTGATTCCTTCGCCTGCTAAAGGAGATGTTGTTGAAGATTGTATCCCTACGTTTGCACCATGGAGTTCTCTATCAAAGTATCGCTACAAAGTGAAGATACTCCCTGGAAGTCTCAAGAAGGGAAAAACAGTCACCGAAGCAATTCGTGTATTCCACTCCCAAACAAAGGCGTTTTCGAAAGAAGATGAATGGTTTGACAATCAAAATCTTGTGGAGAAACTTTCACAAGAGGATTCTCTTTTGTGTATTACACCTTCCAGATTGAAAGTTGCCAGCGCTGGAGCGGGTAATGACAAGGGTGGTAAAGGTGGAAATGCCGCTAGAGGTCAAAAGTCTAAGGGAAAGGGTAAAAAATGAATTACTTCGATAATTAGTCAGCTTGTAATATATTACTATTTGCATTACTGCATAAAATATTGAGGTGCGAATGTCAGAAAATCAGAATCCTTGTTGAAGACGGTCCGAGATATTCTTTCTGGCGAAATTGAACGCACTCAACAAACCCTTTTCGGTAAAATCGATCTTGATGTTTGTGGCGTCTTCAGTAGGAGGCTTAGTAACTCTGGAAGCGATAACGGTGGCATCGGTTTCCAAGATAATTCCATCATCAATGGTCTCGTCGAGCGCCAACACAACCATGTCATAACTTTCTTGGATGGATTTTTTGTCTAATTGATTTCTCAAAATGATCTCGAAGGCTCCCACGAGACCAAGTAAAACGTTGTATAGCAAACTTTCACTCTCATTAAGATCTCCAACAAGATACACAGTAACGTCGACGAGTTCTTTGTACACAACAGTGCGGTTTTCAAACAAAAGAACGTCTCCATTCACTTTGGCAGTTTTCTTGAACAAAGCAGACTCAAAAGCTAATTGCTTCTTCTCGTTTGAGACCAGCTCGTCCTGAACCTCCTCGTGTGGAGCTTTATAGTATTTGGCAAACAATCTTTTCCCCTCATTGTCAAGCACAAAGGCGGCCTGCACAGAGTAAAGAGACACGTTGAATGGCATGGTGAATATGAGAGCTGTTGGTCACGGAAAGTAATCAGGGCACTAGTTTTTAATATTGATTTTGTTTTCTAAACACGTTCACTCAAATATCGATTCGAAAATCCTGTCCAACGCTAAGTGGTGTAAGGTTGTAAAATATTTGAAAATGATTACGTAAGTGATTATTAGCTCACAAATCCTCGTGATAAGAAATTGTTCTTATAAGATACTCTTCTTAACAAGTTGATTCATTGAATGACTCATATATGACTCACTCCGATTGCTTAGCCTCATGAGACGAAACACATTCTTTTCTTATGTCTCGGATACAAGAATACAGAATACTAAATCATTATCTTGAGAGAATACAGTTGACTGAAAGGAGTAGACTTTTAGTAGATGGACACTGGTGAATTAAGCAAAGTCACAGTTCTCCTTTCAATAACAGTTGAAGTGCACCCAGCTTGTCTCGACCTTATTTGTAGCGCCTGAACCATCCTTCTAACACCTCTACACCGCGTACTCGCGCGACCTGCTTTGTTCCCTTTTTTGTGTCTCTTTTGGGAAACAAGGAGAAATAGTTATTTTCCCTTTTTTATTCTCCCTCTTTTTAGTTCTTGTGTTTTTAAACAGATAAAAACATAACCTTTGTATCTGGTTCTACGCTGCTTTCAGAATATAAGCTACTTATAGAGCAAGGCTGGAGCAACTGTGAGATCTGAGGATGGGTTACAACAAGCAACTCAATCCCCATTCAGACAGATCGTCTGTTGATGACGATGAAGATGGTTCAGATCTCCCTACCCTTGCATTGAATGCTTTCCAGTCACAGGAGCGTCTAGAACTGAAATCTGAAAACAACAGTGAAGAGGATAGCAGCTCTGGGATGTGTAAGAACTACCCGCCCAAATGAACAGCTAACTGTTTCATTAAAACTGAATACTAATCATTTTCCACATATAGCGCCAAATGACCACGCGGCTTCAACGGCATCAAACTCTCCAATCCTTAACTCACCACTGAGTGAAAAAACAACCCAGCCGTTCAGTGCTTTTAAGACACCTTACATCAACACTAGTAGATGGAATAATATTGACCGGTTAGGCGATGTATTCGGCGTGAAGAGTTTTGCAGAAGCTGAAAATCCTGGCGAAACCTTAGCTGAAAGGGGAATCTCTGATATTTATGAGAATTATTATGATCCATATCCTTCTTGGAGCCCTTCTAACGAAGTTCCCATCTCAAAGCAACGTATTGAGTCAATTTTCATTCACTTATCTCGTATCTTTGGCTTCCAGTATGACAATACGAAAAATATGTATGACTACTTGATGAGACTGCTTGATTCAAGAGCATCAAGAATGGGACCAGCAGCCGCGCTGAAAACTTTACACGCGGACTACATTGGTGGTGTCAATGCGAACTACCGCAAATGGTATTTTGGTTCACAGATGGATATCGATGATACCGTTGGATTTAAAAATGATAAAGGTGGTTCGGCCTCTTTCAGTTTGGAAGATTCTCAAGCACAATGGTCGCAAACAATGAATTCGTTTTTACCTGAAGATTGTGTTATCCAATTGGCGTTATATCTTCTTTGTTGGGGTGAAGCCAACAATATTAGATTCATGCCAGAATGTCTTTGCTTTCTTTTCAAGTGCTGCGCTGATATTTTTTACTCTTTGGAGTTCACTAAGGAGATTCAACCGATCACTACCAGTTTTTTGGATCACGCTATAACTCCACTCTACAACTTTTACAGAGAACAATTGTATGAGAAAATTGGTGAAAAATGGGTTCAGCGTGACAAGGACCATGCTAAGATCATTGGATATGATGATATCAATCAGTTATTTTGGTATCGGAAAGGTTTAGAAAGAATTGTTTTGGATTCTAAAGATCGTTTGATGGATTTCTTACCATGCGAAAGATTTTTGTATCTAAACCGAGTTGATTGGAAAAGAGCTTTCCAGAAGACATATTATGAGCACAGAACATGGCTTCACATTCTTGTTAATTTCAACAGAATTTGGAATATCCACATTGGTGTGTTTTGGTACTACACATGTTACAACTCATCTTCTTTTTACACCCAAGACTATACTATAAGTTTGAATAATCAACCGAGTGCAGCGGCGACATTATCGGCCTTGTCTATTGCAGGTTCTTTAGTGTCGTTTATCAACCTTGTCTCTCTCTTGGGAGAAGCAATTTTTGTCCCTAGAAGCTGGGTGGGAGCTCAATCAGTGATTCTGAGAATAACTCTGACTCTGACTTTTTTCACACTTAACTTGCTCCCTTCATTCTACATTTTTGGTATGGTTGGAATGGCTGATAGTGGGCCGATCAGTCTTGCTATTTCTATTTGTCAATTCCTGTTCTCGATTTTCATCGTTGTCTTTCAGTCTGTTACCCCGCTTTCCTCGTTAGCTGGAAACCTTAAGTCTGAAAAGAGAAGAAAGTTTCTGCCCGCAAAACACTTCACTGATTCATTCCATGAATTGAGAGGCAAGAATCTTTTAGCGTCATATGGTCTTTGGGCTGGGGTCTTTCTTTCCAAATTTACAGAGTCTTACTTTTTCTTAACTCTCAGTTTAAGGGATCCTGTCCGTGAACTGAGTATTATCAAACTCAAGTCATGTATTGGTGAGGCTTACTTTGGTTCCTTTCTATGTGAAAAACAGTCTGCGATCATCTTGGCATTGTTATTCATCACTGATCTTCTTTTATTCTTCCTGGATACCTATTTGTGGTATATCATTTGGAATGTTGCGTTTTCTGTTTGCAGGTCCTTTTACTGTGGAGTCTCAATCTGGACTCCATGGAGGAACATGTTTATTCGACTACCAAAGAGAATTGCTTCAAAAATATTGTCTCAACAAACAATTGCAGCAAGTAACGTTGCAAGAAGGAAAGCGATGGTTTGCCAGATTTGGAACTCAATTGTGGTCTCTATGTACCGTGAACATTTGCTATCCATTGACCATTTACAAAATCTCATTTACCAACAAACTTCTTCCCCAGATGGTGGAGTTTTGCTGACTGAGCCTAGATTCTTTATGGAACAAGAGGATGGTGAAAGTCCTCATAAAAAAGAGGAAGGTTTGGATACCAATTCAGAGGCTAGTAGACGTTTGACGTTCTTTGCTCATTCTCTTTCAACTCCGATCCCAAAACCACTTCCAATTGATCAGATGTCAACATTCTCAGTTCTTATTCCTCATCATTCAGAGAAGATCACTTTGTCTTTACAAGAAATTATCAAAAAGGAAGACGAATATTCTAATGTCACACTTTTGGAATACTTGAAGCAGCTCTACCCATTAGAATGGCACAACTTTGTTAGGGATACCAAACTATTAGCAAAGGAATATGAGGCCAATCAGGTCAATGCATCTGCTGAAGCCATCAATGATCTCGCATTCTACTCAGTTGGATTCAAGGCTGCTACACCGGAGTACATTTTGAGAACAAGAGTTTGGGCATCCCTCAGATCTCAAACTCTCTACCGTACAATCTCTGGTTTCATGAACTATTCTCGTGCATTGAAGTTGCTATATGCTGCAGAAACAATGGAAGATACAACAGAAAAGCAAAAGGTTGAAGAAGCTAGTGTTATCGCTCAGAGAAAATTCAGAATTGTGGTTTCTTTGCAAAAATTGAAAGATTTCACACCTGAGCAAGAAGAGTGTAAAGAGTTTCTGCTTAGAACCTATCCCGAATTACAAATTGCCTACATTGATTATGAAATCGACCCAGAAACAAATGAACTGGTTTACTTTTCTACTTTGATAGATGGAAGTTGTGATATTTTAGATGATGGAAGCAGAAAGCCAAAATATCGGATCAGATTATCAGGAAACCCAATTTTAGGTGACGGAAAAGCTGACAATCAAAATCATTGTCTCATTTTTTGCAGAGGAGAGTACATTCAGCTTATTGATGCCAATCAGGATAATTACTTGGAAGAGTGTATCAAGATTAGAAGTATTTTGGCTGAGTTTGAGGAGCACACTCCTCCAATTGAGCCATACCATGAGCCACCAGAAAGTTTGAACACAGACGGATTGTATCCAAAGAATCCGGTTGCAATTATTGGTACAAGGGAATATATATTTTCTGAGAATATTGGTGTTTTGGGTGATGTTGCTGCAGGAAAGGAACAAACGTTTGGTACTTTATTTGCAAGAACTCTGGCTTATGTTGGAGGAAAGCTTCATTATGGTCACCCTGATTTTCTCAATACCGTGTTTATGACTACAAGAGGTGGTGTTTCGAAAGCTCAAAAAGGTTTACATTTGAACGAGGACATCTATGCTGGAATGAATGCAGTTCTTCGTGGAGGTAGAATCAAACATTGTGAATATTTCCAATGTGGTAAGGGAAGAGATTTAGGATTTGGATCTATTCTGAACTTTACTACCAAAATTGGTGCAGGAATGGGTGAACAAATGTTATCGAGAGAATATTTCTATCTTGGAACCCAATTACCCCTTGATCGATTCCTTTCCTTTTATTATGCGCATCCTGGATTCCATTTGAACAACGTTTTTATTTTGCTTTCACTTAAGATGTTTATGCTTTTCTGCATTAATCTTGCCGCCCTTACCAATGACTCGGTGATTTGTGAATATGATAAAGACAGACCAATCACTGATTTGCGTCTTCCTGCAGGTTGTGTCAGTTTGATTCCTATCATTGCTTGGGTCCAACGTTGTATCCTTTCCATCTTCATCGTTTTTTCGATTTCATTCATACCTCTATGTGTCCAGGAACTAACTGAGAGAGGAATTTGGAAGTGTTTCAGCAGATTGTCTAGACATTTCTTGTCTATGTCGCCACTATTTGAGGTGTTTGTCTGCAGAATTTATGCGCAATCGCTAGTGAACGACTTGGCAATTGGTGGTGCAAGATATATCGCAACTGGAAGAGGATTCTCGACTACTAGAGTTTCATTTTCAGTTCTATATTCTAGATTTTGTTTCGAAAGTCTCTATTTTGCTTCCACAATGTTTTTGATGCTGCTTTACTGCTCTTTAGTCATGTGGAAAATGGCTTTGCTTTATTTCTGGTGTACGGTACTTGCATTATTTTTGTCTCCATTCTTATTCAACCCTAATCAATTTCAATTCACGGAGTTTTTCGTTGATTACAAAAGCTTTTTGACGTGGTTGACTACGGGTAACTCTGGAACAAAAAAGACTTCGTGGGTTTCTCATGTGAGAAACTCACGGATGCAACTCACGGGAGCGAAAAGAAAAAAGCTGGGCAAAGCTGGTGATAACTTGGGTTCCGATCACAAAAGACCATCAATGTTGGCAGCTTTAGTTACCCAAGTTGGTTCAAGACTTTTGGCTAGTTTGGTTGTGACAGTGGCATATTTCTTTTCAAATGCGCAAAATGAGGTTAGAGGTGGAACTCCCGCGAACACTGTTCTCCGTTTGGCAGTTATCACATTTGGTCCTATTATCGTCAATGCAGCCATCTTGATAGCCCTATTCCCTATTTCATTGGTTTTTGGTCCTGTTCTGTCCCACTTCTTTACCGGATTTCCGGACTTTATGGCCAACATTGCTCACCTTTTGGGTGGTATCAATCATTTCATTTTCTTTGAGTTCCTGCTATTATGCCAAAACTGGGATTTTTCGAAGTCAGTGCTCGGTATTTGTGCATCATTCCTGTTACAAAGTATGATTTTCAAGTTTTTGACAATTGTTTTCTTGAGCAGGGAATTTAAACATGATAAGTCAAATAGGTCATGGTGGTCTGGAAAATGGCTTACTTCTGGAATGGGTTGTCATACATTGACTCAGCCTGGAAGAGAGTTTATTTGCAAAATCATAGAAATGTCTGTGTTTTCTTGTGACTTGGTGACCTCGCACTTCATTCTTATTTGCCTATTCCCATTCTTGTTTGTCCCATACATTGACAGTTGTCATTCTTACTTGCTTTTATGGTTGAAACCCCAAAATCAAATCAGAAGACCTGTGTTTTCACCTGGCAAGAGGAAGACTAGGACAAGAATCACGATCACCTATTTACTGCTTTTCGTCACGATACTTGTTGTTTTTTCAACGCTTTTTGCCGGTCCTATTGTTCTAGCCAGAGTCTTTGGTGTTGACTTTGATGACTACCTTCCGGAATTTATGTCCGTTATTTTACAACCAGTTGAAATTGTGAGCAAATCCAAAGGTTTGAAGAATTATACTCCACCGAGAAAACATGGTTGATTAGTTAGTGAATTCTTTGGTTATATTGAGGGAAGTTATTGCGATTTGCTACTCGACTCATGAAATTGTTTTTTCTAGTTCAAAATCGTAATTATAATGTTAAATTTTGTTTCGGGTCCCTATTGAACTTAAGTCCATAATGAGCGCAAATCTTGAGATGTTTTCTGTTTGAGTGTAGTGAATAAATGATCGATGTCTCTCTGTGGAATGAAAAGCGATGAAATTGAGAACCTCGGTAAACTGGTGAACAGCTGCAAATGGTTGATGATATTGTTGAGGAGTTCAGTATCACTCTTGTTCAAATAATCAAGAGCTGCCTCGACAAAAAAGCTCAAAAATTCAGAATCAACTCCTGTAGCATGAAAAATAGAGTGATAGACATTTGAATCCATTCGAATGACGTAGTCATAAAAACGAGATCTTTCGAATTTTGGTTTTTTGTTCAAAGTTGAAAGATAAAGTGCTGTTGGAGGTTCCTGATGATCATTTTCGGCTAGTTTGATTGGCTTTGTTGGGGATGAGATAGACGAAATGGACGATTGGGTTGAGGAAGGCTTCTTGAATTCCTCAGGCAAATGATCAACTATCTCAATTGGTATTTGGATAAGCTCTGCATCGTTTGACATGACTTCTAGTTTTTTTAATTCGGAAATCACGGTCTGATTATCCTTGTCGATAGCTAGAGCTTCGACAAGAGATTGTTTTGCCGATATATAGTCGTTCAATTGGGTCAAGGCTAACGATTTTCTGTACAACAACTTAACTTTTGTTTTCACGTCTATTGGGCTGATTTGTAAACCTGAATTGCAATCGCTTAATGCACCTTGGTAATCATTGATTTTGGTTAAAGCGTTGGCTCTGTTAGAGTATAGAACAGGATTGGACGGATCTAAGATTATGGCTGCTCCATACAACTTAGCTGCTTCTTGATAATCTTTGTTTCCAAAAGCTTTGTTTCCCTCATCTTTCAATTGCTGAGCCGTAGACATTATAATAATGTTTATCAGAGAATATCAAAGTTTCGTTAGTTAATCAAAAATGAAAAATTACCATAGATTAATAATCTTGAAAAAAAAAATTGAAAAATGATCAAATCTTTTAGTACACCCCGTACTCTTTAATCATCATATAATTCATTATAATGATTGAGTCAGAAGATCTTCAAGATGAACTTGGAGCAATTGAAGCTATTTATCCGGGTTCATATGACCGGGTGTCTCCCTGTGTGTATACCTTTAGAATTCCACAGTACGAGTTTATAGCGGTCAAAATGAAATTCCCAGAGTCGTACCCTGATGAGAAGCCTAAGATTCTCCAGGTCACATCTGGTAGACGTGGTTACGATGAGTCCTTTCTTGTGGAAT
This sequence comes from Ogataea neopini, assembly GCA_030578575.1. NCBI lineage: Eukaryota > Fungi > Ascomycota > Pichiomycetes > Pichiales > Pichiaceae > Ogataea > Ogataea neopini. The sequence goes on from JAJMSO010000001.1 coordinate 1,074,726, forward strand.
TGCTTCAAGAGGTTTTAGATTCTATCTACAGCGAGGGTGTGGTTTGCATATTTGACTTTTTCACAGAGTGTGATGCGGTTTTGTACGCTGGAGAAGATGAGCTCGAGGAAGAAGAGGACCCCATTAATACGACAAACGAAGAAAACCCGACAGTATCCGGAGTTTCCAACACGTTTGCTAACATGCAACTGGGACGAAGTGATGAGGAATCTGAGTTTGAAGAAGAAGAGGGTGATGATATTGATTATGAAAACTATGTCTATGACGAAGAAAAGGAAAAAGCAAAAGCTAAGAATAAAAAGTCATCAAATGAAACCTCAGGAGAGGCTGATAGTCCCCTCGAAGGATGGTTTATTTCCGACCCAATCGTGGACAGAAAATCCACATTTATAGGGTTTGCCAGGGAAGTGCACTCGGTGCAAGAAGCTGAAGAAGCATTGGAACAGCTCAAACTAGACAAGAAAATTATGAGATCGAAACACAACATGACGGCTTGGCGTATCAAAAACGATACCAGTGGAGTCCAATTCCAAGATTGTGACGATGACGGAGAAGCTGCTGCAGGAGGACGTCTTTTGCACCTGCTATCGATCATGGACGTTTGGAACGTGATGGTTGTAGTTTCCCGATGGTTTGGAGGAGTTCACATTGGACCTTCACGGTTCAAGCACATCAATGCATGTGCTAGAGAGGCAGTGGTCAGAGGAGGCTTTGATTTGGCAGACAAGAAATCAAAGAAAAAAAAATGATTAGCTTTTGTTCTTGAACTTTCTACGTTTATTGTCAGAAGCCTTGTTGTCGTTAGGACGTTTAGACGAGCGTTCAACACCGTGTCTTGCAAGAAGACTCTTCAAACTAGTTGGTTCTTCCGAATTGGATTCTTGTGATGGTTCTTGAACGATTTCTGGAGTGGCCTCATCTGTTGATGTAGAAACGGGATTTGTTCCCAAAACACGTCTCCCTGTTGCTGCTGCCTGCGATGTCTGAGAACGGTATATTTCGTGAACTTGCGAGTAACCGACAACTTTCACGCGCGTGTGTCTTTTCTGTATTTGAGTGCGAAGAGCACTTGCCGCTGGAAGACTCCATTCGCTCAAATCTCTCAGCCTCTTTGCGTTTTGGTGTTCCTGCTCTTCTTCTTCTTTTTGGTCCGCCATTTTCATGAACTTCATGTTTCGAACGCGGCTCGAAAGGCCTCCGGCTGAATTCGTTGAGTCAGACATTCTGTGGTGTATAAATCTCAGGTAAAGAATGTAGAGTTGTATTAATGTATATCAAAAGAGCATCAAGTATTACTTTCAATATTTTTTTTCTCAATCTCTAAAATTTTTCAAGAGAGCTTATTCGGGCAGTGTTTGATCCGTTTTATATGGGGGTGTCCCACATTGGTGCGGCTCACACCCCTTATATGATTATATAATCTTAAGAGGTCGTGTAACGGCTGAAAAATTTTTATTTGAATTTTTTTTTAAAAAAAAAAAATCTAAGATTCTCTTTTAACGTACATACCTGATATATAGTTAACCATTGAATACCCAAACACAACGTCTCAATGAAGTCGGATTTCAAGTTCTCAAACCTACTGGGAACAGTTTACCGTCAGGGTAACCTTGTTTTCAACGAGGAAGGGACGACTCTTGTTTCACCAGTTGGAAACAGAGTGACGGTATTTGATCTATTGAACAATCGGTCGTACACTTTGGATTACGAACACCGCAAAAACATTGCATGTATTGCACTTAATAAACAAGGGACTCTTTTGCTTTCTGTTGATGAGGATGGTCGTGCGATCTTGGTGAATTTCCGTGCACGGACCGTTCTACACCATTTCAACTTCAAAGAGAAAGTGCGGGACCTTCAGTTCTCTGCAGACGGAAAACACTTTGCACTTGCAGCAGGTCGGTTTGTTCAAGTGTGGAGGACTCCTAGTGTTGCAGAAGATCGTCAATTTGCTCCTTTTGTTCGCCATCGTGTTTACGCAGGTCACTATTCTGATGTGACCTCAGTTTCGTGGTCGGGTGACTCACGTTTCTTGCTCTCTACAAGTAAAGATCTCACTGCTCGTGTGTGGTCACTTTCGTCTGCTGACAGTGGAGTCAAAATGACTCTGGCTGGTCACCGTGATTATGTGGTCAAGGCATTTTTCGATGCGGACCAGGAGAGCATCTATACTGTTTCTAAGGATGGAGCTTTATTCCGTTGGGAATACACAGAACGCCCTGGTGAAGAAGAACTTGAAGAATCAGCCAAAACAATGAGCTGGAGAATCACAGCAAAAAATTTCTTCTTCAGCGAACACAAGGTCAAATGTGCTACATTCCATGCTGCTAGTAATCTTCTCGTTGTTGGATTTACCAATGGTGAGTTCCGGTTATACAATTTGCCAGACTTTACGCTTTTGCAACAACTTTCCATGGGTTTCAATGCCGTGAATACCGTTTCCGTGAATGCAAGTGGTGAATGGTTGGCCTTTGGATCTAGAAAACTCGGACAATTGCTCGTTTACGAATGGCAATCTGAGTCTTATATTTTGAAACAACAGGGTCATTTCGATGCCATGAACTGTCTGACTTACTCACCAGATGGAGGCCGTATTGTGACGGCATCAGACGACGGGCGGATCAAAATTTGGGATGTTGCATCTGGTTTTTGTCTTGCTACTTTCGAAGAACATACTGCAGCTGTGACGGCTGTCTGTTTTGCAAAACGTGGTCAAGTGTTATTCTCAGCATCTCTTGATGGTACTGTTCGTGCCTGGGATCTGATTCGTTACCGTAACTTCCGTACATTTGCTGCTCCTCAACGTTTACAATTCAGCTGTCTGGCGGTTGACCCTAGCGGTGAAGTCGTTTGTGCGGGATCGCGTGACGATTTCCAAATTCAAGTTTGGGCCGTTCAAACCGCACAGTTGCTTGATCAACTTGCGGGTCACGAAGGACCAGTTTCGTGCTTGAGCTTTGGTGGAGAAGGTTCGCCACTTCTGGCGAGTGCGTCGTGGGACCGCACGGTGCGCGTGTGGGATATCTTTTCGCGTACTCAGACTAGTGAACCTTTTAACGTGGTTTCTGAATGTTTGTGTCTCGCGATGAGGCCCGACGCAAAAGAGTTGGCAGCAGCTACCCTCGACGGTCAGATCACGTTCTGGGACGTGGAGAATGGTAAACAGGTTCGTCACCTCGACGCAAAGCGTGATGTGATCCGTGGCCGGTACTTAGAGGACCGTTTCACTGCTCAAAACTCTTCTCGTGGTCAACATTTCTCCACAATTGCGTACAGCTTCGATGGACTCTCCCTCGTGGCGGCCGGTACCAATAACAGTATCTGTCTTTACGACCTTCCTAATGAAGTTTTGCTACGTCGGTTCACTGTGTCGCAAAATATGCAGTTGAACGGTACGTTGCAATTGCTCAACTCCAGAAAAATGACCGAAGCTGGGTCTATCGACCTCATCGACGCAGATGGAGAATTATCTGATCTTGAAGACCGTCGCCGTCTCGACAGCTCGTTACCAGGCTCATCCCGTGGTGATATCTCTGCACGTTCAACACGGCCCGAAGTTCGTGTCACCAGCGTTCAATTCTCTCCTGCTGCAAATGCTTTTGCATGCGCTTCAACTGAGGGATTGCTCGTCTACAGCGTCGACGACGCGCTCGTCTTCGACCCATTCGACCTCGATATTGATGTTACCCCTGCTGCAACGCTCGAAGTCTTGCACGAAGGTGACTATCTTACAGCACTTGTCATGGCTTTTCGACTCAACGAACGTTATCTTGTTCATAAAATTTATGAATCCATTAGTGCTGAAGACGTTCCAATTGTGTCACGTGACCTGCCTCTAGTGTATGTGGAAAAATTACTTGCATTCATTGCTTCGATTCTCATGGAAAGTCCACACGTTGAGTTCAATTTGTTGTGGGTTTCCGAATTGATTACTAGTCATGGAAGATTCATCGTGCGTAACCGTCATCTGTTTGCCAGCTCGCTTCGACTAGTGCAACGTTTCCTCAATCGTGTTGCCAAGGATGTTGTTCGTGCCAGTTTCAAAAATGAACATCTTTACGAATTTTTGAGAACAAGTGTATCTATTGGAGGCGAAGATGACTCTGGAGATGCTGAGAACATCGTTGTCGATGATGATGAGGAAGACGACGACGAAGACGTGATCATCGAAGACGCTACTGCTGACTCCTCTGACGAAGAGGGCTGGTTTGGTCCTGGGGAGGAAAAGACTCCTGCGCTTAACTTTGCTGCTGATTCCGACGAGTCGGATGAAGAGCAAGAAGAGTGAAAGCTCAGTTGTGCCAATTACATTTTTTAGAATTACATCTGTAACATAATATAAGTCATCTCTATGCGTTGAGTAATCTCATCCCGATTTCTAGGGTCTCTGTTTGTCTCTGGGGTATTTTGAGACCCCTTAAATCAGTACGGTTAAAAAAAAAAAAAGATGCCCTCTAATAGTCGTGGACAAACCGACTATCTGTTGGCAGCAATTTCGAGATTGTAGAAACTTAAACAATTCATTTTTGGTAGCAAGACACAATACGCAACGCATTATATTTCTAATTATAACCGCTAATAGACAATACCACAACTAGCCGATGACAAGAGAGAGGTGTTTGGCATCGCTCTCAGAGATAATTGATCTGATCACGACTAAAAAGTCTGCCGAAGTTGTTGAATTACAGTTTTTAGAATGTCTGTCCAACTTTTCATGTCTACTCACACTAACGTCTAACGATCCTGTTGAACGTAAAGTGCTGGCCAATTCTCTATCTATCTGGTCCAAAATCAGTGAAGTGATCCAACTTATCATGGAATATTTAGAGGAACACCAACATGAATGCAGCAGCAAAGAAACCATTTATAGAGTGAGGCTTGGAAGAGGAGTCGTGTTGTTTGCTGCCAATCTTGTTGTCGGATTGAAGTCTCTGTTGTCATTACAAGAAGAAGAAAGACAAGATTTTTATGCATCCAATGATCTCAGGTGCAAAGACCTCTCATGCGATGTTCTGATACAGTCGTTATACTCTAACCATACCAAAAAAATCATACCTTTAGTTCTTCGATTCATCCGAACGCTCGATACCTTTGACGATAAAGCAGATCACACCGTTGTGGAACTGTATCTTAATTCAATGATTGCATGTTTTCAATATCTCACAAATGTCACCAACATCGCTCCTGAGCTCAAAGATGGCGACATTGTGTTTGATTGGGAAATAATTATGGATTTGTTTTGCGACATTACGCGATACTGGAGTCGATCAAAAGTTAAACATTACCTTACTGCAGAATTGGCAATTCCATTGTTTATGTACATACGGAATCTGCTTAACCACGAAAAGCTGTTGACCAGGATTTTCGCCGAGAGCAAGACCCAGTTTGTTGCATTTATTGGATGTTTTCTATCGGAAATCTCGACAATGATTTCCAAGGCACAAATGGAATTAAATGATGTAGACAAAAGCAGGTACCATAACGCAGAGATTGTTTACTTGGGGATCTACACAATCATCATAACACATGAGAGCATGGGAACGTTTTTAATAAAATGCTCGCAAAACAGTTATGAAGAACAGTACAGTGTTGCAGCTGTGAATGAACTTTTGAGGGCCGCACAGCTACTTCTCAGTAATGATGAGAATGAATGGACGACTTTACAACTTACAAACATTACTGCTTCCATTCTCGACTTCTACAATCACGTTTCCGAAGATGCAATTTTGCTCTTGGAAAAGCCTGTGTTGACGGAAGAAGAAAAGCATGAGCTGAGTCTTGTACATCGTCGTGTGGTTTCAACGTTAGATTGTCTTTCAAGCATAGTTCACCACGACCATGTGCGCGAAATGCTCAATCATTATAAATTTTTGCCTGCGTTACTTCGTCTTTTCAAAGTAGTTGAGGAAAATACACACAAGAAGAAACTGAAAGACGAAAGTGTTCCATTGAATGTTAAAGAGTTCCCTCAAGCCAAGATCATAATTGTTGAGCTCATCACTGCGCTGGTATATCAGAATTTCGACAATCAAGAATTGGTGAGAACTGAGCACGGCTTGGAGCTGGTGCTGAACAATTGCAACCTGGATGCCAATGAACCATACATCAAAGAGCGTGCTATTCTATGTATCAAGTATCTCTTGCTTGATAATCAGGCTAATCAAGACTTTGTGGCAAGCCTTGAAGCTAAAGGAAGTGCGATCGATCCATCAAATTCAGAGGCATTGAGTCAAGCGGGCTATGAGGTGGACATTGTGAACGGAAAAGTACAGCTTAAGAAGTCTACAAAGCTTATGGAGCTGGAAAAGCAAGCTCGAGTTGGTGGAAGCTGATACAATGACAATGTATGGAATTGATAATAATTCTAAACTTTAATATATACTCAATAAAAATCATCGATGTGCGGCTCAAGAAAAAAATTATTTTTAAAAAAAAATTCAACTGAAAAAAAAAATTTCAAATGATAATATTACCAAGATATGTTACTAAAAGTACACATAAAAAAGGTGTAACAGGCATGGCGAAGGGACAGAAAGAAACCACCACGGGAGTGGACATTTCTAGTGCAATTGGACATGGAAGTGCCAAGATAAAGAAGAAGATCAGAGATATTACCAGGCTTTTGAAAAAAGATAATCTACCATCCGATGTGAGGGTGAATAACGAGAGAGCTCTTGCAGCACTTAAAAGTGAACTTGAAAACGCACAGTTGAATCTCAAAGCAAAGAAACTCTCGGCAAAGTACCACAAGGTGCGGTTCTTTGAGCGTAAGAAGGCCGCCAGAAAGTACAAGCAAGCCAAACAGGATCTTGAAGAGCTCGAGGCCAAAAAAGAACAGTCAAAAGACGAAAAAGAGCTCAAGGAATTGAAGAAAGAGATCAAAAAACAGAGAAAATTGTTTAAGCATTGCGAGGTTGATCTTGCGTACGTTTTGAATTTCCCAAAGACAGAAAAATATATTGCTTTGTATCCGTCTAATTCTACGGACATAGATCAACTTGACGAGAAAGCTAAAAAGGGAATTGCCAAAACAGAGGCTATCAAGATGGAATTTAAAAGAAAGTTTTCTGAACAGTTGGAAGCTGGTAAACTTGAAGTCTCGATCGAGGACGGTCTCAAGGGACTTCGTACGCAAAATGTTAAAGCAGACGGGGAATCGAACGATGCAAAGGATAACGAAATTCAACAAGATGATGACGATGACTTTTTCGAGTAACTTAATTATCCAACGAGATATTTATCTATAAACAGGGTGTGATTAATAATATATTGTCTTAGTTTCAAACATGTAGTAACTCGGCGTCGAGATACTTAATATTGTCCAGCATGCGCGGAGGAATCTCTTGCTTAGAAACCAGACCGAGCTGGAGAAGATCACCAATAACTATACCCGATTTCTCTAGAGAGTAAAGTAAATAGTCAAAATTGTCATCGTTGTCGTCGCTGATCTCCTCCACAATTGCTGTGTCAAGAGTATCTTCCTCCATGTCTAAATCATCCTCCACAATCACCTTATAAGTTTCACCGTTCGGTCCAGTTTCAACAACGTCATTCATAGTTTTAGGTTGACCATTCTTGTTGAGAGATCCTTTGGTAATGACACCCCAAAGAGCCCAGAAAATTGAGTTAGCCGCACGCCAAATTATTGTCTCGTTATATAGTTTGACAACCTTGTCTGGAAGTTCACTTTCCTTGAGATTAATCACAGATGCAGAACGACCTTTACTCAGACTCATGTTGGTGATCGAAAGACTTGAGTTTCCAGTGTGAGGTGCCAATTTAGGTGTTTGACTTCCAGGAACATATGTAACATAAGTGTTCAACAGGTTCAGACGTTCTTCCCTAGTTGGGTATCTGTGAACATGCATCTTGTGACTCTCAGTTGGACTGTGATAGTTGGCCATCCACTCGCAAAAGTGATTTGTTATGTCGTAGGCGGGTAAATTAGGTCCTGCATATTCGAAATCAATAACCACGAGTTTTTTGTCGTCACGGTAGTCCAAGTCCGTGACGAGAGGCAACGTAGCAGGATTTGAAAGCGAAAGCGAGGATGTTTTCTCAATGAGCTGATCTTCTGTTGTTGAGGTTGCCGATGTTGTTCCGATTGCTGATTCATCGTCAGAATCGTCATCAATTGCTGGTTGATCATACTTATTGTAAAACAACAGGTTGCCGTATTGAGTGTCATTGTGGCAAAACTTAAGTTTTTCATCAATATTAATACGACCGCCGTAGTAATGATAGAGCCATTGTTGATAAGCAAAAACATGTTTTTTAAATGTGGGCCAATCAGTTATAAAAACGTCTTGTTGTTCTGTTTCCGAAGAATCTGCTGCAATCGAGTCCACAATTTTAATCCATTTTTCGATAAGGTTCCAGACCTTTGCTCCTTCGAGTTTTTCGTTCGATTCAAGATTGATTCCGTAGTGCAATTCTTTCATTCTACGTGCGATCATACGACTGACCCGGGGTTCCCTGATTTGATCTTGATTGAGGGTTATGGAGTTGTTCAAGAACTCTTCGAATCTTCCATTGGTGAAACATCCAAGAAGTTTCGCTCCAATATTTTTTTGTGACAAACGATGTAACGTCATCAATTCTGTATCTCTGTCGATAATATCACCAACGTTGGCGCCATAAAGTCTGAGCAATAACGGATAGTAGTTTTTGTAAGTCACTTTATAAACAGAATTCGTGAGTGCTCCTGAAATACGTTTGAGTTCTAAATAACGCAGGTTTGTTTCATTGATTTGTATTTTGCGCCATTTGGGGATTCTCAGGTTTTTAAGCACAGCTAAAACGTCTTGTTTAAAGTAATCGAGAGGAAGAGTATTGTCGAGAACAGCACGCACTTCGTTGAGTCCACGGTCTGAAGAGCCGCCGCCAATAACTTCACCGTATTCATCTCCATCGAATACGCTGAAATCGGTTGAAACTGGCCGATGCGTTGAGTGTGACGATGACGAGCGTCTACGCCTTAGCTTTCTGGAGGTAGATCGTCTCCGAACGTTGGACGATGACGAAGATTTTCTCGTGTACTTGGGTCTCTCCATTGGGGAAGGTAACTCAATTATAAATTATGGATGGGAGAGTTTTGGTGTCCTAGTTATTTGAAAGGGCAATTAATTCAATAAAGAGAAAAGATAAGATACAGAACAGAGGGTTTTGATAAAGTGCGTCTTTTCGAATTCGAGATGTTTTTTTGCTCAACACCGCCACTTTTACCCAACGTGGCGGTGCGCATGTGATTCGCGAGATCTCAAGAAGCGTAGCAAGAGCGACAGATTTTGTTTGTAAGTGAGCTGACGTACATCCCTGCACCACTATTTCCGTTTTCCCCGATTGGGGAAAACGTAAACATATCAGTTTTTTTTGTGCAAGCCAAATTCAAAAAGCGTCTCTCTTTCAAATTCATCTGAACTAGACACATCTTTCTACTCCTCAACCTGTGTGAAACAACCCACTAAGAAACGACCCTTTCATCCGTTGTTTCTCTGGTTGTTGTTGTTTCTTTGGCTTACTGTTTCTTTCATTCGCTCTAGCTGTTGTTTCTGACCATCTACTCGCTTCTTTGCTCCAAACCACATGTTCCAGGGCCCTGCAGCGCACTCGCCCGAGCGAGACAAGCTCATAGTCACCGTTCCGTTTAACTACACATACTTTCTCAAACCAACACACACCGTTCATGAGTCTCTCATCAGTTCTGACTGGAGAAATAGAACCAGTGAGCTCGATTCGAGTAATCCATTTTTGCGCCAATTGCCAGAAGGAACACTGGTTTGCGACAATTTGCCGCCACTCCGCAAGATTGTTCGCCAAATCAACGATACCTACGCTGCACTAGGTGTTATGACCATTCTTAACGAATTCCGCGGTGCAGAACTCAAGCTCACTGTTTCCATCATCGGTAGTCACAGTTGTCAAAAAGAGATGAATGACGTTCGTTTACAATTGTTCCGCAGTTTCAGTGAAGTTGTTTGTCGCAGTATTCCACTTGACTTTGTGAAAACCCGTTTCTGCTTTGATTCTGCAGGTGAAATTAAGCCGGAACTTCTCCAATTTGCAAATGAAGTGTCAGCCTACAACAGATGTTCGATTTATATTGAACGTTCTCCAGAACGGTCACCAGAATTTTCACTCGTCATTCTTGGTAGTCAGGATTGTTCTAACGTTGCGGAAAATAAGCTCCGTCTTTTTATTGACAGTCTTAACCCACGCTCTTTCTGCGACGCTTTAGAAATCCAATCGCTTTCATTGCTCCCATTAATTGGCGGAACTGAGTTTTCAAACTTTAAAAACATTGTTCGCAGAACCAATTGTCATCTTTACCTGCCAAATCTTATTCCTGAGTTGTATTACAACAACACTCTCGGTAGTGAGGAACGTAAACTCACAATTTACATCACAGGTTTGCGTTCACAGGTTTTGTTAGCAAAATGTATGCTTGCTGAGATTGTCGATAAAATCGCAAAGACACCATTCATCAAACAAATTTCGGTGATGCCAATCAAGCGTGAGAGTCTTGTGTTATTCCATGAAGATCCTGAATTTTTGAAAAACATCATGTTTGAAACCGGTTGTTTTATCTCCATTCCTGCATTGGGCCATGCCGCTGCAGATGGAGCAGGGGATTTGGTTAGTTTTCAAGGAAATTCAATGGAAGATCTTGAAATTGCGATCGATAGATTCATGTCACTCGTTTCCCACTTTTACAGTGCCAAGTACGAGTTACATACTACCGTCCGTGGTAACTCCTTTGCAGATGATGACGTCAGCAAACTTTTGAGTTTTAATGACTCTCTATCGTTCAATTCCAACACTATTGTGTCTTTGGCTAGATTCAGTGATCGTTACGTTTTCCAATTGATCGGCCGATCCGAAAACATCAAAACTGCTGTGAATGCTCTTGCTCAATTCCCAACATATGTGGAGGCTGAACCTCTTTCGGCAGCAGTTCAGTATCAAATTGAACTTTCTAACAAAGAGAAAGACTTCATCGCTGGTAAAAAAAATGGTAAGATTATCAAGATCATGAATATGTCATCTGTTGCCATCAAACTGCTACCATTTACAGACTACAACTTCATTGTGGAAATCAATTGCAACGACCTTATGGATTCTGTTCTCGGAGTGAGTCTCTTTGAAGACGAATTACCGACAATGATGACCTTCAACGTTCCTGAATCTTTCCACAGGCAGATTATAGGAGTCGGCGGTCAGACCGTTCAGACCATTATGCGCAAGTTCAACGTTTTCATCAAGTTCTCTAATTCTTTCGAGCTCAACGACAAGCCTGCCACAGACTCTACCGCAGCTCAGGCGTCTAACTTTCAGCAGTCGTTTATTCGCAAGAACAATGTTGTCATTAAATGTCCCGCCAAGAACAAATCTCAGATACCGCTCGCCAAGATTGAGCTTGAAAAACTCGTTGATAAAGTCATTAACACCACTTATCATTGTTCCGTAGTCAAGCTTACTGCTCCTCAATGGAGGCTCGTCACTTCGAGCCAATTGAATTCCATGTTCAACATTAATCGCATCAAGCCAAGCAATTTCATTACCGAGTTAGAGAAATCGACCAATACTTTCATCAAGTTCCCAAGTCTTGACCGTGATGATGGTATTCATGAAGGTGTTGAGCTTGAAATTTATGGAATCGATGGTAACTCAAAGAATTGTTGTCATGAGCTACTGAAATTACTACCATATGAATACGAGATTCGGTTTTCAGAGTCTCGTATTTTCAATGACCTGATTAACATTCACACAGACTCTAGTTCTTTGCTTTCAAAAGAAACCACTGAATTGCAGCTCGAGTTTCTTAACAATGTGGTTGTTCCACTCAGATTACTTTATAACGTGGAGTTGTTGTTGAGAAAAGTCGGTAACTTGGACTGTATCACTCTTCATTACTTTGCGGAGACATTTACTGGAACTTCAGGACCACCAAACTCGACTGCTAGACTCACCGAGAGCAGACAACAGGAGTTGGTCAAAAGCGAAAAATTCCAGCAGATCATCAGCAGTCTCAAGCTTTTCTTCAGAGTTCAACAATGTGAGATCGTTTCGCAAGGCGTCAAGAGCTGCGAGTTCAGCATTTCGAGTCTTAGCGACAAAAATGAAAAGGAGAATCTCATCGCCAAACAGAATTCTACTCTTTTGACAAGTACGAGACCAATTGAGAAAACTGTCAGTCCAAAAAAAGGTTTTGCCGTCCAACAGCTTCAGCCTCAAAACAAATACGTTGGTAACAGAAAGCTTTCCCAACTTCCATCTGCCACTCAGGACGTTAGTCCTCATTTCAACAGTTCCCAGGTTCCATCAGCACCCCCAGCGCCGCCAGCGGCCACTTTCCAACAATCGATCGGCGCCATTGGTGCATTCAACACTCCAGACTTTAACTTTGCGAGAATGGGTAACAGTTACTGGAACTAAGTACTTTTTTTTTTTGATGGACTTTTCCTACGGGATATTCAGCGCACACTTCTTTATTCGTTTATAGTGAATTACGATTTTATACCCTACTACAAGGACAAGGAAAACAAGCAAATAATGAGGAGTGAAGCGATAAATTTATGCGAGTCGCTTCGCTTGTGCTTGTTCGCTAATGTCTTTTAGCTATACTCTCATGTAGAAAGTTCAATGCACTCGCTAAAGGTGTGGATTTCACCTTTGGCTCTTCATTTATCACTGCCTCTTCTGGGGTACCCTCTCTTGACGTTTCGCTAGTTGGATGCATCTGTCTCAGCCACTCGGTCGCAATGTTGGCAGCAGAGTTTTTTGGGTGGACAATCGATTTTGGATCGCTCGGGTTGGTCGGTGGAAGTCCGTTGTGGTGGAGATGGTTGTATACAATGTTGAACTGTCCTGTCTGTGAATCATAAGAAAAATTCAATCGTGATTGACAAGGGAACAGTAGCATGTCTCGGGGTTGTCCAACGATTCCATTTGATTTTTGAGAAGAGATATCGTGGGACACTTGTTCAGAATAGCTTTCCAGTCTTTCAAATCGTTTTGCATGTCTTTCAGCTCTTCCTGGTCTTTTTTCTCCTCCTTCTTCGTCTGAAGAATCATCTTCATCATCACTAACAAGTAAAGATATGTCTTTTCGCTTATTGCCGACATCCACGTTACAAAGCATTTGACAGTAGAACTTTCCTGCTTTCCAATTGGTAGATCTAGTTTTGTAAGATAACCCGACATTAGCTAACACGTCAAAAACTCTGCTGAGGTAATGAATTTTTAACTTCTCTTTCACTTCTTCTTTATATGCTGTTAATTTCTCTGTGTTAGCAGTCACGCTTAAACTCGGATCGACACCGAACTGCGACAGGTTTTCGTACCTCCTCACAATAAAGTCAGGTATACTTGTCGAGTATTTCAGCGTATACACGTCCGATCGATCATTAGTGGATAATTTTCCCAAAAATGACGTGAAAGAGTAATAAACCTGCGAGTCGCCAAGTTCAGAATCAGGGAGTAAATGTGCATCACTCGTGTCCGTACGGTTACTTTGGTTTCCATCATTCATGACTTGAGATAGTGGTGGTGTCTGTTGACGGGATGGCGCTCCGTCTGATGGCGAAACTGAGCGAGAGTTTACCTGCTCACCCTTCATTGACTGCAGTTTCTTGAGCACCTTGTACTTTTGATTTTGTTTGTATAGCTTATTCTTCTTTCTGCATGCATCACACGTTTTGTACTTGACAAGTGTAGCAGGATTCTCATCAGTGATGTATTCTCTTCTCTTGGATTTGCATTTGACACAAACAAGATTGTTTTCACTTACTCTGTCTATCGTATCCATCATTGTAGGGAAGCAGATAGTCCAGCGACAGAGGATAACGAATGTAGTATTGGGAAGTTACAATTACCAGATCAATCCTTGATAAAAGTCGTAGATCGTGTTGAATTCGTTGAGCCTGTTGGTTTGTTGTTATCAACACGTTCTTCTTCTCATGAATAGTCTGAATCAGTTTACTATGAAAAAACTTTCTACAATTTAAAAAATAAAATATTTCAATATTTTAATATTTTTCTGTTGAAAATAAAGATAACCAAAACCATTTCAAAATTTCAATTGTCTCTGAGCCTTGACATTCCCCACCTTTCCCTTACTCAATTTCATCCCTCAATGAGCTCTCTATACCTGCCCAATCCCTGCTTATTAGGAATTTTGCTTACAATCTCCACACATGATGGTAATCATATGGTGTTCCATTATCCACCAAAACCAAATGAATACGGCTATCGGCCGACACCCTTGGGAAACCAAGTGCTGAACACGGGCGAGGATACATCAACATCTTCTTCAAGTGATGAGGCGGATGATGAGTTTGTTCAGGCGGATTATTTTGATCTTCGAGATGACGATGATGATGATACTTACAGCTCCTCCATAGATGGTCACTCAAGCACACGCGACAGTGTCAGTGCAGGTAGCAGTGGCAGCGTAGCAAACATGATACATGGTTCTACAGTGCCATATTCGGGTAAGACAATACTTGGAATGTTAGACGAACAGGATAGAAGACGCAAACTACGGGAAATCAAACGTAAAAATCTCATGAAGAATATCATTATGGGTGAAAATGGCCAAACTACAGAATCTTCGTCAAGCAATACTCGAACGAGTTCAGTGAACAACGGTACTGGTGCTGGTGGAAGCCCTCTGACAAACCCACGATCTCTACCGAGTCTTCAGACTAGTGCTGGTGGATTAGGGTCTACTGAAAATGAATCAAAAGTCGAGCAGCTTTTCGGTTTTGATATTGATTACGTAAGTGAGATTGTGACACCACCGAAACAACTGTGCAATAGTAGGTTTGAGCTTTCAGTTGAAGATATGGCATTCTTGGGACTTCCAATCCATATCAATGACAATGGGGAATGGAGAGTGTCGAATCATCAAAAAAAATCGAAAAGAAGTAAGAAATCTTCGAAAAAGAAGAAAAAATCAGCTTCGGAGCTTGGCAGTAATGCTGGGGAATCAATATTGGAGACAGAAAATAAAGACGAAGATGCTGTTGGATCAGGTGATGAGGACCAAAATGAACCTGATGATAAGAAAAACGATTGTCCGATGTATTTGTTCCATCTTGTTTTTGTGATGAATCCACCTGTTGTGGAGTACAACTATAGAATTGACGAGATGTTTCACTATGTGGTGAGTAGGATGGGCCTTCTGTTGCGATATGAACAACAAAAGTCCAACTATGTCTGGGAGCAATGTAAGCAAATTTTAGAGATGAAGGAAGATTTGGTTGGATTATCAGTGACTGAACAATGGAATTCCATTATTGAAAAATCATCCCTTGCAGCCATGATCTCTCAGACCTATCAGGCGGTTTCGAACTCGGAGATTGTCAATGTTGAGATCAATGGAAAATTGAGGTCGTTTCAAATCCCTATTCGCACGGAATTCAGTACACTTCCTCCACGTCATTTCCAGATGCTTCCAGGTTCGACCCTTTCTTCTATTTCCCCGTTCAATTCTCTGGGAATGGATCAGTCTTTGGCAGGGAATAATAGCACTGTTAATGACACATATTTGGTTCACTATGCTTTGATTTTACTTGACGATCCTGAATCGATTATCAAAGATATCAGAGCTGAAAACGACTCTCTTATTGCCAGTTTCATACGAATGATCAAGCCTACAGAAAGTCTTTACCGTCTATCGACTTTGAGTGGTTTAGACGTTCTAGAAGTGAAATTGTTCGCCAATCATTTGGTTTATTGGCGAAGAGCCAAGGCAGTTTTACCGCTGAGTCCGCGTAACATTTACATTGTGTCTCCACTCGCACCTTTGTACAATGTTTACAAAGATTCTACTTTGTTCAAACAACAATTTCCAAACTTGCCCCCGCTTCCTAACTTTTTATCCCTGATTTCATCGTCCTCGAACAAACCACGCCCGATAAACGCCGTTATTCCAAGTAAAGATCATCGTGATCTATATTTGGAGGCTACTGCGTGGTTGCTGAAATTTGGTTATTTGGCACAGCTTCAAACGTTTTTGTTTCTCAAGATAACTAAAGATGTGAAAATCAAAGTTGATGAGGAGTTAGAGATGGAGCGGAAAAACAAGAAAAATGCTCGGAGCCAAAGTGGTTTCTCGGATGCAAACGAAAACAACGAGTCAAGAATTATGTCTTCGAGCGATGAAGAGGACAACAAAGTGACAACGACTGATAATACCACAAAAGCACGTGATGACGCTGAAGCACAGACGGATTCAAACGGTAAAGCTGGAGCTAGTGTCATAGGCAGCTCACCATCGAAAATTAGCTCTAATTCCTTCTCAAAAAGTCAAGCTCCAGTCCATTTTGAAGAGGAAGAAGAGGAAGATACAATTTTACTTGACCCGGAGACCTCCACTGCGTTGGAGAGACGTTGGGTTTCCAAGTGTGTCGAGGGACACGCTTTGGACGTGGTGAATTTGTTCTACAAGCTTTTGAAGTATATGAATGGTAAGAGTCCTTTGGAGTTGTTCATTATCAAGGAGAATGTGAGTCGACAGGATATGAGAAAGCTTCTGGTTGCGTTAGACAAGCATATAATGACTGTAAGACATTGGTGAAGTCGGTTGATTGGCGATTATTGGTGAGCTATGGGTCCTGAGCCAGGCCTCATGCACGTACGGCCCGCACCATTCGCGTCGTTTGTCGTTCTTCGCTCAGTTTGTATATACTATAAATATTTTGAACCGCCGATCGACGCGACTCTCGGCTTGATCTTCTCACCGGAATAACACCCTACACCTTTAAGAAATTTCAACTAAGCTACGGGAAAACAAAAACAAAAAAGGACGATCTGGGCTCTACTCAACGAAAGGCGACTAATCGAAAAGGTACATATAAGTTATCAAATACACCCTAATTTACCAAAAGGTGGAAAACCGAGCTTTAACGTATTTTAGAAAGCTTCAGCGGTAGTGTTTGTTGGCAAACACTCCGGAAAGAGTAACTAACAAAGCAGTCTCTTAGCAGTCTTCTCTGTGAGAGCCGTTAGTGACATTGGTGTCAGTCGTCCAAGACTTTCACTAATTGCTTAGCTAGCACATGGGTGCTGGTCTTATAATTTACAGAAACTGAGTTACACAAATCAAATATACACATCATGGATAACAAAGATCTCAAACAAGAGCAAATCCAAAACACGTTGGATCAAGCACAAGAACAGCAATATGTGCGATGGTTGGATGAGCGCAGTTCCTATCGCACGCGAAGAATAGGCATATGTCATGGTCAATATGTCAAAGTTATGTTTCTACTAGGCGTTTTACAGGTAATTGGAATAGCATTCTTCACGAGAGGTTTCTTATTGTCGCGCCAAGTTTTGTCAAATCAAGCCACATGCTACGATCAACAGGGATCAGAAAGCTGTTTCAAGAATTCCCCGTTTGAAAAAACGGTGATTTTATTGGTCGATGCTTTAAGATTTGATTTCGTCATTCCGGTCGATGAAGAGCTAGCACACCCTAACTATCACAACAATTTCAACGTTCTTCATTCTGAATTTACATCAAACCCAGCTAATTCACTTCTACTCAAGTTTCTGGCGGATCCTCCAACTACCACCATTCAAAGATTGAAAGGTTTGACCACGGGATCATTGCCTACTTTTGTGGACGCCGGTTCTAATTTCGACGGTGACACGATCGATGAAGACAACTTAATTTCACAATTGTACTTCCATAAGAAAAAAGTGGCATTTGCCGGTGATGATACCTGGACAGCTCTTTTTTCACCTTTTCTGGCTGAAAATGTGACTTTCCCTTATCCTTCTTTGAACGTTTGGGATCTTCATACCGTTGATAATGGAGTGATCGAACACATTTTCCCTCTACTCCACAACCAAAGCGATGATTGGGACGTTCTTGTGGGTCATATGTTAGGAGTTGATCACTGTGGCCATAGATATGGTCCACAACATTACGCAATGAAACAAAAACTACAACAAATGGACTCAGTTGTGCGTGAAGTCATGGACGCAATCGACGAAAATACGCTGCTCCTTGTGTTCGGTGATCACGGAATGGATTCCACAGGTAATCATGGGGGAGAATCTCAAGATGAAATAGAGTCTACTCTTTTCATGTACACAAAAAGAGACTTTTTTGGAAGACTTTCTCCAGATCATTACACTGTAGATAACATGGGCCGTGACTATCGCTCTGTCAATCAGATCGATCTTGTCCCAACACTTTCCATGCTCATGGGAATTCCTATTCCTTTCAACAATTTAGGCTCTCCAATCGAAGAGGTTTTCATTGGTCGTGAGAATTCTGATTTCAGTTCGTTAGCAAAAGCCTGTTATTTTACATCTTCGCAAATTCATAATTACAGACAAAACTCAGATCAGCTTTCGAATGATGATGATGTGAATACGATGTTCCGCCAGTTATCATCAGACTGGACCCACTATCAATCATTTGGTTTTAATGAAACTTCGTTGCGCCAGTTCATTGATGATAATTATCTTTACCAATCATATTCATTGAGCAGATGCAAGTCTTTATGGGCTAAATTTGACAATGTGTGTATCTTGATCGGTATTGCGATAACTATTTTGTCACTCATGTTACTGATTATTTACTCCAAATTGATCCCATCGGTCGTCATTGCACAATTGAATCCTCAATTTTTGAACTCTACAATGGCCATGGTTTTGGTTTATTCTCTCCTCGCGGCTTCATTCACCATCATTTTCAAGCCAGAAAGTTTACCGATGATGTGGTCGGTTCTTTTAGGGGTCTCTATTGGAATTGTCAACGGAATACTCGCTCCAATCATGGATAGATACTCTGTCCCTTGGTTATTTGCTCAGGTAGCAGAAAATCTCGCACAGAATGGCTGGACATATTCTGCCTTAGTTTTGATAGTGTTACACTCCTTGGTTTTTACTTCCAACTCATTCATTATCTGGGAGGATAAGATTGTTGCTTTCTGGTTGATAACCTTTGGATTCTGTGCATTATTCAAATCTTTTCAACAAGCCGAAAATTACAAGAAGTTTGTTGGCGCATACCATTCAGTTGTGTTCATTTTGCTCACAAGAATTGTTTCCTGTATCAGTTTATGCAGAGAGGAGCAAGGTGATAAATGTACCAGCACCTACAAAATGACCTGGTGGTCTATTGTACTACTTTATCTTTCAGCGTTCATGCTCCCTGCAATTATAAAGAATTTTTATAAAATTACGCAGTCATACGAAGGTGCTGCTTCGCTGTGGATTACGCAAGGTTTGAGATCCCAAATTTTAATGATTTCATTCATGTGGACTTTGGAATATGTTGAAAACAACGAATACCTCAACGCACAGTTCGATCTTCCTTTGATCATGTTCAAAAATACTAGAATTACAGTTGCTAGAATTGTTATGGGAATAGCATTGATTGCAAGCAATATTGGATGGGCTCTCGGACCACTGTGTATTAAACTCGATTTAGGAACCACTGGAAGTCAATCATTTCATCCTAGTCAGCCTCCTTCGAAAGTTGCTAACATCATTGGTTACGGAAATGCATATGGTTCGACATACTTTCTGTTTGTTATCAACTTCTTAACTGCTGTTTTGCTGGTTAATAAACCAATTGGGGGTTTGTCGATAATCATTCTAATCAATCAAATTTTGACATTGCTTGAGCTTGTCGAGTTGCTCGACATTCGTACCAATTTGATCTCAGTTACCATCATGGGGTTGTTGGGATATCTCCATTTCTTTACTTCAGGTCATCAGGCGACACTACAAGCAATTCATTGGGAAACAGGTTTTATTGTTACCGAGACCATTGTTTTCCCCTTTACCCACTTGGCAATTATTTTGGATACCTTGGGACCTTTTATTCTTGTTTCGATCTCCATTCCATTGTTATCATTCTGGAAAACACCACCAACAAGTAAAGCCATATCTCTCATTTCCAAGATCGTTGAAAACTCAACCAGTCTTTTAATTTACCAACTTGGTTTGACACTTTCTACTCTAATAATGACCAACCATTTCCGCCGTCATTTGATGGTTTGGAAAATTTTTGCTCCAAGATTCATGCTCAACGGTATAATTCTTATAACCATGAATTTGGTTTTAACACTGGTTGCCATTGGATTTGCTACAGGAAAAGTGGTCAAACGTTGGTATCAACTTTTTGGGAATTGATGCGAAGTAGATTTTTATAGATTAATAAAGTTGTATGTTTACAGTTACGAGAGTTGCACAAAATAATAATAATAATAACAGTAATAATACAAATAAATGCGAGCATAATCGTGGCCTACTCCAGATTTCCTTCTAAATCGCTCAGAAAAACCTGGTCCTCCAAAGCACCAAATCCTGTCTCGTCGTCCATTATCAAGTTATCTCCAGAACCATATAGGAGATTGTTATCAAACTCGAAATTTCCATTATTTCCTTCAGTCGTGAAAGGATCGTCAAAGTTTTCGTTTGGATCAACAACATTCATCACAGAAACGCCAGGGGCAGGACGTGAAGTGTTCGATTGAGCTTGGGCTGCTGCTGCCCTTCTGGAAGCTTCCTCTTGGAGCTTTCTTTGCTCTTCTTCAGCTTGAAGCTTCTGTTCCTGCTCAATTCTAGCTTGCTCTTCTTTTTCTTTACGTTCTCTCTCTGCCAACTCTTTTTCAGCTTCTCTGCGTTTGAGATCTCTTTCTTCCTTTTTCTTCTTTTCCTTTGCCTTGTAATCAGCGTATGATATAGATTTCTGCTCAACCAAGTCCACTTTGAAAATCTTCACTCTGTCTTCTTCTTTAATTTTCTTCTGAAACTTCGATTCAAACTCAGCTTCAATCTCTTTCATCAAAATCTCATAATCATTCAGTTTTGCAGCACTATATTCACTGAATTTTTGGTGGAGCTCTGTGAACTTTTCTACTTCATATGAATACTTCTCATCAATAAGTTCATCCAATGTGTATTCGTCTTTATCATCTTTCTCTAACTCATCTTTTTGCTCATTAAAATTGATCTCCAAACTTTTCGTCACTTGTAAATCACCAAAGATATTATCTGCGACGCCTAAATTCAATACACTTTGTTTCATTTCTTCAGTCAATTCAGCTTTATCGGCCTCCGCTGGAGCCCCTTTTGCAACAAAGTTAGGAAACGACGTGGGTGGCATTATCTTGTCGAATGGAATAGATTTACAAACAATATTCTCAAGCAAGTCGACATTCAATTTGAATTTATGAAGTGCTGACTGTCTGAAAGAATACACGTCGGCTTCGTCATTGAGAATTTGGCTTTCAGCAGCGTTCACAGGTGGAATTGGTAGATTGTATATTGGATGCGATAACAAATTGTTGGATTTTTGCGTGTTTTGGTAGTAACTTTGGTACTTTTGATACTGTGCTTGTCGTTGTGATATCGCATCTTGAGGATGTTGTCCTTGTTGGTGTTGAGAGTTCATCATTCCAGCATGATAGTAAGGTTTCACTGACCCTCTAATCCGACGTTTTTTAGACATGATGGTCTTGGGTTGGCAATTCGTCTTAATTGTGACAGTATCAATACTAAATAATTAATTGAAACTCAAGAATAAATTGTTTTTTGCCATAAAAATACGAAAAATTACCAGCCAGGTGTGCACACAATTTAAAATGACAGAAACAGTCGCGTCGAGTTTTTATATTATATACTGAAGCATAAACAGTTCATAAGTCTATATTATATATTCAAGAATGAAGATTTTGTTGGATGGTTCTGAGTTGCACAGTCGATTTGAGCAACAGCAGAAGGAAAGGAAGAGAAAAACAACAAATTATACGTTTTCAGAGGTGAAGTAAGCAGAAAAATATATACATATACCAGTAAGGTCAAGACCTAATCATTCGGAATATTTTCTCGCGAGTCATTCTTTCTCTGCAATAGAATCATCAAAATTGGTAGAATGAGTGAGTTCGTACTTCATCAACCTCATTTTCCGCCGTCTATTAATGAAGCTTAAAGTGGTCGATGTCTGACTTGCAGGGCTCAACCCTTCGTTATCATGTTCTCCTTCTTCGATGAGATTATCGTTTCCCAAATACAAAATCTTCATGATATTTCCAAATGAAACGACAATGGACTTGTGTCCAAACTTGCGCACAGGTCCAAGCCTCTTGATCAATAATCCTGAAGCGGATCCATCAGGAATATCGTAATATCTGACTTGTCCAACAGCAGACATAGTCCAACCTTCCCAAATATCACTCAGACTTGGATGACGTCTGTTATTGACTCTGAGTTTTCTGTTATTCATACCTGAACCACTTGATTGTTTTAACGAATTGAACGAACTTGAATATGATGGATTGTCACTAGCATTGCTGATGTCAACTTTCTCTTTCCTTCTAACGCCCATCAGCATGTTCAAATCAGTAGCACACCAACCTTCAACACTGCTCAACCAGTGCTGATGCTCAGTAACAGACGCAAACCCAAGGCAACGTGTTTCTCTTGGATCTCTTTCCACTCTCAAACAAATAGAGTTTTTGGCCTTGTTGTCAATGGAGAACGTGTGAAGAATCAGAGTATTTGTTTCAAGCTCAGTGTATGCGATAGAAAATGAGCTGACAGATGCACATCCACAGAACCTACAATGCGACGGCTCAGGATGGAAAACTTTAAATGTAGAAGGCTTGAACTGCCCAATGTGAAATTCTTTTAGTAAAGTACCAGTCTGAACATCAATCAGATCAGCTTTAAGTCCACATGCTCTCACAATCATGCCCACGAATGGAACAGTCTCCATGACCGCATTCGAGAAGTCTTGAGTCGCTATGGTTGGTGGTACTCCAGATTGCGGTGGTGTTCCACTCTCGATGGCTGAAATGTTGGCGTTCGTCAAAGTCGCTTGAGACGAGGCCCTCATCAATGATTTCACTCTTTGTAATGATTCCAAAGACTTCATATTCATTGAACTAGTCCTCGAAATCATTGCCGGTGTTGCTAAACTCTTACCCGAATTGTAAGACTCTGTTTGAATTGTGATGTTTCTAACTTTCCACTTATTATTTATGGCCGTCGCCACAACCAATGACCCATCGATTGTTATAAAAACAATTCTGTCATTGACTCTTGGTGAAGAGAGTTTCTTGCAACAGGCAATCGGTAGTTTAGTCAATGATACTCTATCAAAAGATCCATCGTTGCAGTCGACTGATATCAAGTCTCCATTTTTCAAAATGATGATAAGCTCTTTGTCGTCATCTTTCTCGAGTGGGACTAAGCCCCTTCCTCTATCAAATGTTGAATCAATTGATAAAGATCTATTATGTGAGTTCATCAATGAACTTTGACTTGGAGAAGTCAATTGACTGTTGATGATGTGTGTTCTTCCTCTCAAATTATGGCCTGTCTTTTTGACTTGTTTTGTTGTATTGGGCGTTGACTCTGGCTCCTCAGCTATAGGATTTTGTTCTTGTGTTTCTTTGGTTAGTTTTGACCTCCTAGCAATTCTTTTTCTGAACACAGCAGCAGGCGCAACTTTTTTTCTGAAAAATGACTCCAAGGCAGAGTCATTTTGCAGTTGGTCTATTTGTATCTTCCATATCCAAGACATCGAAGCTCTAGACCAACATTTGACAACTCCACATTTGCTAAAAACTGTGATGTAGGATCCAGAGCTTGACATGATCACATTAGTGATAGGCAAGAATCTTCCACTGACCGGAAGCTGGGTTGGAGAAGGCAAAGGATTTGACATTGGAGACCAAACTAATATTTTGTGATCCATTCCAACAGATGCAATAAATGGACAAGCTGAAGTGGACAATCTGACCACATCTAAGAAGTGGCCTTTGACCAATTCTTTCGAATGAAACTCAGTATTGTGTTTTCCTGTCTTTGCGCTTTCATCATCTGTACTATCTTCTCTACCATTGGTCATCGTGATTCCATCTTTCTCCAATGAGTATTTCAAAGTTACTGATGCACTAGACAAAACAAATGTAAGACAACTGATGAACTCGAAAAGGTAGAAAGTATCAAACTTATAGGTAGTGTTCATGTCAAAATGAACCGTTGGAGAAGTATCACTAGAATTCAACGATTGAGTTGAAACTAAAACCAACGGTTTCTCCACTGATAAATAAAGAACTTTTTTGTTTTCGTGATGTATTTTCTGATAAATAGTCGATAATTCAACAGCAAAGCCACGTTTGTCTTGGAACAAATTGAAATTCGAATCATTCAAAACGTCAATAGTGTAACTTTGGCTTGTGTCACTGCGTGTGGTGACAGTTCCCTGTGGCTCATGAAATGTCACACCATTGGTCCATTTGAAACTGAACAGATACAGCAGTATCATCATCATCACAGAATTTTTAGCTGTAGTAAAGAATGGTAGCCTGATTTTTAGCAAATATTGGCCGATCACCCTCCGGTAAGAGATTTGGCCTGTACTATCAAAATTTTTGAACAATGCTGAAGAAAGTATAGAGCCGCTTCCAAGAGGTTTTAATCTGTGTGTTTCGCTGTTGTTGGAGAACTCGTGATTGTTCGATCTTTGCATCAAATCTTCCAATTCAAGTCTTCTGATATCGATTCCTAAAACTGTAGTAAAGTATGTGACATGGAGTATGTGATCAAAGACAAGTGCCAATGAAATGAAAAGGCAAAATTGTTTGGTCGTCGACCCGACAAATGGTAAACTGATGAGCAAAACCGCAAGGTCAAACGCCACAATGCTCGATGAAATTGGAGTGGCTTTGCAGACGGCTTGTGTCATTCTTGTGGTAAGTGAGAGCTCGTCTGAAGTTTTTGAAATCATCACAACGAGCCTACTATTGTTTTCTGCACAAACAAACACCACTATAAACAAGGTGACCTGAAGAGGAGTTTGGAGCAAATCGATATTTCTGCAACAGTATGATGTCACTGTTGCACTAGAGAAAATAGACAACGATAATTGAACAAAGTGTGCAAACATGAGACCTGTTCTCGACTTGACCGAATGCACATTCGTGAGTGCAATGAATCCATAAACCATTATGACAATTGGAGTGATTGCAATGAACAAAGATTCAATTGCATTGGCATTTCTGTAAGCGAGTTTGAAATTGCTGTTTTTGTTATCAGGTTCTGTGGTTTTGAATATTGTTAGTTTCTTGCTAAACTCTGGATGATTTTGGAGTTTGTCCAAATTTTGTTCCCAAATTGAGTCCACAATGTCTTTGAGAGAGTTGGGATAGAATACACAAATTTGTAAGGAATCTGCACTTTTGATAAGCCCATCAACTTTGACTATTCCGGAAGAAAGGCTGAGGTGAGCCATTGGTAAACCTACCGACGGTTTGGTATACTCCTTCGAATGTATCGTTCGAAGAACATTTTCATCCTTAATTAAGGTTTCAGCATCGTGGTCCCAATATTCCAATAATGAGTGTAAATAAACTGTCTCCGGTGATATTTCGCCGGTGTAAAGATCTAGTCCATCGAGTAAAATGTCTTGTAATTGTAAAACGTCAAGTAGAAACGTTTTCTGCAGAGCGTTTCCAGAGTTTCGGTCTCTCATCTCTGAGTCTAAAAGTTCAGAAGATCCCATTGAACAATCTTTATCATAATATCTGAGACTTGGCTCAATCCAGATGCTTTTGAATAGAAAATCTGGAGACACTGGAGATGATAGTGGCTCGACTACAACTGACTTAACAAGCTGTGACCTGCCCCATCCACATGAGAAAACTGCCATGGGCGAGGCATACAATGCATAAAGTGTTGGATAACTTAACACGAAAAAAATTGCCGTCGGCCATAATATGAAAGCAGTTGGGTGTCTCAGTAGTTTGTGCAACAGTGTTCGATGCCAGCTTTGTAATAAGCGGATCCACATCCGGTACTCCGCCAGAATTGTTCCACGCAGTTTGCGTGCGCCATATACTAGCGTAGTTATCATGAGGTAAGCGTGGTGTTTCTCTTGCTATCTGTATCAGTTGATGCACACACTACAGTGACGACTGTTGAATTGTGGCACTTCCAAAACAGCTTTGCTGAAAAAAACAATCCAAAACCTTCCTTTTCCCCTCTGAAGTTAAAAAACTTGTCGCAATGCCCCTGTTGACCTGTTGTATAAGTTGGTTGAATGCTAAGAGCCCTCTTTTGTCTGTGTTTTTTTCTTTAAAACATCAATTTTTCTTGTTGGTAAAATTACACGATTTTCCTTTGACATCATTGAATATTTTTGTCCCTGCCTCGCCCAAAAAAATAGGAGGTGAAAATAACGAGCGGCGTGCGAGGGACCAAGAACAGCTCGCTGATTTGCTATTAGTAGTTCATATGTATGAGAATATGATTGGAAATTGCTCGTAGGTGTCCTAATTTACTGTCGGTATCGCTCGATTCGCTCATCATTGCTGTCCATCATTATGCGTCCGTACACAAAACTAATTACTTGCTCACGACCCGCTTGGGGCGTCGTTTTGTTCGCTGATGTTTTCTTTCGCTTTTGTCCGCTCAGGCAATATAGCCTTACTTGTTACACATGCACTTGAATATCTAAAACCTACATTATATCTCCGTTTATCACAAAAACACAAGAGAACTCATTCACGACCAGCTTCGCTCGTCGTGCGCTCGTCGTTCGCTTTCTTCTGCGTCCCTGCACAACATGTCTTGATCTCTCTAACCCATTCACTATTCAGAATTTGCAATCCAGTTATCCGACGTTGCGGAACAGGGTCTAAAATCGAATAAATCACATTCCGACATCTGGCACGTTTGAGCTGTTCAATAGGCTCATATCCACTAGCATCACGACGTTTCTGTAGATAAGTGGTGAAAAATTCATCTTCAACGTTGGCAAGTTTCCACAACTGTCTACCCGTACGCATTGCCATATAAATCACTCCACAAGCCCAAACATCGATCGGACGTGGATCAAATTGCTTTTGTGTATATTCTTCGGGAGCGATATATGGGGATGAGCCACAAATACCACCACTTAAGCTTATTTCATCTTCCCAAGCCATCTTAAAACACTCGGCATTACCAAAATCAGTAATCTTTAATGTCCCCGATGACGTAAGCAGCAAATTTTCAGGTTTTAGATCACGATGTGCAACACCCATCTTGTGCATGTATGTAACACCTCTGACAAGTTGTTTAAAAAAACAATCTGCTTCTGCGTATTCTAACTTTCCAGCTGTCACGATCAAAGAGTACAGGTCACCTCCATGACAATACTCCATCACCTCACAGTAATCGTTTTTCGCATCGCGCAGCAAGTCGAAAGTCGAAATAATGTTGAGGTGTTTGAGTGATGACGAAATACAAAACTCATTTGTGAGTCGATGAGAATACTTCTTATCACTCTCGTTGGGACGTCTTGTAAATTCCTTCACTGCAAATAGTAATTCTCGTTGTTCGCCAGGACATTTTTTGTGAGCTACCCGAACAACACCGAATGCACCTCGTCCAATAACTTCCTGACACTCTCCATACTTCTGAAGGAACGATTGTTCATGGGTTGATGATTCATCCTCCTGGGAGTCGCCGCTAGCGCCAGCGGCGCTCACGCTAACACTCACGGCTGTCACGGGTTGATGAGAAGTTTGGACACTTGGAGGTCCTGAAAATTGTGTGATATCTCCTCTGTTAACTTGGTTTAATAAACCTGAGAATAATGTAGGTGGCTGTGCTTGTGTTTGTGGCGCAGCATTGTGCGAGGATGATGTCTGAGGCTTGTTCACCGCGTCCACACGTGCTTTTGCCTCACTATCAAGAGCAGCAAGATTCGTTGATGATAGAATGTTGGGAATTGCTGAAACAGCTGAATTACGCAACTTTTTAGCACCAAGCCAATCTTTCACCATCTGTCCCAATTTCTCCTGTCTTTTGGCATTCTTCAAATGATGTTCGTGTGTTCCATCTTCCTTTATCAGGAATCGAGGTGGTGGCACATTACGTGAGACCATAGATGGAGCTCTCGATAATGAGGCAGATGTCTGTGCAGTACCCGGTATCGAAACTTCTGACTTAACCTTCCGCTGGACATTCGAATTCGAACCAGTATTGACATTAGAAGTAGTAGTCGGCGTAATGCTACCCAACGATGAACTAGACCCAGAGTTAGGGTCTTTGCGTAGCGTGGACGAAGAAGTCGGTTGTAAAGAAACGGCTGAGCCAACTTTGACAGACTCGGAACCTAACGACAGAGAACTGCTGGAAGATGACGTGGAAACAGTTGCAGAACCACTTCCAACTGTGCTGCTGCTACTGTTAGGTTCCTTTTTGATTCCCAACATTTTCCCCAGACGTGACACTGCTGAGCTGCGCTGCTTGTCGCTGCTGCTCACCCGGTCGCTGGCCGGTCGATCGCTGGCTAGACGGTCACTGCTGCCGTATCTGTCACTGCCCATAATTGTGCTTCAATATGCCTGTAGCGGCTGTGCAACCTGCTCAAATGTAAAACTACACTTATGGTGCGACTCCCACGTCCTCCTCGTCTTGTTCTAGTACTCTCTTGGCTTATTGCGCCTCTCAAATTCTGTTTTATAGCTTGCGTGTTTGAGCCTTTTTTATTTGCCTGAAAAAAAAAAATTTCAAACATAACAGGAGAAAAAAGTTCATTACATCCTTGCACCGCTGACTTTAGCAGGCTGTCATTGGTGAACTTCTCAGTTTCCAAGACCACAAATGTCTATCAACTTGTCGATATGTAACTTCAACAAACATTGCTCGTGTGCCACCTGGCGAGCAGCTTTGAGATAGAGCTCGAACCGGAGTTTCCCGGAGTCATGAATCTTTTCGAGGTGATAGAGCAAATCGTCAAGACCTTGGAGTCTCGTCACAAGCTGATACAGCTGATTATACACAGGTGTCTCGGCAACAATGTTAGAATCAAACGCCTTTAATGGCATAGAACCTGCATTCTGTAGTTGGGCGTTTAGTTGCCGGATCTGGTTAGTTTTAGCATCCAAAACCGCGGTATGCTTCGCCACACTTTCAGCGAGATAGTTTAAGAAAGTTTCGTGATTCAGTGTGGCCTCGGTGAGGCTGAGTAATTTATTTTGTAGTGGGATTAAAGAAGTCCCAAACTCGGACTCGAATTCAGATTTGAGCTCAGATTGTTGAGATTGAAGAGCAAGCTCCATGTTCTTCGAAATCTGTGGTCTGTTTGGATTAGGTGGCAATAGTGGGGGAGCTTCAGATGTTTCGCGTACCTGGGAAGTCTTCTCTGGTTCTGGAATTTGCAAGATCTTGTTCACTTTAAGCGTTGCAGGGGAGGGCAATGGAGGAGATTGAACAGGTTTTGGGGGCAGTTGAGGAAGTTGAGGTGCATCTGAGGATGTTGTTTGTTGTATTGTAGGGTTCTTTATGAGCACGTCTATGACTACTTGAACGAGCCTCAATAATCTGTTGTCACGAGGAGAAATTGATTCATTCGTATGATCAGATCCGTGTCTGAATTGCCATTCTGCAAGAAGTGGATGGTAAAACCGACCGTTGGCATCGACGTAGTTGTTCGGCACTAATTTCAACTGTGGGTTATTATTTTGTACATATATTAATGGCGGTGATGCCGGATAATCCAATGGGATCCAGATTTGAAGTGGGGTCAAGTTTTGTAGTTCTCCATAGATGTTGACTAGTAGTTGTTCGTGCCCTGTTTCATGGACGTGAACACTGGTTTTAACTTTGAGGAAGCGGAAACATGTGAGAATCAGCGAAATATCCTGGTAGCAAAGTATGACATTGCGGTAATCAGGTAACAGTGCACGATACAGCCACTGTAAAAGCTGATCCGGGAGCTGTGACATGGCAAGTGGATGGCAATTGAGACTCTCGCCTTCAGATACATATATAGATATATATATATGTATCTATTTTCTTTGAGAATCTATAATTTTTTTCTCGCGAGATGGCTGTATAAAAAAGAGTTGTCTCTAAGAACAAACAAGTGCTGTTATCGAAATCACTTGTAAATTGGACACAAATTGGAAACTTGGTGTACCACAAGACGGTGAATTGAACGTTTAAGACACTACTTCTTGATTATTAAGTATTATGAGCGGGTAAGTGTGCTAATAAAACCAAGAATTGAAGCATATACTAACCAGACATCTTAGTTGGACTGTTGTGTGGACACTTATCTTGACGGCGGCGCTTGGAGCCACTTTCTGGAGAGTTGCTCCAAAGGAGAATCAAACGTGAGTATAATAGGGAAAACCATTAGTAGTGAGATGATACTAACCATCGATTTAGGGTCTGGAGAAGCACTGTGTCGTTGACCCTTGCAATGATGTTTTTGATGTGGGCTATTACATATCTGTGTCAGCTGCATCCGTTGGTTGAGCCTAGACGGTCAGATTTAAGGCCAGAGTTTGCAGAGTAAGGGGGTTAGAGCACATGGGTGACGACATATCAAGTTACACGTTCTCGCTGGTGTCAATGGCTAGACGTCGTAATGCCGCTTGATTAGTGGACTTATAAGCAAAAATGCTTACGAGTATCTGGATTATTGGCAAGGAAATTCACGACTCGCTGAACGACTCGCTTTTTATGTCCGTCGTGCTCGTCGTACGTACGTCTAATACACTACTTTCGATTTAAAATGTAGAGGGATCCAACCACGAGTGGGGTCCATGAAACGACAACACTCTATAAGCTGAACACACCTCACGATCCACGCCACCTCGATCGGGAAGTATCAATTTCCGACTTCAGTTTCGTGGCTCACTCTTCTCCATCATTAGAACCCATAATTCCACGGAGCGTAAGGAATTTGAGGCAGAAACAGGAGGGTCAACAAAAACATCCTAAGATGTCTCCATAGTCACTTGATCCTCCTAGACTTCATGTGTAGAAACTCCAAGTGGCTATGGTTGACGAAGAAAGGTGTAAAAGTGTATACTGGAAGAGAGAATAGTTGGGAAAAAATTTTCGCTATTTATACTTACGATAGAAGAAAAAAAAACACCCTAAAAAAATAAAATCAATCAAAAAACTATCTAGAAGAGGAAATATTAAAGAGAAAGGGATTATATAAATCAATTTGAACAACAGCCAATATTGTTGATTAGCTGCCGCGTCTTCACGCATTCTCTTTCTTTTATTTCACTACACAATGGTGGTGGGTGCAATGTTCGGTACCATTGTGGGTACCGTTTTAGCCCCATTATACGGAGGGGCTTACGCGGTATCATTTCTAGTGTTGCGCCCTGTGATGTTATTATGGCGAACGGTTTTTTTTGGACTCGTGGGGATTCCTCTTCGAAGCACCGCTTTCGTCTTAGGCGTCGATATCGACTCGCTGAGGCTGGATCTTGCAAGTCTTCTGGATGCCATTCAGGTCGCTTATCAGCTGGGGGCAATGGCTGTGCTAATGGGACTCACTATTGGAATCGCTTGTGGTGGGCTCATGTGTTTGGTTGGATACGTTTTGACTTGGAACAAGACATCGTTTGAGCTCAGTCTGTGGATGAAATTCACCAACTTGTTTCGATTGCTTCCATCGATGTTAATTGGGGAAAAATCTGATCCTCAGCCAATGGCTACTGCTCCACCAGAATCCATTCATCTTCCAGTGAAACAGGAAACTACCGTTCGCGTTGATGAGTTTAAAGAGTTTCTTAGAACACATCCTTCAGCCATTCCGAGCACTCCAATTGTTCGCGATACGGCTGTTTCAACGTCTGTTTCGACATCCTCAAATGTCCCTACTCGGCGATTTGCAACATACTATGAAGATGATGATGGTTATGATACTGTCAGAACTGACTCTCCCGCAACAAATACAACTTCTCGGTTCTCTTCAACTAGGAGTGACTCGCTTTTCTCGTATGTTCAACACAGTGAGTCGGGGATTGATTCAGAAACGTCTCCGGATACAAAACGTCGTACATCGTTGAATATAATAGAGGAGGAGGATACGTAAGGATACGTAAATGGTGGACAAGTTTTGCATTTTCCTTCTCTTCTCCATCACTTACCACTTGTTATTGAGTGCTTATGATATCTCTTACGTAATAATTGGTGATGCATTTTTTGACATGCGGAAAGATTTATCAACACAACTCGATCTGACACAGCTTCACATAATTGATCTTAACTTTCAACTCAACTACTTCATGGTGTAAACAATCACTTGGGAATCAAATCATGACGCGTCGTGAATCAATTGACAACGAAAGATTTGTCAAACAGGAATCTATTGAAAAAGATATTCCAAAGATCAAGAAAGCTTTCATCGAAAACATTTCACATTCACAGAGCTATGTAGCATTTGTCAATGCCTTTATTCAATACTGCAATAGATCGTCACGATTGGATTTACCATTAGAGGAAGCCGTGGCCATTCATCTACTTAGATTTTTGGGAAAATCAGATCTTCCATCAGTTGGACGACTCATCAAAATGAATGATATGTTGATACTCGACATGATGTTATGTTTTCATGGACCAAATGTTTTCAGTTGTTTGCATCAAACTAATCCAATTCGATATAGGTATCAGGTATACCTTCAATTACACTTTGCAAATCTTGGACGTTCGATTCCTTTGTCCCAGTTTCATGCTCTTATGTGTATGTATTTTACTACAACACCGAATGTTCTTTTACATCGTGTTACTTTCTTGGCGCATGGTTTGCTTCTAGTAGCTATTCACGTTAGAGTGTGCGCTATTCCGCAACAAACTTGATGTCGTTATATAATAAAAATAAGGATTTGCGCACGACTTTTGGAATTTTTTTTTTTTTTTTTTTTTTTTTTTTTAAAAAAAAAATTTTCATTTCAATTTGTAAATGATAATGTTTTGAGCTAACTTAAGTAGATCTTCTCAATTTCGATAGGTTGTTGGAGCGATAAGTGGCTGATAGTCCCCATAATGACCGACGAATACATAATCAAGCCGGAGAACGTGGCACCAGCCCAAAACACCTCGGAATGGCCGCTTCTTTTGAAGAACTACGACAAGTTGGTTGTTAGAAGCGGACACTACACTCCGATCCCTGCTGGATGTTCCCCATACAAGAGAGACATCAAGAGTTACGTTTCTTCTGGTGTCATCAACTTAGACAAGCCATCCAACCCATCTTCCCACGAAGTTGTTGCATGGGTGAAAAGAATTTTGAGAGCAGAAAAAACCGGTCACTCGGGTACCCTTGACCCTAAGGTTACTGGTTGTTTGATTGTGTGTATTGACAGAGCAACCAG
Source organism: Ogataea neopini (assembly GCA_030578575.1). Lineage (NCBI taxonomy): Eukaryota > Fungi > Ascomycota > Pichiomycetes > Pichiales > Pichiaceae > Ogataea > Ogataea neopini. The sequence continues at coordinate 1,107,875 of JAJMSO010000001.1, forward strand.
ATTGGTGAAATCTCAACAAGGTGCAGGTAAAGAGTATGTCTGTATCGTTAGATTACATGATGCCCTCAAGGATGAGAAAGAGATGGGCCGTGCCTTGGAAAACCTCACGGGAGCGCTGTTCCAAAGACCACCATTGATTTCCGCTGTTAAGAGACAACTCAGAGTTAGAACTATTTACGACTCTAAGTTGTTTGAATTCGACAACAAGAGAGGTTTAGGTGTTTTCTGGGCTTCTTGTGAAGCTGGTACATACATGAGAACTTTATGTGTTCATTTGGGTATGCTTCTTGGTGTTGGAGGACACATGCAAGAACTTAGAAGAGTTCGTTCTGGTGCTATGTCTGAGAACGATAACTTGGTTACTTTGCACGATGTTATGGATGCGCAATGGTTGTACGACAACTCGAGAGATGAGAGCTATCTTAGAAAAGTTATCTCACCACTTGAGACCTTGCTTGTTGGATACAAGAGAATCGTGGTTAAGGACTCCGCCGTTAACTCTGTCTGTTATGGTGCCAAGTTGATGATTCCAGGTTTGCTCAGATACGAGGAAGGTATTGAACTTTATGATGAAGTTGTTCTTATGACCACAAAGGGTGAAGCTATTGCCATCGGTATTGCACAAATGACTACTGTTGATCTTTCTTCATGTGATCACGGTATTGTTGCCAAGGTTAAGAGATGTATCATGGAGAGAGATACTTACCCAAGAAGATGGGGACTGGGACCTGTTGCTCTTAAGAAGAAGCAAATGAAGGCTGAAGGTAAACTTGACAAGTACGGTAGACCTAACGAGGCTACTCCAGAGTCATGGAAGAAGGAATATGTTAGCCACGAGAACGAGGCTCCACCACCTGTTCCAGAGAGCAAGATGCAAGCTCCAGAGGTGCAAGCCTCTAAGACTTCTCTGGTTGAGTCTAGATCCGAATCTACTGAGGAGACTGTTGAAGAGGAGAAGAAGGAAAAGAAGGAAAAGAAGGACAAGAAGGAAAAGAAGGAAAAGAAGGAGAAGAAAGACAAGAAGGAGAAGAAGAGAAAGGCTGAAGATGGTGAAGAATCTTCTGATAAGAAATCCAAGAAGTCTAAGAAGTCCAAGAGCGATTAGAGTGATTGATTGATATCTGCGTGTACGCATTAGTTTTATCGTTGTTTTACAGTAATAAACGAGCAACTACATAGCGAGTTGTTCGTTGTAAATTTTGAGTGAAGAGTAGACGGCAGCGAATTGCAGAGGGCGGATGTGGGTTATTCATGGTGGTACATGAAAGAGACAAACGAAGGGGAAGAGCCAACACTTTCCAGCGTTTTGTTGTTGTTCCCCTAGTCGTTCGCTGGTTGTTCGCTGGTTGTTCGCTGGTTGTTCGCTGGTTGTTCTCTCATCGTCGTTAGATTCGCCAATTTGGCAGAAATTTTTCCTATATAATTTTTTTTGGAAAAACCTCACAGATAAAATTATTAATCTCAGCTTAGTAAACAAGTGTCACAAGTGCCGAATGCACAAGATTTGAATTAAAATTCGACAGTTTGAGAGATACAAGACTCTTCAAAGGAGAGAAATTCAACTGATAAGATGTCTTGGGAAGGATTCAAAAAAGCAGTCTCCAGAGCGGGAGCATCCGTAAGTATCAACAAATGGCGCTCGGAATTACAAGGATGATGAAATTACTAACAATCATTGGTGTAGGTGACTGTGAGATCTGCTGATAAGATTACAGACAGAGATTATGATATGGAAGAGAGAAGATACAAAACATTGGAGAAATCTGGTACTGAATTAGCAAAAGAAACCAAAGGTTATTTGGATGCGTTGAGAGCAGTGACGGCATCACAAGTGGCAATGGCTGAAATTATCAACAACTTATATGAGGATGCACGTGCTTTAGGAGGTGTGAACGTCGGTGGATACTACTTGAGTGCGGTGCAGGAGTTTGATCAAGAAACTGTTAAACAATTGGATGGTCCATTCAGAGAAACTGTTTTAGACCCAATTAACAAGTTCGCTTCATACTTCACCGAAGTTAACGAAGCTATCAAAAAGAGAGCACACAAGAAAGTTGATTACGAGTCAGCCAAGAGCAAGGTGAGAAGATTGGTGGATAAGCCAGCCAAAGATGTGACGAAACTTCCGAAAGCTGAGAGAGAGATGCAATTGGCTAAAGACATTTTTGATGATCTCAATAACCAGTTGAAGGAAGAACTTCCACAACTTGTTGATGTGAGAGTCCCTTACTACGACCCATCGTTCGAGGCATTGGTTAAGATTCAATTGAGATTCTGTACCGAGGGATACGCCAGATTGGCACAAGTGCAACAATATTTGGACCAAAGTAGTAGAGATGAGTATGCTAATGGATTGTTGGATGGAAAGATTGATCAGTTACTTGCAGAGATGAGTAAGCTGAATATTTGTATGATGGGTACGAAATAATGAACGAGCGGAACGATATGCGGAGTGAAGTCGTGAGTCATGAGGTGGTTATACGTCGTGACTGAGTCGTTAGTCGTAGGAATCGCTACCACGGGTGTTTTGAGCTGTTGCAGGTTATCTATTTTTTTTACCGTATTTAAAGTCTTATTAATGTTAAGCTTGCCTTACTTAACTGAAAAGCCGTAAAAAAAATTAGCAAATCGTCGCAAATCGTCGCGTCGGGCCTGACGCCGCTGGAACATTCTAGAATGTTCTATTAGGGAAAATCTGGAGATTATACAGAGGTTTGGTCGTCCGTCCGTGATAGAAGAAAAACCAGGATCATTCTAGTAATTTTGCAACTAGCAATGAATATATATATGATTTCTTATGTCTAATTGTTCTTGTTTATAACTTGTTGACTTTTAGTCAGAATCTTTTTATCAGATACATAGCGGAAGGTCAATTGAGAAATAGACAATGGTTAAAGAGACAAAATTATACGATTTATTAGGGGTGTCTCCATCAGCTTCTGATGCTGAACTTAAAAAGGGTTACCGTAAGATGGCATTGAAATACCATCCGGATAAGCCAACGGGAGATACTGAAAAGTTCAAAGATATTTCTGAGGCATTTGAGATCTTGTCAGATCCTGATAAGAGAGAGGTTTACGATCAATACGGTCTGGAGGCAGCCCGTGGTAATGCACCAGCTGGTGGTAATCCATTTGGCGGTGCCGGTGGTGGTGCTGGTGGTTTTGGTGGTGGACGCACATTTTCACAGGCCGATGCTTTTAATATGTTCAATCAATTTGGAGGTTTTGAAGACTTGTTCGGTGGGGGATCCCGTGGTGGTTTTGGTGGTTCTAGAGGTGGTACACCATTTTCATTCGGTGGATCCTCGGGAATGCCAGGTGGATTCGGCGGTAGCATGCCAGGTGGATTTGGTGGAGCAGGTGCTGCACCAAAGAGAGAGCCAACTGTTGTGGATTTAAACGTTCCAGTGACGTTGGAACAGCTATTCACGGGTGGTCCAAAGAAAATGAAGATTAAGAGAAAGGGTCCATCTGGACAACTTGAAGAAAGAATAATAGACATTAATATCAAGCCTGGATGGAAGGCAGGTACCAAAGTGTCGTACCCAAACGAGGGTGACTACCAAGATGGTATGAGACAAACCATTCGGTTCACTATTGTGGAAAAACCGCACGAAGTGTTCACTAGAGATAATAACGATCTCAAAGCGGTTGTCAAGCTGAGCTTCAAAGAGTCTTTATTAGGCTTTGACAGAGAAATTACCACTCTTGATGGCAGAAGAATCCCATTGAGTAAATCTACTCCTACTCAGCCTGGCTCAACTTCAAGATACCCTGGCTTAGGAATGCCAATCTCCAAAGCTCCAGGAACCAGAGGTGATTTGATAATTGAGTTCAAGGTGGACTACCCAGTGTTTTTGACACCAGAGCAAAAACAAATGATCAACGCTACTTTTTAAATTACTTTCATGAATGCTTGTTTCCTATTCCGATTGTTTGTGTTTGTATTATAGATATATACTTTATCATTGCATTGAAGACTTTTAATATCAAGGTTTTGGTTCATATTGATATCTCAAGAATTGTCTCACGACCAAAAAAGTTTAGTATATTGGGACGAGCGACGTTCTTTTCGACGCGGTTGTAATTTTCCCACAAAAAAAAATATCTATACGTAAAAAACCAAGACTCTTGCAAAATAATTCACTTTACTCATACAACTCAAGCATAATAATCGCCTTTCACACATGTCCGTCATTCTTGCTTCCGCTGGTTACGACCACACCATTCGGTTTTGGGAGGCTCTTACGGGAGTTTGTTCCAGAACTATTCAACATAGTGACTCTCAAGTTAATAGACTCGAAATAACATCAGATAAGAAGTATCTGGCCGCAGCTGGTAAATCAAAAGTCCGTTTGTACGACATACGATCAGCAAATCCAAATCCAGTGACGTCTTTTGAGGCCCACACCAACAATGTCACCTCGATTGCATTCCAAATAGAAAATAAATGGATGTGTTCATCGAGCGAAGATGGAACAGTTAAAGTTTGGGACGTTCGGTCACCAAGTGTTCAACGTAACTATAAACACAATTGCCCTGTGAACGAAGTTATTATTCATCCTAATCAGGGTGAGCTCATCAGTTGCGATCAAAATGGAAATGTGAGGATATGGGATCTTGGTGAAAACAAATGTACTCATCAGCTTATTCCAGAAGACGATGTTTCAATCCAATCGATTAGTTGTGCCTCAGATGGGTCTATGCTTGTTGCAGGAAACAACAAGGGAAATTGTTATCTTTGGGATATGAAAAACAGCAATGATCAAACATTGCTCACGCCAGCGAATAAATTCAAGTCTCATTCAAAATATATCACAAGAGTGCTATTATCATCAGATTGTAAGCATCTAGCAACATGTTCCGCAGATCACACAACTAGAATTTGGTCCACAACAGACAATTTTGCGCTTGAGACTACTTTGAGAGGACATCAAAGATGGGTTTGGGACTGTGCGTTCAGCGCTGATAGTGCCTATCTGGTGACGGCATGTTCCGATCATTATGTTAGGCTCTGGGATTTGAGCACGAGCGAGACTGTGCGGCAATATAATGGACATAACAAGGGTGTTATCTGTGTGGCTTTGAACGATGTTTAGCGAGAAATGAAGTGACTGACGTGCGAGTCATTTGAACATGGTTTGCGAGGAGAAACTGGGAGTATTACAGCTCATTTACGACATTTCGCTATAAAAATGACTCGCCTCGCACGTCATTTATTTATAATAAAGTCATCAACCATTCAATCGTACTTATTTAAATATCGATAATAATCTTCTCACCGCTCACCTTGTCATTTCTCAGCAAAGACAAACCCTCATCGACAGCATTCAAACCACCTTTGAGGAAGGTGAGAGGAGCGTGTTTGATGGAACCAGAGTTGACGTTCTTGCAAATGGCAGGCCAGATTTTGGCATAGTCATCAAGCATTTCAGCATCTGCTTTCAAGACAAGGCTTTCTCCCAAATACTGAGTAGTTCCTCTTGCAAGATATGCAAGCGAAAACGTGACTTTAACATTGGATCTGGTCTTCTTGATGACAGACTCGTTGAGGAAAAGCAAGTTTTCAACAATTGCAGGTTTAGTCTGAGAAACAGCATCGTAAACTTGGTTTAAAGTGGTTTCGCTCGAGACAGTATCGTATGCATAGACGATATCTTCACCGCCCGCTTTTTTGATTTGCTCTAAAACGTCTTCGTCATGGTAGTCAAAGGTTTGATCGGCACCCAATTCCTTGAGAAGAGCATGGTTTTTACGAGAAGCAACAGCGTAGACGGTGAGACCGAAAACTTGCTTAGCAACCTGGATTGCTAAAAGTCCGGTAGCACCGGAAGCACCCCAAATCAAAAGAATTTTACCAGCTTGGTCCTTCTTGTCCAAAGAAAGCTTAAAGCTGTGTCCGAATGAAAGGCCAATAGTCACGAGGCCAAGAGTAACAGAAGCAGCACCTTCAAAGGTAGTAACAGGGGCTGGCTTGGTTGCAGTTGGATCCAATTTCAATTCCTTCTCATACTTGATAGTGAGTGGTGGGTATGCAACCAAGTATTCTTGGAAAGCACCAGCAGTTGGGTCGTGCTTGTAACCACCGTGGGTGAACGCGGAAACGTGGTCGCCAACGGCAAAGCCCTTGACATCGGAACCAACGGCAACCACCACACCAGCAGCATCACTACCAGAAATACAGCCTTCACCACCCCAGCCAATAACAGCATGTTTCCAATCGGTTGGATTGAATGCATTGGATTTCACCTTGATGAGAATTGAGTCTGCTGGAGGTGTGAGAGTCTTCGTATCAGCGACTTTGGTAAGTTTGCCATCGTCTGTAGAGCCAGTCAAGAATGCAGCCTTGTGTGTGGAAGGAAGTGTGGTAGGGTTAGACATCGTTGTTTTGTGATTGATTGTCGATATAGTGATCTATCTACTTTATTTAGTGAAACTGAATAAAATGTCTATTTATACAGATTTTACAGTGGTAAACGATTAGTAATTCTCAGGAATGACATAACCATTCTATTGTTCTTCGCCGGTCTAGCGGCAAAGTGTAACGGTGCGGCGTAGCAATATAAAAGAAGAGTGAAAAAATAAACGGTCAAGTCTACCAATTAGGCCTCGCTCTCTCGATTCTCGATGCGTTTCTATGCATTAGACTGGTATTTTGTGCATTAGCGAGGAAATTACTGCAGATCACAAACCGAAAAATTTTCCAAAAAATTAAAAAAAAATAAGCCGACAACAGCAGGACTCGAACCTGCGCGCGAAAATCGCAAAAGATTTCTAATCTTTCTCCTTAACCGCTCGGACATGTTGCCTCAATTGTCATTAATTGACAGGTGGAGTTATATCAAATGTAAAAGCAGCCGAAGAAATTTTCGGCACAATTACAAGTCTTAGAGTAATAACTATGTGATGTAACTACATTTTTGGGGTGTCCAAGTGCTATTAATCACTATAAATACTGCGGAATTCAATTAATCAGCTTATTCGTCTAAAACATATGTTTAGTCTTACCTCTGAGGTTACCCAATTAAGATTTCAAGTTTTTAATAAATATGTACGAAAATCAATATACTTGATCGGTAATCAGTTTGATGATTTAATTTCACCAGTTGGAATAACTACACCAAGAATAAAGAGACTAATAGTAAATTAACAATATGTTTAACAGCAAAGAAGTCGCTTGGCTTCCCTAAAATTACAATTTACCCATTGTATCACGTGACCAACATGATTTTTCAATTTGGTTCAAAAAATCATCACCTTTTTTCACAAACGAGCTCTATCACCGCTGAGTTTCTTGAGCAAAGAATAATGGCCCTTCATTTCAGCTTGCTTCGACAGCACAAAGAGGCAGTACTTGGGTTGTATCGAGTGTTGTTGAGAAATGCCTTGAACTGCGGAGAACTGTCAGATTTGACTCGCAGACAATTGATTGATAAGATTCAACGTTCAGTTAGAGCGCAAAAAAATATACTGAACTCACTTGTCTGTCAACAGAGCATCAAAGAAGGTTTGAAATGGAACACAACGATCTTGAGATGCGGTAGAGGAGAGGAACACGCATTGAAGAGCTTACACCAGAAACTCAGTCCCAAATCATTCAAAAAAGCTTCTAATCTCGATCTTCTTATAGCAGCAGAGAAACAATCTAAAAAGACTGCCGATGAATTGAAGTTACTGAATCGTGAAAAAAGGCAACTCAAAAGTTGGATCAAATTGTACATAAACGCTAAACAGGCTGAGAACTTGTTACCTACAAAATCGGAACTAGACCCAAAATACGTTTCTGATATTTTGAAATCTAGAGCTCTTTACGAGCGAACAAACACAATTATGGGAAGAGTTATAGAGAAACTTCAAAGACCATCGAGTGCAGCATTGAAAAGTGTTATAGGGACTTTCAACAGTCTTGCAGTGATCAACGCACCTTGGAATTCAACAGTTGATACCGTGAACTACAATATTGTCTATCAACAGCGGAAACGACATGACGAATACTTGGGAGATTTTCAAAATTTTGAAAAATATAGAAAAGACTGGCTCTCGTTACATAAAGATGAGAAAGAATGGGAGATTCTGATTAACAAGTCCATGGGACAACACCAAGATGGAGGAGACTGGATGGAGATTTTCAACTGGTATTCCCGTCAATTAAGAAATAAAACCATGGCAATAGAACGAGACACACGAAATTACAACAAAAAACAATACTGCTACTTCCGGAAGTTGAAACCAGAGTTCGACAACCGGTTAGAGAGTTCGCGCAAGAATATGGCCCGTTTATTGAAGGAGATAGATTATAAAGAGATTGGGCCATATACGGACGTGGTTGATGATAGTTTAGATCGGATGTTGGAGAAACATTGTTTCAAAGCTCCGTCTAAGTTGAAACGTTTGGGAGTATCGTGATCGTGAAAACATTATATGTGTATATATAGAAATAAACGACGTCCGCAACATACTAGTTATCAGCTGTCTACCTGACCATAGATCGGTTCTGATTTATGAGCTCCTTCGTTCTCGATGATAACGATGTTTGTGAATTTGTCTATGAGTTCGTCTGTTTCAATTTGAGGATCGTCAATCTTCATTTTGTTTAACAAGTTGACGATATCAGAAGCGTTTGCGTGTTCTTTATTCTCGAAAACATCATCGAGCAATATAATAGAGCTTTCGAACGATCTTGGATGCATAAATGGTAGGTTAAGTTCAGTCCTTGAAAATAAGGCTTCTGGGCTCAGCTGGTTCTTGTAAAATTCAGAACATTGGTAGTGTCTCTTTGTGCAGAACTTGGAGTTGTAAGATCGTGGCAGCTTAAGTTTTGATACAAGAGCATTCAGTTGAACCTCTTTAATCTTCTTCGGGTCTTGGAATCCACACAGTGGATATCCACAGTAATGGTTGATGATTCTCTCTGTCACTAATTCTTCGTATGATTTCACTGACAAATATCTAGCTAGTATCCGTAAAGTCTTTTTGTCGCATCTTCCCTCCATTAGCCTTTCGATGAATGCAAACATGAGACTGCTGGCCTCGGCTGGTGTCAGTGTTGACTTAGCCTCGTACGGCCTGACGATCTGGACGATGTCTCCGATTGTGGTCACTATTTCTGTCGATTGCATTTGCGCTGTCATTCTTGAGAGCCGGGTCCATAGGAGTTGCGTTAGTTTGTGTGCAATTGGTCTGGGCTTGGAAATGAGGCAACTGAGAGTAGGCACTCAGTCAACCTGGGAGCTGAAATCACTGTGTTTATATGCACACGGGACGGATTACAGGTTGCCCGGCCTAGGCGTGCGCGGCGGGGAAAATCCAAACAAGGCTGCCTGCCTGCCTGCCTGCCTGGCAGAGACAGAATATTTCCTGTCCGCCTTGGCAAACCAGGGAGGCCTTTGTGCGTCGATCGACGCTTGTGTTTTTTATTAATGCAAAACAGTCGCAATAATTTCGTAATCATTGCGAGTTGATACAGGAAAGTCAGCTGGTCCTGACTCAGTGATTCAATCGATAGTTACCTTCCTGTTCATGCCCCCGATGAAAAACGGAACTGCATCCACGGAATTACCGCCAGAAAGCTCTTCTGCGCGTGAATTGTCCGATTCCACAGGAACTCGCAGAAATCATCAAAACAACACATACAAAAGACGACCAGGTAGTGCTTCGGTGCCGAATCTGAACGTGCTTACCCAATCTACTACAGAAAATGAACGCGTGGGCCGGCCAATCACCAAACAAAGCATTAGTACACCGCGGGGGTCTCGTTCAGGTAGTTTACCTACAAACGTGCCTCATCAACCTTCCGGTGGACTCACATTGTGGCAGCTGCTTTTGAGTGAGCTCAACATCCCAGGATCTAAAGACGAAAACCAACAAAAAAACGCCTCACATTCAGACTCAGATGATCCGGCAATCAATTCAGAATTGCTACTCAACTTCATCAAATTACCTGTGAATCTTGAAAAGTTTATGTCGTTTGGCCTCATATACTGTCTGATTGTATTTCTCAGACTTTTAACGGTCACACCGCTTAGATTTATTATACACACGTACAGATTTGCCCGTTCAAGTTTCAAAAACACTCAGACTCCAGCAACTAACATGCTCACGTTGAAAAATGACATCATCTCTCTATTTCTAATATCCGCTAGTCTGGTTCTTCTGAGTAACTTGGATTCCAGCAGAATTTACCACAACATTAGAGCAGGTACTGCCGTCAAGCTTTATTTTATGGTTGGTGTTTTGGAGATTGCAGATAAGCTTTTGAGTGCTATGGGACAGGATATTATCAAAGTTGTTTATCATATCAAGGTGATTCGAGTCGACAATAACTCCAGATGGTTTTTCAACATCAAACATTTGATTCATTTCTGTGTCATATCTACCGTTGGAATTCTATATCTTACCATACACTCTTATGTTCTGGCTTATCAAGTCATGGCATTGAATGTTGCCATCAACTCGTATTCCAATGCCTTATTGACCCTCATTTTATCCAACCAGTTTGCTGAACTGAAAAGCTCAGTTTTCAAGAAAAGTGAAAGAGAAGGATTATTCCAGATAGCCTGTGCAGATTTGAACGAGCGCTTTCAACTATTTGTCATGCTATTCATCATATCTTCAAGGAACCTTTTCCAAATATTCACTAACAATACGTCAACCAACGGATTGTTTGACAATCTCAAACCAAATTCGTGGTCCAGTCATATGACATTCTCCAAGAGCCTCAACAATTGGATTGGTCTTCTGATGGGCCCGATGTTCGTCGTAATTGGCTCTGAGGTGCTTGTTGATTGGTTGAAACACTCGTTCATCACCAAATTCAACAGGATTAGACCAACAATCTATTCAAGATACACCAGGGTGTTATCGGCAGACTACATCAGCAGCTTCAAATCCAACATTTCTTCATCAACAGATGCTTTGGATAACGAGTTCCCTGAAATGCTGTTGAAAAGGACTGGACTTCCAATTCTGACGATCGTGGTGGTTTTCGTTAAAATGACACTTTACCCATGGGTCAAGCATTTCTTATACAATGAGGAACTTGAAAAATTCAATGTTTTTGGACTCGTTTTAGGAATAATTTTATTTTCGTTGGCAATTTTCATGAGACTCATCTTGTCATTAATTTTATTGCAATGGTCCAACCGCAACCTCAGAAACAACACTAGTCACAAAGTAATGGCGAATGATTATGTGAAGGGAAGTCCAAACGTTTCACTCTCAGATTTGAATGGACCTGCTAGACTGCATTTATACGAAGCTGACGAAACAGTTCCGCCATCTCTGGAAGAAATTAGATTATCCAAAGTGTACGGCGGGAAAGATAAACTCGACTCTGTCATTCGATTTGACATGGCTGACAAGAGAATTTGGTAGGGTAGGATTGCACTGTAGTTTAATAAAATATTTACTGAATCACGGCTTATGGCTTCCTAAAAGGGTAACTTTTTCTTATCAATTTTTCAACCCCCAAAGAAAAAAAACTCCAACAGAATCAACAATGCTTACCTTTCTTATCACCAGCACTTCATGACATGGCGATGACCTCTGAAACCACTCCATTGCTAGTCGATGCTGACACGCCGACTCAATCAAATTCTGAGGATCTTGAAAACAACGGGCAATCTTTATCTGGCACAGACGACCTCGACAACAAGCATGAGTCTATAACAGCTTCATCAGAACTGCGAATCATTGGGAAAACAAGTTCACCGTTGATATTAGCCTTTTTCTTGCAATACTTTTTGAGTGTGAGCCCGTTGCTTGTGATCAGTCGTCTTTCAACGCTCGCGTTGGGAGCTGCATCCTTGGCTACCATGTATATGAATATCACATATCTCGGTGTCATTCAAGGAGCTGTCACTGCAATTGACTCTTTTGCACCACAGGCGTATGGAGCTGGAAAGTATCATATTGTTGGAGAGTCTGTTCAGAAGAATTTAGTGGTTAATTTAATTTTACTTGTTCCTATGGTGGGACTATGTTGGTTTAGTGCGCCAATATTAGGTTTCTTACAGCCCGATGAAAATTTGGCCAAACTAGCCCAAGATTACTTGAGAACAGTTACATGTGGTGTTCCAGGTTTGCTGATTTTTGAATTGGGAAAAAGGTTCTTGCAAGCTCAGAAAATATTCCATGCTTCGACATATGTTCTTGTCGTTGTTTCACCTTTGAGTTTGCTGATGACATATTTCTTTGTGTTCACATTGGATATGGGGTTCATTGGTGCTCCAATAGTGGTTTCAATATCTTTTTGGCTTATGGCGTTGATTCTTTTGGCATACATTGCATTTGTTGATGGATCCCAATGCTGGGATGGGTTTTCTCGTCGTGCACTGTTTACTGGTCTTTACGATCAGATTTACCTGTCTTTATTTTCATTAGTGGCAGTGGAAGCAGAGTATTTTGCTTTTGAAATTATGTCTTTAGCAGCTGCCTATTTCGGTGAATTAGAGCTCGCTGTCCAGTCTATCTGTTCGGCTACAGGTTCTTTAATTTTCCAAATACCATTCGCACTAGCTTGCGCAATAGCAACAAGAGTTGGTATGTTGATCGGAGCAGGAAATAAACAGGATGCAAAAAAATGTACATTTTTATGTATGAAAGGAGCCTTCATTCTCGGAATTATGGAATGCATTATTCTCTTCATCTGCATGATACCAATAACAAGGATTTTCACCGACGATCCGAAAGTGGCTTCGTTCTGTTATAGAGTTCTTCCAGTTTTGTTCATAACCCAATGTTATGACACTCTCAACGTCACATGTGCAGGTTTGCTCAGAAGTCAAAGAAAACAGGATGTTGGCTCCGTTATGAGTCTGGGATGTTACTATATATTCGGTATACCTTTGGCATATTTTTTGGCGTTCAAATTGAATCTCGAGGTCTTGGGATTATGGGTGGGACTAACTATTGCCGTGTTTATCCTGACCATCATGGAGGTGTTCCTTCTTTTGCGAACAGATTGGGATAGCGTCATTGAAAACGCAAAAGACTCAACAGATGAAGTAGACTTCTATTGACTCCAGTTAGAAATCGTTTGGAAACTGGTGTACATCATCATACCAACTCCAAGGATAAATATCGTGTAATTCACACATTTTGTTCTGGTTGAGATTTCTTCGTCAAAACACTTTAAATATAATAGAGGTGGATAGATGTAAATCAAAGGAATACAAGTGAAACTTCCAATGAGAGAAATGAATCTGTCTAGATCACTGGACCCAACGTAACCAATCAGACACATTCCTAAAACCACAAACACTCTTACCAAATTTTTGAGCCATTTGATTGTTGCATCTGATTTACCCGACATGATACCCTGAGAATCGACCACTATAGGGGAACTAGGCTCCTGATCAAACAGATGTGGTGGGGGATGAGATTTCACGGGATCAAGAGAATCATAAACAACTATATTGGAATCCGCAAGCAAACTTCTAGATTCAGAATCTCTTCTCATTTTGGCTTTCCAGGTTTTCCTGTTTTTATGGAAAAGATAATTCTCGAGGATTTTGATTGCTGGGAACAATTGTAATGGAGTTGAAAGCAAAATAGCCAATGCGTAAAACAGTTGGATTATCAATGCAGTTTTGTTTCTAGGGAAGTTCATCAAAATAACGGTTTTAACGTCGTCTCCATAACTTAGATATGCAACACTTGACAATGTAACAAAAATGACCGTGACAGTGATCATCACCATAACCAAAAGTTTGTTGAAATATTGAGGATTTGCCATGGATTCTTGGATCGGGATCAGTAACCCTATTCCTTCATATGAGAACACTGCAGTTCCAATAAACAAAGTCCATGTCTCACTTTTGAACATCGAAAGCTTGGATGAAACTCCCTCCGAAATCAAATGAGCTGATGAACAGATATAAATGTACACGAGACCCAAGAAAATGCACATATCAGCAATCAGTGCTGTGAAACTTAGCTTACCGATGTTTCTGGTCAGTGACAGAGGAAGAAACACAACAAGTTGTATGAACATGAACAGCTCTAATCCGTACTCATTGGAAGTCAATGTTTTCACAACTTCCCTAAGATTCTCAGCAACAAAGACGACATATCCACTCGAAAATCCAAGTTGAGACAAGGCCAGCGAAGTGAGAATTAAAAGCTGGAATTTTGAACCATAAAGCTTAAGTCCCACATCTCCATAACCAGGCACACGACTCCTTGAAACAGCGCTAATTAAAGCCGTGAAACAGTAGTATGAAAGAATAGAAAAAACAACTATCATAATATTGCAAAACAAAAGACCCCCATTCGAGAAGGACTTTGGTAGCAAAACCACACCAGATCCCACAAACGCTTTTAACAAGAGAAGAAAAGCTTTTCCATTTGAAATCTTGTGATTTGAACCTTTTCCTCTGACATTCTTCTTATGCTTTGCGATCCTTCTGCGTTTTTGCAGCATTCTCTTCGAATCAGAGAGTAGCTGATGTTGAAGGTTGGCGGCAGCAGGAATCGCTCCACTACCGATTGAAATATTAGACAGTCTTCCACGTCTTCCACTTTGGTATTGCTTCACTGGAGATGTAGTCGGGTAGAGCAACGGTTGTGATATATGCGGCTCACATTCAAGAGCATTATCTAGATCGTCGTTGTCACTAGTTTCCCCGCCACTGGTGTCTGATTCAGAAATTTCCGAAAAATCGTCATCTCCCGTTATACTGTGATCAAAACTGGATTCATTATCTTCTTGTTCTCTCAAATCTTCACCTGCAAAGTGCCCATATAACGTTAAGAACTCAATGAAGTTTCTAGTGAAAAAGTTCGGATTACCAAGTTCTGACAAATTCTGTGCTCTTTTTTGATTTCTGTGGTTCTGGACTAATGTTGGATCTCCACTCTCTTCGGTTAATCTTCCTCTCATACCATCAATTTGCTGATCCCGATGTTTTTGAGCAATATAGCTTCTTCTGAACCCACCAGGAAGAGTCATTTCATTGACTGGCATCACGATCTCGTCAGCTGGCTCGACAGAAGACCCTCTTCTTGATCTATATGACAATGAATCAGAACTAGCAACTCGTCTCAACGGGGAAGTGGAGCCTCTTTGGTCGTTGACCCAATTG
Organism: Ogataea neopini; assembly: GCA_030578575.1. Classification (NCBI taxonomy): domain Eukaryota; kingdom Fungi; phylum Ascomycota; class Pichiomycetes; order Pichiales; family Pichiaceae; genus Ogataea; species Ogataea neopini. The sequence continues at coordinate 1,122,960 of JAJMSO010000001.1, forward strand.
TAGATTCCTCTGGTGATATCTCCACCTTGTCTTTTCAATGAGTCGTAGCCAGTACCCGCTGGCGAATTGCCTTCTCTAGGGCTGACACCCTCATTTTCAAGATTCAAATGTCTTCCGACAATTTCCACAACTTCGGGGTTGGGGTTTTCGACATCAATCTCTGGAGATAGAGGGTCGGGAGCAGGAGTAACAGATCTGGATCTCATAACAGAATCAACCAACTTAGAGTTACCATTGGACTTAAAACTTGAATCACCTTCCTTCAGATACCCCGGAAGCTTATTGGAACTAGTCGCAACAGAAGACGATATCATCTTCGATAATACGCTGTATCGCCTATTGTTATTGACTCCAATGACTGGAGTGTCAACAGAGTTAATTGAATCATTCCCAGCAGACACTGCACTGGGAAGCTCACTAAACCCACCAGTTATAGTCACTGGCTGGGAAAATTCAACATCAGAAGTAGCGATGGTCTTTATTTCTGGACCACTTGAATCCCCATTGTTTGTGACCTCCTCCGCTTTCTCGGGACTTCCTCTTATGCTTGGCATTACAGAGGCTTTCGTGAGACTCATTCGTCCTGCCAACGAGCCAAATTCATTACCCTTTCTAATGTACTTTGCCGAGAAATTACCGCTTTGAAAGACGCTTTGGAGCTCAGATCTCTTGTGTGTCTCTTCTTGGTTCGATCTCTCTCCCTTTTTTGCTATGTTCACACTTTCGGAAAGAGGAGTATCTCGGTCCAGAGAATGACCCGATTGCTGATTGAGACTGCTCATCTCAAGCTATATGATTGGAGATTTGCGTGTTTCAACACAAAACTATCTCCGGTTGCCGTTTAACGAATAATTTTACTGCGAGAAAAAAAAAAAAATTACCTGGGGCTTGCCTGGGGCTGTGCATGTTAAATAAGTTTATTCACTAAATCTATCAATTAGGATCGTTACTGGAAATTCCAAGTGAGCTTAAAACGCCTAAAAGCTCTGCATCAGGATGCAATGGGAACGCCAAATTTTGTCTGTGGACGACATATTCAGAGTCGAAGTATTCAAGGGCAGATGGAAGCTCAACTGTGTGAAGGCCTTTGATCTTGTCGATTTCAGAAGACGAGTAATTACACCGTCCACGGCCAATTGTGAATACTTTTTTTGTCGGATCTAAAGCTCCAGTATTGCTGTCTCTGAATCCTAGTTTGATGTTCACACATTCCAGTTGTCCAAAAGAACCTTCCGTAGCTATCACCCCCACAGGAAGCAAGCCAGCTCTGTTCCTCCTCGTGATTGCTTGATAACATCCAAGATCAATAATTACTGATCCAGATGGCTTGAGACCATGTAAAAGCCAGAACTCTTTGTTTTTCACAGTGTTCCTTGGCTGTCCAATGAATCTAGTATGCAAAGGTATTTTGCTTTCCACCAATTTCTCCATTTCTTGTATATTAGTAGCGTCAAATTCCTCAGGCGTCTCTTGTGGACACACTTCCTTGGAGTTACGAAGGCCGGAATCAGCCTCACAGATGTAATTAGCTATTTCGATCATGTTCTCTGGATGGTTCGAATTGCAAATGACAGTAGTCACTCCAGCGTTGGTTGCCAAATCAGCAGCAATTAATTTTGTCTCCATTCCACCCGTTCCAACGCTAGATCCTGCAGATTTTGTGTTCACATCAAGACTATTCATATTTTTCACCAATAGCACAGGCTTAGCATCTGGGTTATCTCTTGGATTGTCGGTGTAGAGACAGTCCACATCTGTCAGAAGAAACAAAAAGTCAGCATTACACATACCTGCAGTAATGGCAGAAAGAGTATCATTATCACCGAACTTGATTTCTTGAGTTGAAATCGTATCATTTTCATTAACGATAGGAATCACACCCATATCGAGCAACTCCTCAAATGTGTTCTCAGCATTTCTAAATTGTGAAAAATCCATAATATCGTTTCTAGTAAGCAAAATTTGAGCTGTTGTTTGATTTTGGTATCTGAACATGTCATCCCACAACGAGATCAGTTTTCCTTGACCAATAGCAGACAACGCTTGCACTGCCGCAAGCTTTTTTGGTCTTTTGACCAAGCCTATGCGGTTCAACCCCACAGCAATAGCACCCGAAGAAACAAGTACAATTCTGTGGCCTTGTCTGCGAAGCTTGACAAGAGTTTCCACAATCATCGAGACGTTGGCGATCCGAGGCTCACGAGTTTTTTCATCCACGATGGACGAAGAGCCAACTTTCACAACAATTGTGTACTTTTGCTGTTCAGATTGCGTATTGTAATCAGTCATAGTGCATGCGACTTTAGACAAGTTATGAAGACAAGTTATGAAGCCAAACACAAACCTGTCAAAATGTTTTGTAATTGTTATTGACTCATCATGGATAACTTTTTTTGGTTTCTTCAATTCGCACTTTTTTTTCCTTCTCACTAGCCACTTGCAATGATGTGGCTGGTGAGAAGGCAAAATCTAGTAAGCTTCACCAATTTGACGCCAGTGTCTATGATTCAAGTCCAGACGAATTGTTAAAAACAGAAGCAATACTATTGCTTCTGCCTTCTCGATCATTCATCGTAAAATCATCATTGACGCCAGAATTGGTGAGAAAACTGTCATTCGTAGGAATTCGCACACCTTTGTTGACGTCTTTATCTTTATCCATGTTGAAGGGTTGTCTACACATTGGACAAAGCCCTTTAGCTGTCTCTGTTTCAAGCCACTTCCATATACAATGCATATGAAACGCATGCTGACATTCTCCGATCACTACGTAACTTCTAGTTAGTAAAACTCATGAGAACAGAATTGCTCAAAACCTGCTCAATACTTACCCAAAGGACACTCATCTCCTGGATATTTGCAAGTGGTACATGTTCCATCAAACGAAACACGACAGATACCACACACTTCGTCTTCGGGAACATCCCAATGCCATGAGTAGACGGCATAACAGCCATTTAGCTTGATTTTCATGGTTGATCTGAATTAAACCTGAATCTTTAAGCGCCCTTTTGTCAAATGCAATGTAAAGTCGATCTTTAACTTCAATTAATTTGTAGAAGATGATTCAGCTATTTAAAAGAAAACAAATCATTTTGAGGTTCAAGTTATATTTTGTTTGTAGATAAATAAAATCAGGTCGAAATACGCCGATCGTCGCAGTTAATGCGGCTTAAAAGAATTTTTATTGAAAAAAAATTTGAAGATAAAAAAAAATTTATTAAAAAAAACTTAATGTATAACGTAGTTGGGACTTTCAGCTCATCATCAGGCTGAAGACCGCCATATCAGACCTTACACAAAATGTCAACGAAGAAGTGGATTGACAAGAAAAAGGCTCAGAACTATGCTCTTCTACATAGAGCTCACGAGGATCCGCTTTACTACAACAATGAGGCAAGTGAGCGAGTCCTTGTGCCCATTCAAAAAGACAACAAAAAGAGAAAAGAGAGATTAGAGACCCGTGTTGATTTGCAAAAAGAACTTGATAGTGAGATCGAGAAAGGAAAAATTAGAAAAAACGAAGGTGAGGCAGCCTTGTATGGTATTACTTTTGACGATTCTCAATATGATTACATGCAGCATTTGAAAGGTATCGGAGAAGATGGTGAAGGTATTTTCATTGCGAACGAGTCTTCTCAACCAGCACAAAAGAACAAGGAAATAAAGTTCAAAGACACTCCTGAAGTTGCACCACAAGTTAAATTGCCTGAAGACATATTGCCTTCTAAAGAGACGGTCGAATACGACTACCAAAGACAACAGAATATTCAAGATACCATCAGTGGTTTCAAGCCAGATCTGGATCCAGATCTTCGAGAAGTTTTGGAAGCTTTGGAGGACGAGGCTTATATTGATGGTGAACAAGACGTTGACGATGTTGATGTTTTTTCTCAACTTCTCTCCGGAAAACAAAAAGAGATTTCACTTGATGAATATGATGGAAATGATTATGCCGATGAGGACGATTGGGATTTGGATAATTATGAAGACGAATATGCAGACTACGATTCTGGAAATGAGAAAGCCAATGACAAAGATTTTGATTGGGAGAAGGACTTTAGCCGATTCAAGAAGGCACAAGCTAAAGGGAAGATTGCTAATGACTGGGATTCTGACGATGATTTTGGTTCTGAAGAAGAAGAAGAAGAGGAAGACGATGCATTTGGAGATCTCCCGGACATCCAAGGCTCTAACATGAAGTCCAAGAGCTCCAAAAAGAAGGAGAGGAGAAAGAAGGGAGCTATGACCGACACGTCTTCGTACTCCATGTCTTCGTCTGCTCTCTGCAGGACTGAACAGCTGACCATTATTGACGACAAGTACGATGTCATGAAGGAGAAGTACGAGATTGAAGAGGAGGATGATTACGAGCCATTTGATTTTGCTAATGAGAGATCAGATTTTGCTGGTCTCGTTGATGACTTCCTTGATAACTATCAGCTTGAAAAGGGTGGAAGAAGGCTCGTGAAGAAAGATGAGGAGTTGGAGAAGATTAGACAGGCAGCTGACAGTGTTTCGAGAAGTAAGCTCGCTGCTAGAAGAAAGAAGAACGATCTTTCTAGTAAACAAGGAGCTTCTGCATTCAAAGGTTTAACCAAAGGCATGGGAAGTTTAGGGATTTAGATGTCATTCATATATATAGTTTGTGTTAGCGCAAATTAATTCTCAAATATAAAGAAAACCTCTTATATCCGTATATCTTATCCGGATTTTTATCCTGAAAAATTTCTGTAGAAATTTTTTTTTTTTTTTTTTTTTTTACGAAAATTTATTTCAAAGTGAGCTTCACATACAGTTCAAGTGTCTTTTAGTTAAAGCTGTGAGATCGATCAACTATCGTTCATAAGCAATGGCAAAGAAAGTGAAGACCCTTTCAGACAAAATAGTGAAGGAGCTTGTTCGTCCTAAACATCGTGATCACGATATTGAGGATGAAGGAGCTGGCTTCAGCAGTGATGAGGAAAGATCCAGTGGATCTGAAGATGAGTCGGGAAAAAGAGAACATTATGTGACATCGACCAAGAGTAAACTGCGGAATGCAGCTGTGGCCTTGGGACCAAAATATGCTGGAGCAAGATCCAGCAGAGCCGAGCTTTTCGATAGTGACAATAATGGTCCTGCAAGTAGTGACGAAGATGAAGGTGAAGTCGATAGCGAAGAAGGTGAAGAAGATAGCGAAGAAGATAATGGTGACAACGAGGACCAAGAAAAATTTGACGGAAGTGATGAGGATATCTTGGCTGACGTTACGGATAGTGAAGACGAAGAAGAAGAAGACGATTCAGAGGAAGAATCTGAATCTGATGAAGAGTCTGATGCTTCAGATAGAGAGCAGAAGGATGAAGAAGAAGAGTACCGTAGACAGAAGCTTGCCAAATTGCTTGCCGAGGAGAAGAAACAAGTGATCTCTAGATTGTCAGCATCTGCCAAATCGGATGCCCTCAAAGGGTACTCTATTATCAATCAGAACAGACTCTATGATCTTGTCCTTGATTCAAGAATCAAAATTCAAAAGGCTATGACTGCTGCTAATCAGCTTCCTTTGGACAAACCTACTTATCAAGAATATGCTTCCAAAGACACCGAGTCGAAGGTGGAAGATGTTAACGAGCAACTACATGAATTAATCAAAAAAGTTTTGGATGTGCGTGCCAAACTTTACAAAAAAGACCGTATAGTGGAGAGTGAAGTGAGCGTGAATCTCAAAAAGAGAAGTTTCGATGCTGCTTTGGACGAAACCAACAAATTGGACGAGATTTTGGAGTCTTACAAGAAGGGAGTTCTTTTGAAATGGTCTAACAAAGTTCAGGCTGCTTCTGGATCTTCGGTTTTGGCTTCCAACAAGTTCAAGACAATCAACCAAGACACATACTCTCAAGTTCAAAGTAACTTGCAAGACATGGACAGACTCATCAAAAGAACGAGATTGAACAGAAGAAACGTGACTCCATTGGGTTACACAGAACAAGACACCGACAAGAAGGAAGTTGATCCAGAGCTTGAGGAAGAATACGAAACTGTGGACAAATCATTACAAGAAAAGGAGTACATCTTCGATGATGATGACTTCTACAGAGTCTTACTGAATGACATGGTTGATAGAAAGATCTCGGATAAACAATCTGGATCCTCTGCTGCCATTATTACTTTGACCAAAAACAAGATCCACAAGAATTACGACCGCAAGGCTACCAAGGGACGGAAGCTCAAATATACAATCCAAGAACCACTTCAAAATTTCGAGGCACCTAAAAAAAATCGTTTCATGTGGAACGATGATCAAATTGACGAATTCTTTGCATCTCTTTTGGGACGTAAGGTTGACATGAATGAGGATTCTGCAGAAAGTGACCAGAGCGACAATGAAGCTGACCGCGAAGAACAAGTGGCTGTGGTGAATTCGGGCTTGAAGCTTTTCGGTTGATCACATAGAATTAATAACGAACGAATGGCGTGCCAACTATGAGACCAGTAAGTTGTGTAAGTCCTGAGTGAAGCGAATAATAGAAATTTAAGGGTAGTTTGAGTAACAACACGATCTGAACGAAGTTCAGAAAAAGCGGCACAGTCTGATGTTACACAGCCTGAATTTTGGTAGAAATAAAAATAAAATACAGGTAGAACAAAGGGAAACAAACAAGCCTTGTAATTATTATTGATCGTTGTTGCTTTCATCAACTAATTGAACAGTGGAACGATTGAAGACTTAGCACTCAACAAAAGTACATTATAATACATATCGGATGGATGATGATAGAATTGACCGCAATGAACAAGTCGACCAGTCCACGATAGAATCACATGAGTCTAGTAAGGCGAGCGATAACGTTATGGGAAAGAAAAAGAAGAAGCGGAAGGGAAAAAAGGGTAAAAAACAAAGTACATCGACGAATTTGCAAGAAACTTTGCCCACTGAGTCTTTCGAAACAACAGACGAACCTTTACAGGAGGCTCATAGCGGAGCAAACTCTGCGAGTTCGTCTTCGGAGCTAGAACAAAGTGAAGAGCTAGTCAAATCAGAGAGTGAGGTGGCACTTTTAAATCAAGAGAAAAACGAGGATCAGCAGACAGGAGTCCAAGAATCCGGAATACAAGAAGATGAAAAGGAAGAGGATGTTGCCACACAGAAGGAGACAAAGACACAAGACGAAAATGATGACTCGATGGATTCCAGTGAGAAATTGAATGATGAGATAGAAATAGAGGCTGTAGAGGAGCCAAAAGAGCCAAAAGAGCCAAAAGAGCCAAAAGAGCTTGAAGAAACACCAGAAGAAGTGACAACAGAGCCATCAGAGCCATCAGAGCCATCAGAAGAGCCAAAACCAGACGAATCTGAAGACTCTGATCGCTTAATTGTATCAAAAGGACCCTACTCACTTATTGACATGGTGCAGGACATTCCACTTGAGAACCCTGACATACCAGAGGCCAAAAAACCATTTATCACCTGCATAGAAGCCTGGGAAATGAACTTGTACATAGGAACTAGTTGCGGAGAGATCATACACATGTACAAGCTGGATGATGAATGGGGGTACATACAAGTTTCCAGACAGAGATTCAGCAATACGAAGCTGAAACCAATTGAAAAGATTGTTCTTCTTCCCGAAGTTTCAAAAGCTCTTATACTCTCTGGGTCTACGCTGAACGCATACATTTTGCCTGAGTTATCACCAGCAAACATTGGGAAAGTGAAGGATGTTACCGATATATCAGTGAACAATGATGAACTTCGATTAGATTCAAATGGTCACAATCTCATCGCTCTAGCACACCACTTGAATGTTGCTGCATATGTCGATGTGACAGTTTTCACCAACAAATCTATCAGGCTTATCCGCATATTTGACGATAGCATCAAGCTTCACAAAGATGTCAATTATCCTGGTTCCCTATGTGGAGTTCGCAGATCTCGTTTTGCAGCTGTGGGCACAAAAGCCACATATGATCTTATCGATTTGGATCATGTGCAAAAAATTCCTTTATTTCCTCTTTCAACAGCAAGTGATTCTTCTGAAAAAACTACTTTGAATCCAATGATTGCTCCTGTTGGGCAACACGAGTTCTTGATGGCCTGTGGGGGCTCTTCAATTGACCAGCCCGCTTTGGGAATGGTTGTAAATCTCAATGGTGATGTTTGTAGAGGAACAATCTCGTGGCAAAGCTACCCAGAAAGCTTGGCTGTTGACTACCCTTACTCAATTGCAGCTTTTGACCACAATAAAGTTGAAATCCATTCTTTACACGATCAATCTGTGGTTCAAACGTTGATGTTCCCCAAAAAAGCTGTTGTTGCTGTGAAATGCTCTACTCGCTTGTTCAAAATGGAAAATGAGGAACTGAGAAAACTACTTACAAGAGTACCAGTTATTTCTACTTCAACTCCCGAAGAACTTCAACAAATTGCGGAGGAATCGGACGTTGCGTTCGAAAAATATGTTTCAATCTCGTCTTGTATACTTTACGACAAACTTGGTTCAAGTATCAGATTATTGCAACCACAACCGAAACCGATCAGACTGATTCAATTGTTTGAGAGTGCTGATGAACGGAATAGCGGTGTTGTATTTGATGAACTGAGTGATGAGCTCAAGGAAGATAGAACTCAAATTCTGGAAAGCGGTGAACCTCATCGACAAACCATGAAGACAGAAGAGAACACTCTCATATTGAGTCTTCTGGGATTACTAACACTAAAGTTTTATATGTTTGACCAAGGTTTTGAGGTTTGGTGCACAAATATGGACAAGTTGGATCCAAGAATTTTGATTTTGATTTTCACCGGTAGAGAAGAGGGAATATACGGTACCGTTTGGCAGGTTCAAGGTTTGTCAGATAAAATTTCTGCCTTGAAAGAACAGTATCAAGCTCATGAAAAGAAAACTGAAACAACTGAATTTTTGAAATTGTATTTAAATACCTGCCTTTCAAGCGGCAAGATTAAGGACAAAGACGTTCTAAAGAGCTTGGAAATATGTTTGGTTAAGACATGTATTCATTCTCCAGATCTTGCGAAATGCCTTGATTGTGTGAAATATTGTTCAAATGAGGCAATCGAGCTTTTATTAAGTCACCAAAAGTATTATTGCCTTGCAAAATTCTATGAGAAACTGAAAGAGCATCAACAGTTTTTGTACTATTGGAGGAAGTTAATCGAAGGTGAACTTTGTGACGAAGAATACCGCAACAATTACCAAGACAACAATGCTGCGATAAGATATCTGGTTGACTATTTGACTACTTATTCTTCGGACAACTCTGCTACAGTTTGGAGATATGGAAAGTGGCTTTTGACAAAGTATCCTGATTACGGAGTCGAGTTGTTCACTAACAAAGCAGTGCAAAATACAGAAGTTAATGATTCCAAAGTACTGAGTCTACTTAGCGATAGATCCGAAATAAGACACACTTATTTGGAGTTCATGATTCTAGAAAAAAACGAAAAACAATTTACTGGTGATTTGATCTTATCTTTGCTCAATGAGCTGTTGAAATTGTTAGATGATGAAGCAACTGAAAGTCTGAAAAAGTTATTCAAAAGCTATCAGCAGTTGCCGATTCCCCGTTTGCCCCTTTTGAAATATATCAGATTAGAAACAAACAGGTTCAGTCACAAAAGGTTCTTGGACATCCATAAACAACTATATCACTATTTACTGGTGATCAACAAGGACACAATGTCTATACTGGATCAAAAATCCATTGTGGACGAGTGCCTCAATAGAATTGAAATTCACAAGGATGTTCTCCCATTGTTGGAGCTTGTTCTTCTTTACAAAAGACACGAATACGAGAAGGTCACTCTCAAATTTTGTGAACTAGGAGACTTCAGTTCAGCTGAATTTTTTGCGAATACTCTTTTGCTTCCAGAGTCGCCTGTTTCAGGCAAGAGAGATGATGATCCGTTTGGTCCACCTCAATCATCAGTATCTTCTATAGGTCTAACTAACGAGGATCAAGAGAGTTCTGAGAGACTGTTGATGCTGATACTGGATGTTTATTTGGGAATGCAAAATACGGAGCTGATAGAGTCTTTTTTGAACAGCTACAACACTTTGGAGAACCTAAATAAAGAGGTTACTAACGAGAATAACAATAGTGAAACTACAATCTTGGAGAAAATGGATAAGTTCATACTACTTTTGAACAGAATCCCTGATACGTTCCCATTGATTCAAATCCAGTCATTTTTGACTCGCAATTTGATCGAATTTCAGGACTTTGCCAATAAATCACAAATGACTAAGAACTTGAGCAGGTACCAAGTCGCATCATTGAAGAAAACCTCCAAAGACTTGAGGTTAACTTAGAGGGTTTATAGAAAACAACATAATGACTAGCAATGCGAGTCGTAAACCAACGAATCATTAGAGTAAGTGTAGAACTTCCTTAGAACCACTGATAAGGATTTTTAGGTTAAAAAAAAAGTTTTATCAAAATCTTGACGGAGGAAAAACTTGCAAAAAAAAGTGTGTATATAGTCGATGCGAGGGTCGAACTCGCGACCTTCCGCGTGTGAAGCGGACGTCGTAACCACTAGACCAAACGACTAGATCACATTTGAGCAGGTGGTGGATGGAGTGAAGAGGCTGTACAGCGCATTTAAGAGCAACTGTTTTTAACGCCTGTATTGTCGAAACTTAGCCAAAAAGATTACATGAGTATCGCTTATAAAGCCAGACAAACTATAATGCTCAAGGGGATGATCTTGATGGTCAACTCCGCATCCACTTCTTGAGCTACAATGTGTTGAAAATACACTTTTACCCGAATCAGTCGCCGATCAGGCCGGCGATAGGCCGCCAACAATTACTGAATTGGTCAAGAACAATAAGATTTCCACCAAAAAGTCATTCGCTAGATGAAAAAAAAAAAAAAAAATATTTTTCACTCCTTTTATCGGTGAAAATTTTTTCGATTTAGTCATCACCCGGGTGCGAGCGATCTGTAGACGTCTGAAATTGAGTCACTTGAGAGTTTAAATAAGATTGATTATCTTTGTTTTTGTTTGAAAATCTGGAAATTTGTTTTGAGGACTTACAGACTGACTTGCAAGCAGAAACGCCAATTCAGCATCTGAACATATATCATACACAACAATGCCACAAATAAATCCATATGGCCCAAATCCAAGTGATTACTTGTCCAATGTCTCCAAGTTTGAGCTTATAGACTCAACTTTGAGAGAAGGTGAACAGTTCGCCAATGCCTTCTTCACGCTCGACATGAAAATCAAAATCGCCAAAGCATTAGATGACTTTGGAGTGGACTACATTGAGCTCACGTCTCCTGTTGCATCTGAACAAGCTAGGGCTGAAGTTGAAGCTATTTGCAAATTAGGATTGAAAACTTCCAAAATTTTGACACACATTAGATGTCACATGAACGATGCCAGAGCGGCTGTCGAAACTGGTGTGGATGGTGTCAACATTTTCATTGGTACTTCCAGCTTTTTAAGACAACACTCGCACGGTAAGGATATGTCATTCATCACCAAGTCCGCCATTGAGGTGATTGAATTCGTCAAATCCAAAGGTCTCGAAGTGAGATTCAGTACCGAAGACTCTTTCAGATCTGACATCGTCGATCTCCTTAACATTTACAGCACTGTTGACAAGCTTGGTGTGAATAGAATTGGTATTGCCGATACCGTTGGTGGTGCTAACCCAAGACAAGTTTACGAACTCATTAGAACTGTCAAGTCCGTTGTGTCATGTGACATCGAGTTACACTTCCACAACGACACTGGTTGCGCAATTGCTAATGCATACACTGCTTTGGAGGCTGGTGCTAAGTATATCGATACCTGTGTTTTGGGTATTGGTGAAAGAAACGGTATTGTTCCTCTTGGAGGTTTCATGGCCAGAATGATTGTGGCTGACCCAGATTACGTCAAATCCAAATACAAGCTTCACAAGATTAGAGAATTGGAGAATTTGGTTGCTGATATTGTGCAAGTGAACATTCCATTCAACAACCCAATCACTGGTTTCTGCGCATTTACTCACAAGGCTGGTATCCACGCTAAAGCCATCCTTGCTAACCCATCGACTTATGAAATTCTTAACCCAGCCGATTTCGGTCTGTCAAGATATATCCACTTTGCCAACAGATTGACTGGTTGGAACGCTATCAAGTCTAGAGTGGAACAATTGAACTTGAACTTGTCAGATGACCAGATCAAACAAGTGACAAATAAAATCAAGCAAATGGGTGACATAAGGCCATTGAACATTGAAGACGTGGATTCAATCATTAAAGATTTCCACGCTGATGTTACTGAGGAAGGACAACAAGAGGACACTACCGAAGAAGGTCCTGCTTCTAAAAAACAAAAACAGTAATTTTATTCGAAAAATGCATATTGATGATGGATTAAAAGAGCATTTGGGGTGTTGGAAATATGGTTCCCAGGTCACATTGAAAAGTCACCTTCTCACGAGAGTATGTGACTCAAAAAATGTATAAGATTTACCAGTTATTTACTTCTGATTTCACTTTATCGCAACGAATGATAGTCTAATTGGATCTAACTAAGTATATTATAAGACAGTAAATGTATGGTGCTCCACACGTTACTTTAAAATTATAAACTAGTCACGTGACACCGAGAGGGTTGAGGGTTTTGAGTCACACCTCCAACCTGATTTTTTTCAAACAATTTGGTGAACAATTTTTTTTCTATCAACACCGCTCCTATAAATTGAGGTTTAGATTTTTTCATCTTGAACAAAAATATTTTACTCTTGAAGTCTTACTTTCTTAACCAAGTTCAGATACATTCACAATGCCAAGTAAGTAACCATGATAGAACACAAAGATCAGTTTAGCTCGCTGAACTGATCGAGGTTCGGGTCCTCATTCGTCAACAAGTTTTTTGGATTTGTTGACTGAATCAGCAGTACTTCAGAAGAAGTACCTCTTTTAAAGCTTGCTTTGAAAGAGAAGAATACCAAAGGAAATTTGCACTGAACTCCCGACACTTCAGTTGCACAACCACTCACTCATAGGAAGCGGATGTATGCGGAGACACAACATTCTTTTGTGTCTACTGACTGCTATTTGTTACCAGACTGGATGGATTCCTTGGAAAAATCATGCGTACATGATTTTTCTTGATGTATTTCTTCTTATTTCTAGCAACCTTATCAAAGGGTTACTTTTTCTGTAGTACTGTAGAGAGCCTTGTATTTGAACATTATTCTAACACCTATAAAAGGAGCTCCAAGAACTTACTCCAAGACCTACTCTGTCCCAAAGAGACCATACGAGTCTGCTAGACTTGATGCTGAGTTGAAGCTCGCCGGTGAATACGGTCTTAAGAACAAGCACGAAATCTACAGAATTGGTTTCCAACTTTCTAAGATTAGAAGAGCTGCTAGAGATCTTTTGACCAGAGATGAGAAGGACCCAAAGAGACTTTTCGAAGGTAACGCTTTGATCAGAAGACTTGTGAGAGTCGGTATCCTCCCAGAAGACAAGATGAAGCTCGATTACGTTCTTTCCTTGAAGATTGAGGATTTCTTGGAGAGAAGATTGCAAACCCAAGTTTTCAAGCTCGGTTTGGCTAAGTCTATCCACCACGCCAGAATCTTGATCACTCAAAGACACATTGCTGTTGGTAAGCAAATCGTTTCTATCCCATCTTTCATGGTTAGATTGGACTCCCAAAAGCACATTGACTTTGCTCCAACTTCTCCATACGGTGGTGGAAGACCAGGTAGAAACAAGAGAAAGTCTCAAGCTTCTGCTTCCGAGGGAGCTGAAGAAGAAGAGGATGACGAGTAAGCGTTTTAATTAATCGCTCGCTTATTCCCCCTTTTTTAATTCCTGTATAAACCTTGATTTAATCTAGTTTTGAGGAGTTTTTTTACCAACTGTATAGTTATCGCGCTCGAAAATATACTAATTTGTACGAAGAAACCCATTAGTGATAAGATTAACACGGAGGATTGTATTTTGGGTGGTACAAATTGGTGTAGCTGCGTCGATACCGAGAGTAAACTATCGCCAATGGAGACTCACATTAATACTACTTTCTTTAATGTCCAGAGAGTGTCACGTGATATTGAACAGGGTTAGATATGTGACTGGGTTTCCAAAAAAAGTTTCTGCCATTAAAAGAATGCTTAAAACCGGGTCAATAAGACATTGTTGTAGGTTACCCTAACTAATAAACCAATTATACGCCACAAAAAAACCATGCGCGCGCCACCGCATTAGCCACAAACTAGTTTTTTTTTGGAGTGAAAAATTTTATACAGTGTGTGAGGCAGGACGTCCTGTTCGGGGAGAGCGTTGAGCTAGTGAAAAAAAGTGAACACTGTAAAAGAAAGTAAAAAAGCTTTCAGCATAATAATAGTGTTTGATAGCTTGATTAACCACATAGTTAGAATCAACACATAATTCAAAATGGGTAAAAGGTATGGATGAACTTCAACAGGAGATTCAAGCATAGCATATTGGATTAGCAAAAATGAGCCAAAATCGTTCATGAAACATCAGTTCACTTCGAATAGATTCAACAAATATGGATGAAATTACTACATTGGAGGTTTTAAATGAGCTACCAGATGAGTCTCCATTGATTATAACAACGAATAGAATTACATTCTTCACTGGAGTGTTGGTTTATCATTCTTCCCAAGATGTGAACAGGTTATGATCATTCAAAGCATGTCCATGCGGTGCTGAATCTCCTTGATATATTTCAATCAAAATACTAACTAACTTTCTATATAGTCATGGTTTGAGATCGAGAACTCGTTACGCGTTCAGTCGTGACTACAAGAAGCATGGTGTCATCCCAATGTCCGTGTACTTGAAGACCTACAAGGTTGGTGACATTGTTGACATCAAGGTTAACGGTGCCGTCCAAAAGGGTATGCCATTCAAGTTCTACCACGGTAAGACCGGTATTGTTTACAACGTCACCAAGAGTTCTGTTGGTGTTATCGTCAACAAGATCGTTGGTAACAGATACATTGAGAAGAGACTTAACATCAAGATCGAGCACGTCAAGCACTCCAAGTGTAGACAAGAGTTCTTGGACAGAGTTAAGGAAAACGCTGCTAAGAAGGCTGCTGCTAAGGCTTCCGGTGAGGCTGTTTTGCTCAAGAGACAACCAGTCGGCCCAAGACCATCTAAGGTTGTTGCCGGTGTCCCAACCAGCTTGGCTCCAATTGCTTACGAAACTTACATTTAAATGTCTACACATGTTGAAAGATTGTTGGTTTCTTGGCTCCAAAAAACTTTGGTCCAAATCCAGCTTTCCATTTAAATCTTATAATATGCGGCAAGGATGGTTGAGCTCTGTTTTTACGTTTTCTTTTTTCATATATTTCTCCTAATACAAAAAAGAAAATAACTCTATCATATCATTCTTTTAGCTTTATTAAGTTCGACTTAGTTTTAGTGGTATAGATCTATTGAGCTAGGTTTTCCAAGTAAACTGTAAGCCGAGTACTAGAAAGAGTGAAAAATTGAAAAAATTTTGTATGCACGAAGAAAAAAAATTAAAAAAAAAGGATTGAAGGAATCTCTAGCCTTCAAAATCATAATTCGACTACTCATAAGTGAACCTCATCATATCTGCTTTGCTTATGAAGGTCTGATTCTCATTTGTTTGATATTTTGATTTGGGAAACATTAACAAAATGACACTAAACAAAAAAGATTTACAAGAGCTTGAACAAAAACTGGAGAATGACATTAACGAGTCTCTTCCTTATCTAACCAGTGATGAAAAATCTTCTACCCAAAGAGGTGCAGCTCCTATCGAAGTTAATAAAGTGCCGTCCACAGACCAGCCTAAAATCCAGCCATGGGTTCATTTTGTTGCTGGAGGTTTAGGAGGAATGTGTGGCGCAGTTTTCACGTCACCATTTGATGTCGTCAAGACAAGATTACAATCAAGTGTTTACAGAGATGCATACAAAAGCACTGTTACAAACACGAATATTGCTAGAAGCATAACGACACATTTCAAAGAAACTTGTGTGATATTAAGAAACGTTTATCTACAAGAAGGGCCCCGCGCATTATTTAAGGGTTTAGGACCAAATTTGGTTGGTGTTATACCTGCCAGATCTATCAACTTTTTCACCTATGGTTACTCTAAAGATTTGATCAAGAATACACAGTTATTTAATGGCCAGGAAACATCCCTTGTTCACCTTCTTGCTGGAATTAGTGCTGGTTTTGCTACCAGCACCGCCACAAATCCTATATGGCTTGTGAAAACTAGACTCCAATTGGATAGAGCAACTACTAAAATGTACACAAATTCGCTTGATTGTTTAGTTAAAATTGTGAAAAATGAAGGAGTCGTTGCTTTGTATCGTGGACTATCTGCTTCATACCTGGGTTCAGTGGAGTCAACATTGCAATGGGTTCTTTACGAACAAATGAAGACTGTGATCAGCAGAAGGTCACAACAATTGCAAGAGAGCGGCAAGCGTACACAGACAACAGATGTTATGGACTGGTTTGCGCGCTCTGGTTCAGCTGGATTTGCTAAGTTCATCGCAAGTTTGATTACTTATCCACACGAAGTGGTTAGAACCAGATTGAGACAAGCCCCAACAGAAAACGGTAAGCCTAAATACACTGGACTGATTCAATGTTTCAAGCTTGTTTTCAAAGAGGAAGGATTCGCCTCTATGTATGGAGGATTAACCCCACATTTGATGAGAACTGTGCCAAACAGTATGATCATGTTTGGTACTTGGGAGCTTTTCACCAAGCTTTTGTCACAATTATAAATATCTCGGCTGCACAACTCTTGTATATAGGCACATTTTCCGCAGGCATTGTGCACGAAACGATAACGTGCAATCCACTAATATATATATATATATATCGCTGATGACGAGCGAACAACGAGCAAGCGATGAGCGAATCGTGATACAGGTTGGGAGATTACGTAAAAATAATTCGATTCGAAATCTTTTTTTCAAACACGCTTCATGGTAACTACTAGATCAAGTCCAATGTCCTTTAGATTTCAATTTGAAAAGTACTTGAAAGCACCAGGTGATTTCCCTGGAATTGTTATATTCCATGATGATAATGCTCTCATTATAAAAGATCAATTTCCTAAATCCATTGTACACTATCTAGTGATCCCTAGATCTAGAAAGCATACGTTACTGAAGCCGCAGAAGGCATTTCAAGACAAAGAATTCAAATCATCGGTAGAAACATACGTTCAGAAAGCCAAAGAGTTAGTGGAACTGGATTTTAACGAAAAATATGTGGCTCTTGATAAGGAGTTCACTATGGAAAAGTTCATTAAAGTTTGCTGTCACTCCAATCCATCATTAGCTAACCTTCATATACATGTCATAACCAGGGACTTCCACAGTGATAGACTCAAAAACAAACGTCATTTTAACAGTTTTAACACTGAATTTGCCATCGAATGGCACGAATTCCCCTTGAAACATGAGGATAAGCGATGGAATGAAGAATACTGCGAAAAATTATTGAAAAATGATCTTGTTCATAACGGTATAAATTACAAAAGTAGCTTCAAGGGTTTGAAGAGTCAGTTATCTAAAGAGTTCAAGAGGAACTTCAGACGAGTGGAGAAGGTAGCGGAGGGGGACGAAGAGTAAATCAAAAGTGACTGATCATAAATTGTGACTTGGAATCGGGTGGTTCGTGGCTCCTCATTAAAACTCCCCCTTCAATTACTCATGATTTGCAAAATTCGCAACACTCACTTGTTGATCGCGTCAGCCCATCATGAAACATTGGAGTCCAAACCTTGATATATAAACCTGTATACATCTGCTCCTGTGATAGACTGTTGAATCTTATTGGCAGTTCTTTCATCTCCCGTTTCCAAATCTTCGAACTTCTTTCCGCTTTCGATTTCTTCCTTCGTAAGATAGCCTCCAAAAACATGTCCTTGTAATAACTCTTCCGCTATTTGGAGACATTGATCAGAGACTTCATCATCTTTTGCCAGAATTTCTTCTGTGATATCGGTTGTGTTGTTTTCAGCAATCCAATCTTCCACTTCAGGTAAATGTTTTTTTCTCAGCATAGTTGTTAAAAGACCTTCAAATTGAGTAGTGTCAAATTCAGTGTTCGGATAAACATTGGTGTTTTTCAAGACACTACGATTGGCGTCCAACGTTCTGGTAAACGAAGTTAGCTGCGAGAGTATCACATTAAACTGGTTTTGAAGATTCGACCAATTTGGAAGCGTCTTAGTTGAGACTAATGAATCCTCAAATTTCCTGAGAGAGTGGGTTAACTGTGTCAATCTTGGTCTTAATTGCTCTAAAGATTGTACTGGAACTTCATGGAATCCATTGTTTTGCTGCTCATTTGTGGAAATCTGTTGTTGGGGTGGCTGGGGTGGTGGCTGGCTCATTTGTCAGTAGGGAGAACTCTCAAACGGAACCATTACCAATCTTCTGTATTTTCAAAAATATTTATTTTTCGTTAAAAATATAGTTTATCTTCTCCGCGACGTTGAACTATCACCACTTCAAACTCTAAATCATACAGTCCAGTTTGAGCTGGATTAGGAATGTCCACTAAGACAGAGGCCCAGAAACAAAAACAGAAACAGCTGAGAAAACAAAAGCTGCTCAAAACTCAACAGAAACTAAAAAATGTCAAAGAAAGATATGGATCTCTAGAGAATCTCAATCGTAAGATTTCTCATTTGGAGTCTCGGTCGAATAAATCAATTAATGATGCAAAACATCTTGAGAAGCTCAAATCCCAGCTTTCTCTGTTACAATCTCATGAGAGAAAGAAAAATAACCATTCTGTAGAAGCCGGTGGTGATCCAGTGATTCAGCCTGAAAGGCAGATCAAATTATACTCAAAGTCAGTTTTCTACGATGAAGAACTTAATCCCTTGGGGACAGCTCCATCTGGAATGGAAAACGTGGCACAAAAAGATAGCAAAAGAACGAAACGACTTCCAATTGCATCCAATATTATCGATCCAGCATCTATACCGTCGCCAACGTATCCCAAACCACGATTTTGGAAAATTTCAGGAATCGAAACCAGCTACGAGTCCAAAGAACAGACGGCAAAAAATTTAGTCCCTACTGTGATTCTTTCGAAACTACAGACACAAAAGGCTTCTAAACCAGTACAAATAGAAGATCTTGCCGAAGAGGAGGAGGAGTATTTAAAACAACAGCAAAAGTGATGACGATATACAGATTAAGCTATGTAATTAGATTGAAGTAATGCAGTCACAGACGAGTCGATTTACGAATCATACAAGTATAATGGGGTAGGCTAACAAATGACTCGCTTCATAGCGTCATTCATTAATGAGTGAACATAAGATCGTTTCATATTTTTGAATCTAGTCAATATAAAAAAATAGAAAACTTAGAAGGAACGTGTTCATAAATGTGATCTAGAATAACACGCAGAGTTCATAAAGGTAGTCTCAAGTAACACGCAGAGTTCATAACTAAAACCTTTATTTTTGCTTGGCGAACAATTTTTCAACCTCCTCAACAGCTTGAGCAAGAACCTTGTCTTGGAACTTAGGGTTTTGAATCTCGGTTTGAACCTTAGAGATAACAGTGGATGCCAATTGTTCTTGTTCATGTTGTCTAACTTGAGCCTCGTATCTAACCCAAGAGTCCAAAACAGACTTGGCCTCAGAGGCAACATTGACCTTTTGCTTGAGCTCGAAAGCTTCAGCTTCCAAGGCAGCGGTTTCCTTGGACAATTCAAACAAAGCTTTGGTGGTGGAAACAACATCCTTCAAGTTGGAGACTTGGTTGATTCTGTCGGTAACGGCTTGGACGTGACCAGCTCTGGCGTCGTTCAAGATACCAACAACGTGAGCAGTTCTGTTCTTAGCCATCTCACCGTACAATGGAGCAACAGCCTTGGAGATCAAAGCCATGAAACCAATGAAAGTAACAAGCAAAATAGACTCATCGTTGACAACGTAAAGTTCAGAGGAAATGGCGTAAATCGATGCAGCAGCGGAAGTGGCAAGGATACCGGTCTTGGAAAGGAAAGAGTTACCTGGCAAAGCATCAATGAGGGAGCTTGCCTTGGTCTTTGGGTCGACCGGGGTAGACAAGTATCTAAGTCCGACTGGAGCGGATCTGATACCGACAGATGCAATAGGTCTTGCTGAAGCTAGTTTGACATGTTAGTAAAATATCATCTCATATGGTGGACAACGTTTCAAATGAAACCATTCATGAACATCAACTCAGACGCTTCGTTATTGGTGTTTTTGTTGCTCAATTCCATAATCAATTTCGGTGGTGATGTGTGTCCGATAGAGCCTTGGGATTTGATTGCATATATATGGCGTTTTTGTTCATTTTTTTTTCATTTCAATGTCTTAACAGATTTGAACATACCTCTAGTAGCTAATCTCAATGCCAACATCTTGTTATTTGTTAATCTAGCACTCAGGCAATGGTACTAAATCTATTGTAAAGAGAGACACCTCATATTATACATGTTTTTTTTCTCAGATGGCTCTCACTCGCACCGCTTTCGCTCCAGTTTTTTTTAAAAATTTCGCCAATTTTCGTTGGTTGAAAACATCGGGCGGGTAACTACATTTTCAGGTCGATCGACGCGACGTAGAACTACAAGTATATCCTTAGTAAAACTGACACGTTCATTACCAACTAATAATATACGAATTATCTTACATCCATGGGGTTCCCTATATCGAGCTTTTCATGTATAAACTCTGTTTTGTGCGTGTTAGTAAATTCAGAAAAAAGTCCGTCACAGATTATGCTCACCTTTCGATCTGTTCACCCAGCTCGAGCTGGTCTTGATGATGCACGCGCTTGAGCACCTCACTGGCACTACTTTCTTGGATCACTCCATCGATCAAAAGTTCATCTATTACATGGTATGCGACTTGGAAGTTGAAAATGATATCCAATTCACAAACACTTCCGTAAGCTTTATCCATAATCTCCACGTAACGCTGCACCAAATCTAACGTGATAAGTTCGTTGTCATCATTATCAATTGAAGCCACAAAAAACAACGATGCATATCTCCTGTATATAAGTCGTGAGTCTTTGTGTTCAATCACATTGCACATTCTTGGTTTTCTAAGTGGAATTGTTGCTGTCAACTCTCTAATGATCCTTTGTTTTTCTTTCTGACTCATTGGAATGTACCATTTTGATAACCTAACCTTTCCTTGTTTGGAAAGCAGGATCATGTAGTTAATTCCCATTTTCGATTGGCCTTTGTGTGGTTTATAAATGGCAATCTTGTTATCTCAGTAAAACCAAAACTGAAACATGTATGTGGCTCGAACTGATTTCAAAAAATTTATGGTAGCAAGAAAAAAAAATAATAGCAGATTTGGGATGGGAGCAGCTTTTGTTTTTAAGGCTCTACAGTTAATTTTACATAAATTCACTTTGATCATTGGGAACTCGATAGAGACCACCAGTTTATTTTGAGTGTTTAGATGTCAGATGGAGGGGTTCTTGGGCTACGTGATAGGCTCGTCCAAAGAGCGAGCCGGACTTCTTGATAGACTCAAGGAGGGTATTGGAAGTCCGAGTTCAAAATCGAAGGCACCAACCGTGAAGAAAGAACCACCCGAAATGAGACCAAATAATGATGAGCCTAATCAAAAGGTGCTGCAATCCCAGCATGGGCGCAAACGGAAATCTTTATTGGAAGAATTATACATCAGCGATCATTCGGATCCAGAACTGGACGAGGAAGCACTACTCTCCAGTGGACGTAGCACACGACAAAAATCCAAGATTGACTACAGCGAAAACAGAAAGCGAAGGAAAGAGTCGGAATCATCGGAAAAGTCTTTTGATCTAAAGGTTACTCAGCCAACCGAATCGGATCTGAGCGATCCCCGAAAGAAGAAGTTAAAAAGAACATCCAAGATATCAACAACCACAATGAAAAAGGAAGAAGTTGAATCTGATGCGTTCAAACCTGAAGAATTTGCCAAAGAACTAGTCAAAGAGTACGACCATAGTATTGATGGTGAAGTATTAAAGTTGTTGATTGAACAAGATTTTCTCGGTAAACTTCGACAAAGCAACTTGAATGTCATTGGCAGTGACACATCAGATGTACTAGATGAAGACGTATTGGATCTCAGTTTCATTCAAGACCCACGCGACTTGAAAGCTTTGAAGCTTATGATCGCATCCGAATACCATCAACTATCTAAAGATTTCAGTCACTCGCAAACGGCGAGGCTGAGCAAGATGATCACGCTCATAGATAAGTCTGTGGACTCATGCAAGTCAAAATTTAATCAGTATAGGGAAAGAATTGAATCCAAACAGCGCTCATTACTCACTACAGCAACAAATCATAATACAAAAGGCAGACCTGGTAGGCCACCGAAAGAAGTGACTTTGGACTCAGTGAAAACCCCACCCGCCATTGAACCGATTCTTTTTCAAGATTTTTTCAAACAACAATTCTGCAAACAGCTGAAAAAGATAGAAACGTTGAAGAGTTCAGCGAAATATGAACTGGAAGCTCTAGAAAGACAGTCGCAGATTGAATCGGAAATAGTCAAAAGCCAGTTTCGTCAAGCTTTGATCGATAATAGACAAGTTGTTCAGAGTCAATGTCTCAAGGACCTGATAGAATTGGACTCTGAATTCAATCCACAACTGGCAATGAAAGGTAAAGATACTTTTTTGGATGATTCAAACACTCCGGAGGCTGTGAATAGAAGAGAAAATATTGCAACCGTTCTTCAGCCAAAGTTCGCTGGACCTGAAGAAAATTCATTGAATGGACTCGCTGACCTGATATGTGAGCTGACGTCACTTGCAGCAGGATGCCCTGTTATCAATCATATCACTGGAAGTGAAGGTTTCGAGAACGATCATTAATTAACCTATCACACTTATATACAACAATCGCATTATCATAAACTATTACGTAATCATAACAGATCAAGCTCATTACAAAAAAAAATCCTGTCTCGATTTTCGCCTTTACACAGTGTTTACGGTTTTGCCCTTGTTTATCAGCTATCTCTGGGGACAGAAAGGATCACATTATCATTCAATTACCAACCGGACCAACATAAGACGAGCTGGTTTTCCACTGAAAGAAAGGAAACGCAATGGATGATTTGATTCCTATTTTTCTTGATATCACCTCCACAGAGGATCCTGTGGTCGCACAGAATTTCCTTGAAATGAGTGGAGGAGACATTGAAACTGCTGTGAGTCTTTTTTTCGAACATGGTGCTGGTGTTGTGGGAAGCACTGGTGGCTCCGCAGCTGCTGGGAGAGAAAGTGATCAAAATGCAGATCAGAGATTTGAAACTGATGCAGAATTGGCAGATCGGCTTCAGCAAGAAATGTATCAACAACAAGAATCAGTTGAAGAGCCAAGAAGACCTATAGAGCCTGTTCATGATCAGTTACTTCCTGACTATCTCATGCCAAGAGTCAACCCACAACAAGGAATGTTTGGTAGAACTCAGGTTGGGATATTCAATCAATTGGATGACGATTTTGAAGACGACTATGGAACAAGTCGAAGAGATGTAGACACAGATGAAGACGAAGATGAAGAATATGTCATAAACGTGGATGACGATGATGACGATGATGATTATCAGATTCTGGACACCAATGGTGAGGTGATACACAACCTCAGCTCGCGTAGCAGAGCAAGTCGCAGAGCTAGGAGAGATCCAAGAACTAACGCACAAAGAAGACTGGCCAACATTTTCAGGCCGCCTTGGGACATTATTGAAAAGCTTGATTTGGATGGTGCGAAGGCAAAAGCCAGAGCTGAGAAGAAATGGATTTTGGTCAACATTCAGGATATGACCGATTTTAGATGTCAGTGCCTGAACAGAGACTTTTGGTCTTCAAATCAAGTTAAGGACATTGTTCGTGAGAACTTTGTTTTCCTTCAGTATCATCACGATTCTCCAAATGGTGAATACTACACAAACATGTACCCATTTACTGAATTTCCTCATATTGCTATTCTTGATCCAATGACCGGTGAAAGACTCAAAATATGGAGTGGGAACACTGAGATCCATAAATGGATTGAGCAAGTTGTAGACTTCATGACCAGGTTTTCGTTGGATAAGGATTCACGTAATCCGATTGTGTCACATTCGCAAAAAGTTGACGTTGGGAAATTGAGCGAAGAGCAACAAATACAGATGGCAATGCAACACTCCTTAAATCCAAGCAGTGCTGATACGAAAGATGAGGTTGTCATCATGGATGACCTGCAAGGAACAAAGCATGGAAGCAAAGAGAATCCTATCTCGCTGGATGAGTCTGATTCTGAAGTGCGGGGACCAAAGGAACAGAAGGAGTTGACATATGCCGAGAAGCTTCATAAAATCGAAGCTCTGGATATAGCTGATCCTGAGAATCCAGATCCAAAACAAAAAACGAGAATTCAGATCAGATCAGGAGTTGATGGTAAAAGAGTTGTCAAACAATTCTCACTTACGGATCCAGTTTTGAAAGTTTATCAATACGTTAAATTTGCATTCCATGACTCGTTGAATGAAAGACCATTCATTTTGACAATGTCAAGGAAAAACTTGTTTGAACATCTTGAAATGACTATCGAAGAAGCTGGATTGAAAAGTGCTTCTTTGCTGCTGGAAGTGATTGATGGGGAGGATGATGATGATGGTGAATAGTTCAAATATGATTAATGATTATAATAATTTACAAGTTGAATTTATTTTGAATGGCTCATATTTATGTTTTATATTGAAATATAATGTCGTCATCGAAACTGAATTAATCGGATGAGGATATTCATACCGAAGGGTAAAAAAAGAAGGACCAATATTATGAAATTAGTAGAAAGGATGTTTGCAATCTTCTGGAGTCTTAGCTAAAACTTCTTCAATTGACCATCTAGGAGCAATTCCTTTCTTATAATCTCCCGGATTCTTCTCTCCGCCTGAAATACCAGAGCTAAACTTGAGGTAAAGCTTGTCACCGATTTCATTACAAATTGTCAAGAGTTTATCGATATCTTCTTTGGTCAATGAAGATGAGACACAGAGTCTCACTCTCGAGGAAATCAGTTCAGTTGCAGGGTATCCGACCACCACCACTGCAACACCCTTCTCCAACATCATTCTGCTGAATGCGGGCATCTTTGGTGGTGCGTAAAGTAGCAATGGGATCACAGGGGAATCGTCAACTCCATAAACAATAAATCCTAATCTTTTAAGTCCAAGTCTCAAATAACGCGAATTAAATGCAATTCTTTGTAATCTTTCCTTTCCTTCGTCACCGTTCAGGTCACCTTTGATGATTTTCATTGAAGTGTAGATTTGCTTCAGCACTGCTGGTGGTTGTGATTCTCCGTAAATGTTTGTGGAAATATCCAGCCTTAATCTATCGATGATTGCTTGATCAGCCGCAATGTATCCTCCGGCAGCACCAAACGACTTTGTCAAAGTACCCATCAACAAATCGACCTTTGATGGGGAGATTCCGAAATAATCACAGACACCTCTACCATGTTCACCAAGAGCACCAATGGAGTGAGCTTCATCAACAAATAAGTAAAATCCGTATTTCTCTCTCAAAGCAACAAGAGATGGTAAATCAGCCAGATTTCCTTCCATCGAATAAAGACCTTCCACACAAACAAAAATCTTCTTCCAAGGTCTATGAGTCTTTGATTGACCTTGAGAGATTGACTCTCTGAGAATTTTTTCCAACTTCTTCATGTCGTTATGAGGGAAGACTTTAACAGCTGCACCAGATAATCTGATACCGAATCTAATAGAACTATGGTTCAATGAATCAGAAATAACCAAACATTTAGAGTTGACGAGGGAAGTAAAAAGATGAGCATTGGTACCGAAACCCATTGAGAAAAGGATTGCATCATCTTTACCAACAAAATCAGCAAGAACTTTTTCAGTTTCTCTGTGCAAATCGCAATTTCCAATGATATTTCTTGGTCCACATGAGGAAGTACCATATTTCTCAACACACTTGACCGCTTCCTCGGTACATGTACCAACAGATTGTGCAAATCCGAGGTAGTTATAAGAAGACAAATTCAAATATGGTTTAGAACCACCATCAAAATAGAATGAGTCGTTGTAGTCGTCTGTGTATCTGTTGAAACATCTCACAAATCTACCCGGAACACCATGAATAGGACGGGCAAAACAGTCATCGAGTCTCTTTTTCAATCTTCTTGGATAAAAAGACTCAAAGGCAGAATACCAAGGAGGATATCCATCTTTAGGTAAAACTGCTTCGAAGTGTTGAGGCATGAACTTTTTACCAAAGAAATCCTTGATGTGACCAATAATGATCAAGATCAGATAGTTCAGGTAAGTAAAGATAACAACAAAGTAAGGGGGTTCATCCTCAGTAGTATGAAGTGGTCTGTTCGGATCGTAACTAGCAGTGTATAGGTATTCTTTGGAGGTTAACTTTCCAAACTCCATATCCATCTTCTCCTCATATGTCAAATTCTCCACGGGAGCATTGGGCACCCGATAGAGTTTCTCTTCCGGCTTCATCTTGGGTAACGGCGTTCTTCAGCTATTATAGATGTAAACAAGCTTGAACAAACAGCTCAGAAAACTTCCACAGTAGAACGCGTCAGCTGCCTAATATCCCACGTTTTGGCCTCCTTGGTCACTCGATCGAATAGCCAGTCTGGTCTAGCTGCTCAAAACAGGGTATTGGTTCAGTTTGATCTAATTTTCTCGTGAGATAATCAGTTTACAGTGAACGTATCCTGCCCAACTTTAAACCTTGGGCAAACAGATTCGCGTGGTTTCCGAGTGACACGGTTCTGGGTCTGGCAGACGCGGGAACTACATCCGTACATGAAAAAAAGGTCACCTGACCTACCGATGATTCAAAATGAAGGGAGTAAATGAATGAACGCAAAACAGTAAGCCTTCAAAGTACATAACAGTCCTGGAAAGTAATCCATGATGTCTTTGGTGTATAGAGTTAGTGTTGATATTCAAGTAGCGACTCCACTTTAATCGGTAAAGTTGACCCAATCTCAACGGTGTAGAGGTTTCGTCCTCAATTTTTCGTTGCAATGAATAAAGGTCGATAAAGCTCACTCAGCCCGCCATGATATGTAATATACTCAGTACATGATACTCAATTTCCTTCCGGGCATATCCGTCTTTCCAGAATGTCACATCAGTTAGTGAAACTGACTGGTGCTTTGTTTGCCAACCCGGCATTGGGCAGTGAAGGATACAAAAAGGTTGCAAAGTACATCTTTAAAAATCCAATTGACTTCACTATCAAGGAAAAAGAGACGGTTGCAGTCATCGGGAACGATTACAAAACCGATTTTTTACAAATTTTGTCGGGATCTGGTACTGCTTTCCCTAACATTCATGCTAGATCGTATCCATTGACTCTCACAGACGCGGACTTTAAAGTTGATCTACTCAAGTTTGTGAACAATGGATCATGGGGTCATGGAGCTCACGATGCTTCAGGTGGATTTACACACTTGTCCAGCAGATACGAGTTTTTCAAAGACTTGGAAGTTGATGAGAAAGTGTCAACTTTTATTGCGGATATTTCATACAACTCGCGTCATACTTTTGATGCTGGCAAAGTTGAGAAGTTGCTAGCAGGAGTCAATTTGATTGGACTCCAAGATCGTTTTATTACTACCCTAAGTAATGGACAATTCCGCCGTGCTAGAATTGCCAAAGCTTTGTACAGATCGCCAAACCTTCTTTTAATTGATGACCCATTTTTGGGGTTGGACCCTAAAGCTACGGAGACCGTGTCTCGGGTTTTGGAAAACACTGCCAAAGGGGCATCTTCTTCGACAACAATTGGGATTGGCTTGCGTATTCAGGATCCAATTCCCGATTGGATCGATAAGGTTGTTGTTGTTGACCAAAATGGAATCCAATTTCAAGGTCACAAAAAGGATCTGGATTCTCAGCTTCAACAACTGAAAGACAATTACCACCAAAGACAATTAGAGATTGAAAACAAGATTAGAACTCGAATCCACCAAACTTATAAGCCAAAAGACAATCAAAGTCGCGATAAACTCATTGAGATGAACGGTGTTAACGTTGTCTACCAGGGTAAGCCAGCTTTGAAAGATGTGGTGTGGGAAGTGAGAGACGGTGAAAAATGGCATGTCAGAGGTAGAAATGGCTCTGGAAAAACCACTTTGCTTTCTCTGATCACTCTCGATCATCCTCAATCTTGGAACAGAAATATCAGTATTAATGGAGTCCCAAGAGCTACTGGAAAGACCAATTATTTTGATAACAACAAGATAATCGGCTTTACTTCTCCGGAGTTGCATGCGATATTCCCTAAAAACTTGACTGTTACACAGGTCATATCAACCGGTTTCGTAGTTGGGTCTTATATTCCACCGACCAATCTCACTGAATCACAACGAAACAAAATTAACAGTTTACTTGAAATCGTGGAGCTTGAAAAGTATAAGGACACACCATTCAAAGACGTTCCGCTTAGTACCCAGAAGTTTGTTTTACTTCTGAGAGCTATAGTTAACGACCCAAAGATTCTCATTCTGGATGAGGCATTGAGTGCAATGACAGACGAAGACATTATCAAGGGGAAAAGCTTGATCGATGAATGGAAGACCGGATGTGCTTTGATCATTGGCCATGTGGATCACGAAATCCCTCGTTGTGATAAGTTCATAGACATGAACAACGCGAACGAGGGTAGATACATTATTGGGGACGTTTAAAAAATCTATTATTTTTATTACATAGACATGAAAAGAGCAGAAGACTAGCAAAGCGAGTCATTTGCAGTGATGATTTGAACAATTACACCCTTGTGTAAAATAAAACATATGCATCGCCATTCACCACCTTGGCTTTAGAGCAGTTTTTGTAAACTTTATCGTCATCAAAAAGACACCATCCAACGCTAGAACCTTTATCAACATATGCCGTATAATGACCATTAATCAGGTTTCCAAAATGATTGATCACACCATAAAGCTTGTACTTGAAAGGAGGAACCTGTCCTCTAATCGGTAATTTACTCAACTCCATTCTCTCCAAGTCTGATCCGACTTCAGGCCAATACTTGTCTAGTTGTAACTCCATAGGATAATCAATATTTGTGTTCAACTTGGTTATGTAATTTCCCATCTTGAACCGTTTGAGATGAATAATAAGCACTTGTGGCAGACGGGAAATTCTTAGCATCTTCATTGTTCTCTGTTTCTTCTTGCAGTTTGGACAAAACCAGGCGTTGTCACCATCCAATAGTTCAGGCTTAACAAATTCATCGAAACATGACTGGAGAGTGGTTGTTTCTTTTGTCGCTGGAATCGGAAGACTTAAAGTGCTAAAAGCATTGTAAGTTGTGGAAGTTGTGTGGCATTTCAAACACCTCAACTGGGACATGATTTGTCCCTGGAAAATATCCACAATAAGACTGAAATTTGTCTTCAGATACCGTTCCCATTCTATAGTTGATGCAATTCGAACAGGGAGTTTCTCTCTTTTCATCTCCTCTTCCTTTGTAAGCTCAGGCAATTTTGGATGGTTACCATTTTCGTTAAGGTCTTCATGAAGTGAATCTAAAATATAGTTCAAAAACTCGGAGCAATCCTGCTGATCTAAATTTTTAAACATAGAGTTCAAAGAAGCAAGTACTTTACGGAAATGCAATGGCGAAATTGAGTGTGGTTTCGAATGAGATGAATTTTTGTACAATTCGGTCAACAATGAAGCAAATTCGTTGGCCAATATACCCCTGGATCCCATCTTGGAGTTGACGTTGATATGTTTCTTGAAAGTACCAACAACAAAGAATTCAGTCATTTTTTTGCAACCCAAAAGACATTGAAGACCGGAATTCATGTAACACGAATTTCCCAAATTCGCAAGACCTGTTGTTATACTCAAAGCCTGTTGGAACTCTGAGTTTGCCCGAGACAGAGCAGATGGTGTCTTTGGAGGTGGTGTAGGACTATGAGAAACGGAACTTGCTTTTTGTAAATTGGCGGGAACCAACTGAGGATTATTAAGGAGGAACTTGTTTTTCTCTTTAGGCTGCGGAGACGCAGAAGGAGAGAAAAATGCTGGTTTGGGTTTCGATGGCGAGCTGACCGTATCAGAAGATTTTGAAAGCTGCTGTTTACCAAAAGATTCACTAAGTTGCACAGGAACTGGTATCAACATTCTTGGTTTTTGTTCGTGAGACGATGAGTATTGTGGTGGTGGTACAGAGCTGTGAGACAGATATTCACCCACGTTCCTAATAAGGCTGCGATCATGATAAGAAGTTGAGTAGTTGGACGTAATCTCTTCATGGCTCGTTCCAGAGCTGACTGAGTCTTTTCTGCTGAGACCTAGCAATGGTTTGGGACCATCCAATGGCGATTTTATTGCATTTTTGAAATTAGACCATTCTAAGAATCCTCCTTCCAATAAAACAGGATCCCTTTTCAGGAAAGTTCCATTGTTTTTGAACTTTAAAATTGACATCAATCTGTCGAGTTCAGGTTGTTTTTTAGAATGGATCGAATTATGATCCATCAATATCACCAAGTCAAAACCATCTCGGTTCATAAACATTTCTCTTTCCTCGTCTGTATCTGTAATCATTGAATATTTTTCGATTTCATTGCAGGTGTAGTTGTCTCTGATTGAAACCGGTTCAAGTTGAATAACATTGTCAGTCAGCCTGATGTGCTCGGTCTCAAATTCGCGTTTTCTTCTGAGATCAATCAAGAGGATATTGTCAGCATACATTTCCAATATGTACGAGAGATCATCTATGGTGATGAAGCCTTTAGAGGCGAACAAATCAAAATCAACGTTCATCTGATCATGAGAAACTGGTATCTCAAATTTTAAATCGATATCGGGTTGATTTATTTCATTTGATGATCCATTTTTCAAATGTTGAAATCTAGTAAAAAGATCGTCATTGTCAGGACTAGCGGAAAACGTTGTTTGGCTCTCAATGTGATGCTTTATTTGTTCAAACTGGCCTCTTTTTTTCACTAAGTAATCATTCAAATCATGATAAAAAGTACTGAGACTTTTATTATTTTCAATAGATCCGAAGTCTGGAAGGCGGGGAATTATATCTCTCAGTATCTTCGAAGCCGCACTATAATAAATAAAGGTCTCCTCATAGTCTTTCACTCCAGACAACCCAGTACTTCCTTGGCTGATATTAGCTTTGTAATTTTCAATGCACTCCAGTGCTTTCACCAAATGATCTTTTGATGTTACGAATTCATCCGGCTTGAATGTCGCAATTAGTTCGTCAACTAAGTTGGTAAGCTCTGCTACCCCTCTGGGTTTGATATTCCCAGTTCCACTGGGCATTTCGTTCTCACTGAGAAACAAAGAATCCCTTCAGTTATACACAAATTCAATTGTATGTTTTTGTAACAATTGACATGTGGCAATAAAATTCAATTCAGGAATGTTTGTTGTACACAAAGGAAGCCCTTTCCTTATCCATAAAAAAATTACAGCTAGATCTGGCAAAAAAATTACCACCACGCGACAAAAAAATTGTCGTTCCTCCAAATCGATAACACAAAATTAAATATTATTACAAAGTAAGAACGAATTTTACCATCCGTCCATCAAACTACCATTATTAACATTTCCTGATTGTTGATTAGTCCCCGCAGCATGTGCAAGAATTTGTTCGGGACTCAAAATTGTACTAGATTGATTCATTCCACTGCTTGTTGATGATCCACCTCCATTGCTGTTCGTATATTGTTGATCCACCACTCCTGAGAACGATTGCTGCTTTTTCATCTGGTATCCGTGATCAAATGACCCAAAACCTTGTTGAGGGTCAGGTGGAGATGCCTGAGACTCTATACCGGCATTGTTGAACTGTGCAAACTGTTGTTGTGGTGTCAGTTGCTGGCTTGGCTGGGACGCCTGTGAAACTTGGGAGATTTGCGGACTTTGCGATGCATGCTGTTGACTCATTCGAGGCTGTTGCTGTTGTTGGTTGAATTGCTGCTGGATAAGTTGGTTATACATTTGTTGTTGCTGCAATTTCTGATTTTGTCCAAACATCTGTTGTTGGTTGTTAGGATCGTTCGAGTTCCAAGTAAAACTCTGCGGTTGTTGGGGTTGTTGTGTGCGTTGTTGTGGAGGTTGGTTGCTGACTGGCACAATCGGAGTAGACGGGTTCTGTGAGCCGGTTTGGTTTCTGAACTGAGTGAATTGTTGAGGTTGCATTTGGGTGAATTGTTGTTGCGGAGTTGGTTGGTTTGACTGTTGTTGTGGTGGTTGTTTGTGTTTTTGCTGTTGCTGTTGCTGTTGTTGCTGCCTTAGAAGCTCTATTTTGCGTTGGAAAAATGGGATAGCTTCAGGATACAATTGGTTGAGTAACTTGTAGTGTTCGTTGAGCTCAGGAAGTTCAGGAGGCGGTAAAACTATCTGTGGAATGCTATAGTTCTTCTTAGGAACATTCGGAGGAGTCGAATGAATGTCATTAATGGAGGCGAGGCACGTAAGGTTGAAGTGAATTCTTTTAAGGTAATTTTGGTATGTTTCTTTTCTATGGTTGAAATCTGGAGCAGCCACATTTGCTTTGTTGAGCACATATGACTGTAATAATAGACATTTTTGCAATAGAACTGTGTTAATCTGCAATAACACTTCTATCCTCTTTTTGTCAACCTCGAGATTAATTTGAGGCTGTTGAGCAGCATGTGCTTGGACCATATTGCTGAATGTGGCTGCGCCATGGCCCCCATTCAGCTGCTGCTGGCCTTGCTGTTTCAATTGGTCTGGAGGTGGAGCAGAAAAGTTCATGGAATGTGTATTGGAAGGGAAGATTAAAGAAGAAAGGAGTTTATGAAGATGAATTAAGGCTTGTGCGATATAATTCGAGACATGGGAGTTGGAAAAAAATTGTAACGGGCGGCTTTATCGTAAAATCGTCGCGTCGATCGACGGTTCTCGGGTATTGAGCATTGAGCAATGAGCACAAAGAGCACCCACCAAGAACGAGGCGAGTCGTAGAACAAACCCCGTCTTACAAACGGATTCTCTGATGACTTACAAATTTGCCTCATTTTTTATTAATTTAGTTGAACTACTGCCTTGGCACTCTCTGCAGGATTCGAATCAAAATATGTCAAAATTATTGCTAGCACGCACCTCGGTATTTCTTCGAAGTTTGATAACAAAATTTAGATCCAGCAGTGCCTAGTTAAATCCCGCCGAATCCCTGGGACACAGATGCATGATAAACGGTGTAAGATAGAGGCGCGATTGTCGGTCGTACGTACCATTCGAGCGGCATGCGGGATACAACAGATTATATGTCATGGTGACATATCTGGGACGCCGTGCACAAGCGGGAATTTTACAGAATTATGGAGATGCGATAGTATAAGTAGAGTATAAGAATGCTCAGCACACCTTCCGGAATGTATATTTCTTGCATAAGTTGACAACGGGAAATTTAAGAATTAGCTGTAATTACGTATCTTTGGAAATCAAGCATCTAGAATTTTTAATTAAGCTGGAAAGAAAATGCTGCAAAGCCCGATAAAACAAACTAAGCATTCCGATACCACCATTTTCTCGGGGAACTCATCAAATTTATATAGGTTCAGTGAGCTCAAAGGCATTCACTTTTTGTGGAACCAGAGATTCTTCGTAGTTGATCGATGAATACAAAGTTCTTGAAGTTCTTGGTACTTTTATTTCTGAAGATCTCTGTCTCGGTCCGAAACAGATGAGATATCCGTATGCATGAGTGCACAGCCTTACGGTATGCATGGCAGTTTCAGTATGAAAATCAATGTTTTTATTGTGTACGACTTTCGCGCATGGTCCCTGAAAGGGGTTCTTTGGGCTTCCGCCTCAGCAGAGATTTTTTTTGTCCCCCCGCGAATGCTTGCGCTCGCTTAGGCTCGCGAGGGCTGGCACGGGGTTTTTATCGCGATTACACGGGCATTGCGCACGGCACACTACTACTGTTTTCGACACGCACGGGCTCTCTTTTTTTTTTTTTTTTTTTTTTTTTTGTTGAACACATATAAAATAATTCAAGGTTTGCTGATAAAAAAACACATACACTCTTGTTGATAATACTATTAGTGCGGATCACGGTTGATTTTAAGGGCGCGAAGCAAATAAATCGGACTTTACAGTACTGGAGGCATCTAACTTAATCGTTCCACCGATTCCTTGAAGTCCCGTGAGACTCGAATCCATCTAATCCCAACCATTGTCTGTTTTCTTTTACGGAGTCTTTCTCTGATCAATAATAACACAGACGTTTCATCTCACAACAACTGATGTCGGGAATAGTAACGCTCATCCGTCCAGCGGTACTGTTGTACCAGCTGGCCGTGCACATGATTTTACAAGCTCTCAACGGTCGTTCCATTTTTGGTTTGGTATTCAATTTTGCCAAGAACTTCTCACCCGTGTTTATATGGCTTGCAATGTTCAAAAATGCAGGAATAGTGCCTAATGAAATCAGACCTCCAATCCATGTCAAGTTAGCCAAGTCCCTGGACGAATTCATGTTTGATGTTAATAGATTTTCGGCGTGGGTCTCATTTGTCCTATTAGCGTTTATCTCGTACTTCTTGTGGTTTAGATTCTACAACGTGGTAAGACAAAATGAAAATGTCTCACAAATACGTGTTTCGAAGAATACGGTTTCTTTGAGCGATGACATAGAAAACCAAAAACCTGAAGCTAATTCGATCCCACTCTCGGATCTTGAGGTTACACCATTTTTGGAAAGTGAATCGAGAACAGCATCATCATCTCCTTCACCATCCAACTCATCTTCCTTGCAAAGTGAGGATGTAGCAACACACAATGACATTAACACAGACTCATCAAAAACATATATCCCATTGTCCTGTATTACGTACGCACCACCACTGCTTTTGGCAACTTGTTGGGTCATTCTCAATCTGGACCACTCGCTCATATACCCTCAGAGTACCCCAAGGGACCTTATTGCGTGGACTTCGTACGTCCTTTTCCATTTCTTTGCACCTCTTTTTACAGCAATCTACCTTTATGTTTTCCAAACTAGCGGAGCGCTTAAATGGTTTTCATTCGCTTTGGGCAGTCAAAACATAGCAGGTGTCATTACACATATGCTCTTCCCAAACGCTCCCCCTTGGTTTATCCACCTTAATGGAGAAGATGCTGCGGCTGATTACGATATGCCCGGTTATGCTGCCGGCTTGACACGTGTGGACGTTGCCTTGGGAACTCACCTCAATTCTAATGGATTCCATAAAAGTCCTATAGTTTTTGGTGCTCTGCCTTCGTTACATTCGGCCATGGCTGTGCAATGTTTCTTTTTCATTGCATGGTATACAAGATGGTACACACCAAAAATTGGAATGCTCATGTTTGTCATTTTACAATGGTGGGCCACAATGTACCTAGATCATCATTGGAGGTTGGATCTGATTTTTGGACTCGCTTATGCTATAACATCTTTCACTTTTTACAAAAAATACATTTTGGAAGCTGAAAAGAAGTTTGTGCAGGCTAGAAATAGTGGGTTTGTCAATGCCGGTTCCACTTACGGAATGAGAGTTTTCGGCAACCACTGGATTAGCAAATTTTTCGACCCTTATAGCTAGATTTTGTATTGCTGTTTTCAATAAATGCATTTTTGTACGTCAGCGATGACGAACGAAGACTGACTTAAACGGTAGGTGTGAGTTTGCTGACTTGTAACAAGTCAAATCGGTTGAATCAAATAAGAATTCCTTGCTTGTTGCTGAATTTACATTACAAAAACAACCTGACGCTAATTACATATCATCATCATCATTTTCATGAGTGAGGTCGATGTGCATATCGTGCCACTCTTCACCACCATGCGTGCAGTCACTCACACCATCGTCCACAAAGCCAATTCCCTTGTAGAAAGGGCCGAGCTTTTCCTTGGCAATCAAAGCCACACTGTCTCCAACAAACTGTTGGTTCAACTTCTGCAAGTAATCTTTAAGCAGCAGAGATCCAAACTTCATACCTCTGTAATCTGAATGGATTACCACAGAGTGGATTCCAATGTATCTGGAACTTTCGATATGTCCTGCATGTTCTTCTGCATCTGGCTCGCTTGGAATTTGCATAGCACGTTCAGTGACTCTAGGATCGTACATTTTAGTTGCAATGACGTGTCCGATGAGCTCTTCGCTCACAATGGTGGATCTAGGAGGTGGTAGATCGGCTGCAGAAGCATTTGAACCTCTATTATGGGTTGAACCGTAAGCAGAGTTGTCTTCATATTGTCTAACAAAGAGACCTGTGCACAATTCCGGACAGACTGTTAATCTGTAACGCAGTCTTTGTTCTGAAGCACGTTCATTTTCTGGGAATCCGTGAGCTTCCAGTCTCATAACTTGGTCGAGATCATAAATAGTGAGCGGTCTAATACATAGGTGTTGCGGTCTTTGCTTCGTTGTGCTCGAAGTTCTCAGTTTTGAATCTTGAGACGATGTTGAAGAAGAGCTCGAAGACTCTGTCGTCGATTCCACAGTAGACATATTGAGTGTTGATTGCTGACGTAGAAACCTTCTTCGCTTGTAAGTGCGTCTGATTTGCCTGCTTGTTTGGAGCTGAAAAACTATCGAAAGTCGTCAAATGGAACACTCAACAAAAAAATTGCGAAAATTGGTTGTACTCTTGCCAGTTCTTGCCAAAAAGAGCGTAATAATTATTTGGCTTGAAAAATGGCAATGAAATAATTCCCTTGATGTTGGAAAGTGGTTCACAGCCATTTGCACAGCCACAGAGGCGAGTGGCGCTCCATATTAATTTAGGGAATTATACACGACCAGGTGTCGAACAAAAAAAAAAAACTCAAGATGCCGTTCTATCTTTATGATACAATAGTAAGTATTTACAACATTAAACCGAGTCATGTCTGAATCCACAGAACAACAACAACAGAGTGCAGTGGTGTTGCCACTTGAGTTAATAGATAAGTGCATTGGATCGAAAATCTGGGTTCTTATGACCAATTATCAAGAGTTTGTGGGAACTCTAGTGGGATTCGACGACTTTGTTAATATCGTTTTGGAGGACGTCAGCGAGTATGATGGTTCGAAGAAGATCATTTCCAAGAGATCCAAGATGTTGTTGAGTTCAAGACAGCTAGCTATGCTTGTTCCAGGAGGTCAAGGTCCAGTGTAAGCATCGAGCAAACAACAAGCAAACGAACGACGACGAACGAGGCGAGCCACGAGTGGAGTCGAATTGACACACCGTGTTTCCATCAACTCACAAATTACTTACACACCCATGTATATTACCAACAATAAATTTCGAGTATAAATTCTATCCATCAAGTTTCGAGAGCCTCTATGGAAATATCACTGATTGTCCACAAAAGCAGCATGAAAACACTTCGATAAGGTTTGAACTGGTGTGCCAAAACTTGTGCAACTGTCTCTGACACGTATTTGTCCTTGAATTGCTTACCGGATTCGAGATTATTTTCCCTGATAACTCGCAAAATCTCTGCTTTCAAATCAGGCCGCGCATCCAGATACACTGTAGCTCCTCTTCTGATCCCCAGATCCAGACTTTCAAACACGTCTATGCGTTCCATTGCGAACAGTAAAAACATGGAAGCCGACCAAGGGCCTATACCTTTAAACTTTTGGAGATCCCCAGATATGGTGTCATCGTCTGTAGTTTTGAAATATTCATCTGTAAACTTTACACCTTCTTCAGGTTCTTCATTGGGAATGAAAGCTTTTGAAAGTCGTTTGACATACTCTGCCTTTTTGTTTGACAGTCCGCAACTTCGAAGTTCCTCTACAGACACTGAATTAAAAATCTCTGGACGGGGTAATTCCTTATCATCTGATAATTTATCAATCACTCTATTTTTAATTGCAATGGCTGCTTTACCACTGATTTGTTGGGATATAAGTCCACTCACAAGGCGACCGAAATAATCTCTAACAGAGAGTTTGGTCTCAACCTCCTTTTTGAAAGATTTATACGGTTTGTTGAAAAAAGGCTCGAGACTTGGGTCTCTAGAAAGGATGAAGTCAACCCCTTCAACGAAATCATTGGTGTGAATATCGGAGATTGATTGTGGACAGCGCGTTGGATGTACATTTTGTTTGTAGTACGAAAGGGCTGGAAAACTAAGATCTTTCTTAAGAAGTTTGACCTTTTTCTTTCGTGGGGAGGCGTTTTTCTCCGTGGCTCGAGCAGCAGTGACAACTTCTACGGTTTCAGTGACTTCAATTGCCACATCCGCTGCTCTTTTCCTTGATCTAGTAGTTCTAACAGCCATAATTATATGTGAATGGTTGGTATATACAAACGAGGCTTGAAAAAAGAGTCATGCACTAAGGAATTCAAATATTTTTTTGGGATGGCAAAAAAAAGATAAAATAAATAGATTTGAATTATCATAATTTGATTCAAGTGGCAAATACTCTACTTCTCATCAACTAACAACATTATGAATTTAACCATTGCAGTCGAGAACTCAGACCAAATTATCACGGCCGACCTTCCTGAAGATCTTGGCGTAGAAGACTTCAAAGCTTATCTTAAGTCCGAAACCAATATCGCCACCGATAAGCAGATCGTGGTTCATGAAGGAAAGGTTCTTGATTTATCTGGAACGACAACATTGGCATCACTCTCACTCAAGGATAATGACTTGCTTGTGTTGAAACAGAAAACTGCAGCGGTTCCTTCTGCTTCTACTGTTCCTCCTGCTACTGTTCCTGCTACTGCTACTGCTGCCACGCTTTCACAAAATCCACTCGTGGAGTTTCAACTTGAACAACTTCGTCAGCAATACTTAAACAACCCAGCAATGCAATCGCAGCTGGACCCAACCGTGAAAGATGCTTTGAATGATAAACCGAAATTCAAACAACTGATGCTTGAGATTTTAGACACTAAAAGGAAAGCCGATGAGGAAAGACAGAAGACCATGAATCACATTTATTCAAACCCAGATGACCCAGAGAATCAAAAAAAAATTATGGAAATTATACAGCAGGAAGCAATTGAGGAAAACATGCGTACTGCACTTGAAATTTCACCAGAATCATTCACATCCATTCACATGCTATACATTAATTGTGAAGTTAATGGCTATCCTATCAAGGCGTTTGTCGACACTGGAGCGCAAATGACTCTCATGTCTCCATCACTTGCAGAAAAGACAGGATTATCTAGACTTATAGACAGACGTTTCATTGGTGAAGCTAGAGGTGTTGGATCTACCAAGATTCTTGGAAGAATCCATTCGGCTCCTCTTAAGATCGAAAACAGCTACTTCCCATGTACGTTTACTGTGATAGATACGCACGTTGAGATGCTTTTGGGATTAGATATGCTGAGACGGTACCAAGCCAGTGTTGATTTGAAGTCGAACAAGCTGGTGTTCGACGATGTCTCCACGAAGTTTCTACCAGAGCAGGAATGTCCAAGTTTAGAACCTTCTTCTGTGACTTCGGGCAAAGGACTGGGTGGTAACATTTTTAATGAGCCAGCCCAACCAGCTCAGCCAACCCAACAAAGTTCAGCAAAGAGACCAAGACTTCCTGTTCCTAACAGTTCTGCTGATCCAGCGAAAGTGCAACAACTTGTCGCCATGGGATTCGGCAAAGAACAGGCTGAGTTTGCTTTGAAACAGACCAACAACAACCTGGAGATGGCTGCGGGTTTATTGTTTGATTAATTCATGTGTACCTATAATTTGATCGCATCTTCTTTTAGTTCTTCATCGTATGTGACAAATTGCATGCTTGGATGACTTTGTATCACCTTAAAACTAATACCTGTCCAAATCCAGTCTACTCTCTTGGAAGCTGGTGGTAATTGTAATCTTGCTTTAAAACCTTCGATAAAGACTCTATCGTTGTGATTTATGGTCATACTGTAATTGACAAATTCTGCGTAGATAGAGGCTGAACTCCAAAGTTGGAACTTTCTCAAACATGCAATAACAAGCGAAGTGATTTGACCTCCATTGTTGCAAAATAAAAATGTTGGCGAATCGTCTTTGCTAAGGATATACTGCAATATTCTTATCACTTGGTCATGATCAATGGGTATACCTCTTTTTTTGCCTTTATCTTTGGTAGAGTTGTTGATTTCAATATGAACAAGATTGATGTTGTTTTTTTGACAAAATGAATATAATGAAGGATCCGTTTCTAAGGTAATTGCAGATGGCACTAATGCGATCATCGTCTTCAAATTGAGAGTTTTGAGGAATCTGTAGTTGACAGGCCGAGGGTATGCCCCTCTCGAAAGAGTCGACTGTATTCTTGCAAACTTGATTGGTGGAGTGATAGGATCGGGAATCATTAGGTTGAGTTTGGTTGACGGTAAGCAAGAGACGTAAGCTGAGAACTTATTCACTTGTCGTTGATAACTATTAAGTTTCGCATCAGTGACCGGTAATTCAAATGGCAGATTATTTTTTCTTGCAATGCAAAATTGGCTTGTGATCGGGCTGAGGTTTCAAAAAAGTTAAAAAAAGTCAATTGATAATATATGTTTGAAAGGCAATTGATACTCAATAAAACATTGCGCAATGGAGTTTTACGAACCTGAGGTAGAACCAGAACAAGGAGTCACTCAAAAAGATGAGAAAACCGATCAACTTGTGACGGAGTTGGAAGGTAAAGTGGAAAACTTGTATTCTAATCTGGAGGAAAGCACAAAGTCCGGTTGGAACACATTCAGTGGATTTCTTAGCAATGTTCAAAAGAAACTTCCAGATTATTTGAACGAGACCAAGGAAAAAGCAAAGAACTTGGACATTCAAAAGACTATCAACATTACTAAAGAGAATCTTGAGAAGAATTTGTCAACTTTGCAAACCCAACTCCCAAAGCTGAGTGAGGAAGAGTTGAAAGAGTTGAAAGAGAACTCTGGAAAACTTGTTCAAAACCTGAATGAGAACACCAACAAGTATCTTGACGTTTTGGACTCTGATCTTGAAAAGCTTGAAAACTTGACTTTGGACTATGCTTCGAAGTTTGGTTCATTCCTTACTACCAAGACTGGTTTAAACTTGAAGTTTGCCACTGCTGATACCAATGGTGACAAGAAAGATGAAGTTTTGTTTAAAGTGCCAAAAGGTTTGACCACGAGAGTTGAGGCCCAATTGCACGAGTTGCAGAACAACAAAGAACTATTCTTGGCTAGCTCCAAAGACGAATCCTTGAAATTGACTGACTACGTTTTGACGGACGAAAACAAATCAGAAGCTGAGAAATTACTTTCGGAGGCTCCAGGTTTGAAAACCATCCACACTGAGTTGGTCCCTGCTCAAATCGAAGACACTCTTTTCTGGCAAATCTACTTCACCCACAAAGACAAGATTGTGGAGGAGGAGAAGAAGAGAAAGGAGATTCTAGCTAAAAAGCCAGCTGAAGATGAAGAAGAGGACTTTGATTGGGATGATGAAGATGATGAGGACGATGATAAGACAACGGAGCAAAGCAAAGCTACTGAACCAGCTGAGCCAGCTGAGGCAGCGAAGACAGAGTCCGAAGAGTCTGAAGAAACAGGCGAGTCTGAGGAGGCAGAGAAGGAGGAGGAAGATAAGGAAACGTAAGAGTAAGCCAACTTAATGCGGTATCGTTTT
Source organism: Ogataea neopini (assembly GCA_030578575.1). NCBI lineage: Eukaryota > Fungi > Ascomycota > Pichiomycetes > Pichiales > Pichiaceae > Ogataea > Ogataea neopini. Next base: position 1,164,581 of record JAJMSO010000001.1, read on the forward strand.
TTATAGGTGATTCGTTCGACTGGATCAGTTTTTTTAATAAAGCTAGCGAGATAAATGCAACGACAACTTAAAGTCGAAAAAATGGAGTTGTGTCGGTATCAGAGCGCATCTTGTGACACTTCGCCTATTCTCTTTGTAGATACTTCCGGTGGATGCACCGCCACATTTGATTTTAGCACTTGTTGTGGCAGTGCTGATTGTTTTGATTTTTGATTTTTTTTTTTTTTTTTTATGAAACGTTAACTTTGAAATGCGAGAAATGCGGTTTTAGTCTATCAGTCGAAACCGTTGAATTGAATATCAATTAGGCTATTTGTACGAACTTCAACGACAAGTGTAAAATCGACTGGTTTGATTACTAAAAGCTATCATATCTCAATCTTGATTTGCCAGGTACACATCTCTCGACGTTAGTACAATGACATTAGAAACGATATACATTGTGAGACACGGATACCGTGCAAATTGGCTTCCAGAAGACCAGCAACCCCCAAATCCAACCGGCGTCGACAGTGATCCTCCACTTGCACCACACGGGGTTGATCAATCATACGAATTGAGAGATTTCTTGAGCAAAAAAATCGATCCGAAGCCAGAATTGATATTCTCCAGCCCGTTTTATAGATGTGTCGAGACAGTGACCCCAACAGCAAAAGCATTGAATCTCAAAATTTTTTTGGAAAGAGGAATTGGGGAATGGTACAGACCAGATAGAGAAGTGATTCCGGAACCAGCAGGATATGAACAACTAAGTGGAATGTTTGATGAACTGTCAAATGATTGGACTTGGGACACAGTGGTCCCATCATTGAAAGGTGAAGAAGAAAGCGACATTATGGATCGTTGTTCAAAATTCTGGTCCGTTTTTATTCCAAAAGTTGCTAAACAATTCCCCGAAGCCAAAACTGTCTTGTTGGTGACTCATGCTGCTTCCAAGATCGCTTTGGGGATGTCTCTTTTGGGTTACCAGGACACTCGTGAATTTTTGAAACCTGAACATGGTGGCGACGGCAAAACAACAAGAATACACGCAAGTACATGTTCTGTCGATTGCTACCAACGCAAACAAACTGGCAGTTGGTCAATGAAGATGAACGGCGAAACGAGCTTTTTGACTAATGGTCCTGAAATGAATTGGCATTTTGCTACATCAGCTTTTGAGGCAGGATCACAACAAGACATCGAGTTCAGGAAAAAACAACAGGAACAACTCGTGAGAGAGCAAGCGAGGCATCGTACCACCAGTCCGAGTTGAGAGTGACTTGGATGACGAAGAGTACGAAGATGTCTATGTGAGTCTTAAGTTCCCCACAAACCAACCATCGAGCTTAGAAAAATCGCTTCCGTCTCACACTCAAACTAAATCTTCGTTACCAAACGTCTCTGGTGCGAAAAACAGTCAGGATTTGGCAGACACCTTGACAACCGATCTTTTGAACTCTGAGAGCACTAGTTCAGCGTTGAGAGTTTCGGGATTAGCAGAGAAAAATCCTCTCGTCCAGCTTAACAACACTCTTTATCAAGGCGATTGGTCAAGAATGGTTGGGTCAGAATTGATTTTCAATGAGAACGGCGAATTTGTCACCAAAGTTGATGGGGATATCGTCCTCAAGAGTGGTAGGTTGGAAAGTAAAAGCAGCGATAAGGAATCTTTCTTTGCGAAAGCACTACAGGCTGCACGTTCCGTTGCAACAACGAATGAGCAAGACGGAGATGCGAAAATGGATTTATCGTAATGAAGTTTCTAGATTATATTTCGTTTTTAATTGTATATTTTAAGGCATGAGAACTCTTTTGACACTTCTTTCCAGATCACCATCAGACCATTCTCTTGCACGTTTATCACGCCCATTAGAGTCCGATGCAACTTCGGCTTTTGTGGCAAGCTTTTGCCAGTTCAGCAGACTCAAGTCAGAGACGAGTTTGTCTTTACCAGACTTGGCAGCAGTAATGGCCTTCTCAAGTTTCGACTTTTGTAACTCTAAGTAACCCATCAAACCGCTTGATCTGATCAACATATCTGCTCCGTTGGGAAGTTCGGCGATTTTAACCAACACCTCGGAGATCTCTGATTGAAGCTTTAGGTTGAGGAATGGAGATCCCGTCAGTGTTAACAAGTATTCGACAATACGGTTCTTGTTGATCACCTTCAAATCTGACGAATGTTTGATAGATTTGGCCAACGTTTCAAGGAACCAAGCCAACTCCTTGTAATAGTCCTCATCGAATGAAGGGGCAGAGCCTGACTTATTGAGATGTGGGTCTGCTGTGAAATTTGTGCAAACGGATTTGAAAAGCGGAATCTCCCAAACTCTGAATTTAGATCCGCCCAACAAATATCTATAAGTTTTCTCGTACAATAAATGTCCTGGATTGTTAACTATTGGAACCAGATGAGACAAGAAAATCAAAGTCAATGGAGAGATGGCTTCTTCGGCGGAGTCCAGAGTGTTGAGCAAGTTCGCAATGTATAGCTTGAAGCTGAGTCTATCTTTGTATGAAAACAAATGTAAACTCGATGGAGGTGGTTGTTCTTTTGATTCCTTCAGGGCTGTGATTTCTTTCAGCTCTGAATCCAAAGTCTCCAAACAACAACAAAGTATCTGTCTACAAATTTGTTTTGTATCATTTTGAACGGCCGAAAGACTCATCACCACCAATTGCAGCAAAGTAGACTCGGCGAGTTTCTTAACATCAGCTGTCATTATTCCATTGTTGACCTTGAAGAGCTCATCATTATTGATAATCAGAAGAAGCAAAAACTCCACGTCATAAAGAGTGTTCTGGTATGTACCATTATTGAGAATCACACTGTTATGGGAATAAAACTCATCCCATTTAGCTGAATCTTGATTGGAAATTTCGGGGAGATCAACAGTTTCGTTACAAGCATAAAAATTATCGATAGTGTTCTTGATAAACTTCTTTGATAAACTCACTGTCAATGCTGGCGAAGAAGCGGATGAACTTTTAATCAATCTTGTATCAAAGTGTGAGCTTGTCAACTCGTCTTCGACGAGATCCCAGTCCGTAACAAAATGAATCCAGCTCTTGTTAAGAACATTTTCATGAACAAGCAATAAACGTTTCAAGATCAAATCATCTGCTCTGATAGAGCCTGTATAGAATTTCAAAATCTTAGACTGAGTCTCAACACTCGCAGTTTTCTTTGCATCAAGATTGAAGAGATGAAAAAGGACCAAAGCGGTGTAGAAACGAAGTTTCGAAGAAGAGACCGTTGGGAGATCGTTCAAAACGTTGCTCTCGTTGTTCAACAGAATTTGGATATGTCTCGCAGAGGCTACACTCTGTTTCGATCCGGTAGCCAACAACCATGAAATGTACTGCAAAACAGTCTGATTTCTGATCCATTTTTTCGAGAAGATCACTTCGACTTGGGAGTTCAACAACGTGGAAGGAACGATTTTCCAAACAGGGAAGTTGAAGAACACCTTTCTCAAAGAAGTCAAGAACTCAATAAATCCAGTTGGTAGCACTTCATGTTCTGCAAACACCTTGGTAATATACAGAGTGCCTCTATGCAACCATGATTTCAAAGCAGTCGAGTTGTGGTCCAAGACCGAAAGAAGATCCGACACTTCCGTGGAGAAAATGAGGTCTGCTTTGTTTTTGAAACTGTCCAATTCCATTAACTTCTGGAGTTCCAGCTGAAGTTGTTCTGGAGTCTTTGAAAACGATCTTAAGTATGATCTGATCGGAACGTTCTCCAAATCACCGGATTCGATCGCTGTTCTCAAACCTTTCAAAGAAGTTTGCTGGACAAGCTCCGAAAGCTCAATGGAAGAGCCTTCAGTTGACAGATGAACCACAAAGTCGAGCCCCTCAGGGGTAGAAGTCACTTTACTAAATTGAGGCAAGACCTTGGCGACCAAAGGAGCAACAGTTTCTGATTGACGAGACACAATTAAAGACAAAGATTGATAGAGCTGTGGCGCCGAATCTTCGAGAGTCATGTTCAACAACTTCTCAACGTCTTCAAGATCGAAACTTGCGTTTTCACAAAGTTTCGTGAACGTTTCCTGATTTTCTTTGGTGACACTTTTTGACAATTGGAGTAAAACCTTAGGTTCCAAATGTATACGTCTTGCAACAATCAAGTTCATAGCACCTGTGCGGATCAACTCTTCATTAGTGAGTTGTTTGACTAAAGCATCGTCATCCAATGACCACAAGGATTCACGAAGAACGTTTTGCGTAGCAGCATTTGGATCTCTCAACTCTAAGAGAGAGGAGACATGAGAAGCATAGTCTTTGAACCATTCGCTTGAATCACCATTCTCTTCGTCTTGAAGCTCTGACAAACTGCGGAAGATCTCATTCAAAAGACCAGCAACAAAACATTTTTTATTAAACGACACTGACTTGTCTGTAAAGTCACTCCGTTCGAGATAAAGTCCTTGCCAGTATTTTTTTCTCAACAAAAGTGAATTGGTGTTGGAAACCTCATTTTTGGTGACTTTCAGTTTTTGAATCAGATAGTTACCAATCTTGGAGGTAATTTCCACAAACAGTTCTTCAATCTTCTCAAGAGCCACAGGAGCTTCGATAAGGTAAGAACAACGCTTAACCAACGCAATGAAGTCTATGTCAGACATAGGATAACGATCGCTAATGCCAGTTTTGAGTTGCTCCAAAGGAGAATTGAAAACGTATTCTGCAAAAGGAAGAAGTTTGGAATCTGTGGTCTCTGAGTACAGAAGATTGTAAAACTCACTGAGATGCTTTTCATAATCTTCAAGATACTTCAACACTGGTTGCGAAGGCCAATATTTGGAAATCACTTTTTGCATCGAGTCGACAGGTTCACCAACAAGAGTGAGATATCTGCTGAGTAACGAAAGCCAAAACAAGACCTTTTCAGTGTCTTCCGTCTTGGCAAAAGTAGATTGTTCCACCACAGCAACATAGAAAGAACTTAATGGTGATCCGTCTTGACCCACAATGTCCCTTTCGGCATCAATGAACTTGTATGGAGATTTAACAGACCGTGAGATGGATTCATCGATGATCTTGCAAACCACATCAATGTCTTCTTCAGTGCCGTGATGTTCAGAATAATGGTTAAGTGCGTAAACCAACGCATAAGCTTGTGAGTTTGTAATGAAATTGTCATTGCTTCTGAAATTGTTGAACGTGAGATTGTTGTCTATAAGTCTGCTGATCACATCGACAACCTTACCGGAGATTCTCTCAATGTCAAAGTTCCTCAACTTCAACCGATGAGGTAGTCGTAAGATCATGGTGAACAAGGAGTTTTTGGACCCACTTGCCACGTTCCACCATTTATTTTGCTGGGAGTCTGCATTAACTTGCAAGTACAAGTCTAAAATAACAAGATCGATACTCTTGAAATCATCAGATTGTTGACCGAGATTCAAAGTAGGGAGTGCCACTGCGGTGTGTTGAGAAAGAACAGATCCATACAATTCGCAGATTGTGAGATAATTGATCAACAATAGTTTATTGTCTGGGGTCTTTTTGTAGCATTCGTTCAAAGCACCAACAATAACGCTTGCATCCGGGAGTCTTTGATTTATCACGAGCTCAACAAGCTCGCTCTTAGTTTGACTGAAAACATTGTTTTCATTATATGAAAGTAATTTCAAAACTTGTTGGAGCTTTTGTAACACGGAAATAAGAAGTTGAGATCCAGTGTGTCTGATGAGTTGACAGTTTGTAGCGAAACATTTAGAGAATGATGAACGCTTCAGGGAAACAGAACAAACCAACTCAACAAGAGCAGACGAAGAAATGACATTGCCTGACTTGGAAACTGAAGTACCCTCTTGAATCCTTGCCTGCATCTTAACAAGTTTCTCAACAGATTCTGGAATTGGTAATCTTGTCAGTTCCGTCAACAACAAAGTTTCTCCAATGGAAAAAGAGGTAAGTTTAGGATCGTAGGCACCAACACTGTGGAAGTAATGATGGTTGTAGCATGGCACCAGCTCAGGGACAGCAGCCAAAGTTGCCACGACCAACTCCAATTGCTTAGCATCAGACCATGGTTTCAAATTGGTGAGCAAATTGAAAATCAGTTTGTTGTGGATACGGAACGTTTGTCCACCCACAACAACCGGAACACCACTGGCTGAACTTCCTTCATGACCGCCCAACCAAGCAAGCTTCTCGTCTGAAAAAACCAGTCCATTTTCGTAGTCCGTGTCAATCTTCAGTAGAAGTTTGTGCAAAGATGGCTTGATGTCAGTCACACGATACAATTCAGCAAGTCTTTTCAATACTAAATCTCCTATTATTTGACATTTGGTCATTTTCTTGTAGGAATCTTCCATCAAAACATTTTCGTCAATGAATCTGACGGTTGACTCCAGCAACTCCAAAGAATCGTGAGTAGAGAGATACTTGAACCAGTTCGTCATAATTTTTCTATTGTTCAACAAGATGTCTTTTCTGGCTGAAGCAGTAGAATTCTCACACAAATCAATCCAAAAATGAACAAAATTGAATCTTATCGAATTTCTAGTCTTGCATCTCGCAGGATCGTCAAGTTCAGTCTTGGACGGAACCATCAATTGAGGAAGAACTTTCAATGTCACATCGAAATTCTCAATGAAAGTTTCTATCTGAGCACCATCTTTGAATTTGAAAATAGAGCTCAATAGCCTCAAAGCTGGGTTTGTGATGCTAGGTCTGTTATTATTAAGACATCTGTAAAAAACCTTGATGTTGAAAGGAGATATGAGTTCCTGAATCAAAGTGGTACAATATTGATGTAACGTTGAGTGGTTGCTTAGCAAACGAATCAGCTTTGAAAGTTTAGTGGCAACATCTGATAGTCCTGAATGGTCATTGACAGTGGCACAATAAGAGAAAACTTGAACCAAGGAAGAGATGTTCAATGTTTTTTCGAGAAAACGGGTCACCTTAGTGAGATCTGCATCGGCTGTTTTACTTTCAGAATCAAACTCTCGTAGAATTTCCGTCAAATGCTCAACCACTTCAGAGTCAACGTTAGCCGAGTATTTGGCCTTGTTGTTCGGAGGCATTTTGGTGGTGACTTTGGGTATTTCAGTCTTTGGTAAGGGGTATACATGTATTGATCAGTTAGTTTTATACAAAGAAAAAAAAAAAAAAAAATAGAAATTTTTTCTCAGTCACGTGGAGAAGTGCACGTGACTTAATCAACGATCGTGTAAGTCACGTGAAGCACTGTTTTTTTTTTTTTAATGAAGGGCAATGAAAACAAAACAACACGAACAAAAGTTGTGTGTATATCTTTGTGATAGTTTCATAAGTACTAATTTGCTATAACACGCTTAACTTAGGCAAAAGTTTGGCCACCAACCATCACGTATACCAGGTATGTGGGGGCTCAAGGCTGGAGCTTCGTCAAAGAAGCAGAAAGGTACCGATTCTCAAAATGTTTGCACCGAATCAGTTCCTGGGTTTTCCAAATGGTTTGCAAACGAAGTTTATGTGGAAGGAAAATTAATTGAATCGAGTATTGAACAGCTCGGACTGGCAATGATTGGACATAATGAGTGGCTCAATGAAGTGATGGATGAAGTCTTGACTTGTAACGACGTTTCTGAGTTATCTCTTCTGGATGAAGACGATGAAGCGGGGTTGGAGAATTCAAAAATTCAGGAAGCTGCAACGAAGAGTGAAGATCCATTGAAAAACTTTGAGAGTAAGACAGATGAGGTTGATGATCATTTGTTGTTGTTGAGGTCTCCTGGAAAATACAGAGACAGAGAAAGATCACCGGCAAGAAAGCTTCATTCGAGAGAAATTGAGGTATTGAGAAATACAACCTCGATTGTGACTGAAAACACTTATTCGAAGTTTACTAGCGACGAACCGCAAAGGGAACAGACACAGTCGGTTGAATCGACAGATGAAATTGGCTCAAGAGAGGAAGATATTACAGAGAAGAACCTAATTGTGGAACAAGCAAAAGAAGAGGAAGAAGAGGAGGAAGGCGATATTTCATTTGACGTTATCAGTAAAAATATTAGAAAATCATTTGCAGTCAAAAGTTTGCTTTACAACGAAGGCCACGAAGAAAGACAAGAAGAAAGACAGTCAGTTGACTCTAAAATCCAAGAGACTCAGCTCTCCTCGCCAATTGCAAGAGTTGATCGCCTGGAGACCAAAAAGCAAATGTCCGACATTCAAGAACAGCATGCAATTCTTCAGGAGATAGCAACGAGTTCTATCGATAAGGGTATTAAAAATGACACGAATGATCACAAAGACATGTCTGCGTTACTGGAAGAGGAAGGGGGAGATCTTATGTTGAGCGATACTGATAATGACATAAGTTTCCAGATCGGAAAATTGGAAAAGATTGAATTAGCTCAGATAAGAATACCATTGAAAACTGACAACACTTCTAGATTACCTAATATCAACAACAGCACCACTCCTACTGCTAGCAGATCGCCGATAAAGTTTGCAGAGCTTCCATCGAGAGAACCATTAACCGTCAAATCGAACAAGAAGAAGTCGATCAGAAAATCCACACATACTAAAGGCTCATCGCGAACGGTTGATGCTTACAGATCTCCTGTTAAAAACAGTGGACTTCCACTAAAATACAAGGCCGAGACTCGCTCGAAGCCTAATTTTGCCACTCATAGATTGATGAGGGATCATCAAAGAGATGAAATTTCTCCTTTCAAAGATTACGGGCCTAGTGATGGTAGTTTGAAAAATGGTTTTTACCAACTCGGTCTTCCGCCGATGGATGCAGGATCTCCCACGAATACTGGGAGTAGTGAACCAACAATCAAGCTCAATAGATCATTGTTTTCTCAAGGACTTAAGTCTTCTCCTGCCACTGGACATATAGGAGAGTTTCACCAACCAATTGACCAGTCTCCAAGTAAGAGAGGTGATTTGTTATCACGTCTTATGGTTCCAACAGAGTCTAGCACGAAAAGAATCAGAAAATCACCACGATCTGGTAGTCCAATCAATTCGCCGACAAAGTCTATGAACAACAAAACTCCAGTGAGATTACGTTTAGACGATTCAATTCAGCGATCGAATTTGTTGAGATCTGTAAAATTGGATAAACATGAAAACCATGCAGCAAAAGAGAACATTTCTCCAAGAAAACCATTAGGTTCAACGACTACGTACAAAGTTACCAAACCAAAAGTGGACACAAAACTCACCTCGACAGAAAAGTTAATACGAGAAACAAAATTGAATCAGATAAAACAGCAATCACGTTTACCGTTGACTGAGCAGATGTTACGGCCCAGCAACAATAACTTAACTGGGAAGACGCCTCATAACGCTACTTCTCCGGAATCCAAACCGTTGATTGATCTCAGCAAAAAACTGGAGAAACGTAAGATGTCTGAAAATTTGTTACAGAGCAAGAAGGGACGTACGGAGACAAAGTTACGACAAATTGCAGTTAATCATCCGAAGCTGAATAGGAATATTGGAACGAATATACAAACCAAAGTGATAAGTTATTCTTCTAATACCCCGAAAAACACTTCTACAGTTTCTACAACGATACTGGATCCTCATGATTTACCTGAGATTAGCTCTGACAATGAAGACGAAGAGCCATCCAAACAGTTGGCCGATTGGGGTACCACATCGAATATCAAACAACAGTTGAGACGCCAGGCTGGAACGAATCCTACTACTGTTTTTGGTCCGATTGGGAGAATCAATTGTGCCGAAATTTTCAATCGGAATTATTTTACGGGACTGAATATTAAATGGAATGAGAGTGATATTTTGGGTCAAAAGGAGATCGAGGATTATGATAGGCGTATGGGATGGTAAATGACGAGTTGTATGAGAATATGACCTGCGAGTGACCTGATGGGTGAGTGTATGATGACTGGTAGCGAATAGCTACTCCTTCAGATGACTTAGCTACCTCATTCTTCGTGTTGTGTATTGATTACATAATAAAAATTGTTACGCGTCGTGTGTTCGCCAAAAGGGTTAAATTTTTTTTTACCCCCTTAATAGCGTTGTGTTTATCTTTTTCTATAATAGGAGATCTGGCAGAATCACGGTTCTTGAAGGAAATTCCGAATTGAGAAAAACCAAACTTGAAGAAAGAAAACAAGCGTAGAAGAAGTTTCATCTAAAGGAGGACAAAAATCAATAGAAAAAACATAAATATTTTGAGTATTCAGGGTGGTTATTAGCATTAGGCAACGGTGATTAAGCAGGGTAGCACTAGGAGTCACAAGGGCAAGAAATTCACAACACAAGAAACTTTGGATATCTGTGTTTTTACGCTCCTCGCTTTACTTTAAAAGACAAGCAAGAGACATAAAATTTAAATAAGGCACGCAACTTTGTGCAACTGGTTTTAACTTGAGAGAAGAACGGAGTTCGTCTAATCAAGTGAGGAACAGATACCCAACAGAGCGCAAATACCTAGCAAATTGATACCGAAGACTGCTTGTATGATAAGTCGATTAGCGCGTTGAGATACACATAATCATGTCGAGAGTGAGTTTGAATGAGATTGAAAACAATATTTTGACGAAATACTAACAAAACGAATCACAGGAACCTTCCCAAATGCAGATGGATGAAGAAAATATGCCCCAAATAAGTGGGGCCAGGGTGTTGAAAACTGAGCAACAAGAACCTTTTAGCAGAGGCAGACAGTCTCTGACTAGAGCAAGATCGGCTTTGACAGACCTCAACAACAATATGGCAGCTGTGGATGCTGGGTCATCTCTTAATGTCGCAAAACAGAGACTCAGTTTGCCTCATGTGCAACAGCAACAAACACTTACATCTAAGTCTTCACAAGTGGCTATTCATCAAAATCGGCCTATCAAAATCAAGTCAGATCATGATGCACAGTGCGAAGTGCGACACGAAGCTGGCAATGATGTTGTGTCGATGGAGCCACATCAAGAACTCGCGGACGAGCCAAAGGTTGAAGAAAACAGAAGAATGTCATTAAAAAGACAAGCAGCTGACTCGAGTTCAGATCTGCTTGAACAAGCAAATCAAGAAGTTAAAAAGGCTAAGGTCGATCAAGAGTATACCTGGGATGACCTCGATGCAGATGATGCTGATGATCCATTGATGGTGAGCGAATATGTCAACGATATCTTTGAGTATTTACATGAATTAGAGATCAAAACTTTACCAGATCCAAACTACTTACATTGGCAAAGAAATTTGAGACCAAAAATGAGATCCATTCTTGTCGACTGGATGGTGGAAGTTCATCTTAAGTTTAGATTACTTCCTGAGACACTTTATCTTGCGATCAATATTATGGATAGATTTATGTCAAAAGAATCTGTTCAAGTCGATAGGTTACAATTATTGGCAACTGGATCTCTGTTCATTGCTGCCAAGTATGAAGAAGTTTATTCACCCTCTGTTAAGAATTACGCCTATGTCACAGATGGTGGATTCACCGAAGAAGAAATTTTGAATGCTGAGAAGTTTATCTTGGAAATTCTCAATTTCAACATGAGTTATCCAAATCCGATGAATTTCTTAAGAAGAATCTCAAAAGCCGACGATTACGATGTTCAGTCAAGAACCATTGGAAAATATTTGTTAGAGATATCTGTTATTGATCATAAGTTTATTGGATATCTTCCATCGCTATGCGCGGCAGCGGCTATGTACATTGCCAGGAAGATGCTTGCAAAATTTGAATGGAGTGGAAATTTGATTCATTATAGTGGAGGTTACAAGGAATCTGATTTGAAAGAGGTCAGTGAGATGATAATAGATTATTTGATTAGTCCGATCATCCACGAGGAATTTTTCAAGAAGTATGCTTCCAGAAAGTTTATGAAGGTTTCAATTTTGGCCAGGCAATGGGCCAAAAAGATCACAAGCGAGGGAAAGAATATAATGGATCCAGTTCTGTGAAGTCGGTCTGTAATTTATCAGTTTGCATTCTTTCTGTGTTTTTCTCTTTACGATAAGATTAATAATTTCGAAGATTTGTAAAAGCGAACAACTGTGAGCTAAGAATGGCGAGCGAAGCGAATTATTCGAGTTTCACGAATGTGGTGGTTATCAGTTAACTGTGGTGTAAGCATTCATCTGATCAATCGATGAATTTCTTTGACCTGTGAGTGAACTTGAGCCCCATTTGCTCCGATAGTACACAGTATCGATTTTATAGCTCGTTGAAATATTTTCGCACCTGCCACAAATTTTGATAAGAGTAAACAAACAACAGTAATTGAAGTAATATTCAAAAGTGACCAGGCATTGTGAGATACAAGTTGCTATGGCTTCTCGGATACTGGTGGATGATATTGTGAAGAAAAAGGTACACAGGCACTTGCTTCGATCACAAGATCTGTTTTATCTGACTCTTTTAGAAAATGAAGAACCAGCGAAGAAGCTGTTAAACATTACATCAAACGAATTTCCTCCCTTAGGCTTTAGTGGTGATAATCCAAATGACATTACATTAACTCCATTAGAAGTCGAATTAGTGCTGTCAAAACGCTTTTCGATTCCAGAATATTATCGTCAATTGAGACAATTGAAGTATGTCTCACCCCACATCGAAGATTTAGAGACTCAAGTTGAGGCATCTGATTACATCATAAAGAGATATAACAGAATCAAGAAAAGTATACATGTATACAGTCATATGGGGGTTGGACTTGTTGGAGAGAGTCTCGAGTCGCGTGGATCTGATACTTTGGATTCAATTTGTAAAGGGATCTATTTCTCTTTGAGTAATGATAAATTGGATGATTGCAGTAAGATCAAAGATTTCCAGTTATTACTTGGATTTGAGGAATGTTTTACACTTTTGTGCAAATTTATCAAGAAAGGGGGAGGGTATCAAGTGTATGATTCAGATTCAATACCTGAACTTCGTGAGTTCATTTACAACTATGATAAAGAACAAATGGACCTGATGTTGACCGCTATAAAGTGCGCAAAACCATTTGATCTAATCAGTTTCCAGATTCTTGATTTTGCTGATGAAGCCTCCGGAGCAGGATTTGCAGTCAAAACTAGACTCAGATGGGAAGAGTGTAAATTTCGATATGTTATGCATTTACAAGATTATGTGACCTTATACAATTTTATGGTGCCACTAGACAGTTCGAGTTCCACTTCAGTGGGCGATTTCCTGAAATACTGGTTTCTGATGTTTAGAAGGCCTAGATTTATGCATTTCGATGGTTTGGATACACCAGAGTGCAAGGCGTTCATTAACAAATTGTCCAAAATGTTGGATTTGAAGATACATCTGAAGATTGATTCTATTGGATTCAAATTACCAGAAAACACAAAAAAGGGAAACTATCATGTTTTACATTTAGAAACGTTGATAGCATCTTCAATCAAATATTTTGACAACACTACCTGGCCCGCACAGTTGCCAGTTCTTTGCAAAATACTGAATAATCTCAGAATCATAGGCGAAAACCATCACTGGGACCAGTATTTAGACGACTCACGACCAGTGGAATTACTTTTGAACAACTCAGACGACGATTTATCTCACACGATCAAGGAAGAAGATCTGAAAACGCTCATCAAATTGTGGGAGGAGGAAGAAAGCGCTTTAGAGGACAAGGTTGTTGAAGTTTCGGAGACGAACGAAGTAGGAGATGAAGAAGATGCAGAGGAGAGCGAAGAGTACTCGCAGAAAGAGAATGAAATCATAGATACCGATTCCAATGGATATGACAGATCTGATACGAGCGAACTTGAGATGATTGATTCTAAAGATAACGATTACGACGAAGAAGACGACAGTGAAGTAATTTTAGAAGATAACGCAGAATTGCGTGCTCGCGCTGTGAAACGAATGAAACTCCGATAACGATGACGATGATGAGCGACGCGAGCCACTCGCTAAAATGATTGTTAGCTAACATCAATGTTTAATAGTATGAATGTTCACTGACACGAATGTCGGTAACTGATTGTAATAAATATAATAAATAATAATAAATAGATAAATAATACCAATATTGGTTAGGTTCTTGGGACAAACTCATTGTTATAGACTGGCTTATCTCTTCTGCTAGCAACCAAATTGATGTTCTGGTACTTATAACCAACATAAATGAGAGAGACAGGGATAGCAACCAAGTATAAAACAGCCATGGATGTTGATTTGAGATTGAACTTGTAGTAGTTAGCCAAGTTCTCTCTGAAGTAGCCAAACTTCTCCACTTCTCTATCCTTGTGGAGTACTAAAATATGTTAGCAAATGACTTATTCACAGCAGATTACGGTTTCACTTACAATGTCTTCCAAAGCCTGCCATTTTGTTTGATTGTATGTATGTTTTCAACAGTAGTTTATGAATAAATAAGTTTTTTAGTTGTTTATGAAGACAGCCACTGACTTTTTTTTTTTCTATATAAAAAGTAAAAAAACTGAGACTCAATTCGTCAAGATTTTAGCACGATAGCAAAAAGTTTGTATACAGCAAATATATCATTATTTTTACTGAGAACCAAATAAACAAAAATGTTGCGACAATTAACTCAGCGAGGGCTGTTGAAAGTCTCTTTTCCTTTGAGACGATTCAATTCGTCGCTTGCTGGAACAGATTACTACAAGTTGTTCCCTAAAACCTTCCCGAATGGATCCCCTCCCAAAGCCGATTTCGATGTGGATCTCAAGAGACTGAGAAAAGAATACAGGTTACTTCAAAGCGCAAACCATCCGGATCTCACTTCCTTATCGGCACAAGCGGATGCCGGTGACGTGGGAGAGCTGTCTTCTCTTATAAACAAGGCTTATTCAACACTATCGAATCCGTTGACTCGGTCTCAGTATTTGCTTCAAAAGAACGCTCAAATTGATTTATCGAAAGACGATGTGAACAAAAAATTTCAATTCCAAGACCAGGCATTGTTAATGCAGATTCTTGATATACACGAGGATCTTGAGGAAATACAGACTGAGGAAGATCTCGATAAACTGGAAAAAGAGAATGACTCTCGTATTGAAGAGTCGATCAAGACACTATGCGAACTTTACAAACAAGAAAACTACGAAAAAATCGCGTTAGAAACTGTGAAGTTGAAGTACTGGCACAATATCAAGAACGCCTTGAAGGAATGGGAGGCAGGTAAACCTGTTAACCTAACCCATTGAGGTTACATACATATGACAAATACTTGTGCAAATGCCAGATAATGAAATGAGAACGTTTATCAAAGGGGATTTACCCTTCCGTAAAAGTTCTGCCAGGAACCAGATAGTTGACCGGGGTAAGGATGACTGAAGAGGGGTATAAACTATCACGTGGTATACATCACATGGTAGACCTCCATTCGAGATATATTTATTTGAAGGTACAGATAGTTGTTGCTCTAGTTACTGGGGTAGGTCTCAAGACAGTTGGACTGCTAGAAAACAACCCACAGTAAGCACCAAACACTAGTGCTGTTATGATTGTTAGTATGAAAAAGACTTTGTGGAAATAAAATCTGAATTATATTAAAATTCTCCTAGTATTAATGGAATCCCAGATATTGAGAGCATTAAAAAGGAAGTCCTTTACTTCTTTTCATCAGACTAAGGGATCATCAGATCAGGAGATGTCTTGCACCTCAAAGTCATGGATACTCAGATTTTTCCACCAAGAAGCATGAACATCCTTGCACGGAAATTTACATATACACCTTAACAGCAAGAATTTTGTGCACATCCTTCTGTTCAATATCGAAGTGTGATAAAGAGATAAGAGTAGATCGCAGTGCAAAAATCACACCAGAATTTGAGTATGGCGCCAAAGAACCAATCCATTGGCTCATTCATAGATGATTCGCATGGGTTAAGACTACATCTAGATTCTCTCAAAGAAGAGCTGGATCAAAAGAACAATCATATCCACGAAATCGAGAGCAAATTGAGGGTATTTAAGAGCGAAATTAACTTCCTTACAAACGGGAACGATGGGGCCAAGTCTGAAGATCCAGGGTTCCTGAAACTAGCTGGAGAACTGTTGAACATCAGACAATCATACGAAAATTACATCAACTACATAAAAAAAAATCATTCAGCGAGGATATCGGAGTTCATGGCAGACATAAGAGAATATAATCAAGAAAGAAGTGTGTTGTATGAAGAACTAGAATCTGCACATAACACGATACAACAACTTGTCAAAGAGACTAATAGCAGAAGCCCTTCACGAATCCCCAAGAGACAAGCTGCTCATGAAATGAATGAATTGAAACGAAAACTTGAATCAAGTGAAAAAAAAATACACGAGAAGGATGATCTACACAGATCAGAGTTGAGTGAGGTACAAAGGAAATTTAACTCAACCAAAAAACTGTTGCATGAGAAGACCGAGGAACTGGCCAAGTTTAAAAATTCTCGGAAACATTTAGAAGAGCTCGAGGCCAAGGCAAAGCAAAATGAACAATACAGCAAACTTATAGTAACCATTGAGCTGGAAAGAAAACATTTGGAACGGTTTTGCGATGAGCTTCAAAAAAAATACAAGGTTGCTGATAGCCAGCTTAGTCATTACAAGAATGAAGTTGTTTCTACAGACCGTTTGGAGAAGCGTAATATTCTGAGAAAGTTGGTGGAGAAGGAAAAAGAAGTTCTTGATAAGGACGGGAAATTAGCTGAAAAGGAGGAACAAATTAAAGCTTTAAAGAACAGGATCGAGCAGTTGATGGCAGCGAATATGGAAAAAGATCGGGTACTGCGTGCTGAGCTAAAGAGACAGATGATGGGAGATAACGTTGACCCTAAAAAACGGATCAAGATCACTGTGACCAACTACGATGATTAGGAGATACCAATTTTGCATTTACGTACCACATATACGTCGATCGACGCGACGAACGTTTTAGCATATCTTAATTTTTAATAACTAAAAAAAGATTTGAAGAAAAAAACTCCGATCCAACTTGACATATATTTTTTCGAATATATGTACCGATCAAGATCGTGGAGATTGTATTTATTTATCAATCGTGTGACTTGCTCATTGGAACCAAAATCAAGGACAATTTGAAGACTTTTGTTCAATTCGAGCTAATTGTGTCTTCCATGGAGAACGGCTATGCTTGACTTCAGAATATATAGTATAGCTCTGTTCCTTGTAGGAGCGGTCTACTGTCTTGGAGAACCACCCCAAGATAGATACAATCGCAACCAATACAATGAAAAAGAGCTGTTTCAATCGACATTCACCAGCAGACATCTAGAATTGTTGCGAAATGAGACCAAAGGTTTGTTTTACCACGCATGGGATAGTTATATGGCCCATGGGTTCCCATTTGATGAAGTGAATCCTATAACTTGTAAACCTAACAAACGGGATTTTACCGATTCTTCTAACACAGTGAAGAACGATGCTATGGGAAACTTTTCTCTCACATTGTTTGACAATCTGGATACATTCGTGGTCATTGGTGACCATCAAGGTTTTGAAGATAGCATCCAACTGGTTCGAGACACATACACTGATTTCGATATTGATTCCAACGTTCAAGTTTTTGAAACAAGTATCAGAGTGCTAGGTGGATTACTGAGTGCACATCTATTTGCCTCAGATGGCCGCCGTGGATTCCAAGTGGACGGATATGACGGATTTTTACTGAGATTGGCGTATGATCTTGGGAAAAGATTGATCCTGGCTTTCGAGAACGAAGCAGGAGTTCCATATCCAAGAACTAACTTGAAATATGGTCCAAGAAAAGTGCCCAAAAAGTTACAATACGAACAATGCACTGCAGGTGTGACGTCGCTGGTGTTGGAGTTTTCTCTTCTTTCCAGGTTAACGAATGATCCAATCTTTGAGCAAGTTACTAGAAACACGTTTCTCAACATGTGGGCATCACGAACACAGTTAAACTTACTTCCAATGTCAGTGGATGCGAGCGAGAATTCTTTCACCGATCAGGTAACTGGTATTGGAGCCTCGATCGACTCGTTCTACGAATATGCTCTTAAATATTCCGTTCTTTTAGACGATGAGGTTATGTATGACGTATGGTATGAGTCGTACCGTGCCTTGCTGATACATTCTCAGAATTATAATGGAGTGTTCACGAACGTCCATGTGACGGGAGGTACTTCCGTGACGGAGTGGATCGATGCATTAGGCGCATTTTTTCCTGGACTATTGATCCTTGCAGGTGATTTGACTAATGTGGTGGATTCTTATTTGATATTCTTGAAGCTGTGGAACTACTACGGAATAATTCCCGAGCGCTGGAACTACGCAGGGATTCGTTCCGAAGCTCTCCTGAGGGGGGGAGCGGTGTACAAGAGTGGACAACCAATTGATGGAATGTCTCTCGAAGAGACTGATAGAGTCTTGCTAATAAACTCCATTGGTCTTGAATGGTTCCCACTTAGACCTGAGTTTATTGAGTCCACCTATCATTTGTACAGGGCTACAAAAGATCCGTTTTTCTTGCGTGTTGGAGAATCTATCTTGAAAAGCTATAGAGACGATTTTTTTGCACCATGCGGATTTGCCGGCGTTGCCGATGTGAGAGATGGAACTAAACAAGAACGTATGGAGAGTTTCGTGTTGAGCGAGTCACTCAAGTATCTCTATTTGTTGTTTGACGAGGAAAACGATCTACATAATATCAATGGTGATGCCATTTTTTCGACTGAAGCACATCCTTTCTGGTTCGATTCTAAATTGAAAGTTTATGACTTTTCAGCAGAAGAGCCAGCATTGAAAGACTTACAGCGTGAACTAGCAAAAGAACTTGATGACGAAAAAACCGGTATCTGGTCGTCATTGGTGGCGAAATTGACAAACAGTGAGAAGTTTGGGGAACTGGATTACAGATTCCATAAACTCAAGCAGAGAAAAAGCAAACCGATAGATTTAGTTCCCGTTCCTGCCTCAGATTCAGTCTTGGCCCTCTTGAGGCGGTACAATATTTCATACCCTGAAACAGGAAGATTTAAAGACGTTGATAATCCAATTTTGTATGTGGATCCCCATACGTACCAATTGGTTAAGCAAGGGGTTCATGTACCACCAACTTTGCCATTATTGAAGACCTATGGCCTGAAGTTGGACGCTGATTATCTGAACTTAGACCATTGTCAAGTCATTGAAGACAGAAGATTGGCTCCTGACTCGATGGTGCTACGGTATCCAAAATTGTACCAGGATGATTACAAGTATGCGATTTCACTAAGACGTCCGGACTCACAGATAAGTAAGCTAGAGTTAGAGCTTGGGGAGAATTTTTACAATAATTTTGGTTACTCAAGTGATGCATCTGGATTGTATTGTATGCGGGTGCACGATACACTGCATTTTGAGGCTTCTATTGGATCAATAGAACAAGTGGCAGAGACTCAGGTTTATAGGGTTGTACCTGAGAAAGCTGGCCAGACACTACAAAAATGGCTTCAAAGCCACGGAGAATTGAATAACGGGACTCTAAGTGTTCCGATTTTACCTGGTGATTTGTATGTTCACGAGCTAGAGAATGTGCGTTTGACTTTCGAGAAACTGGAGCAGGGTCAACTTGATGGGTTTGGGGAGTTTGTAAGTGACAAATTTTTGGCTAAATATTCCGGTGAGAATATTACTTTTTCATCCGTTTTACGGGTATTAAAGTTTAATGGTGTTACATTGGGACCGGAGGAGGTCATTTGGACGAGTTTGGAGTGGTATAAGCGCTCTGTGAAGCAGGGATTGGGGATATGGTTTGATGAGAGGGGAATTGCATTGATCAACGGCGAGCCAGTAATCAATCTTAGACTGTTGAGCTGACGACCGGCAAAACGAATTGCGAATGGACTGAGAGGTTGATGAGTAAATCTACGAAAAACTCACACGACTCGTTTCGGTTGTCGTGTGAATTGATGTAGTGCATAGATTTGCGTGTGGCCTTAAGGACAACGACAGACAAACGATCAACCGATGACTGCTCTCTGCCTGTTGGTTGATTGCTATTTGTTTGTTGTTCGCTTATTGCCCTTCACCACCTGCCCTACCGACTTGTTTTCCCGGGGGTACGTAATCTGTACTAAATAATAACCAAACAATAGAGGATGAAAATTAAAACTGTTGGCAGTAACATCGCGGTACAATAGAACTACAATAAAAAAACAGGTAGAAAAACAGGCAAAAAAAATTATTGCGAGCTAGCGAGCGGCCGCGAAGTAATTGGCAGCTTTGTTTTCTGGGTATGGGAGATTGGATAAAGTGGATTTAGATACATCTCATTTAAAAGAAATGAGTATATTTTCGCCGATTGAGAACAGATAAATTTGTCGAAAAAATCATCCAGATACGGGAAAAACGTGTCTTTGTGTGAATCGACAGCTATATCTAGCCAAAGTACTTGATTCAACGGATTTCACTTGAAGACCGTTGCCTACAGAGCACAAACCGTTTAGGAGGGCGCAGATCTGTTGCGGTGGCAGAACTTGAAGAATCAAGTCTTGCTAGTTGAACAACATACTAAATTAAGAGAAAGCCTGCTTATCCGAAGCTTGTGATTGCACAAAAGAGCGTTTTTTATAGAGTTATACAGGGACAAGTCAATCGATGTCCGAATTTGCGAAGACGTTCTTTGCCTTCGGCAAGGGAAAGACTCAAGGTTCCGAGAACAGCAGCACAGAAGTTGAAGTGGCTGTGCAACAGCAACAACAGCAACAGCAACAACAACAACAACAACAGTCGGGTTTGAGGGCAAATACAGCATTCCCAAGTGAAATGATGCCTCATACGGCCACACCAACAATCGCATTGAGCGAAAATTCGTTTGCCTTTGGTACCACAATTAAAGGTGAACAAGATGCTTTGAATAGGTCCATTAGCAATTTGGACCCTTCACAACAACAACAAAGCAGCAATTTGACTGCACAGCTGACCACAAGTTCTCAACAGCAGTTGCAACAGCAACAGCAACAGCAACAGCTCGACTTTGAGTCGGCAAGTGCCTTGCCCATCGCGAGTGGAACTGACACGGACACGTCAATTCCCCGGGGAAAGCTTAGAGTTAGCATCATCGAGGCATGTGGACTTAACGTAACGTCTCAAAGTTCTCTGCCATATGTGGTGTGCACATTTGAAAGTTCAGAATCCGTCACGCAAGGCCCAGAAAGCTTTGATCATCACCACGCCAACCCGCATCATGCGCAACAACCATCGCAGCACATCCAGCAACCAGAAGGTTCTGGTGGCGCGCCGCAAAAGAGAAGACCCCTTGTTAGAACCCAAACCTCATCGCACCAGAACCTTAATATCAGAGCGAACAATTATAACTCATCCAATCCTGTCTGGCACCATAAAGCCATTTTCGATGTGGTGGGTGCTAAGTCCGAGTTGGACATTTCAATTTATGACTCTGCACAACAAGATTTCTTCCTCGGTCACGTTAGAATTAGACCACAGACCATTCAAGAATCTCGAAGTGAACAATGGTTGGATTTGAAATCAAGAATTAATACAGAGATGGTGACAGGTAAGCTGAGAGTCAAATTAGAGTATTCCAACACGGGTAAGAGACACTATGGACCTGAGGATTTTGAGATCCTCAGATTACTTGGTAAAGGAACATTTGGTCAAGTTTTCCAGGTGAAGAAGAAAGATACTGGTAGAATATACGCTATGAAAGTTTTATCCAAAAAAGTTATTGTTAGAAAGAAAGAGATTGCTCATACCATTGGTGAAAGAGATATTCTTGTTAGAACATCAAGTGCAGAGTCAGCTTTTATTGTTGGTCTGAAATTCTCTTTCCAGACCCCAGTCGACCTGTATTTGGTTACTGACTTTATGAGCGGAGGAGAGCTTTTCTGGCATCTTCAAAAAGAGGGCAGATTCAGTGAAGATCGCGCTAAATTCTATATCGCAGAGTTGGTTTTAGCTTTAGAACACTTGCATGACAACGATATTGTTTACAGAGACTTGAAACCTGAGAATATTTTGCTGGATGCCAATGGACACATTGCGTTATGTGATTTTGGTCTTTCGAAAGCCAATTTGACTTCAAATGGAACCACAAACACTTTCTGTGGTACCACTGAATATTTGGCACCTGAGGTGTTGTTGGATGAGTCTGGATACACGAAGATGGTTGATTTCTGGTCACTGGGTGTTTTAATTTTTGAAATGTGTTGTGGATGGTCTCCATTTTACGCTGATAATACTCAACAAATGTACAAGAATATTGCTTTTGGAAAAGTTAGATTCCCTAAAGAGATTTTGTCTCCAGAAGGACGTTCATTTGTTAAAGGTCTTTTGAACAGAAATCCAAGACATAGATTAGGAGCAATCAATGACGCTAGAGAGTTGAGAGCTCATCCATTTTTCAATGATATCGACTGGGTTCTGTTGAGGGAGAAGAAGATCCCACCACCTTTCATTCCACACATTGCAAACGAGCTTGATACGTCAAACTTTGATCCGGAATTCACCAACACATCTACTTCTGTCATTAACAAACAACTTTTGATGGGAACGACACCATTGTCATCAGCGTTACAAGAGAATTTCAAAGGTTTCACATATGTTGATGATTCTATGGTTTTTGATCACCTCAACAACCAAAGCATTGGCAAGAAGATTGGCAATTCTTTCAAGCCCGCATATGGTTCGTTGATTCCTGGTAATCCTAATCTTCCACCAGAGGAAGAAGTCATTGATGAGGATAGTCAGGAAGACGAGGAGGAGCCTAATAACGATGATATGGATGTTGATGATGATTTCGTCAATGGACAATTTGATCTTTGAGCGTGAGAACGACAAGTGAAGCAAGCCTTTGACATCCCCTTTGGTCATTATCAGCGAATCTATTGTCGGTAGTAGTTTGAGTGATTGTCGATGGTCTTGGTAACTGTCGACACGTTTTGCTCATAGTTAAAGTTTCGTTTTCAAATTTACTTTTTATTTCAATCTTTGAGCTGGAGAGACAAAAACAAGAATAAAAGAATACCGCATGTTGCTGAAATAAAACGAATTAGAACAGCGTGTGTTCAATGAAGCAGGTACAAATCACATTTCAACAACAGGTCCTAATGATACATTTTGAAAATACGCATTTTTTTACATCCTTGGTGATTTTACAACACTTTTTATTTTGTTTTTGAATTTACCGTTAGTAATTTCCTGTATTCAAGACACTTTTAATTTTATCTTCATTTATTTTATTTGTAATAATTTTTCCCTCGCTGAGAGAAGGTTTTGAAAAATTAAATTGATCCAGACCAAACTCACTCAAATTAGTCATTACTTTGATTAAACTCCATCCAGGACAATGGCGACATACAATGTGTCTTCCACCAAGTCATATCTACAGGCAATGCAGCCTATGATAGAGACCTTGGACAGTATACAATTGGAAGGAGAAGAGGATGTGTTCAAGTTCCCCAAACTCGGTGACGGGGAGAAGAAGCTTGAAGTTTCAAAACAACTGAATGATCTGTTGAAAGCCTTCGAAAACGTGATAGATACCGAATTGGACTACGAAGAGGATGATCTTGCATACTCAGACGACACCACTGAGTCTGACTCAATGGAAACTGACTCGAAATTTGCACTGTTACAACAACTCAAAGAAGACTGCGAACGTATAAGTAAGAGCCACGGTGATAATTCGTCACATGGATCTGAATTATTGGAAAGTATCATCATCACTCTAGGCTCTGAATCCTCTGAAGAAGGAATACAGTCTTCGTTGTTTGATATTCTTGGTTTTGAAGAGTTTGACCTCATTACCGAATTGATAAGGAACAAGCAGGAAATTGTACAACAATATCATACATCGTTGGAGACTCCAGAGCCATCAGCGTCAAACTCCAGAGAGCAGACCCCGAGATTGATGACAGACGAGGAAATTAGGGAGCAAGTTTTACAGAATTCAAGGAACGCAAAGAATATGAAACTACAGTTTGCACAGACAAAAGACAGTTATCCGCATGTTTATAGAGCACATGATGCAGGGAATGTTGTTTCATTTACAGGTAAGAAATACACTCTTCCTTCAGGAACTGAGCGAAACTCATATGAGAATTATGAGGAAGTGATAGTGCCGAAATCACAGAAGAAAGCACCTGTTTTCCCAGAAACTTTCATACCTGTGAAAAGTTTAGATTTTGTTTGTCAAGGTACTTTCAAAGGTTATAAGACGTTGAACCGAATGCAATCGCTGATCTATCCTGTTGCATATGAGACGAACGAAAACATGCTTGTTTGTGCTCCAACCGGTGCTGGTAAAACCGATGTTGCACTTTTAACGATCCTTCACACCATCAAACAGTATCTCACCGAAACAGAGACTGGAGATGGAATACAAGCAGACATAGACTATGAGGAATTCAAGATTGTTTATGTTGCCCCTTTGAAAGCTCTTGCAGCAGAAATTGTTGAGAAGTTTTCCAAAAAGTTGAGTTGGTTAGGTATCGAGGTCAGAGAATTGACAGGTGATATGCAACTCACAAAGGCCGAGATAATGAATACTCAAATTATTGTGACTACTCCAGAAAAATGGGATGTGGTTACGAGAAAATCTGGTGGTGATACTGAATTGGTCGAGAAAGTCAAGCTTTTGATTATTGATGAAGTTCATCTTCTTCACGAAGACAGAGGTTCTGTCATTGAAACACTTGTTGCAAGAACTTTGAGACAAGTGGAAAGTTCGCAATCCATGATCAGGGTGGTTGGTTTGTCTGCCACACTTCCAAATTTTGTTGACGTTGCTGATTTCTTAGGAGTTAATAGACAAGTAGGTATGTTCTACTTCGACCAATCGTTTAGGCCTGTTCCGTTGGAACAACAGCTGATTGGTGTGAAAGCGAAGGCTGGTTCAAAGCAGGCGCGGGAGAAGCTTGACCAAGTCGCATACAACAAGCTTGCATTTATGGTGGAACAAGGTCACCAGGTGATGGTTTTTGTTCATTCAAGAAAAGATACTGTCAATACTGCTCGTTCGTTCATGAAGTTAGCAGCCGATAGAGATGAGTCCTGGCTGTATGATTGTTCGGAGAGTGCGAAATACACTCATTTTGAAAGGGAAGTTGGCAAAAATAAGAACAAAGATCTCAGGGAATTGTTCCAAGGCGGGTTTGGAGTCCACCACGCTGGTATGTTGAGAAGCGACAGAAACCTGACCGAAAAACTGTTTCTTGCAGGTGCTATCAAAGTTCTGTGTTGTACGGCAACTTTGGCTTGGGGTGTCAATTTACCTGCTGCCGTGGTCATTGTTAAAGGAACACAAGTGTATGATTCAAAGGCCGGTGGATTTGTTGATTTGGGTATATCTGATGTGATTCAAATTTTTGGTAGAGCGGGAAGACCTCAATTTGAAAGTCACGGTATTGGTATCCTCTGCACTACTAATGACAAATTGGATCATTATATTTCATTATTGTTGCAGCAACATCCAATAGAGTCTAAGCTGACTGAAAAATTGGTTGACAACCTAAATGCTGAAATTTCTTTAGGAACTGTGACAAACGTTGACGAAGGAGTTCAATGGCTTGGTTACACCTACTTGAACGTGAGAATGAAGCAAAATCCGTTTGCTTACGGCATTGACTGGGATGAATTATTGAAGGATCCAATGCTTGTTCAGAAAAGACGGGACATGATTATCACTGCTGCAAGAAAGCTACACTCGTTGCAAATGATTGTATTTGACGAAAGGTCGGGTGCTTTTATTCCAAAAGATCTGGGACGTGTGGCCTCTGACTTTTATCTTTTGAACGAGTCTGTTGAGATCTTTAACCAAATGACGAGTCCAAAGGCTACAGAAGCAGATGTGTTAAGTATTATTGCGATGAGTTCGGAGTTTGACAACATAAAATACAGAGAAGAAGAGGCTAAAGAGCTTCAAAATTTGAAAGATGAGAAGATGGCTTGTGAAATTGGATCTGCTCTTGAAACTGCTCAAGGTAAATCTAACATTCTGTTGCAATCGTATATTTCGAGAGCACCAATCAAGGATTCAGCTTTGGTTTCCGATTCGAACTACGTTGCTCAAAACGCCGCTCGTATCTGTCGTGCATTGTTTTTGATTGGAATTAATAGAAGATGGGGAACTTTTGCGAGGGTGATGCTTTCGATTTGTAAATCAATTGACAGACAATTATGGTCATTCCATCATCCGATGCGTCAATTCGATCTACCACAGCAAATTATAAGAAATATCGAATCGAAAAACCCTTCAATGGAAATGCTCAGAGATATGGATGCATCTGAGCTCGGTGACTTGGTTCACAATAGCAAGATGGGTCATGTTCTATATAAATTGATTGGTCGTTTCCCGTACATGTTGCTCGATGCAGAGATATTCCCAATTACGACAAATGTTATGAGAGTTCATGTTCAACTTGAAGCAGACTTCACATGGAACTTCGATTATCACGGTAATGCTCAAATGTTTTGGATCATGGTTGAGGAAAGTGATAAGTCCACCATTTTGCACTTTGAAAAATTCATTTTAAATAGAAAACAGATGCATGGGAGCCATGAGATGGATTTCATGATTCCATTGAGCGATCCTCTCCCTCCTCAGGTTGTTGTGAGAGTGGTCAATGACAGCTGGATTGGAGCAGAAACCGTTCATGCGGTTTCATTCCAACAGCTCATCAGACCTCATAACGAAACCATACAGACGAAGCTGTTGAGGTTACAACCATTACCAACAACAGCTCTTCATGATAATGAAGTTGAAAGAATATACAATCGCAAGTTCAAGTATTTCAACCCGATGCAGACAATGACATTTCACACCTTGTACAATACCAATTCGAATGTTTTCGTTGGTTCACCAACAGGATCTGGTAAGACTGTGGTGGCAGAGCTCGCAATCTGGCATGCATTTAAAGACTCTCCTGGGTCGAAAGTGGTGTACATTGCTCCTATGAAAGCTCTTGTCAGAGAAAGAGTGGATGACTGGAGGGAACGAATCTCAAAGAATTCCAATCACAAAGTGGTGGAAATGACCGGTGATTCGTTACCGGAAGCCCGTGAAGTGAGGGCAGCAGACATCATTATCACTACGCCTGAAAAGTTCGATGGTATCTCGCGTAATTGGCAGACAAGAAAGTTTGTCCAAGAAGTTTCTTTGATCATTATGGATGAAATTCATTTGCTTGCTAGTGACAGAGGTCCTATTTTGGAAATTATTGTGAGTAGAATGAATTTCATCGCATCGCAGACGAAGAAACCAGTCCGACTATTGGGATTATCGACGGCAGTTTCGAATGCCATGGATATGGCTGGTTGGTTGGGAGTTAAAGAAGGATTGTTTAACTTCCCTCAGAGTGTCAGACCGGTTCCTTTACAAATGTACATTGATGGATTCCCAGATAATCTTGCGTTCTGTCCTCTAATGAAGACTATGAATAAACCAGCATTTATGGCCATCAAACAACACTCTCCAACGAAGCCAGTGCTGATCTTTGTTGCTTCTAGAAGACAAACAAGATTGACGGCTTTGGATCTGATTCACATGTGTGGTATGGAGGAGAATCCTCGTCGGTTTTTGAAGATGGAGGAGCATGAATTGGAAGAAGTTCTGAAGAAAGTTAAGGATGAGACGTTGAAATTATCTCTTCAATTTGGAATTGGATTACATCATGCCGGTCTTGTGGAGAGTGACAGACAAATATCGCATAAGTTGTTTGAACAAAGTAAGATTCAAATTTTGGTGGCAACTTCTACTTTGGCATGGGGTGTTAATTTACCTGCTTATTTGGTTATTATCAAGGGAACTCAATTTTTTGATGCCAAAATTGAGGCTTACAGAGACATGGAC
This sequence comes from Ogataea neopini, assembly GCA_030578575.1. NCBI lineage: Eukaryota > Fungi > Ascomycota > Pichiomycetes > Pichiales > Pichiaceae > Ogataea > Ogataea neopini. The sequence continues at coordinate 1,192,291 of JAJMSO010000001.1, forward strand.
TTGACAGATATTTTGCAAATGATGGGAAGAGCAGGAAGACCGGCGTTCGATACCAGTGGTGTTGCTATAGTCTACACAAAAGAATCGAAAAAAGTGTTTTATAAACACTTTTTGAATGTGGGATTCCCGGTGGAGTCATCTTTGCACAAAGTTTTGGATAACCATATTGGTGCAGAGATTGCATCGGGAACAATCAAGAGCAGACAAGATGCGATGGATTTCTTGACTTGGACATTCTTGTACAGAAGAGCACACCACAATCCTACTTACTACGGTATTGAAGACAATACCTCTGCTGGAATTAGCAAGTATTTGAGTGGACTTATTGATTCATCGATTGAAAATCTGAAAGAGTCTAAATGTTTGATTTCTTACGGAGACAAGATCATTCCAACTCCGTTCTTGCAAGTGTCTTCGTACTACTATCTTTCACATAAAACCATTAGAAACTTGCTTTCTGGGATTTCGCCAGAAGCGACATTCAGACAATGTTTGAGACTGTTGTCTGAAGCCAGTGAATACGACGAGCTTCCAACAAGACACGGTGAAGAGTTGATCAACATGGAGATGTCTCAGCAAATGAGATATCCTGCGGATGACTTGGAAAGTGCGGAGTTCATTTGGGACCCCCATATCAAGGCTTATCTTTTGTTACAGGCATACTTCTCACGGATTGAGCTTCCAATTGCCGATTATTCACAGGACATGGTTTCAGTTTTAGATCAGAGCTTGCGTATCTTACAAGCTTATATCGATGCCACCTCGGAATTGGGATACCTGTCGACAGTTTTGATGTTCATTCGTGTGATGCAATGTGTGAAACAAGGCTGTTGGTTTGACGACGATTTCGTATATACATTACCGGGTCTAAAGCCGAAGGCTTTTGAAAGCAGCGTTGAAAGCACCGATGAGCCGGACACCGATGGCCATAGTTGGAAAGCGCAAGATGGGTCGCAACTCACTCTGGAGACTGTTGGGCAGATGAGTGCTAAGGAATTGCACAGTCTGTCCGGGAAACTTCGTGTTGACCGTTATCAACGGGATCAGTTTGTCAAGATTGCCTCAAGTCTCCCAGTGAGCAAGCTTTCGCTTACACAGGACACGGAGACTGAGCTAAAAGTGGAATTGGTTCACAAGAACCGCTCTTTGAACAAGGATTTCAAAGTTTATGCTCCACGTTTCTCAAAGCCTCAAAGAGAGACTTGGTTTGCTATCTTGTGCAATGTTTACAAGGACGAAATTCATGCTATCAAGCGGATCTCACCGACCAAAGTCGGTGATATTGAAAAAATGACAACGACTATCAAAGTTGACCCAAACCTTCGGGGATCCGAAGTTGATTTTGTGTGCGTGAGCGATTTTACTGACCTGCATTACAGAACCAAAGTGAGGTTGATTTAAGTACAAGTGCAAAAATCTATGTATGACTGAAAAATATTTTTTTTTTATTGAGATAAAAAACCTGGGGGAACGTGGTTGCGAAATCCGGCAAACCGTTAAGACAGAAAAAAAATAGTAGTAATCAGCCTTGTTATATAAATTTAGATTTGACCTGTTTGCTGCGAGACAACATATTATTAGGCAGGAGGATTCAATACACTACAACATTGATCGGTGGAACCAGTGGTTGAAGCATTAATTGGGCGATTAGAAAACGAGCATATTCTTTCTCTACCCCATACCCTACCCCCAATATGAGCTTGTCACAACCCGATGTGGATACTAGCATCATATATGCAGCGCTGAGTGTCAACTCAACGACGCTTTACACATACGATAATTTGGATATCACAAGCCGACTGAGTGTGAACTATTCCGAACTTATATCCAAAAATCTTGGGGAAATTAACTCAACACAAGACTCGAGAGTCAACAGTTATCAGGTTTCCAGCAATATAGTTATGAACAATGCAACAGCAACATCTGGGCCTGTCGGACAAAATAAATACGTCAACTTGATGATTTACTATAACAAACGTTTGATGAAGAACAACGATCTCATTACCATTGTACTACTTTGCAACGATCGAGTTTTAAGCAATTTTGTGTTGAATCTTGTGGACAAGTTGATGAATAATTATCTTGACGAATACTATAATCCGAGCGACTCATTGGCCAATTATGAGTTCAAAATTAAGTTGAAAGAAATAATCAATACAGAGGAAGAAAAGCTGAGACAGCTGAGCGCTAAATATGACTCTGTCTCTACAAATGAACTTGAAGAACTTAGAGAGCTGATGAATGAAAATATTGACAAAATTCTTAATAGAGGCGAAAATCTCAACAACCTCATCAACAAAACAAACAACCTCAACACCTCTTCCAACGCGTTTAGACGTCGCACAGTAATGATCAAGAGGAAGTTCTGGTGGTCAAACGTTCGTTTCTTTGTATTGGTAACTGGAATTGTGGCAATGCTAATTTATTTATTGATAGGCCTAGAATGTGGTCTACCTTTCTATGGAAAATGTTTGCATCCTTCAAAACCAACACAACCTCCAAAACATCTCTCGCATACAGACGAACAACTCGGATTCAAGTTGGTTGTTGACGAGTGAGTGGTGCTCGTCATTCACTACAACAGTAAACTTTTTATACGACCATGTTAATATACATTGAATGGCTTTTAGTCTTCAGCCTCTTCTTCGTCTTCTTCGTCAGGTGCAGTATCGTCATCACCAGCGTGTCCCTCGAGTTCTTTCAACTCTTGTTGAATCCTTTGTGATGCATTTAAAGTTTCTTGTGCGTCGTCGTTCTCTTCATCGATGTCGTCCTCCATTTCTTCTGCTTCTGCTTCTGCTTCTGCGTCAGCTTCATCCTCCTCCATTACAGTATCATTACTTGGCTTGGAAGACACGGTCTCATCAATCTTGGCTCTCTTACTGGCGTTTTCAGAGTCGTCTTTCTCTTTCTCGTTGTCGTCCTCTAAGTCTGCCGCATCTTCTTTCTTTGGTTTATCTTTCTTCTTTTGTTCTTTCCTTTTGTTGAAATTCTCCAACTCTTCTTGCAACGTTGGAATAAAGTTATGGAACCTTGCTCTATCAAGGGCCACAAGAACGTCGTTCGCGTTCACAACCTTACGGCCTTGTTCTTTGGAATGCTGTTTTGCATGATGGTACACATAATTGACAAACAAAACCGATGCGCGTTGTATCACTGTCTGTGAGTCCTTTGACAGGATCATGTTAGAGTTTGGCTGTGATAAAATTTGTTTAGACAACTTGTGGATGGTAGCCTTTGGGAACAGAAGCGATTCGATCGACACTTTTTCGTTATCGATGGCCGTCTCAAAGTTCATGTCCTGTTCATCTCTTTTCCAACCTTTTGCCGGCATTTTGGGGTTGTTGTTTTGTGGTGGTGTTGAACACTAGTCATACAAACAAGTGAAATAAATATCGATTTAACCTTTAAATTTCGTGGTTCCGTTGATCAAATTATTTCGCGTGCCGACTAAAACCTTTGAGTCGACAGGAAGTTTATCATGCTTCTAAAAGGTTGCGTCGACGAGAAACTAACGAGTTACGAAAAAATCACTTAGGTAAAACAGATCAGCGCACACGGAGGACATAAATATCATCACGATCCTTACGGTCAACGCTTCTTCTTCCATGACCGGAGACATTGTTAGCCATTTCCATGAGTACAAACAGCTTCTCAGAGAGCTGCAGCTTATTGTGCACAATCTCAAAGCAAAACCACCGCTTCGAACAGAGGTGGACTTTGACCAGCTGAGAACAGAAAACAGCAATCGAACAATAGAAATATACTCAAGACTCACGGAGCTCGACACTCTGGTGCATGTGTGTCTTGTTTGTATGATGCAGGAGCAGTACAGACAGGCATCTTTTGATTATGCTGTATTGCAAGAACGTCTGAGTGACCTGAAGGCTGATTTCAGGAAAGCACTGCTCATTTCAAAACGAATTGAGGCAGAAAAATTCCACGAAGAACAAGAATCAAGTCAACTGGAAGAAGAAGAACAACATCATCAAGAATCCAATATAATTATAGGTTTGGATGATCAAAACCTGAAAAAACTCTCATATCAAGAGACTATTCTCGACAAGAACTCCGCCATAACCAACAAACTACAACATGTCAATCAGTTGCTTCGCTCATCGCTGTTGGCCAGCGAAGCAAACGCTACAGAACTTTCTCAATCCACAACGTCGCTCAAAGACTTATCCAACAAATACACTTATTTCGGAGACGTGGTGATGAGATCGAATAAGTTGGTGAAGACAATAAACGAGGCCAGCAACGCAGAAAGAAAACAGATATATCGGTCATTGTATGTGTTTATTTCCGTCTGCTGTTACATTCTATACCGGAGACTCTTGAAAAGACCAATTGGCCTTTTCCTATGGATCTTGTTCAAAATGTTCAAGATGGTGTTTTGGGGAGCCTCAGTTATACAAAACGATCCTGTTATTGAGGAAGTCGAGACTTTGGTAACGGAAACTGCAATCCTCGCTACTATTGCTACCGCCAGCACCGTTGCTGAGGAAATATCTACAACCCTTGCGAGCTCAATGAGTTCGATTACTTCGCTTTTAAAAGACGAGCTCTGAGTGCGAGGAGTGAATGCATTGTATGAGTGAAACAAGATTGTCTTCGACTTCTCTGACATCCACTCACGACTTACTTCGCTTGTCGTCCATATGTAATATCATAAAACATGTGAATTCATTGAATTAGTAGTCTTCACCTCTCGAAACAACTTCTTTTCTTGTTGGATGCAACAAAAGCGTGTGCTCGTATTGGGCAGTGTATGAGCCCTTGATATCGAGCAATGGTGGGTGTTCTGTCACCAATCCAGCTTTACACAGTTGGTTCAAAGCCAACAAGTATTTTTCCTCACCAGTTCTGTCCAAGTAACGACGACAGAAAGGAAGAGAGCCGAAATTGGTTTCAATTGTTTGCATCAACTGTTTGGCCTTATTGAGTCTGATTGGAGCATTTGCTGGGGCGCTCAAGTTCTTCATGTAGTGGGAACATTCACCACCGTGGACAACATAACCTTTACCGGTAGATCCAAAAGTTTCGATGGCAAAAGTTTCACCTTCTTCCATTTTAGTGTTGTCACCATTCTTAACAATAGGAACAGATTTTCCTCCATGAATTTGGTATGGACGAATATTGTGTCCTTGAAGATTTCTGATACATTTGACTGGATAAACTTTACCATCCAACTCCACCTCATAACTCTCCATCACTTCTTCGACTGCCTCACCAACTTCAGTCATTCTCACATCAATTCCAGCTGCTTTAATACCGGCATTTGTGGCAGCCTTGACTGCTTCCTTCAATGGATCATATTTTTCGTTGAACGTTTGAGTCCATGCACAATCAATAATATGTCCATTGACGTGAACACCAAAATCGACTTTCATCACATCATCGTACTGCAAAACGGTCTTATCGCCAGCATTTGGAGTGTAGTGTGCAGCACAGTGGTTCAAAGAGACACCACATGGGAATCCCATGCCTCCTTTCAAAGTATCATCTGTGCCACTATAAGCTCTAACAGCATTTTCAATAGATTCGGCCACTTCAATCATAGTCATTCCTGGTTTGATGTTCTTTTGTGCAGTCTGTCTCACACGTCTATGAATTTCAGCTCCTTGTCTAAATTCATTCCAAATATTGTTATTTTGTCTGTCAAGATATCTCTTTTCCTCGTCAGTAGTTCTCTTAAGATTCTCTTCGCTACCAGTATAATCCTGCCATTCTCCTTCTGGATACACACCGTCTGGATAGAACTGTGAAATTCCTCCAGCCTTCTTTTTCTTGTTGTTCTTCTTCTTCTTCTTTTTCTTCTTTTCACCAGATGCTTCAGGCACATCTGCGGCTTCACCGTCTTCAGTAGGAAGTTCCTCGACCGGATCCTCAACGGTTAGCTTTCCCAGCTTTTCAGCAGCCATTTCCTCGGGCATAGTCTTTTCCAACACTTCAGCCACCATTTTTTGCAGTTTTGAAGTGAAGAATCAAGGTTTTTGAAGAGTTGATGAGATCTTTAACTACACAGAAAGTTCCTATAGCAAGAACTCTTGAATGGCTTCGAGCGTAGAAGGAGGAGAAAAAAAAAACTGTGTGATGACATAAGAATTTACTCAGCAAAGCGAGTTGTCGCACAGTCAGAGGTCGCTTCATTCATCTTGATTGGAATTTTTTTTGGGTAGGGTAATGTTTCACGTGATAGAGTGGTATTAGGTGACTATAGCTTTACTGATTCCCTCCCACACTCCTTTATTACCAAATAAATGCGAGTGTGGTAATGAGTCCTTCGTACTCATATTCATTCCATTAATTTGACCTCCTAGAGTTACTATTGCTCTCCTTTCTTTCCGTAATCTTGATTCTTCAGTTTCCTATCCATGATAGTTATCTAGACAGAACGATGGTTTAGATTGTAGAATGGTATGATATCTATATCAATCCAAAGATTTAAGAAACAGAGCGTCAGCAACATCTTTACAAAAATGCTGACGTAATACTTTTGTCATAACATCCGTACACGCGGATTAAATTCCGACAGTTTGAAAAATTCATCGAGAACCGTAAATTTATTTGAACAGAACAAGATTTTGGTTCATCAACTAGGAGCTTATCACTACTCTCTCCACCGCCATGCTCAGAATCACTCAGACCAGCAGATTGCTTGCAAAGAGCACACCTTTGGGAGTCAGATTCAACTCTACAAAATCTGCCACAGAAAACGATCCACTCAGTATACTTTCCAGCATCTCCAAGCCTGTGCAAAGTCGTTCTAACGAAAACAACAAGCGCTCATTTTTAGGACAAAGCTCGCTTTCGCTCAACTCTGGTTACAATGAGCCAAGTGCTTTAGATGTTGCCTCCAAGTTGCCTCTTTTTGCCAAGAACGCAGGCAGAAGTGTCATCGTTAAGAAAGGATCGCTCAATAGATCTCTTTACCAGTTCGAAACAATGGTTCGTGCCAACGAACTGAAAAACACATTCTTTGAACAAAGATTTTACACCAAACCTAACAAGGTTCGTCTCAACAAGAGAATTGCTAACAAGAAGAAGAGATTTGATGCCGGTATTGCCAAACTTTTCGAAGTGGTTAGGGATGCTGTCAGAAAGGGTTATTAAGGACTTTGGTGTGTCTAACGCTGTGCATTTCTCCTGTAAATATATACAAATATAGCTTAAGTTCGGATATCCTACTTGTAACTTATGTAAAAAAAGGTATCATCACCTCGTAAGAACGTTTTGCATTTTTTTTTTTTTATATGTATGTACGTACATTTTTTTTGTTAACTTTAGCATATTACACCATTTCATCCCTCTTCAAACAATCAATAATGGTCGAACCGGTACTGGCATTGGGAGCGCCAGGAAAGGCCTCTCCACGGTCAGGGATAATCAACTTGATGAATACTATTTTAGGAGCTGGTCTCCTCAGTATTCCATATGCTATCAAATGTAATGGATTGTTATTAGGAACGTTTTTTGTCGTCTTTTCCGCCTTTACCTCAGGATTAGGTTTATATTTACTGGCAGTGGCTTCAACTTATGCTCCCCCAGGTCATGCATCATTTTTCTCGTTGTCAAAACTTACAGTTCCCCAGATGGGTATCGTTTTCGATCTGGCAATTGCTGTCAAGTGTTTCGGTGTTGGTTGTTCTTATCTCATCGTCATTGGTGACTTGATGCCTCAAATTGTTACATCCATCTTCTCAGATG